>JAWMRA010000078.1:40133432-40222201 GCA_035584735.1 Pseudotriccus pelzelni | reverse complement strand
TGATCCAGGCCAGGATGCCATTGGCCTTCTTGGCCACCTGGGCACTCTGCTGGCTCATGTTCAGCCTCCTGTCGATCCAAACTCTCAGGTCCCTTGCTGCCTGGCTGCTCTCCAGGTGCTCTGTCCCCATCGATTAAGAAGGAAGGAAAAATTATGATGAAAAAATACCTTTCCACACTAAAATAGTCTTCTCTAATTAATTTTTGCCTTTTCACATACTCATAAGCTATCATCAAGTCACCTCTCCTTCTTTTATTTATAAACTAAATAAATTCATGTCTTTAAGACTTCATTAGCCACTGAATTATTTCTGTGGCTGTCATCATCGTCATTCCCATTTTTTATTATTGTTTAAAAAAAAGAACATGTGAACTGTGTATTGCTTGCCAGCACCTGTGTTTCCTCTACTCTGTGTGGGGATAAAATTGCCTCCTTAATGCCTGAGCACTTGTTTATAAAATCATGGGTCATATTAACTTTTTGCTTCAACTGTATTTCTTTGGGAAGCTTGGTAAAATATATGTATTTCAATGATAAATGCTGAAATGAAAAGTTTTCTTGTGTGTGTAAATGACTATTTGGAGTACAAAATAAATTGTCAAAACATCTTGGGTGGGTTTTATTTTTCCTACTGGCCTATGGAAAACAGACAGACATCCCAGATTAACCAGTGGTCCTAGGAACTGGGGATCTGTGTTTAAGAGCAGCCTTGACTGTTTTAGAGCACCCACATAAATGGCCTAATTGTGAAACTTCTGCCTCTTGACAGAACTTTTTAAGGCTGATTTTGGCTCAGGTGGAGAGTGAAAACAACTGCAGGGAAGTCAGTTGCTTGCCAGGAAAGATTTGTTGTTTCTGATATGAGTCCTGGAAGCTCATATGAATTTTATTTTATTGTCTACTGCTTTTCAGAGTCACTGTTTTTAGGATAGTCATCCATTTTGAGCTGCCTGTAGTTTTTTTCCTGCATGCACAACTTACCTTTTGACTTCATTGAAGTCACTGGGCACTTCAGGTCTGTGCAATGGATTGTCTTCCTTGTTTTTTTTTCCTTTGTGAGTCTGCACTTGCAAATGGTGCCAGCTGTCATTTATTGACTTTCAGAAAACCAACAGTGAGAATCAGCATCAAGATTAATCCTGGTCTCTGTGGAGCCTCACTAGCAGCAATGTTTGATTGACATCCTATTTTCCCTACATGTGGAGATATGCTAGTTATTCAAATCGTGCTTATTTCTACTGTATTGCTATTGTGTGGTCCTAATTTTTTTGTGCTGTTCCTCTGTGAATTGTTCCTGCTATTTTTCATCTAAATGGCTTGTGTAAGGCTTTCTTATTAATGCTCTAAGTGCAAGTAAATCACCAAGAAAACTTGTAATATCAGCAAAATAATGACGATGGGCTTACCCCCCCAAAAAAAGGTGTTTGGCAAAGATATAAATGTAACTGAACACAAAAGACTGCATTCTGAATCTGTTTCTATCAATATTAGAATTTCTACGTATTCTTACACATAATTTATAACTCATTATAATTTAAATCCAGTATGAGTGTTTCTTTTTATTAACTCTTTCTTCATATTGACTTAAGCATCCTTATTTCACTAGGTCTGTCTCCTTACCACTTCTGATAGTAGTGCTTGTTTTCTGAAATTTCCATAGTATCCTAAAAAGTTATCCACAGATTCAGTGAGTCATTTTTAATCTTAGGTCTACAGGCCTGGGTGAACCGTACCTAAAAGTTTGCCTTCAGTAGATCTTTAACATTCCAATAGCTGCTGATGGCTTGGAAAGTTCATCAGATTTGTGGTAGGAATCCCTCCCAGCAGAAATTGAAAGCTTATTGAGCACTTCTGCCTTGCCTGCATTTTTAATGATTTAACCATGGGTAAGGTTTCAGTCATCCCTAATGTACATACTAAGCTGTTTCTTCTTTTCCTGGTCCTGTCAGTCAAGGTTTTCTTTTCCTTCTGATAAATTTTCTCCATGTCATGTTTGTATTGATTGCTATTTGATCTGCTTCCCTCTTTCAACTTGTTAAATATTGCTTTGCTATCTTCCCTTTGCCAATAAACCGGGATGGGCTTTTAGATAAAGCTGTCTTCTTTCTTGATTGAAGGATTGCAGCTTTTGGCTATCTAAGCTCTTCTTAAAGAGTTTGAAGCTTTCATCTATCTTTTCCACCTGAAGTTTTTCTGGAAATAAGGTCTTTTGAAACACTCTTTGTGATCATGACTATCCTTTTCCTTAGGCTGCAGTGAGTTTAGTCAGGTTGTGATCAGTACTCAGGAGGAAGTGCTGATATATAGACCAATGAATAATTTCTCTGTGTCACAGTATGGTTGGAAATGAAGATGTAACATCCTACTGGGACCACAGCACAACTGCTGGTGAGCTGGGACAGGGTGTGCAAAACCAATTGTTGTATGAATTGGAGACTGTAGATACACTAGGTCAGTGTTTGTGTAATAGGATGCGGTGACTGGGGAAGGGAGGGAAAACGCAGCCAGTGCTGGGTAACAGTGTGTCTTAGCTGCTTGAACGATGTCTCAGTTTGATTAATACAGTGTAGAAATCTACAGCTGTCCCATCCCTGGAAACACGCAAGATCAGATTAGAGGGGGCTCTGAGCAATCTCACATAATTAAAGATGTCCCTGCTCATTGCAGGGGCATTGGATGAGATGACCTTGAAAGATCAACCCAAACAGTTCTGTGATTCTATGTAGCATCTGTGCTTGTGAATCAGGTTAATTTTTGCAGTCAACAGTGGCTATGATGCAGTTGTGTTGACCTGGAGGACTCAGTGCTGAAGCTGCCAAAGTGTTCTTTGGAAGTGGTTAGGGATGGTGGTTAGTACCTGGCTGGAGGAATTTCCCTGGATACCCAGCTCTGGATACCACGACTGGGAGATCTGCAGTGGTGGTAGCTGTGTCAGGGCTCAGGGCTCGGGCCCAGCTGGCTGAATAACTACACGTGTGCTTGGAGGGCACAGCTGGAGAGCTGCTTTTCCAAGAGGTTTTCAAGCCGCAGCTGGTAGTAAAGCCAGGTGACCATTGGGGGGCACCAGAACAACAGGAATGTGTTGGAACTGCTAATTAGCGCTCAGGCTGTTAATGGCTATTTGGCGCTCTCAGGGAAAAAAACCTCAGTGTTTGAGGAGGGGAGGTAATTTCTTTCAGTTCTTAAATCAGCATAAGTTCCTCAGTAATACTGCTAGCTCTGTTTTAAAGGCATGAGCTGTTAAAGCATAAACTATAGCAAGCACGAGCTATCTCCTACTTTCCAGGCAACACTAGCTTTTTCTTTGTTTTATTTTCTCTCCCCCCCCCCAATCCTCTGTATAAAATTATGTACTGCCTACAAGGTTTAAACTAAAACTTATTTGGAATAAGATGTATTGACTAATTATAATTGAGAGATCAGCGTCTAATAAACTATGAAACTTCTTGCAAAGATTTTACGGTTCTTCCTAGGCATTTGAGTGTCCTGTATAGGGTCTGAACCCAGTAATGTTTGAGGAGTTAGTATGCAGTTTTAACAGTAGTTGAACATCGTTGTTTCTTTGGTTTTTTTTTTTCCCTGAGTGGCAATTCAGCTGATGGTATGAATTTTTTAATGTAAAGGAATACCTAGAGGCATGGGTGGATGTTGCATGAAAGGGGCTATAGGCTAGTGCTAAGTCGTAGTGTCAAAGGATCTTTGACTGCTCCTTGACCTGGCCTCATAATAAAATGAGGGAAAAGTCTTATTTTTCCCCTTAAAAAAGAAGACTACTCTGCTGTCTACAGGCAAAAGCTTCTTCCAAGTATCTCCTGAAACTCCTCCTGCTAATCTTTGTTGAAAATTCACAGTATTATTATTTAATATTGAAGGTATGAGGCTGTTTTAGTAAAGATGTGTTTTCTGTTTTGTTCCGGTCTTTTTAAGTAAGTTCATCGGTGCGAAGATATTGAGTTTCTGTGTGTTGAGTCACAGTGTGCTTTCTGAAAAGCAAGGTTACTAGCTAAGAATTAGCATTGCTTGACCAGTGATGTTGGAAAACATAGTCCAAGCTGTCCTGAGCCATCTGCAATGTTCAAAACCTAAAGCTACCTGCCAGAGACTTTTACCTCCAGTGGTGCTGGTGCTCCTCCTCTGTCCAGCTGTCTTGCTGATTTACCAGCCTTGCAGTCTCAATTGCATGGATAAATGTTGAATTACAATTAGAATGTGTGCTTTAGTTATAACAACACACAAAATTAGTTTTTGTAAGTGAAGAATATTGCAAATATTATTTCTGGCTCTCTTGACAAAAAAAAAAATAAAATCAGAAAACAATGAAAAGAATGTAGTGTTTGGGCACCTGGGAAAGATACAGAGAGATAATTAAAGGATTCCTTGCCTGAAACCATGTTGCTCTTTCTCACTAAGTAACTTCACCTGGAAAAGATACTGCTTCACTATGCAGCTCTTGCTTTCTTTATATCCCTAGACCATCGTAGTCACAGACTACCAAACACAGTGTCATCATGAAACATCTGACTTTCATCAGGCAGCAGAGGCATCTAGAAATTCCTGCTTTTTCAAGTTCACGAAGCCTATTTGAGGTCTTCTAGAAATGATGAAAAAAAAGCTGTTAATCCTACTGCTGCTTAACTCTAAATAGGTAACTCACTTCTTAAACCTGTGCAGTTCTTTAATTCACACACTAGATGGTGATCAAAAGCAGCCCAAGTTGCGTGCTCTCTCCTGCTTCCCAGAGTCACAGCTGACAGTGGAAAATGAAAGCAGGAGACTGACCATTTTTCCTGCCAAGCTTTTAAACTTTTTTAAGCTGTCCAATTAATCTATTTAGTAAAATCATCTTAAAGATTAAGGTAGAGGTTCTGCTAAATTCATATGTCATGTTGGAACTGTGATTTTTAAATCAGTTTTTTGATAAACACACAGGAAGTGTTTCTGTCTGTGAGATCATGATATATTCATCAAATATCCTATAACTTCAAGCTGGGGTTAGTGTTGTTTCCACAATACAGGAATTCATATATATTAGTTCTTAAAAGAGTTGCTATGGACTGAAACTCAAGACTCTGAATGTACACATTAATTACCACTGGTTAATACAAGGTAGTAATGAAAAAGGGAGAGCACTACACTGAAAACATGATTACAGATTTTGGAAGATTAAAAACAAACCAAGGAAAAACCATTTCTGTACTGTCCACCCTGAAACTGTAAAACCTGTTCTAATCCTGTAGCTTGAGAATACTACTGGCTTCAAAGGGAAAGACTGCAAGATGTACTTTGGTTTCTGTAACTGGAAAAATGCATTCCACTGAACAGAATCAGTCGAAATTATTTCTTTCACTAAAAAACCAAGGTATAATATTTGGGAATGGAGTCTGATAGATAAACAGATAAGGGACATGGGGAAATCTAGTCCAGTACTGTGCAGAGTGACTGTAAGGAGAAAATATCAGTGGTGCAGTGTTTAGATAGTAGAACGGGAATGTAGATCTCACAGGACTATAAGATGTCATTGTACAATACACTGGATTATAGACCAACAGCATAGTTCAAATAAATAGCTGAAAGAAGGAGAGCATCACATAAGCAGTAAATGTTAATAGTTGGGAGCTTTTTTTTTGTCCTCTGTGTACATCTGTAGGTAAAGGCATCAGAAACCTGTCTCGTGACTAGTGCTCAGAGCCATTTGCATGCGTGCATCCTTGCTCTGGCAAGGTTAAAAGCTGGTGGAAACAACCCTCATGCTGCTCCAGTGTGGGAGTAGGTCCTATGGGAGATGGTTATGGCAAAAGTTCCAGTGCTGTGGACCCACCCTCACGTATGGAAAGATGGATGAGATCTGATGGTGCATGGAGCAGTGGCATGGCATGGCTTACATTAGGCTTAAACTGAGATTCTGGGTTGATTTTCTTGTTTCTGAGCAGAACACAGGCACTCAATGCTGAGGCCTTATCCCAGAAGCTGGATAGAGAGATACCCCTCGGATTTAACCTCAGTGTAAATATTAGTAACTCTGTGACTACTGTGAGGCAGGCAGTGAAGGCACAGGTCATCAGTGGTTAGGAAGCTGGATGACAGTAAATAAGTGTCTGCTCACAGGAAATTTTAGGGTTAAAAGAGCAAAAGGAAATTTGATGCAGCTACAACATGTTTTACACTGGTGATTCGTGTAGCAATGAGGAAATGCATGGAAAAGCAAGATTCCAGACAACTGAGTTGATGATATGATTCATACACTGACTTTTTAACTCAGCACTCATCCCAGTTCTAATGAGAATCATCTGAGGAAAGTAAAATAACAACAGTTTGAAGCTTGTAGGAGGGCAGTAGCTTATCGTCATGTTAGATGCAGAGAATCATTTGTTCTGTAGTACGTTGGAGAGCTGGAGGTTGTGCCATGTAATAAGAGGGGGGGGGTTTTTGGCCTGTTTTTTATGTTTGTAATTTTTGGCGGAGTCCACTGCAACCCTGCCTTTTGATCTAAATTGGTCCTACGCAGTTGCGTGCATGCACTTGCATGAATGTAGCATATGCATGCAAATAATCTGTGCTTGCATGAAAAATTGATCTTTGCACGTACACATGGCCCAGCTTGGCAGCAGTGCATGAAAGGAATGTGCTAAATTTATAAAAACTGGCTCTGAACGTGGAAGGGAAACAGCGTCAAGAGAGCTGAGGCACACCCTCAGTATGGTGTTAGCACGTATTCTCACAACTGTTCTTGGTTAAAGACGGCTCTTCCTCAAACAACATCAGAAATGTAAGTCTCATGTTGTCTCATTCTGTGCAATAGGATAATGAGGTAAAAACATATGTGCTTTTCATCCTAGTCTGAAGTTCCATTTCAAGTTCAGGGCAGATGAACCTGCACCCTAAAGAGAGTTTTCTGATGATCAGTGTGCATTTATTGGACCAATGGGATGCTCTTGGGTTCAAATGCAAATGATTTCTTACATGTAGAAAATGATTCAAAGCACATGTCCTTAGCATTTCAGTGAAAAATCACAGAATCATAGAATGGTTTGGGTTGGATTACCAGTCACAGAAAAGACTTCAGAGCAGTGACAATTCAGTACAATGTCAGAAGGTGGCTGACCTTGGGACCCAGCCACTCTTCCCCCAGCCTGTAGTGCTATGTGCAGTTTTCCCCATCTTGTTCCTCCCCCATCCTCCTGATGTCTCTCTGTCTGCACCTTTGGTCCTTCACCTGAGCATCGCATAATATGTTTTGGACATTCCCATAATTTTCTTCCATTTGCATCCCCTAGGAAGTACTGTACCCCTCTAGCACCCCGTGAGAGTTTTTAATTTATTTCTCTTTGTGTGTTTCACGCTAGGGACAAATACCCTTTTCTGATAGTCAGAGGAGTAGTCAATGTGACGTTCTGAATTTTCACTGATCAGGTTATTAGGATTCCTCTGTGTGTTGTTGTTTCTTTGGTCTTGGCTGAGTCTGTGTTTTCTGTGGTTAGTCTTTACTCACATCACTTAATGCACATTCACTGTGTTAATCATGGAGAAAGACTTGGTTCCCCTTGAGTCTGCCTGTACTCTGGATATCCTCCTTCTGCACTGTGTCCAGTGCAGCTTTTGGGTCTACCCAGCAGTTCCATAGCCTACAAACACCAGAGGAACATGGATTTTAGGTACCTTTGATTCAAGATAAACTGTGTGCATCGACTTCTTACCTTGCTTTAGCCATCTAAAACTTAGGCAGAGTCTTCCACTGAAAGACCGTGGAGGAGGAGAGAAGCTTTCCCAAATTGATTCCATCTATCTCAGGGCCTATCTTACTCCAGGATAAAATGAATCGCTCCCTAGAGGAGCCTCTTTTTCTCTGTTAATTAAGGGCAAAGCCTAGATGACTAGCTTAGGTTTTTAGACTAACTTTTAGACTGCCAAAATGATGGGAGTTGGATCCTACTTTCCACATTTTATCTCCAGTGCTGGAGGCTGCGTCTTTGGGAAACACATGTTGTACAGTTCAGTGCACCTAACACTTCCTCTCAAGCTGTTACTCCCCTTACGTGTGCAACTCTTACAAAAATAAGCAACCACAGTCTGCAAACAGTGCAGGTCCTGAAGGAAAAATACTGTCAAGGATCAATATAAGTCAATATACAGAGCTGGAACTTGGGAAATTGTAGTCCGTGTTACTGATGTGTGTGGTATAAAGAAGATGGATTGACCAGGATTTGATTTTCTGTGATCCCTCGTGTCCTCACTAAGTCTTCACCACCTGTGAAGCTCACACCAGTCAGCAGCCCTAGGTGTGCTCTGTGAGCCCGTGGAATGCTGACCACGGGAGGAGTTGACACCTGCGCTGCAAGTGGGGCACTCTGCATTGCATCCTGATGCTGCAGTTCAGCCGTGGTTCCTCCAGGAAGGAAACCTCTTTGATCCAAATATTATGAGCTTGTGTGTATTTTACAAGAGTGTTTACAAGGCAAATTTGCAGTAAAAATACCCTGTCCTGCTCACTAATTCACTAATGCACCTGAATGATGTCTAGCTTTGCCACAGAGTTGTGATTAAGGGTTCGGTCATTATTTCCTTTCTGTGTGCCTCAGTTCCTTTCAGAGATTACAGTGGAGATAATAGTATTTCCTCTTATCTATGAAGTACATTGAAATGTGAGAATGGAAAGCAGTGTAAAACTCCCAATTAGAAGGAATTTTTCACTTATACTTAGGAGTATGACTTCTTCCTTTTCCCTGATAGCAGCTACTTACTGCTTATACTACTCCTTACCTGCCTAGTGCATGAATAGTAGATGGATGTGGCTTTGAGAGCATCAGGTTTTTAAGACAAATGAGAAAGTTTAAAAGATGGTGTAGTTCACAGAGAGCTTTTGATTTCTTAGCTGTGCTGGTCCTGGCAGAAGAATGTAAGGAAGGTCTACAACACCCATGAAGGAAGGACCCAATGAAACATACAATAATATAATCATGGTAGAGAAAAATATCCCCATATATTCAATTTTATTGGATATTATATGATTTAATTATTGAAGCACAGTAATTATGATCCATGGCAGTACTAATGACTATTGGCAACTAGGCTCACAAGGACACACAATCTAATTAGCTTTAATAGGATGGATTTAATAATACATTGGATTAACATCTGTTAGAATGAAGTATCAAGATTTATTGTTCTCTGAATAAATATTGACCTCTTGCTCTCAGGTCAATAAATCTTAAGCTTGCCTCCACTTAAATGAGTATCCACTTTTTACATTAACACTCCTCTGTTTCCTATCACCAACTTCTGTAGGAGCAGAGGGGAGCTGCACTTCCCTCCTGCTGCATCGAACACTTCTTTAAGAAACTGAAGGTAAAGATTGAATTTTGAACAGTTGAAAAACAGGGTGGGGCCCTAAACTACCCTTCCTTGCTGTTGCTTTATAAAAATTTCCAGAAAATATTTCAGAAAAAATCAATTACTAGTAATGCCACAGAAAAAGTCTATAGCTTGCATCGTCTGCTCAATTAAGCAGTCTTTATATTTGTGTGATGTTGTGAGTGGTGTCAAAAATATCTGCGGGGATGAGTGGGAGGAAATCCATCTCCTGCATGTGTAGTGAGATACAAAGTACTTTCTAAGACTTCGCTTTCATTTCGTGCTTCAGATATTTAAGCACAGAGTCCTTTCTAACTGTAAGCGTTTCAAGAGGAATGAGATGGAATATGTTTCATTTTTGTGCCTACAAGGGACGGATTTCTTGTTACTCTCCAAAGGGGTCACTGTGGTCAGAAATATTTACAAGTCTTACAAGATTTCTTTTAACGGAGATGGGTTCCTCTAAAAGCAGTAGAAAATCCTTGATATTGATATCCATTCAGCAGATGTTTAGACCTTCTTTTCAAATTTAACAGAGTTATAAGAAAATATGGGTTAGTCTAACTCTACCACAGGTGAATGTAGTTATAAAACTCCCTGTGCTTCCATGGCAGGCTTCTATAGGTGAATGTTGATTAATGCAGAGAATTTTTTCCAGACACACTGACCAATCAGAGAGTTTATAAATTTTTGTAGGAAAATTATTTGTATTTATCAAGTTCTGCAAAATTTTTTTTCAGTGTGGAAGGTGAAATCTAGAAGACTTTAATGGATGAGTTTTATATAGCAGATCATAATTGCTTTCAAGGATCTAAAGATTGTCCTTGTTCTCTCTCTTTCTTTCCTAAGAATATCTATGTTGGTGCAGAAGCCTGACAAAAATGTGCCAGTATTTCAGCCTGCTTTTATTTTCTTTCTAATTGCGTGTTATTTATAGGTAGATGTGGCACTAAGGGAAATTGTGGCGTTTGCTATGGTTCAGAGTGAATACCTGGCCAGACTGGTGAAAGAATAAGGTTCTCAAAGCAATTTGGTGTACAGGATTAGAGGATTTCATCTGTGCCTCTGAATACTGAGCCATATCTATAGGTCTGTAGGGTAGGCCCAAGGTTAGCAAGCTTTTAATTCCGTGTATTCCTTTGAGGCTACGAATTCTTGCAAAATGGATTCTAAATTTTGTGCCCAGTCTGTTGTTCCTGTTTCAACTGAACTTAAATCATCTAGGAATTGACTGCAATCTAATTCTATTTACCTAAGACTGTTATTAATCATAATTGCCTATATTTTCTGTCTTCAGTTTGCAAATATTTGTAGGTGTAAATCATTATTTTCCTTTCATTTTTCACCCTTTCAGACTGCAATAAAATTTGCACATTTTGAAACCCTAGGGATCCTACTTTGTTCTTTCAGTTTCCTGGTTGTCCATGCATTGACATATTTTGTTAATGGTTTGTAACATTTTGGATTTAAGTTGGGAATAAAAAAGAAAAGGAAAACATTCTCACTGGGAATGAGAGGAGCAAGGCTGAGCTGGAGTGAACATTGTCCTGGGACAAGATGTACATGAGAGAAGTGTTGTGTTGACTTTGACAGGGCTCCATGTCATAGGGTTTGTGGTCTTTTATTCATAGCCATATTGGGAGTTACGTAAATGAGTCTCAAGTAAGAAAACAATTTTAATAACTGACAGTTAGTGGCCTTGTATTTCACTGTGTGGAGGGGCAAATGGGATAATTTTCTTTGTTAAATTGGGTGAACAGGTTAGACAACTGCCTTCCTTTCGTGTTCGCAGCCTGCGTCATGGTAGACACTATCCCCTCATGCTCCCCAAGACATTGTAAGAAGCCTCTGAGAAAGTCAGTAGGATGTTTTTAAGGAGAAAAAAAACAAGACAAAGGTATCTAGTTTTGTTGAAATACTAATTTTTCTTTAGTTCTGGTTAAAGAATATAAACAAATATGCATTACTGTTCTTTAATTCTTACTGTAATGCAAATACAGAAGGTGCTGCTACCTTGTGCCAGAAACCGACTTGTGCAAGTAGTAAATAAGATCTTAACAGTTGGGAATCATTCCCAGTTTCTGAAGTGACATTCGTTTTTCTACACTAGAAACATGTTGAATTTTTGAACTCCTGTCACCACATAATGCAGTCGTTTCCTATCAAAAAGCATTGCTCCCAGCCCCAGACATTCTCACTGCCCTGTGATTTCTTTGTTCCCTCAATGGAGTAGAATTGAAGCTCATTCCTGTGCATACAAACCAAAAAGGATAGGGTTTTTTGTTCATTCCTCTGGCTTTCAAGATAGCAAGCTACCCTTTCATCCTGGATGGAGAAGGGGAGCTTTGGCAGGGTTGAAAGACCGGAAAACCTAGTCACTAAAATGGGAACTTAATAAAATGGTGCACAGAAGAGCCTTGTGTATGCTATGAAAGCTTTCAAAGTAATTATTTTTATAAAACTAGTAGCACTCAACTGTCTTTTAAACAGATCAGAACTCTGGCTTCATATTGTTGTCTGCCAGCCTCTGATGTTTTCTTAATGCCTACGCTTTCCACATGGCTTGTTAGCATGACCTTGGTAAAGCAACACAGAAATGACAGAAAAATAATAGGAATTCCATGTGAATTGTCTTGAAAAGCCACATGGGCTCAGACAGAAAAAGACATGGGATTGGGCACCTGGAAAATTGTGTTGCTCACCAATGTCCTTTTTAACTGTAAATAAAAATACATACAAACTTGTTTAAGTGCTGATTCTGTTCTGGGGGCTATTCTGTCCTGGCTCTTCCTTTTCAGGGGCCAATGCCATTAGTGTAAAAGCCTTTGCCTGAAGGCTATTTTTTCTTGCATAAATGACCAACTAAGGAAGTCACTTAAGACAATCAAAATCCAAAGGTGGCCCACCAGCTCCTACTATTCAGGGTATTTTCAGTGCTTTGTGAGGTTCATTAACATGTCTTCTGGCAAAAAGCCATGGATGGGAAGATGATGTGCAATGTACTGTAGTGCAGACATACTGTGCAGCCCTGAGTGTGAGTTGAAGGTGCACAGAGAATGTTGGTATTGGGACAAAAATATAAGAGCATCTGTTCTCCTTCGGTATGTTGGTTGCTCTGAAGAATGTGAAAGTGGTTACTGCTATTTTGACAAATGCACTTATTTCTGCTTTTGTTGCCTGGCGTGGCACAAAGGGAGCACTGGCGCAATAGTGCACGGCAATAATTTATTAGTGGTTTAGGGATGTGGGCCCAGAACAAATTCTAGACAAAAGAAAAACATGTTTGGGTTTTACTGAGCGCCCTGGCTACAGCAATGAAGCTGTGATTGGATGTGCAAATATTTGGTATTTCGATTGTCCCAGTTGCTGTGACAGCTGACAAATGGTCTGAGTTTCTTTTTAATTATCACCAAAAGGGGAAAAACCTGTTGTTTTAAAGCCAGCAACTGATGTTGCAGCAAAAAAGCAAGAAAAGATATTTAACAGTGAGGAGTATAATTTCTTGGTGTAAAATATGTTGAAAGCACTATTACTTCCAAATATTTATAGTATTTAGCTAGTTTTGTAATTACAGCCAAACAAAAGTTAATTTGTATCATATCTAGTGATCAATATTAAGATGCCAGCTACTGTTCTTACTTAATAATTACTGGTAGCATTGATGTCAAGCTTATCTTCTCTAACCATTCTGGGAAATGCAGCAGATGTGTTGTGACATATTGTGGTATGCTTGTGAGACCTGCTTGACACAGAAATCTTTTAATACGTGTATCATACCTTGTGGGTGCTCTGTACCATTGTATCAGGGCCAATTGCAGTAGATAGAATCATAGAATCATTTAGGCTGGAAAAGACTGTTTAGGTCCTTGAGTCCAACCATTAACCCTGAGCTGTCAAATCCACCACTAAACCATGTCCCTAAGTCCCACATCCACATAGCTTTTAAATATCCTTAGGCATAGTGATTCAGCCACTTCCCTGGGCAGCCTCTGCCTATGCTTGATCACCCTTTCAGTAAAGAAATTTTCCCCAGTGTCCTGTCTAAGCCTCCTCTGTTGCAACTTGAGACCATTTCCTCTTGTCCTATTGCTTGTTACTTGGGAGAAGAGGTCAAGTCCCGCAAATATATGATGTAGGAACACACAAAGACTTCACTGCCCTGAAGAAAAAAGAAACATATTACTCAAAAGAGATGTAGTTATTTGTCCAAACCGCCTCTGGGAGGGTTTGGGACAGGTCTGATTTGTTGAGTCTGTGTCCAGTACTTCAAACCATCATTCTATCATTTAAGCAAGATAAGAAACAATATTGTGAAGACCCACTGTAATTAATAGCCCATATGTAGCAGTTTAAAATTGTGTCTGAATACTTCATGAACTGAGTTTTTATTTAAATTTTGTTCTGGTGGCAATTATTGCACAATAGTTGTTTTCTTATGAATGTGCATGGATTTGAACTGCTCATTTCTAATAGGAAGCATAACTTGTCAGACTTTGAATAATAAGTTGCCTTTTAAGTAACAATCATGAACTTCTAAATGACAGTGCTCCTTCTGGGGGAGCCAAAATAGATTTTTTTTGGTCAGATGAGAGGGACTGTTCTGCATAAGCTTGTCTTCCACTGCAAGGAAGAATTGAGACAAGAACACAAAATGTGTTTTCCATATCTGTGAAATCGTGAGAATGTGATCTTTCCATTTTGTCAAAAGGGCAGCTTTTTTGTCTTCCTGCTACGATTCTTCAGCCAGTTTCTAATGCAGTGTTCTGTACCTTGGAAAATTTAATCAAGGCTGTATTTGAGGAAGAGAAATAGTTTGAGCTGCTAATATGCTCCTGTCCTTCCAACACTGTCTAGCCTGCTTTTGTTGATCCCTAGAAAGGTTATTGATTCGCTGCGAGTGTGGCTTTCTGCAGTAAAAGCTGAAAGCTGTTTGCAAACTGCCACCTGAAGCAGACACATAAGAAGGAAATTTAGATAATTGCATTCTGCTTCCATTGAAGTCCGTGGCAATTTGGAAATTAATATCAGAAGCAGAATGGGGTCTGGTGACTGGGAGTTGCTGTTGCCAGCAGCTGGAATAGCTCTTTAGCTTTATGTTGCATTGATGCTCAGTGACCTGGGAATTGTTCTAAAGATTTGGAAAAATGCTTCTGAATAGCAGTTGCCAGTATTAACACTAGTTTTTGTAAGCATTCTGTCTTTGTAGTACTTGCTGGGCTAGCACATTTAGTCATCCACACTACTCAAAGCTGTTCACATGGGATGTCCAGACAGGTTTTGCCAACAGAGCAGACAGTCCCATGAGTTTTCTCATACTTTCTGTCTTTTCTGAGGGACAAAAATTCTTCAGCTGTTTGAGTCAAGCAGTGTCAGCGCTTTTGATCCCACGTATTTATGGTTGTACAAATAATGGACTTTTTGGTTTAGCCAAATTTTTGAATTGAGAAACTGGAAGCAATTCTTGGTTTTACTCGATCAGAAAGAATTTTTGTTTTCAGGCAAGCTGAAATGAAGCAATTTGCTTCATTTCAGTTTCCTCAGTTCTTTTCTACTGACTGCAATAAAAATGGGTCAATTTCTAATTGAATTTAAGTTTTAATTGAAAACAGTGTTTTGAAACAAATACTCAAAATATTTTCATTTCCAAAGTTTAGAAAAACTTTCTTTTTTTTTTTTTTTTTTTTTTGGCTAATGCTGTCTTAGGATGTTTGTCAAATTCATGACTTTTTTTTCCTCCCTGAAGCAATGTATTCTCATAAATTCATTGCTTAGGAGAGTATTTTTACCCAGCAGTTTTAGCAATTTTGCAACTCCTTTTGCCTTAGTGTTTTGCAACATTCCTTTTGCCTTAGTGTTTAAATAAAAAAATTATAGAAGGTTGCTTTTAAAGCTTATAACCTGTAGCCTACAGTTTGGGAAAACAGTACAGGGAGCACTCAGGTAGCAGAGGTATGGTGTCAGGGGCATAGGATATAATTTTCGATGACATTAGTGGGACTCAGTTTGAAAATGCTGAATTAAGCATAAAATGAGATCGCTGCAGATTAAAGGAGGGCATCAAGAAAGAAATTTATAATCAAGGTTGACATGGTCTTCCATTATCAGCAAGCTATTCTGCAGTTGTCCAACCTGAGCTTTCTTACATTTTCAGCATGTCTGTTAATTGCAATTGTCAGAGACAACATTAATGCAGAAAAATAAGAGGCTAATTAAAACCAGTAGCTGCTGATTTCTTTATTTCAGCAAAATAAACAAGGTAGCATATTTGTTGGAAATTCTCCTTCTCTTTAGGACAACTTATTTGGCTATCCATACCCAGCAGCACTAGTGCAGGTAGGGTATGTATTTTAGAAGTTAATGGGATTATGTGATTTGAAAAATTAGGCACCTGGTTACCTTATGATTTTTTTTGTTTGTTTTTGTTATTAGAATAAAATTTACAAACCAGTTCTTCTTCCAAATGTCCATACTGTTCAACAAGAGGCAGGTAACAGTGAGTGAATACCAAACCACAATACTGTGCTGTGACTAATGGAGTGAGAACACCCCCTCCTTAACAGAGCTGCTCTGCAAATTTCACTTTACACAAGAAACCCATGCGCTAGGAGGTTGTTTTTAGTTTAAGAACCAGGCTTACAGAGTTTGACCACTTTGAGAATTGTTTTGGAGGTCTTGCTATCTGGGAAGAAGAAGAAGAAATTATCCCAAATAGGTGTTTCATCAAGTCCTCTGAAAAGATTTTATTGTCCAAACTTGGGAACTAGCTCTCTGAGACACTAGGTATGTGATTCCCCTGCTGAGAATGTGCTCAGCTCTTTTTTTGAGTCAGTTTTTAAGAGTGGTTGCTGAAGTGTGTTATGTTGTCGTGACCTGAGCCTGATGGAAATTCTTGAAGTGTTGGAGAAAATGGGATTAAAAGCCATTGATCAGTCAATCAGTGGGACCCAGTGGTTTTAAGATATTGCCCTGTGGTATGACTGTGCAGAATCACTTTTCTCAAGGATACTTGAGATATGGAGAGGGAGATATGTTGCTCTCCTGATCCCCCTGGTGCACTAGGATTTCATTTGTAGTGTCCAAGCTGGTCCTGGCTACATATTGCACTGCTCTATGTGTGTATGTGTGCTGGGAAGTAACATTGGTATCTTTGTTGTAAATATATAGGAGGATCAGCTGTAGTCTGGATTCTTGATAGAAACAGCTTAAACTTTAGGGCTTAGACTTTTTGTTGCTTTTAGTATAGCTAAGTGCTGGCTGAGAGTGAGAGACCAGATTATCCTGTCACTCAGGTAGGTAGAAAAGGAGCTAAACTACTCTGTAATTTCTGGACTATTTAAAAAAAAACACTCTGCTATTAATAGTAAGAGAAGTAGAGCTGTTACAGCCTCTGTGTAGGTCTCCACAGGGAGTGTGGTGCACACATCAGTCCTTAGGCAAAGCAGTTCCGTGGGCCTTTGGCTGCACAGAGCAATGTGAACAGCTCCGCTACAGAGTGGCCTCCTAGACATGGCACCTTCTCCCCACCTTCCTAGGTGGAAGAAGGACCTGCCTGATAGGTGTTCTGCTGCTGTAGTGAGCATTTGAAATGATAATCTCCAGGATGGATTGGCAGGGAAGGTTAGCAGTGGGAAGGAAAAGACGAAAGGAGCAAAGGAGAGAAGAGAACTTTTGGGTTTAGGATATATTACACTTAAAATTCTGAGACTGCTCCACTGGTGGGCCACAAAAAGGATTAGTTTTACAATTTGAAGTAAGTTCTGTAGCAAAATAATTGGACTGGCGAAGCAATCTCACTCTCACTAAATTGCTTTCTGAGAAGCCTATCCTGAATGGACCTGTGCAGCTCTTTCTGATATCTGAGCATCCCCAGGTCTCAATGACTTTGCTGGGAATTAAAGTCATTCAACTCCTCACTAGGCAATTAGTTTCTTGTAGGTCTAATTTTTCTGCTGCAAAGTGGTAGCTGCCTTTCCCTTCTGTTAGCAGTCAGGCCCTGTGCTCCTGCCTTAGCATGCATGTTTCATTTAATCGTTCTTTTGTGAGACATGTACTTAAGCACTCGGACACAGATTCTGTTCCTCACTGCATTCTGTGGATAAGATACCTGACAGTTTTGTTACACTGACTGCACAACTTTAGCAAATAGAACATGCAAAATACTTGATGGAAAATCTTTCCGAAAGTAATCCTGTCAAAACCTCGTAAGATTTTGTTTTGGTTTGGTTTATTTCTTTATGTAGGAAGTGTTTGTTTTGGCTTCAAAAAGGGATGGACAAACTTCAAATTAAGAGGACAGCTTCATTAGCATGAAGGATGAATGAGATAATTAGATGAGATCATGAAAGTGAAATTTCTCTACCTTTCCTTTTCATGAGAGAAGACCTATTGAAATGCAGTATATTTACAGTCCTCGAATTACTGAAACCATAACTGTTTTTGCTTTCATGGTCTCCATTTTTGCTACTGCACATTTTGGGATGATGGATTGTGAAGCGCCAGGTGTTGAGATGAAGAGAATCGATAGTGTGATACAAAAGATGAAATAACTCTGATGGAACATCAATAAAGGCTAAAAGTTGCCACAGGGATTTGAATCTTAAAGAAGAGCCTGCGAAAGTGTATTGAGAAGAATTCACTTCTCCCCTTGCACTTGTAGTGTCTTTATTCCTCGAGCAGAAGTCACTTGGGGGTTCTTGTCAAGTACAGAGGTGGAGGAATTTTTTCTCTTCTGTACGTATCGGGTGATCAGCACAACGCCTCCTGGGCTCAATGTCACAGTGTCAGGGTTATTTCAGGCCACAGCTGCTGGGGTTACCCCTCGTGGTACCAAGGATGTGACCTGCTCATGGTGACCCCCGAGGCAGAACAATTTATACTGATGTCGCACACTGGACTTTAGTTAGAGTTGTTTCTCCATCACTCTCATAGTTTAAAAAACTAAATAAACAACCTAGGTTTATTGCAAAGATAAAGCAAAATCAGAGGGACAAATCAAGTTGGAGCCATAAACTCCTTCTCTGAATTCGATACACATTTGGAAACAATTGTAGTTTAGGCATGTGTCACTAAAGAAATATGGGAAAGCTAGGCTGTTGGTGTTGAAAACCTTACCTGTTTCTATCTAAGAAAATGGTATGGAACTTGCCTACTATTATATGCCATAAAAATATATCTATTAAGGTAAGGTTGGCATCCTCATTTTTCTTTTGCAAGTCAGGTGGTAGTATTTGGCACAAACTTTTAGGTCACAGGCCTGTTTTCTTGGTTCAAAGTCAAACCATCACAGAAAGGAAAAGAATACAGTGTTCTGAAAGACCTTGTTGTTATTACTAATATATTAAATATATATACAATATATTAAATATATATTTTATTAATGTATTACAATGCAAGACCTTTTAAAAAATACTACTTCTGTCAAATTACTTATTTGTTGAATTTGTTGAATTCTGTCTTCCAAAGAATAGAGTACTTGGTCCAGCAATTCCTTTGAGCTTATGACCTATTTCAAGCACGAGAATGCAGAACTGTTCTCATGCCTGAAGATCAATTGGCCAAAATTAACAGCCCTGCTGGGATGAGATCAAGTGCTCAGCTATAAGGACCTGATTCTGCCGATCTCACTCATGTTTTTGTCTGCACTAAGACGCCTGTGAGATTTCATCCCATGCAAGAGTGGTATAGACAAATGCTACTTTTGTCTAAATCTAAGAGATGAAATCTTAAGTTTCAGGATCAGGGCTTCTCCCTTAATAGACTTCTTTGGCAGATTAAGTTTTGCAAGGATTCAATTGAGAATGTTCTCTAGGGGCAGCTGCTTTGCAGATGTGGTGGGAGAAGGGCCATAAAGGGGGACAAGTCATTTTTAGCCTCGTTAGTACAAGGAGGCAGACCTTGCATTTAACTAGTTGAGACTGATGTTCTTCCTAGGTTCAAACTTTTGATCTAAATCAGGAAGACTAGGGACCTTAACCCAGTGTTTCCCATGCCACAGATGAATGCCTCAAACAGCAGGCTTTTGAGGGGTTTAGATCTTGTTCTGATACTTTCAGGAGTACCAGAACCTGAGGGTCTCAGTGCAGTCTGCCTCTAAACCTGCAGGCCTGAGCTTTGCTGTTACTTGGAGCAGGCATTGGGAAGACAGGCAAGAGGTGCAAAACTCAGACACTTCAAAAAAAAAACTTTTTAGGTCACAAAACACAGTTCCTGCCCAAAAATGCTTTATTTCTGAGAGTGACATCAACCTTTTTTTTTGTGTCTACTTTCAGGTTGCTCCTGTAATTAAAGAGAGGATGATGAAGAAGGGCAGCATGATGCTTGGGTACCAGCCTCACTGGGGCAAAGTCAACTTCTTCCGTCAGGTGGTGATCAGCCCACAAGTTAGCCGAGAGGACATGGACTTCTTGCTGGATGAAATTGAACTTCTTGCTAAGGACTTGTAGCTGTAGATCCAGAGTGTCAAGTGCTGCTCACGTGTGATATTTATGGAGAAAGAGTGGCAGCAGCATTCTGGTGTTATTTGGTGAAGGTAGTAAAAAGCTTGAGATATAGTTTGGTAACTGTCATTTTATAGATTGACGTTGAGAACTTTGCAAGTAGAACACCCCTTCACTGGAAAGTATTTACTGATGGGGGCTGGGACAAGCTGGTGCTTGCAGCACCACTGCTGCCATTTTAAGAAGTGTTTCCTGAAGAAGGGAGCGCTTCTGCAAATGGTATCTACATCCTAGGGAAGGCAGCTATTTACTGGGAGCCTGTGCACAGTGTAGCTCAAACTGGTCACTTGTGTATGCAGGCAATATTCCTCTGAAGTTGCTGTGAGGAGTGGTTTAGCTCAGCGAGCCTTAAGATGCTAGTTAATTATCTACTCTGTCAATACTTTAGTTTGGTTGGTAATGAAACTGATAAGACTGGAAATTTTGCACTTACGTGAAGCGTTCCTGAAGGGCCCTAACTAAGTGGATTGCCTGGGTTTTCCACTGGGAGCACAGGCAGACTGGAACGAGGATCAGAGCAGTCACCACACTGGGAGGTTTGCAGGAACCTCCTGAACAAAGTCCTGAGTAAACAATATCGACCCTGCTTTGAGCACGTTGAACCGGGTGACCTATTAAGGTCCGTTCCAACCTACAGGATTTTGTGATTCTAGGAAACACAGTCATTGGGTCCAGTCAGTGTTTGCCAGTGTTGCGTACCCAAAATATCACCACAGCTTTAGCACAGCTGAGAAGATTGGAATAACACTTAGAACTTCTTAACTCTCTGTTAACAAGAGTTACCTGTCATTTCTGAGCTACTCTTCACCTTGTATTTTTAAAGTGTGAAGATTTATTTAGAAGCTTTTAGATGCACTTTAAAATTATAACAGAGAAAAAAATATTTACCCAAAAGATGCATATTTTTATGTATGGTGACTATATATTGATAATATAGCAAAATTACTTATTACATTATTTGTTTGTATTTTCCTACAGATTTGAGATGACTTAATCTTATGTTATAAGTGTATAATTCATAAGTTGACTCTGAAATTACAGTAGTAGTGATCAGAGAAGGTCTTCCTGTGACTTTAGGATATGAACAGCTTGAATATTTTTGGTCAATCTTAGGTTAGAAAACTAAGTTCTACACTTTGTGTTTGTATTAAGAGTTGAAGTACACCTTTCATCTGTTTTTATTCTATGAAAATGATCTATTTTATAAAGATAGAAATATATTTCTTGGGATGAAGTTCTTGCAGCGAACTAATGGAAATAGCCATGTCTTTCACTTTGTAATCAACATCTGCTTAACTTTAATGTTTTGATGTTTGTTCCTTATTCTGTATTTGAGGTAGCACTGACCAATATGAACCTTTCTGCTAGAATGTTTTCTGTCCTGAAAGCTGTCTTTAAACACAACGCTTCCTCATTTTCATTTCCTACACTGTACTAGGATTGAACATTGCATGAAATTCCTACTTCCAGTCTTCAAGATGACAGTGTGAAAAGTTTAGCAAGGTCATGATAACCAAGGAGGTCAGAGTATCAGAGCAGTAGTTAGGAACAAGAGTCATCCTGCAGCCCCTGACAGATGCCTTTAACAGTGTTCTGGAGGTGAATACAGTTGTGCAATCATAGTGATCCACTGAACTTTAAACCAAACCCATGTTGATAGTAATATAAAAATGGTTATCACAATATGGCCCCTGGATTTTGCCTTTTAATACTTACAAATCACTCAATCATTAATTGACTTGTCTTCTGGCTGTACCAGCTACCAGGAAAGCCCGTACCTGAATTCAGGGCATGTAAGGCTTATTTTGCCTCCCAGTCACTCTGGGTGGAGTACAAAGTACACAAGGAGTGCTGGATGGATGAGATGACTTTGCTTCCTGAGTTAGACAGGATTGTTATCCCTTCTCTTTCTTTTTTTCTTTTTTTTTTTTTTGACATTGAAAGGAAAAACAATACAGTGTCAGGATGTTTTGTTTATGGTGAGTACTTGATTTTTGATTCGTGAAGAATTATGACACCTTTCATCAGCTAAGATTTTGGTCCATGATGGCTTGTGACACCACCACTATCAGAGTGTTGCTGTCTCATTTCTCTTTGTGTTTTTAGTGCATTTCTCTGTTTCCAGATACTTATGGCACATGTCAGACTGAGGTAACACAGTTCCTTTCTGTAACAGTAGTGGCTAGAGTATGTTTAAATGAGAGCAAGCTGGATTTTTTTTTCATGTTTGCAGAAAATAGGTCTCTGATCAACATGTGCCCTGATTTCTTCAAAGCTATAGGTTAATCTTCCAGTGTGATGTGAGTACCTTCTCTAATCTCCATATAATTTCTATTATTTCTGACCCTTTATCATGTCCCAGGTGCACAATATTTCAGGACTAATATAATTTTCTTATTGTTGCTTATTTAAGACTAGTATGTACAAAATGTCTATTTTGTAGCTGGTGATTTTAATAAAAAGTGAAGTAAATGACACCCTTATAAATGTAGTCCATGTTTGTCATTTGTCAGTCTGGAATTGCAGGGGTATATATATATAAAGAAGGTACCTATGAGCACTCCAGTTAGCACTTCAGCTTTAAAATGTGAAGCCTGGTTTAACCCTGCTTCAGGATGTGGTTTATCTGTGTGCTGTGCCCATATCATCTTTAACAAACGTTGTGGATGAAAACATGTCACAATTTATCTTACTCTTGCAGAAGATAAGTTGGTCTGTGCAGAAATGCATTTAACTTTTTTTGTCTGTTCTAGCTAGTTGAGATCGGCTCATGAACTCTTGCTCCTAATTGCTGACAAGCATTATCTCTCAGGATGCTAAACCAAATTCTGGAAGTGGTGAGGTACGTGCATAAATCAGTGTAGAACCCGATCCATTGGTTGACTGTAATTTCTTGTCTACCCCTAATAATTTTTTCAAAATAGAAGGAAAGAAATATTTAGACAGAAGGGATGCTGAAGCAGTTTTTGCTCTTAGCTGTGTGGCTGCTTCTTGGGAGACCTTTGGGCATTTTGTGATGGGTCTATATGCAAAAATCACTCACATAAATCAGTGTGCCTAGAGCCAGTAGACCCCACCTCATGACTTCTATTATGAGTTTCTGTGACAGAGTAATACTAATCATTAAAGTGTGGTTATGTGTGATGTTAGTGCTTCTAACTCCTAGTGGTGTAAATGGAAACC
Source organism: Pseudotriccus pelzelni (assembly GCA_035584735.1). Classification (NCBI taxonomy): domain Eukaryota; kingdom Metazoa; phylum Chordata; class Aves; order Passeriformes; family Tyrannidae; genus Pseudotriccus; species Pseudotriccus pelzelni. The sequence continues at coordinate 40,199,174 of JAWMRA010000078.1, read as the reverse complement.
CTTCCTGAACTGGGCCCTGAGTTTTATGACTGGGATCTTTCATTTTAATACCAGCAGTTTTGCACGCTGAACATCCTGGTTTATCTAGTTGAGGTTTGTGCCTACAGGTTCAGATTCATCTTTATTCCCGTGAGACTGAATTGAAATGTATTTTCATTTGTATCCCTCAATGGTTCATTAAGATGATTTTCAAATAGCATTTGACCTTGTCCTTAAAGGACAAGAAATGTCCTTTGAGAAAGGCATGGTGGAACTGGTAGGGTTGCATTCTCAGAATGTTAGGAGTATGTAAAAGCCTGTTATGTGCCTGGGGCTTCCTCATACATGCAGATCACAGCATTAATTCATGCTCAAGTAATTTTTACTTTTAAATCCTTGAGTACCTTTATAGGACTTACAAAACTGATATGAAACGTTGAAGGCAGAGGAGAATAGTTCAGAAATACTAAATGTTAAGTTTGCTCTCTGTTATGTCACACAGGAGCTCTGTGACAAGCCAGAAGTAAGCTGAAAGTGGCATTTGAGTCCCACTCTTTCAGCAGTGCCAAAACTGCTCAGTCTCTCTTCCCCATTGGCTACTTCCACGGGCTTTAACAGGTGAGTAAAACTTGTTCATCCTGGAAATCAGTTGCTGTGGGTAGGGCCGACTCATGCCTGTCCTCCTTTCTGTGGTGCAACTAGTAAATGCTGATAATTATTTGAGCTTATAAGCACTGTGTCTAGTTCAGTAACTGCTAAATATTACTACTGTTACATCCTGAAATAATGCAATTGCACACGTTAATTTTGTCTTAATTGCTCATGCTAATTGCAGGTTAGATGCAATCAAAGCAGCACTGCCTGGCATATGCATTGTGAGCACAAGAAACCCTGGTGGAGGGGTTTTCTTTCTTTAAATTGAATCTAGTCTCCCCCAATTACATGGTTTTGCTTCAGATGTACAATTAGGTGTTATTACTCTAATCCTGTAACTACACAATAATCAACCAAAAATTACTTGGAGAAACAGAACAAAACAAGGAAATTCGCACTGCAAGAGGTACAATAAGGGGAGTGTCAGGGGTTTCAAGGCAAACCCACAGAAGGAAACAGTGGTCGTGCGAAGGATTAAGCTCAGCTAAATCTGTTGTACGTGGCTGTGCCGTGTGGCTGTGCTGCAGGAGTGGGGAAGCTGTACCAAGCAAAGGGCTTGCACATACCCTGGCACTGCAGCAATCTGCCCCAGCACGCCGTGTCCATCCACTGCCCTAGAGAAGCCCTTTATAGCTGATTAACGATTTTTGTATATATGAAGGTAAAGTTTGTTTTAAAGCAGTCTCAATAACAAAAGTGACACTGAAGAGGTAATCTTTAGAAGGTCCAACAAAGATGACCACTTTCAGCCTTTGGTAGCTCATGTACAACTAAAGAAAAGTTGATCACATTTTTAAAATCTTTTAAAGAAAACCAGTAAAATTTTTGTTTTATCAAGGATGAAGGCAAATAATAGAAAGTGAAGGACATAGACTCTTAATAATTCTGTCAAACACAGATGTTCTGTTTCGATGAAGCAATTGCTTTCATGTAAGTAACTTACAGAAAACTATTTAAAAATAGAAAGTATTTCACTGCAAGTGTTGAAATACAGGCCCACAGAACGTAACATCTGCCTTTGGGAATATGCAGTCGATATTGTCCCCTGCCAAACACTGTTCTTCCTAGAGGCTTTTACCCAGCTTATAATTCTGGGAAGTGACTCCTTGAATCTGGCAGGCACTGACACTGGCAGCTTTATCCATACTCCCCTTTCATGCCAGGTGATACGGATTTTATTCTTCCTCTGTTTCTGTGCCCTCTCTCATGCCTGTATGTTTTTTCAGGGGGATATTTTCAGTATTTGGACCTTTAGGGAAAGTGTCAGAGTAGCAAAAGTGGTACGATTGAAAGCTGAAACAAAAGCAGTGCTCAGGTTGGTATACTGATGTGACATTTTGCCTTCCTTTTCTCAGCAGTGGATTTGTCTGGATGCTCACATGATGATCGCTCCCTTCTGTTGGAACTATGGTAACACCAAAATCATGACTTCACGTGGGAGACCAGCTTGTCCTTGTGAAACTGAGTAAGACAAAGAGTGGGAGAAAGAAATTTTAGTTGTTCTGTTTTACAGAAAAAGTGCACAAGGAACTTAAAACTTCTGTTTTTGTGAAAGCTTGCACCGTGGCTTTAGAAAAATTGTTGGACGAGTGACTACCAGGAGACAGTAGTGAGTGAAAAATGGGACATTCTTTGATATGGGCTTAGCAGATGGAAATGCTACTACACTAGCCAGAGAGATTTCTGGGAATAAAAAAATTGATTTTCTAGACTGGACTCTTAAAGTATTTGCTGTTGTATCATTTGGGAAAACCTACAGAAGATGGGAAACAGGACTGAAAATGTAAGGTGGTTAGGATTATCTAGTGAAAGATGAAAACAAATAATGGAGAAAGGAAGATTCCTTGGTATTGATAGTGAGCTAATCTAACTTCGTACTTTCATCACTAACTCTTCCAGAAAAATCAGACATATGTTCATGAAATTTGCTGACGAAGCTATGCTGAAAATTTTAGAGTTTGACATGCACGAGGTGATTTTTAAGAACGTGTGATAGGGGAGACTAAGTCAAACAAAGTGCAAAATCTTTGGAGACTTGCAAAAAGCTGTAAGAACTTTGTGTTTAGAGGTAGATCATGTTAAACACTCACAAAAGAGAAAATTGTGGAGATAAGTATAATGATAGCATAAATAGCAGTGTATGAGCTAAGCCTAAATGATATGTAAATAAAGTCAGCCGTCCAAAGAAATTCAGTGGTAAACATCAAAGCAGATCTAACCTCTCATCTGGAGTATAGCAGGAAGGGAACACTATGTGGGCAGCAGGCTCAGTGGCTGGTCCAGCTCTGTTGTCTCAAGCTGTGAGCAGTGAACAGTGAGAATAATAATTGGTGCTACAGAGCCAAAGCACAGCACTGCAGAGTCATGTGCTCCATCTACTGGTGTGTCCTCTGGTAATCAACTTATTCCACACTCAGGATGTCTCTTCCAAAGAGCACTCCTGGGTGTCTCACGTGTGGCAGAGGAGGGAATTGGAAGTAAAATTTCCTGAGATTTTTCAGGACAAAATGATCAGAATGTCAGAAAATGTTGCTTTGATTTAGGCAGTCTCCTGTGAAAACGTTGAATTTCAATGGACTTTAGGGAAATATGTGCAGACCTGTGATTATTTCTTGTCATCCTGCCTAAATAGTGACCAGAATGTACTTCCATGCTGTGTAACTCATGATGACACTGGTGTGTGTGGGCATCCAAGCTGAGCAATGAAGAACTCAAGGAAACACAAAAAAATTACTTTCCCTCCTTTGAGCCTCTCAGTTGATCAGTAATTCCTTACCCTTTCATTTTACAAGGCTTAAAATGGAGTCAGGATCGTACAAGCCTCTTGTAAGTTGCATGGCCTCTGAGTGCTCAGTTTCCAGGCTTGATTTTATCATAGAATCAGTATACTGAGTGGGAAACACACACGTGGGGTGTCCGGAGTGGCCCCACACAGGACACTCCAAGAATTACACCATGTGCCTTAGAGCACTGTCCAGACACTTCCTGAACTCAAGCAGGCTTGGTGCTGTGATAACTTCCCTGGGGAGCCTTTTCCAGTGCCCAAACACCCTCTGGGCGAAAAAAATTGTCCTGATATCCAACCTAAACCTCCCCCAACTCAACTTTGTGCTGTTTCCTTGAGTCCTGTCACTGGTCATGAGAGTGAAGAGATTAGTACCTGCCACTCCTCTTCCCCTCACAAGAAAGTTGTACTCTGCAATGAGGTTTCCCCTCAGTCTCCTCTTTTCCAGCCTGAAGAGACCAAATGCCCTCAGCCTCTCCTCCTATGGCTTCCTCTCAAGTCCCTTTAACGTCTTCATTGCCCTCCTTTGGATGCTTTCTAATAGCTTAATGTGTTTTTTATAGTGTGGTGCCCAAAATTACACACAGGACTCAATGTGAGTCTGCACCAGTGCAGAGTGAAGTGGGACCTTTATTCTGAAGCAATCCAACTGTTGGGTTTTTTTGGTTGGTGGTGGTTTTTTTTTTTCCATGGGAGTTATCAGTGTTCTACAGGGAGTTGCAAAAGAGGATGTCCTGCCTTCATGCTCCAGCGTATTTTGGAATTTCTCATAGAACAAAATTTCCAGCTTTTTGATCACTCTGAAATCAGACCTTGGGAGATACAGACTGAACAGAGACCTGCAACTCCTGCAGGAAAAGGTCTCAAGATATCATTGAGAAGATATGACCTCCATCCTGAGATAGCATCAGTGATGCACTAGAGAACTGGTGTCTAACCTTTGCCTAGTCTATAATTCATGACCAAAAATTCTGGACAACCTGCAGGCTTCCCATTATTTCATGATGGATAATCTAGATTTTCCCTTCTATGCTTGATCTCCACCATGATTAGGGGCAACACATATTTTTCTTCTTTGCGACCTCTACATGTTCAAAGATTTTAATCTTATTACCCTTTGTCTTCTTTTCCAGTCCTGAATTACAGTCATTCCTCCCATGCTACCTTGGAGGCCCTATTTGAAAATCTGCTGATTATTCTGCTGCCCAACACAAGACAGAGCAGTTCTCTGTAGTCTTTCCAGGTTTTAAAAGAGTGGCAGGATCACTTTGTACATCTCTTTATACATCACAGTGTGATCTTTGCCTTCTTTTGTAACAGCAAACTGCGATTGACTCTTGCCAGGTTTGTGATCCACTCTGAGCACTTGTGCTTCTCTGGCCAACTGCTCTAAGTGGCTTTTCCTCATTAGATATTTGTACCTTTAATTACTCCATTTTAAGTGCTCCCACTAAAGAGGATAATATTTTTTTTTCAAAAAATTTGCTCAGTCTGTCTAGAACAATTTGAATTGTCAGTCCATCCTGCAACACACCTGCAGCCTCTCACAGCGTGATGCAGTTTGTCCAAAGCATATCTAGGTCATCACCTAGACCATTACTTAAAACACTAGGAACTAGACAAGAGTAGTTCTAGAACCATACTCAATGCTGTCTGGGGGTCTACATATTAACTATTATATCTTTTAAGCCAGTGCCCACTCTCCTTGAATTTAGACAGCATTTCCCTAGTTTGTGAACAAGAGTATCACTTGATGTGATGTCAAAGGCCTTTCTAAGCTCAAGACTGACAACGTTCATTGTATCTTCTTCATTTTACAAGAGCTACTGCTCTCTAGGAAAAAAAAATCATAATGAATCCATTTTGACACCTACTCTATTCTCATTGTTTTTCAGTCCTCTTCAAAGAGTTTGATTCTTCCCATCCCTTGTAATTTTCTGAGACACAGAAAACTGAAACAGCTCCTTTTGCACCCTTTCAAATGGTAAGTGCCACCTCTGCTCCTTTGACAACATAAGAGCAAGCTGTGCATCCTCAGAAATCCTCACTGGGTCAGGTTCCAGCTCAGAGGATTTGGTCCTTAAGTGGCTGAAGCTCAGGTTGGCTGTGGGTGGAGCTGAGGCTGGAGGGTGCTGGAAGGCCTGTTGAGGCCGCATGCGTGGCTGCTGAGTGTGGGAAAGAACGGGCCTGGGAAGGGGAAGATGGGGGAGCACCAAGTCTTGCCTTGGTACAGAGTCATGGTGTTGCCGGGACATGCATTTGGATTTGGAGCTGGACACGTACTCCCATTTTATGCAGGGATGTTAGAGTAGTCAAAGCAAAGCATGAATAGGTCTGAAATTGTGAGGATGAATTTCACCGAGGTTGATCAGACTGAAACAATACAATATACAAAGCATTTTCCACCCTTTTCTTATCCTGTGCTATTTCATTAATTAGGCTTTTATTTTTTGATTGTAGCTAAAGAGAAGTTTTTCCTGATGGGTTTTATTTTCTCGGATTTTTGGTTTTGGTTTTGTTTGTTTGTTTATTTAATTTTGGTGGGTTTTTTTAAATGTTTTTCTTCATAAAGCATACCTTTATTTTCCCAGGTTTCTTTAGAACTGAAAGGCAAAGATATTGCTCTGGCCCCGGAGTGTTGAGCCTGATGAAATAATCATGTAGGAGATATGACATTAAAAAAAAAAGAGCTACTTTCCCCCACCTGATTAAGAACCCTTCCCCCATAATTATTGTCTTAATGGAAGCACAAGATGCGGCTCATAATACTTATGATTTCATTTTAATTACTCCTGGAAGACAATTAAAGTAGTTATTTAAAAATGCAACTCTTTCCATAAAGTGTAGCAAAACGGAGTCACAAGCACATGCAAGTTATTCTTCAGAGCATTTGATATCCTCAAGTTAATAATTTTAATATTGCCAAGATAGTGTCTCAAGTAAGAAGTGTGTTGCTATGAAGGTGAGAGGAGGCATTAACTCGGTAGCATTCATGTATTCCAACTGTTAATCTGTTGGTCACACGTACAGAAAAGGAGATGAAAAATATGAACATCATTGTTTGACCTGTCTGACCCTGTATCCAAAACTTATTTCATGCATTTGTGCATGAAAAAATTTCCATCTCCTCTAGGAGCTAACATGATTGATTTTGCACATCAGGGCAAGTAGTGCAAAACTAGAGAGCTCCAGCCTAACCATCACATGTAGCAATGAGGCCTCAGCAAGGGTTGTCCACATGCTCATTTGAAAATTGAAAGGCAAAAATTTCTTTGTAAAAATCCATTGTACTTCTTGCTTGGACTTTTGAACCAAACACTTCGTATTACTAGCACCAATGTGAAGGCACTTAAAGAAAAGAACAACCAGTCTTTAGGCTAGTCTGTGAGCACTCTCCATATGTTGGTGTGAAAAGCACATTGCCTGTACTAAAAATCTGCCTACAATAACAGGTCAAATTGCAGAAGTCAAATCTAGCGACCTCAGCAGTGTTAGAGTGGAGCGAAGGCATGGTCCTAATGTGAACCCATGAAAGCACATGGAGCAGGCTTCTTCTCTCCTAATTCCAGCTGTCTGATCAACTGCTGCCCATACTCAGGCTCCCTCCTGGCTCCCTGTGCAGCCCCAGCCCCGCTCCCACCTGGCTGCAGGAGCCAACTTTCGGCCAGGCTGTTGATGTGGTGAAGATGGTGAGACTCTGCTGAATTGCTTGCTTGCTCTTGGGAGATGTTGAGACTGTTTTACATTGAAAAGTGAAACTTGCTCTGCCAAATAATAAAACCAAATTAGACTCTTCCCCAGATCAGGAATGAATTTGGTCTGGCTGCGTGTCGTGGCTATAGTAAATAGTTTATACTTGGGCAAAGGCTGTGTTTAAGTATGACTGAATCCTGTTTGGTTTACTGTGATTAACCTAAACAATTTAGAAATGTTGAAACAAGTTAATTTAAATTCTTTCCTCCATTTCCTATGGCTTTTTTCAGGTTAGGTTCTTAAAGCAACTATTCCGGAAATTATTTCAAGGCAAGCAAATTAATGTTAATATTCTTATATTAAAGTGAAATTATGTTTTTTCCCTCCCCCCCCCATTATTTAAGAAGGCTTACATGTTCTTTCCAGATGTACAGAACCTAAACAACCTGTTGCTTAATGGGAGATGTCCTTTTGCTTAAAAGCTTTGCTTAAGCTTTACAAGAAATGGTCTAATCCCCTGCAAGTTGCTTCTGCAGACTCCTCCTCAGTGGTGAGTCTGAAGTGTTGGTGATGTTGTCATGTCACAAAAAGACTGCTCCTGCTTCTCACATGGGGAATAGTTGAGCAAAAGGGGTGGTAGCCAAAGCACATGACCAAATCTGTGTCGGTGTGAGATTTATGTTCTGTCAAAACCTTTTAGCTAATTAAAGGTATGACCTACTTTCTTTTGCCTACAGAAGCACTGGATGGTTTATGGAAAGCAAGTAGGCTGAAGAGAATCGGTTCCTTGGCATTAATTTCACCAAAGGAGGAAACCTCACCTTTCCAGAAGTAAGTCTGATAGATAGAATACTGCAAGTTATCATCTTTCATTTGCTAAGTGGAAGAACTCTTATGGATGGGCTGCACTTGAATATGTTGCCTGCTAACCCATATGTTGCAAATTAGAATTCTCCTTGGTGGCAGCACCGCAGAGCTGTTTTTCTTGGTGGTGTGAGCAGATGGGGCTTTGTGTTTTCTTTCACTGGATTCTTTCTCTGACAGCCTTTAGTTCAGTTTTGTTGGATCAAAGATGAAACACTGTTTTTGTCATTCCAGGCCCTGTGTAAAAAGCTTTGTTGTTTCAAAAAATAGTGGTTTACTTTAAATGATGCTCAAAAAAATCACTGTGATAATGCACTGAAAGAGCCCAGAGTAGGCTTTGTATTTCCATCTCAATCTCTCAGGCAGCAATCCGTGGCACTTCTGGGTCTAGGAAGGCATTTTTTATACATTGCCAAACAATGTATTCCCAATTTAATACAGATATCTTTATAATCTTATTTTGCTGGGTAGTCATAGCATAGACAGCCTTGCTAGATAAGTGCAGTGATCCTCTCAGCATTCACATACACGTATAAGGAAGTCAGATAAAGACCAGCCTTAAGAGCCAAACATTTGCAGCCACAGGCAGACAGATGTTTATCTGAGGAGAAGTTTATACTGGCTTCTGTCTGAGAACTAGAAAAAGACAGTTTTCACCTTCAAGTGAAAGCAGGAATTAGATGCAATCCATTGCTTCTGTAAAACATTTTCTAACCTTAAATGGTCTCCCGAAAGGTGGAATCGTGAGGACCCTGGCATGTTTCTGACAGAAGAAAATCTATCTCTGGAGCTCTTTGTGCAGCATGGACAGCGGCGCGTTTGGGCTTTGTCAAGGTGAGGGGAGAGCTCCATTTCTATAGCTCACCATGCAGCTCTGATAGCAGGGCCTGCATTCCATTTAGCTCATTCAAAATAAAGCACTTCCCTACACACTCAGGCAGCTGGGGCTGAAGCACTCTGCAAAAACTAAGACATTTCAACGGTTCCTGTGTTACAGTGGTGGGTGGATGAGCTGTACAACACAGAAACGCCTGCTCACGCAGGGCTGCAGATGTTAAAGGGGTGTTTTCATTCCTGACTCAGTGGGTGGGATTCATGGGGAGGGGGTAAAGAGTCGAAGGTGAAGTTGGCGGGGCTAACATGAGTTGTAAATGATGGAATGTTCACTTCAGGGGTGCCAGGAGGGAACAGTGGGGTCATCCCGTTCTCCAGAAAGATAAGGAGACAACTATGGTCTGAGGAGCCTCACACAACCACTCCTGGAGCGGAAAGACAGCAAGCCTGGCTGGAAATGTGACTGCTGTCTCCATGAAAGCTGTTTAGAAACACATCTGATGTGTAGTTCTTTTGGGCTGACCTTCCTCTGCATTGCTTCTGCCCTAAATAAGCAGAGTGGCAGTGTGTTAAACGGGTGTATGCAATGGGTTTGTTTACTCAAGTGCTGTTTCTGGAGAAGGACAGACCCCAGTGATCAGGGCAGTCCCTACTGAGGTAAGGGTGAGGCTGGGGGGCAGAGGGGGCAGGTGGAAGGGCACGGTTCCAAGCCTGAGCAAGAGAAATGGTGAGGTGCCCTTTGGGAGGTTGTGCAAGACGAGCACCTTTTAAACCTGGTGACACAAACACAATGAGAGAAAGACCAGCACCCCAGCCCAAAACCAGAGGCAAGAGGGAAGTCACTGCAGTCCCTATTTGGGCATCTAAAGGTGCTGAGGAAAAGGAGTGACCAGGCGGGGACGCTGACACCCTGGGCTTGAAACCATGGATGGGTGAAAACAGAATTAAAGTTGAATTGCTTTTTGTTTCCTCTATAGAACGGCCTTCTGCAATGTAGGAGAAAGAGGGGAAGTGTTTTCAGCTGTGAATACTCTCTCCTGTGACACACACGAGGTGATTAACCCTGGAAGAAATGCCGAAGATCTTTGCTCCTCCTTGTTTCACACAGCAGCATACTTGCGAAAGAGACATTTCAGCAGGAGGGGTTTAATCACACCGACTCGATCAGGTGACCACCTAATTTTTTTAAGAGTTTAGCTACCTAAATGAAACTGTCTGAAGAGATGGTTTTATCATCGTTATAACTGAGCAAATAATTCACAATAGATAATTTATGAGCTGCCTTTTGTCTTTGCCTCTTCATGAAGTGATTAGACAGTGCTCAAAGCATTCATTAGCCAAGAATTTTAAATCTATTTCCTGGGCTCAGTCCTCTCAGGAGCCTCACAATTTGGCTGTATTTCAGCAATCCACTGGCTGTCTCCTCAGGTTTCCACCCATGGTCAAGGCTGTTCAGCTGCCAGAGGTCAAAAACAGGTGAGACCTGCCAATAGGTCAAGGCATGGTGATGAAATGGGCTCAGGACAACCAGGCTGGGACGCCACGGGCTCATGCCAACTCAGTCTTACGGGTCATGCTGGGAAATGTAACCCAGTAGGACACAGGTACCTGAAAATAAAAAAAAAGGCAAGCACCAAAATTCTGCAATGAGGTGCGTCACTTATACTGACCCTGAATGAGGCTGGAATTTTTGCCATTCCCCCCAGCAAGAGCTTTCTCAACACACACATGGTGTGCACCGACTTGCAGGAATGTTTGCCAAGTAATAAGCAGCATGAAGGCAGCCAAACTGCCATTCATGAACAAGCAGACAGTCTGGAGCAGAATTCACTCATCTTCTTTGGGGCCAGAGGGAAAAATTGCCACAGGCAGCATTTTATTAGAAACATAATGCCAGAAAAAAAAAAAAAAAAGAAAAAAAAAAGAAAAAGCAAGCAGGGGAGAGAGAAAGAGCTAAGAATCAGGAAATAAATTAATCAATGTTCCTCTGGAAGCAAAGGAAGCCCTTGGGCCCCAACACAGCTGGCTTGACAAGAGGACAATATTGCAGGTGCTCTACATGTGGCCCAGTTTGTTTCCAGGAGCATTCAGAATAACAATGTTTTAATGCCTTTCTATTTCTTTTTTTCTTTCCTCAGGAGCTGGGTCATAATTTTTTTCTCTTTTATCATTCATGTCTATTCCAGTAGAATAAGGGGGTGAACTCCCCATTGTGATGGAAATTATGTGAACTGGTAACACGGAGGCGGGCTACACCGGGAAACTTCACTGTCCAGTATAGACCACTGCACGCTTTGGTAGCAAACCCAAGGACTGCCTTCTGCATTGCACAGCTGGAGCCTCCTTGCTGTGAACCCTAGTGATGAAATGCTGACTGACATCCTAATCAAGAGCTGCCTACAGCAGGATGTTGAATATAATATTTAGGATAAGAAAGGTGAGCAAAAGACTTAAGTGAAAAAAAATTTGTTAAAAGTATATAGTGTACTTAATTTCAAGGATATTGTGTGCTTCAAGTCTGAAAGATCTGTGGAGTTTGCCTGCTGCATTTTTAAAATTCATTTTACACTTGGTTTTGCAACACTTGCTGTGTTATGCTGAAAGGACTCAGACTTTGAGCCAGTGTAGACAGGATGTCAGGGCTTGAAGATCTTTGCCAGTACGTGGCCAGCGGTGGGCGCAGGCTGGGGCTGACCACAATGATGCTGGGCTTGCCTAGGCCTCAGCAGGGCACTGTTGGGAACACAGAGGTGTGGTTAGTGGGGCTTTGCATGCCTGTAGGGAAGCTGAGAGCTGTTTCGTACCTGGCAGAGGGTAGCTGACTTGAAGAAAGAGCTGGCCACCTGCAGCTGTCTGCTTGAGGGGCATCTCATCAGGGCCTTCTTCACGAAATCTCCATTTGGACAATTATAGGCTAGATGTGGCCACTGTGCTTTGCACCACGCCTGACATTGGCTGTGTGTGTTGCTCTGTTCAGAGCATCAGGTGCCCAGAGAGACTGTGAAATCGTTGTCACTGAACATGCTCAAACTTCCACAACAATCTGATTTAAGCTTCATGTTTTGAATATGACCCTGTACCACAGGACTGGCAAGGACAGAAACTGAGCTGGATATCCCTGTCAGCCTCAGTTATTCCGTGATTTTGCTTGACTCATGAACAAAGACACGTGGGTGCCTGTTTGAGGCAGCCTCACTTGAAGGCTCAAAAGAAGGTAACTCAGTGCAGCCAAGCATGAATGCTGGTGGAGGTTTTGGCACCAAAATACAATCTGTGGAAAAAATGGTGTTGTCCAGAGTATCTCAGATGCCCACTGGTGAACTCCACTCTATGTAACGGCTGAGATTCAACCCAAGTCATACTCGAGGCAATTTGAAGAGGGCAGAGGGAGGTATGTTGCTCTTTGTTTATGTGGTGCTTGTGTTCAGCATGTCTTCCATGGGAGGGGTAACAGCTTAAAAAGGTGAAAGCTCTGAGTGGAGAGCAGAAGCTGAAAGACACAAACACATTAATCATACACTTCTCAGTGACACAGATATAGTGGGCTGTCTTCTGGCTCATTTTAACATTAGCATCAAAATGACTGAGGTCTAACTACGGCCCTATCACAGAACCACAGAATTCATTAGGTTGGAAAAGACCTTTAAGATCATGGAGTCCAACTGTTAACCCAAAACTGCCAAGTCCACCACTAAACCATGTCCCTAAGTGCCACATCCACGGAGAGAACTGAGCAGTCCGCACGCAGGAGAGCATCAGCTGTAAACACTTTTCTCCCTCCCCTCCTTTGAGACTAGTGAAGGGATAGCAGTGCAGGGGCTAAGGGGGCAGCAGGTTTGGATATCTGCTACTGCTGTTCTGCTTAAGGGCGGTATGGTGACTTGGAGAAGGAGTCATTAAAAAAGCAGGATATATGCACATGGGACACAATCATGACATTCAGGCCCCTGGTAGGAATCATTTTAGGATAGGGTTCATTTTAGGAAGAACCTTCTCCCTATTCTGGATGCTTCGGAGATGAGAGACAAGCTTGAGTTGGTGTTATTTTATTTGCTCCAATAAACATTTGATTTATACAAAACAAAACAAGACAGAAAAACCCCTCAAACAGTTTACAAATCAAGTTAAGTGTTTGAAACTTTTGATATACAAGAGTATATATTGCTCACATTCCTATTTCATACATGATGTACAGGTGAAATATTCCTTAAAAGAATAAAAATTTCCCTTTACATGTAGTGTTAAAAAACCCCATAGAAATGTCAGTATTGTCAGGAACTACCACATGCCATTCCTTGACCTTCAGAATGGATGGAGGAAGAGAAATGGGCCCTGACATTCTACCTGCCTGGATATGCCCCTGCTACAGACCCCACTTTTGCCTGTGGTCCAGTGAGTTTACAAGAATATTTCCCCCCGTATAAAGTTTGACATAGTATCCTCTGAATTCCACTGTAGATATGGATATTTTGCCCTGCACTGTTTAAATATTTCTGAATAGTTCGGTTAAAATGAAAAATAAAAAAACAACAAGCAGTTACAAACACATTTCAAATAAAATAAAGTATTTTCCATCATAAATCTTAACTCCTATTTGAATAAGCATGATTCCTATTGACTTGCAATGCAACATCTTCTAGTGGCACATTGATGTTTATCTGTCAAACCTGTTTAATAAATCACAACAGGTACATCTGTCCAGGACTAGTTTGTGCTGGCTGAATTCCTAACTTCCAAGGCCTGCTGACATCCCATGGGGAAAAATGGATAAATCATTGCAAAACACCTAAAGACAAACTTTTTAGCACTTATAAAAAACATTGCTGTCATTTATATAGGCCTGATGTGATGGGCCAACTATCTTAAACATTTTGGGGAACTGAAAGAATGTAAACAATGTCCAAGGGATCCTGTTGAAAAAAGTCTTTCTTGGTTTTTGGTTGCCCTTTTTTTTTTTTTCCTTCTTTCTTCTTCTGTGAATTGCTGACTTGCTGAGGCAGCCCTAAATGCTGCGGGCAGGATATGCCATTAACCTATTGCTGCAGAGCTTTCCCTCACCTCCAAAGTCTTTTTGCAAAAACAAAGGCACCAGCTGTTGTCTCTTACTTTAGAAAGTATGGAACAGAGTCAGACTGTGGTGTGTCAAGCAATTAGACATGCAGTACAGGGAAAAAGGAAAAATTTGTTCTTACAGCAACACAATCAAGGTAAAAGGAAGGGGGGAAAAATAGTACTGCCCACACTCAGAATGCACAGCAAATATAAAACATCTGCTTGGATTGTTGCTGGCCCTGTTGTGTTCTGTACGGTTTGGGCATGGATGGGAGGAGGGGAAAACTCGTCCTGCTCATATTTTGCAGCCTGCTTGCAAACAGCATGAATTCAAAGCAAAAAAAAAACAAACCAACACAACATTAACGACCTCTGTATCAAAATACACATGTGGGAAGGACCCAACCTCCTCACACTCCCGTTCTGAGACACTGTGAGGACATCGGGGTTAAGGTGAGATGGAAAAGGCATCCCAGAACTTTCTACATTGTGCTGCAGACAGGACCACATAGGTACAACTGCAAAGTCAAATTGGCCTGTCTGCTGTGAGGCTGCTCCTGCAACTGCAAACTGCAGGGCCACAGCCAGGTGGTCACAGCACATGCTTTGAAAGGCATCTTCTTATTTTATATTATTCCTATCTTTTTGGCAGAGCGCTTAGTGCACAATTGCTGATGTGGTGCTATACCAGTCTCCCCAGGCTCCTTCCCTAAGGGGAGGGATTTCTAATGCACTGGTAATTTCCTGAAAGCACTTTTTTCTTTCAGAGCATGGCTGTTTCTAGATATATAGATAGATATATATATATACATACACACATTTTTTAGATAGATATGTATATATATATATAAAAATAGCAATTTCATAGTTATATACAGGCATTAATAAAGTGCATAATGTTATTGGCTATTTTCAAATCTCATTTCCTGAGGAAGTGCTAACATACATAGCTCCTCCTGCGACATGATGCCGGCTGCCAGTGCTAGGGTATGACGGCTAGTCCCCAGCTTTTAATTCACAGAACACATCTCCCTGCCCAGAGTTGCAGCCTTAAAGGGTGTAGTGACAGCCTCAGTCCTCCAGGAAGCAAGTCAAGGCACTGATCAAGACTTCTTCCTTTGCCAAGGCGACCACGTCTAGGAGTGACTTCCCTCCATTTTGGAGCTCTCAGGTACGTACTACTTTGCAGTGGTCACAGAGCCATCTTCGGGGATCTTCTCCTCTGAACAGCTCCTTCCCGAGAGCCTGTCGTGGTGCTTGAGCTCGCTGAAGCGCTCTGCAACGCACTGCGCTGTCAGCCGGGCCTCGGGGTCGTGGTCCCAGCACTCAATAAGAGTTTCACACACCATCTGGATGCCCTGCAGGGAGCACAGAGAGAACAGCCATGATGGGGGCAGTCACCGCCAAAGCCTGTGTGTGAGAGCTGCTTTAGTGCCCTCAGAAGTCCAGGGGGTTATTCATGTGTGTCCTGGAGGTTCTTTATGCTCTCTGCTGTGTCTGTCATGGGGGGACATTGTTTTCTTTTTTCTTTTTTTTTTTCTTAAAAAGAAACCCTACTACAATATTTTCAGCATTTTAGTTGGCACTGCCATTTTCTGGGCATGTGTTCTGATATATTGTAACAAGAACAGTGATGCTTTGTACTAGTGCTATAGAATCAAGTAGGAGGTTTTCCTCATAAATATGATCAGAATTCTTCGATAACATGACTTCCTGCTTAACTTTGAGTGCCTGAATTCCGTCTGGGTTTTTCATACAAAATTGTGATTGCCAGCAATATCAGGCTGTACATCAGCTTTTTATGAATTCCTTGTGGACTATCTAAATCTATGTGCAAATATGGGCCACAAACACTTAAACACGTCATTCACAGTTATAACTATTTAACCTTCATTTCAACTCTGATTCACATGTTTACAGGAGCAAAAAACCAGTTGCATATCTGTAATGCATTTTATAAACATGAGGTATTTGCCAGGAAACTGTGTGTTTTGCTGTATGACACTAAAAGCCCATTAAGTAGGATTTATCTCAAACTTCTCATTTAAAAAAACCCAAAACATTTCACAACACTGCATTAATTGCATAATTTACCTAATTGGTGATGTTGACTAATGTCAATGTTAATAGGAGAATGTTATTGTCTGTATACAAATAACATTAGTTTTATGCTGTCATTGAAATTACTAGCAGTAAATTAAATTAAATATTAAACATTAACTTGAAATCAATAGTGCAGCAAATCTCATTAAGGGAGGGGTGGGGGTAATTGTAATATGTAAATCCATTCCAGAATTTTATCACGATGAATAATGAGTTCATTACAAAAACAAGACTGCAGAGGAAGGAAATGAATATGAAAGAGCTACTACAGTAAGAGCAACTTCTATGGAGTTCAAAGCAGATCCACAGCTGCTGCAAACTGTCACAGCCCTGAGGAAACTGATGCATCACTGCATTTTAGATAGTGCAATGTGAAACACTGAAGGGATTCAGGCAAATGGAATTAAATCCACCTTCATTAAATGGCCTCTGCGTGTGTTATCAGGCATCCATTTCCTGCCTCTAGCTCTTAGCTGAACTCTGTTGGAGCCAGCTGTGCCCACCTTGGTGACACACAAGCACAGGTTGTTGCGGTGCCTTGTACTGGGGGCAGACTGAGGTCTGGGTTTTGTACAGGGAAGAAATCTCTGAAGTCTAATGTGGGATACCTCGGTCCAAATCCGTGTTTTTTTCACTTGTTACATAAACCCATAGGTGATGAATGCACAGTGTGTCTTACTGCTCTACTCCGGTACCTCGAGCTGCAGCCCTCCACACTCTCAGCCTTGTTGCCATGAGCACAGCCACGAGCCTGCCCTGCGTCTGAGCACTGTGGGATCCTGAGCCCCGTGTTTCCCTAGCCAGGTGCCCTGGGTATGCTGGCACACCTGAGCCTGCCATTACAGTTTGCTGTGAGCGCTGTGAGCTCCTGGACACTTCTCTCCACGGCCTAAGCAGCAAAGCAGTATTGGCCGGCTCTGCTGCTGCGAAGTGCAGTGCCCTGCAGTGCCTGCAGGAGTAGCCCTGTCCCCAGTCTAGATAAGTCTCTGAGCCACTTAACACTGCCCCAGGCCTGCTTTAGGTTCCAAGGACTTTTACTTTTAGGGGCCTTCCTCACCTTCTATTAGACGTACATCATCTGACTCTTACCAGATTCAGAACAGCAATACTTGCTGATCACTTCTGCCCTTGCATTAGCACATGCAATATCTCTCTTTTGTATCCAGCACCAGATCAGTACTAAGCTAGATTTCTTTTTGCTCTTAAGAAAACTCTGATTATCCTTGAGTTTGCTGACCACAGATCTTCCTGTTGTTCTTCTGTTTCCTTAAGCAGTTCTTTAACCCTCTTTACTTCCATTTTTTTCACAGGTGAGACCATGTCTTTTGAATATCCTGAGAAATGTCTCACAATGTTCCTAATTTTAAGCATTTTCTAATATTTAATTTTTTTACTCCCAAATGAAAGGCTTAGTTAATTGCTTTGTTAATTGAGCTCTTCTAAAGTACTATATATGTATTATCAGTTTGGACTTTGTTTTGCCTTCATGCAAAAAAACCAACTGCAGTCAACTCATGATTCCTTTTACTAGCTTATTGACAGTTTTAATAAAATTTCTGCAAAAAGTTATTTTTTTTTCTAAAGATGAACAGTAGTATAATCTCTCCTTTCCAGCTAAACTTGTAATTTAGAAGATGGTTGTGGCTTCTAAAAATGTCAAGGGCTTTTAGTGCTGGTAGTATCAGATATCCAGGTGTCCCTCAAAATACAGTTTACTTCCTCATTAAAATCTGCTCCTCAGTAACCCTACTCTTCACAGCTGAGTGCATAAGGAGCACTGGAGTCCAGGAAGGGGTCATACTCTGCCACAGTCATCAGGTGGCAGGTGTTCATGGTTGGAAAAGTAACTGATTTTGGCCACTCACTTGGCCTTTTTAAAGTAGAGGTTAGACTATGATTTTAAGTTCCCAACTGGAATGAAAAAGGGAGTGTTATATTGCTCCTGATAGAAATACTAGATGATCTTGCTTGCCTGGGCTTTTATAAATGTTTGTAATACTTATCTTTTGTCTGCAAAGACCACTCAGCATATTTTATTGACTAGGGGAATGACCAAGCATCGTTTCCCTGATATGATTCAGATTTTCTCTCTACCGATAAAACTCCTGAGAGCAAAGGTGAAGAAATGCATGCCTTTGGCTTGTTTCCATTCAGTTTCATCTACTGAGAAATCTACTGTTGCCTAGGAAGTGCAACCATGGTGCTTGTGAATGGAGAAGGCTGACAAAGTGCTTCAAGATACACAAGGGAAATGGACTGCTAATGCATAACCTGAATAAAACCAGACTGGCTTGCTGTAAGACCAATTTCTGATTTTCTTGAACATGCCAACAGTTGGAACACAACTATGACTGGTCTCCATGACAATGTTATCTCTGCAAATAGGGCACAGTTCGAGTTGTTTTACCCCATTCCAGGCAGAGCATCCTGCTACAGACCCCTCAGCAAAGCTACCAGTGGTGAATGGAGAAGGGGGTCACGCTGTACTTGGCGTTAAATAATGCTGAAACCAGTCTGACTCAAAGTTAAACATTCTGATAGCAAGATGAAGGTGTGGTAGACCTGGTAAACTACCCAATAAAGGAACAAAAAAGTGATGCTACTAATATCTATCTAAAGCTGCTGAGCTGACATAGCTGGCTTGGAAACACCTGAATGACAGTCACTCACTTTATACTTTAAAAGCCCAGTCCTACTTTTTAGTGGCAGAGTCTTCTGACATATCCCTTCTTGGAATGTATGTGGATATTCCTTCCCATATTGCCATTCCTCAAGGTTACTCCTTGAGGCTGAGTGGCAGACATTTGCCTGTGGTTGTTGGTATGGATGGGTAACATCAATCTGTACTTAATTGTTTTTGATAGCGATAATATAATTGCTTTAATGTAGTTGCTTCAATAGTGCTTCATAATGCCTCATACTATACTAGTGCTTCTATTGTGTAATAATTCTAAGATCTTTTTGTCTAGTCATTATCATAATAAATAATTTACATTTATATAAATATACCTGGTTTACCATCCTTGATCCTGCAAGACAAGGCTATGCAATGGTTCAATTACACCTATATAATCCTTTAAACATAAACTGTTGACAAAATTTGTGGCCAAGATTGGATACAGCCACACCTACGCTCCTCTCTGAGAAGGAGTTTAGAAAGCAAGGAGATCCTTTCTGCTTCCCGTGACTCAGTGGAAAGGTTCCTCTAATAAATTTTGTGCAGCTCCCAGTCACTCATGTGTAGGTGCTCTTACCTGATGGTTAAGCCAGGAGCTGGGGATCTCAGGTCGCCCTCTGTCTCTTAGGACGTTGTCCTTCATGCTTTCTACACAAGGGTGTTCTCGCACTTTGGAGCCGAATGGGGGCTCGTATTCTTTCACTTCTGACAAGAGAAAAAGAAAACACAAGGGTATTCAGCTGGGCTGTGCTGGTGCCAAGAGTGAAGGGAGCTGGCTGTTCTCTGGAGGAGTAGGAGCTACTGATTAGCTGCTCAGTGCCACTGTTCTGCTTGACCAGCTCCAAACAAAGCAAAGCCAGTTGGCATTTTCAAAAATGTTTCAAATGTGTTTCTCCCACACTCCCCCTCCCTCTTGTTTCCTAGCCAACAAAACAATTTTCATTTAAACCCTTTAGCACATAATCATATTAGCAACAGTTCAAGCAGCAGAGTAACCCATAATGGTTTGTGAGCCTTGCGATCTCTGTTGAAGTAAAATGCACAGGATCTTTAAGGTGAGTTTTGACTGAGCCAGGCTTTCAAGAACTGGTCACACTTAGGTCTCCTGGAGTCCACACACACTTACCAGGTGAAATATAAACTGAAATCTGTCTAGCTCATGATAGATGTTAATGTGCAGATTGCTAGGATGAAATAGTTGCTTGAAGAGGACAAAGATACAGTAAGGAGCAATGCTGGAAGCTGGCACACTAGCCTTGTTTATTCCCGAGCCACATTCCTTTGTAAAAAGTAGTAGTCTGCTCTTATTTTAGACCTCTTTCCCAAAATGGGTCAGTTTTGGCTCATGATGCAGGGGGCACAGCTTCCTGGAGGCGCTGATGCCATTCTAGTTTTCATTTGCATGTTGCATATTTTCTTTGCTTTTCTTTGGAGAGAGAAAGGAAGAGGAGACATATGGGACCTTTGGAGAAAACTCAAGAAATCTCTGAGAGCGGAAATATTATAGTAGATGCTGACACAGTGTAGAAAATGCTGTGGTTTCTTTGGGAACAGATGGAGACTTTACTCCCAGGCCTAATGACTTGCTGGTATTAGATAAAGATTTATGAAGTTGGCCTGTTCTGCTGCCTCTTGTTTCTTTCTAGGAATTAATTGAGGGCAAGAAAAACTAAAGTGTAATCTACAAAGCAGTCCAGAGAATGCATGTGAGTGCCCAGATGAGGTGTGAAGAGAGATGAACAAGCTGGCAGACGCTGTACTGTTGCATAATGTTACAACCAAAGTTCAACTGCAGTGTCCAGTATTGCTCACTCCTCTCAAGGTGTAAAAAGAAGGTCTGAGAAAGGTGCTAATGATTAAAGGCCCAGAAGAAATGGAAAGGACTACTAAAGCTTGGCTTTGTTTACTTTGAAGAGAAAGGTAAGGATGGGATCATATAATGCACTACTAAAAATAACTAATGATCAAGATACATGTCAGATCCTTCTGTCATGTCCTTGATTAAAGCAAGATTGTGCTGAAGATAACTAACTTTGGACTTTTCCCCAAAACCTTAGAGTCAGGCTTAGACCTCAATTCTATGTGATGGTCGTGAGATGAAGACTTTATCAGCTATAATTTCTAACACTTAAAGAGAATAGACAAGTTACTATAACAAATATTTTGGAAGGGATATTAAACCTTGTGCTTCAAATGTTCAGTGTTTAGAGATTCAGCCACAAACAACTGTGTTTAGAGATTCAGTGCAGCAGATGACTCCACGGATGCCTCCTGCAGAGCTCTCCTTCCTTCTCCCTAACTATCTGGTGCTGACCACTGTCCACACAATGCTCTGGAGAATGGCTGTAGTCCTGAAACACAACTCCTATCTTCTCATACATAAATCACTTTCTTTAAGACTCAAGGACCAAAGTCTGCTTTGCTTTCCTTCCTGCACAAGGAAGGCATACCAGTTTCACCCACATAAATCTGAGTTTGAGATTATTTGGCCAAAGTAAATTTACAAGACCTTAGCCCTAGAAGTGAACTGGGAAGTTGCCATCTTGCTGGTCAGACCTCAGTTACTGTGCAGTGGATGGACAATGATTACAATGCAGATACCTGTACTTTCAGAGCTAACCAAAATATTAAAGTTTGCCGGGAAAATTTAAATAGCATGACCTAGAGAGCCATTCCCTACACCATCTCCATCAGTCACGGTATAATTGTGGTAGCAGTCATGGACACCAGCCAAGGCTCTGAGAGCTTGCAGTGTAAGAAGTCAGAGGAGTCTGTATGTCCAACAGAGGGAAGCTGGTGCTGTGGTGCTGACCAGAGCCCTCTCATGGACTTAAATCTGAAGGCTGCTACAGTTCATGAGATAGTTCAAGTGGGTGAAGCGAAGGCCTTTCCTGGGAATTGACAGGTTCATAATTCATTTTTCCTGCTTGAGAAATTGCATATATATTATGAACATTCCTCTTCCAAATATAAAGATTGAATAGTTTTTTCACATTTGGACTTTTTGTTTTGTTGTTCCTTTTTTTTTTTTTTTGTTTAATGGTAAATAAAGAGAAATTTAGGCCAGATGCCAATTCACTGTAATGACTTTCTACTAACAGAGTTCTGCCTTCCCTCTGTTTGAAAAGCATGAGGTATCTTCTTGCTATTTATTACTTCTTCTTTCCCTTGGAAAGAAAAAAAAAGCTCACTAAATCCTCACACAGTAAGTCATCCATATGTTGTGGAATCCCAGGTGTCAGACACATTTTGCAGTAATAGCTGGGGTTGTCCATGGATCATGTTTACGTGCTACAGTAGATGTAACAGATGTCAGTTTGAGGCAGGTTAAGACGTTTGGGCCTAGCTGCCTGTGAGTGGCTATATACAGATGCTGATTCTATTTTTCATGCCTTATATGTTTCTTTTGATTGGTTTTAGCCTGCAGCTGGGCGCTAAAAATGACAACCGGATGCACTACCATAAATACATCAGGTTCCATGAACTACAGCACCTTTAGCATTCAATAGTGGCAGAGGGCCTTCAACCTTAACTTCCAGAATTTAATCTTCATGGTTGAGAGCTGCCTTGCACTACTAACTGCTGTACCTCTAGTTTCCTTTGACACTGGCCTGGCCCAAACTCTCAGAAAGGCTGGGACTGGATTTTTAGCCCCAGAGACATTACTAAAAAATCTGTTTGTTTTGCGTGATGAATGCCTAGAAAGTTTGGCTCTTTCATGGGGTCTTTTTCTACTCCAAACTTTTTGCAGTGAAATTCTCTTTCTTTGGGTGATCTGTCTTACTAATTTCTGTGGGACTACTTCTCATGCTGGATGATGAAGAATCCAAGCAGGAGCGAGGTAAAAGGCCAGCTAAAATCAACTGTGAGGCACAGCCCACAGTAGTGAGCTTTTGTTCAGGAACATCACATCCCTTTGAAATTCCCCTCCCTTTAGAGTTAAGAGGGGACAGCTACAGAAATTAATCGATGGTGGAGCTATTGTGACAGCTCATGCACACACACAGGTCGTGTCCTTCAGATAGTGTCTTTCTTCATACTAGAGCAATTTGGGTGTTGGATCTACTAGCTTGCACTAGTTGCACAAAGGGAAAATAATGCTTAAAGCAGAGGCTCAAAAGCTGTTTCAAGGCCAAGTTTAAGGAGCTGTCAAATGCTTACTTCACAAGTTTCCCTACGTTTCCCTCTTGAGGTGAAGGATGCATTGGGGTGGGTGAACTCACTGTACTGTTTCCCTCTCACAGACATATTTTAAGTAACTTCATATCTGCTGCTACATGGGCTTGTTGAAGGATAGCACTTGCTACCTTACACCTAGTACTGTGGTGACACAGAATTTCTAGGGCCTGGGTGGCTGTCCTGGGGTGAGGCTGCACTGTGTGGATCTACAGCTGGGGTTATATGCCACCAGAAGCCAGTGCAGTGCAGACATGCCCTAATTGGTCTCCGCTTCACAGAAGGAGAAATTTAAATCAGGCCCCAGCTGCAGCGACCTCAGGGCCAGCTAAAATCAACTGTGCAGGCACAGCCCTACTGTACTGGTTATCTAATTGCTCCCTGCTGCCAGAAATGTCACCCTCTCCGCATCAATATGATGAAAGCTAAACATTTCATGAGGTACAGGGTGCACAAGTGTTTAGATGCCAAACTGTGGCCCTTGGCTGACTCTTTCCAAGTAAGCATAAGATTAATTCTGGTTTTATTCACGTGAAACACAGCTCTGCTAAAGTAAGGCTGCCATTTAAAAAAAAAGCCCTGCTACTATACTGAAGTCAGCCAGCACTCCAGGCAGTACAATACTGCACGAGCAACATCACCATTTTCTGAAGGGTTTCTCTTCTTCCTCTTCACCAAACCTATGTATCTAGAAGTTCCCTTTCCTCTCCTCGTCCCTTGCCACCCCCAACAGTACCTCACCCATGGCAGTTGTGATACAAAACAGATGGTTTTCTTTTCTTTCTAGGAGGCTGTCAGAGAAATTACACTTGTCTCAGTCACCAAAGTTGTGTCACTCTGAAAGCAAGTGGTTGAGATGAAAATTATATTTCTTGCAACGTGCAGCATCTGGTGCACAGCTGTTGTGCTGAATGAAATACCAAGTTAACAGCAGCGTGGAGCAGTTGAAGTTCTCCCCAAAGTAGTATTGCTGAGTTTCTAAATATGCCTCTTAAATTATACTCTGGTGAAAAATCAGTCAAACTTGATCTTTGCCTGTCTCCCTTTCCCTCGTGCCCCATTTCTGCTTCTCCATATTTAGCACAACAAAGTAACGAATGAACAGCATGGCCTTTCTCAAAAGCTGATCCCCACCTGCTTATTTACTACAGCAGCTTCACAGTATGGATTGTGCTGCTGGGTATTTTTGTTTAAATGTCTGCTGACTGAAAAGGCCTGGCATAGCGTGGAGACTGTGCTTGGCAAAGCTGCTGTAGTGAAAGGACCTGCCTCCATCACTTCCCACACTCACTGAGCACCTGCATGCTGACAAATGAATCCCAAGAGCTCCCTTTGTAAAAGAAATAAGTCACTGTACCTTTACCTGGCTGAATGGCAATTAGCCCCCCTTCCTTGCATGCTTCCCTCCCTAACTGAAGTTGCTAATGCTGCTGCCTCTGCTTAGACTGCCACTCTTGCCTTCTAAACTGCACCCAGGCCTGCCCTGCAGAGATGGTGCCTAGATCTTCTAGGCTCCTTTGGAAAGGCTATCTGTACTTTCAGCCTACTCCAGCACGTATGCAAAGTCATTTCTCTCGTAGCCTAATAGTTTAGGAATTAAAGAGGGGTTTGTGTGAGCAGAGGCAGCTCCTTGGGAAGGCTGCGAGGAGAGGAGGGAGTCTCACAAGTGACAGATGGGAGAGAGAAAGCAGAGGGGGAGCTGCAGTCATGAATCACTGTAAGGGTATTTCACCAGCTGGCTGCAAAGATAGCCAGACTGCATGAACCAGGGGAAAATCTAAAAAGGAAATGAGAGTAAGGGTGCAATGTTGTTGCAGCTCAGTACTAGTGACGACCCTGGGAGTTGTATATAACTGCTCTAGATGGAGATGCTAAGCCCAGGTTCCACCCCCTGCAGATCTGCCGAAGTACTCCTTCTGGGGTTTTGCTGGGGATCTCACCCCCGAAAAGATGGCTGAAACAGGGAAACAAAATTCAAGATATGTGATTCTGGAGATGAGAATGACTGAGGGAGGGATGAAATGAATAGGGAAAATCAAGATGTGGGTGGGGGTTAACTATCACCTCGAAAGCAAAGGGGATGCTGGGTAAGAGCAATCTTTACTTTCCCTGAAATAACTTCAGCTCTTCTTCTCAAGGTTAAAGTGGGTCAGCCTCTTCTAGCTAAACGTGCTGGTGATTTTCCTTCCTTATGAAACTCCCTTTATATCCTCTTTTAGGCAGTTGCCTTATGAGAACAGCAGCAACAAGGTTTGTTTTTGCCACAGTCTCCATTTCACCATACTCAGCAAATATGAACAGGAAGGGACTCAGGCATCATCAAAGATAAAAGATTCATGGTGAACAGCTCATATTTATATTAATAAGGTGAGTTCCTAAATGCAAGAAACAGAGAGAGCTCAAGAGACAGAGCAAAGTTCCTTTTTCTCAGATTTTAAATCTCCTCAGCCACATTTACAAAGTGCTAATGAAAGGCTGAGGCTGTGCCAATGCTCTTAGAAACAGGCATGATCACGACTGTTAAATATGGATAGGTTTGCCTTGGAATATGTCAGACTGAGGTTCAGTTCCCGAAGCACCACATGTTTTTTCACTGAAGTGTTTGACTAGAAAAGATTTTTTTTCCCCATGCTTTCAGGCTAGCACTTTCTGCACACATACTCGCTTTGTAGCTTTCCTGGCAGGGTGCAAACAAGGGCAAATCTATTGCCCACAATACAGCCCACCCAGCAAGACCAAACACTGGTCAGCCATAGCAGGAGGCTGAGATGGATGCATTCCTCCCTCCTGGCACATGGACATGGTGGTGCAGCCACACAGTCATTGTGCAGAGTGGCTTCAGACACCTCCCTTGTGGTATCCCACAGATGCTGGAAGAGAAATGAGGAGCAGCTATGCACTTCTTCCCTTGGGATATTGGTTTCCCTCCTGTACACTCTGTTCCTCGCAGCATACTGCTCTGGCCTGCAAGATTGTCCTGTCTCTGCGTCTATGGCAGCCCTTCGAGGTGGAACCAAGCCGAGCCCGATGAAAAGCGAGCTTTTGTGGTTTTGGAAGAAGGCTAATAAATCAAATAAGAGTTGCATATCTACTATAATATCCACATTATTGTTATCTTTCACAGCCCCACTCCTTAGACTGCGTGTGTGAGCCCTGGATTGTGCAGCAATTTTTTTAGAATGAGTGGTAGACAATTCCAGCAGGCTGAAAAATTGTATATGTAACTTAGTCTTATTTAGTTCCCAAAGTAAGGTGAAAATCTTCAAACATAGCATATGCAATGCAGGTATCTCAACAGCAACTCTTCTGATTTCTAGCACATACAACACTGGGAATTCTGGGGCAGCTTTAGGAAAAACAGAAATCGAGATTTTGTTTCAGTGAACGAACTCTGAATATGAACGAGCATAGAAGCTTTTCCTGAAGCTGCTCCAATAGTCAGTTCCAATAATTTTTATTTTGTTACTACACTTAATACAGCAAACATCCCTTGATTTCTCATATGGATGTTCTCTTGTGACATCACAAATCATAATGTGCAGCAGCTGGTGATCTGGGGAAAGCAGGGAAGTTTCTGTATCACTTTGATGGCTCTTACTGAAATTATCAATTAGTAATTGTGACACCTAACTGGCCCTTACTACAGTTGAGAATTAACATTCTATGAAAGTAAATGGAAGGCAGTTATCTCTTCTTGGTTTAAATATTTCCTATTGACCTATGTTTCAAAACATTTTGCGTGACATCAACCATGGCTACTCAACATGTTAGAGGAAAACCAGACTTCAATAATCCTTAAAAGTGATTTACCTAACATCAGATTTTTCCTTACATCAATTGAGGAGCAATTTTCTCGTGCGCTCAGGTGCTTGGCCTTCAAGCCTGCTCATGCACGTGTACATCTCATACTGCTGAAGGATTATTTACAGCATCCAGATACACTAGAAAAACTGGTCAGAGTTAAAAACAATCACCCTCTGCCAGACAACCACAAGAGCATGTCTGTCTCAACATACTTTCAGAGATAAGAAAACAGGTGGCACTTACCTCCAACAGCATTACAGCGAGATGTCATTTCCCAGAGGACCAAAGCCATGGAGTACACATCTGTTTGTTTGAAGGACTCCATGTTCTCCAGGTTCATCCTGGACTCCAAAACCTCAGGGGCCATATACCTTGCTGTGCCAACCTACAGAAGAAGAGATCAAGGAGAGCTCATGAGCTGAAATTGTAGTTCATGTTTTGGATTCTGCTGTGATTTAACTTCAGCTTTCATGAAAACGGTGCCATTTGACAGGTATCCAAAAATTCAGGCCATAGCTGGCACAGGCCACCTTTTCTGCTGCCAGGGGAATCTGGCATTGTCCTGACTACCAGACTACTCACTTGCACCTCTCTTGGAAAGGAAAAACAAAAAGCAGCCCTGTTTAGTTCCTTAATCAAATAATTTTGACACTGACAAGTTTTCTCACTCTTTGGCTATTCACAGATAAACTCTGCCCTTTGGGCCTGAAGCAATTGCTGCTGACCAAGTGTCTTTCAGATGAGCAATAAACATGCTGTATTGTTTTGCACTGTGTATTACAGTGTTAGCTGCTTTTTTTCATGGTAGGCTTAAAAGGAAAGTACATGCAGGCCTGGGAGAAGAAACACACAGATACTGAATGCAGAAGCTGGTTTCGATTTGAATCAAAACCAGACTGGAGAGTTGTCCCTGAAAATGTGCTAAACCAAAATATTAGTTCAATATGAGGCAAGAGTCAGTGTAAATGGACAGGCTTTTATGCGACCTATGCATAAAAACATAAATATAAAAATACACATATAAATATACGTATAATTAAATAATTAGGAATGAATTAAGTTAACAAATGGTCTGAATTTATACTACAGAAGTTTTCATTAGAAGAGACAATATTTAGAGATATACTTGAAATATGTAATCTTGCAAGCATTCATAAACATCCCCCTGGCATCCCTGTCAAGTAGATGAGTGTTATCCACACTACTCGGTTGAAAAAACACAACAGGGCAACTATTTTCATTTGACGTTCTTACATTTGCTTGCATATAGAGAATGTACCATAAGCTTAAAGAGTTTTGCGTGGGTTTTTTTGTTTGTTTGCTTTTTGTTTGTTTGTTTATTTAAGTTTTAAAACTATTATCTAATACTACTTTTCTGCTTACACCTTTTGAGGACAGAAGACTGACTTCACATATACTGGGGTACACCAGGAGTGGGTCTATTCACACTAAAGCATAATGCCATCAGGCATGAAAACTGTGTCAAGACCTCACAACGTGAAGCAGATCTTGAGTGTGTGCGTGCACACTGCAGCAGCACCCTGAACAGTTACTACCAAGCTCACTATGTGCTCGCTATAAGTGAGAGGATGGTTGCATCATATACATATGCAGCTCTCCAATCATAACAAAACCTACATTGCACTTCTCTCAGTGTTGCTTCAATGTTTAGAGCCTCTTTGTTTATAAAACTATTCACATTAATTTTTAATGATTTTAAGTAAAAGCTGCCATAGCAGCTTATGGTTTTTCTCATCTTTTCAGCCTGGGAACTGACATACCAACTGGTACAACACCCTCCCACGCCTTCAAACTTCTAACTTACCTGCCCGCTGTTAGCCAGGTCATCCACAGACAGAGAAGGGTCCAGCCTCAGGGATAACCCAAAGTCACAGAGACAGCAGGTTAAATCATTTTTCACCAGGATATTGGAACTCTTTAGGTCTCTGTGTACAATAGGCGTTTTGGGACGACCACAGGGTGTGTGATCACTATGCAGATGGGCGATCCCTCGGGCCAAGGACCCACCCAGTTTCCAGAGGTCCTCCCAGCTGATAATGTGCCGTGTGAGATATTCCTGCAAGTTTCCTTTAGCATGGAAGGCAGTGATCAACCAGTACTGTTTACCAAGATCTGTCTTCCGCTCCTCTGCTGTCAAGAACTGGAGGATGTTCTCGTGCTTGAGGTTTACATCTGAAAAAATGTCTTTCTCAGTTTTCCAGGAGGCGTATTCTTCATAGGGGAAAATCTTGACTGCCACGGTTTCATACTGTTCTGATGTGTTTTGCTTCAGTTTAGCTTTATACACTTCAGCAAACCTTCCTTTGCCAACAACAATGTCCAACTCAATGGGCAGCAACTCCGTGTTGTGGTTGATGTTGTTGGCACAGGTGGAGCTGATGTCTGAGCGGTCATCATCTAACATAATGGCACAAACATCACTGCAGTCCTTATGTTTCCTGGGCTTAACATTTTTTTCCCATGCCTTGTTGAGTTTCCTCTTCTTATGAGTGCGGTAGGCATAAAAGATAACAATCACAGCAACAGAAATCACCAGTAATGGGACAAGACTTATGATTGTGACTTTGGAAATGTCATCTTTCTCCTCTGGCTTATGAGGGTCATCTGCAAAGAACATAAGGGAGGCACACATTAAATTATAACATAGTTTTATATATCAAGGAGATTGACAATAATTATAATTTGTATCCAGAATACAATACATTATCTTCTCCACTAGCAGTAAGTAATAAAAATTGTCACTGCCTTCTTGCTTCAAAATGTTATTTTGTATATAGGCCTCTGCTTACCAGGACTTCCCTGTCTGCTTATTTTATAAAACGCC
Organism: Pseudotriccus pelzelni; assembly: GCA_035584735.1. NCBI lineage: Eukaryota > Metazoa > Chordata > Aves > Passeriformes > Tyrannidae > Pseudotriccus > Pseudotriccus pelzelni. The sequence goes on along the minus strand of JAWMRA010000078.1, from coordinate 40,169,708 downwards.
AGAACTGAATGAGCAAGAGCCTAATGTAATTTAGCAGCTTTGTTCTTCTCTCAGGCGTTTAATGCGTTATGGATGACACCTCCACTTTCTCAAATACAATAGACAAAGTTTCTTGCACTTACTCTGTCAATGTATTCCTGAAAGATCTGCCCATTTAACCAGTCATTACTAGAACACACGCATTTTCCTAAGACAAGTAAATAGAAAATGCAGCCAGTGAACTCCCACTTTGCCAGTCATCACTGCAGATCTAGTACATTTCAATATATTTTAGTAGGTTCCATGTAAAGCCATCTTCAGGAAGCCTGTTCGCACACAACTTGCCAATATATATGGCAATATTCGGGCACAGTATGTATGCCCGCATATTTATATGAAAAGAAAAAGCTCATTCTCATACTTTGATGCGTGTGAAGGAGTGTTGCTAGAACAAATTCAAACACCTGCATGTAAACAGGTATGTCCAGAACTGTCACCGCCACCACCCTCCATTTACTTTTGCAGGGATTTATGTATCTGAACAGTTCCTCTGTCTGACCCTACACTGGCTGTCCTGCTGTAAAGCAGTAGATGATTCACTCCAAACTCCGTGCCTGGGGCAGTGCACACACTAACACATTCTGGTGTGTAACATGCAGGAAAGAGAAGAACAACAGGGATCTATTCTAGAATAGGGAGGTATTCCAGAAAAAGTATGGATCATTAATCTAGAGATGGGAACTGCCCTGTCACCTCTAAAAGTTACCTTTTAGTTCAGTATTTCTTAGGGAAGATAAGCAGTTTAAAAGGGAACAGTTTTATTCCAAAAATAGATTAAAGGTGGGTCAGAATTTATCTGAATCTGATTTGATCGAACACATGGAAATGTACTCTCTCAGTCTACTTCTTCCTTTTGAGTTGGATAAAATGTTCTATATTATCTTTGCATGAGGGAGGGGATTGATTGGAAGAAGTCCTGGGAGTCAAACTCGAATGGACTAAAACAACTGAAGCGGCAACCGCAGCAAAGCAAAGGGCTTGTGCTGGCAGCACGGCGCTCTGGTGGATGCATATGGACACGTCACTGACTCAGGTCCTGTGCATCAGGCCAGATAAGTCAGTATGAAAAGGAAAAGCTCAATAAGCTCTGAAGGGAAGCTGCCACCAGCTACATTAGCCACAAGCCTCTATTTCCCCTACTCGGTGTCTCTCAAAACGAAGGTGAGCAGTGCTAAAAGGGATGGGGGAAAAGAGTTTACAATTAGAACAAGTGGTAACTCTGAGCCTCCAATTTCACTTGTAATCACTTTCCTGTTGTAAGCCCAGTTGGCAAGCAGCAGGAAACATGAGCTATTCAAAGGCAGGTGACAGGACATCTGAAGAGTGTATTCTTTTCTCGTTTGGAAAAAAGCCTGAATCCTAAACCAGGATGTGCTTCCTCTGTAAAAGGTTCTCCAACCAGATGTAGATCAAGTAATTAAATCCTAACCTCTCTCACAGGATTTCAGGGAAGAGGAAGTGCCTTTCTAGCGCTGGCATTCCCAGTCTAGCACAGGTCAATGGCATGCACTAGCAGCACCTACAAACAAAGACTGTATTTCCTCCATTTATGCAAAAGATAATTTTAAGTCAATCTCTCCTTCCAGATATATGCAAACCACAAATCCTTATTCTCCAGTGATTTCTATTGGCAACAAGATACGAATAAATTTAAAAGTTATTACATTTAAAATAAAATAAAAAAACCACCAAACCTAAAAGTTCATCACAAGTTACAGGCACCATTTCTGCTTTTCAACATGTTGCAGAGGGGAAAAAACCTTCAGTTTTTTTATGGCCCTTACAGGAGGAATATATTTAGAAAGTCCAGTGTCACTGTCAGTAAACAGATTTGCATTGCTTATTCCCATGTGCATTCTTTGTTTTCAGAAAATATGCTTTATAAAGAACTTGGGAAACACCCCAGTGGAGTGGAACAGACTGCTTTGTAGGACAGTGGTTTTGGAGTTTTGGCTGCAAGCAGCTCACAACTGCATGACACAAGTGATCTGTAACAATGAGAGACAATGATTTTATTGAACATTTAAGGTTCTGTTTCGTTTGGTTAGTTTTTGTTTTTTAACGACCACAGAAAAACATGCTTGAAGTCTGGGCTCTGCTTTTGGGACAGAGTAATATGTCATCTATATCATGTGTTATACTCTTTTAAAAGAGATGAACATGTCTCTTTAGGGTCTTTTAAGCCCTTTTTCTTTGCCATGAGGCTGCAATATGTAGACCAGATATTTGAAATACAAATGTCTTTCTAAATGAGTGACAAAACCCGCAAGATGTATTAGTTCTCTTTCAAATTTCTCCCCATGAGTCCAAGCAGTTGGAGGTAGCTGGAAGCATTTTCAGATTTGAGAAGCAACTCACCCAAAACCCTCACTCCTTGATTGTTATGGCTACCTGCACGGGGATCTCCGATCATTCTTATAAGGCCCTAGAGCAGGCTGTGTTATTTTGGCCTACATCTGAGAACTCTCCAGCAGACTTCACAGCCTCTTCATCTCTTTCCCTTTTTTGCACAGGAGAAAGCTCTGCTTGTGGTGCAGGGGGATTTCTGGGTGGAAGGGAAAAAACTGTTGATGTTGCAAATCTTACTTGAAAAAGAATGAGAAAAAAAATTTAATCAAAGCAGAAGCTAAGCAGTTCGGCCACTTCCCCTGAGCACTGTATCATGCTGCACCCCTGCTGCAAAGTGACACATCCGCTTTGGCACGGCCCCTTGGAGGAAGCAGGGGGTGAAAAGCATACAGCTGCACATCCCCACCTAAAGCAGCAGGCTCTGCTAATTTTCGGTATTTAAGACACCAGGCAAGTCCCACTCAAGGCCTGGGAAGTGCAAGAATGAGCACCCATCAGGGTGCCAGGACCGACAAGGCTGAAGCCTGAGCTTAGGAAGCAACTAAGCTTCCTGACAGCAGAATTAAAGGGGATAGCCAGAGCAAAGAGCTGGTGGCACTGAGATGTGGCCTGAGCAAGACACTTCTGGAACTGCCTTTGATTTTGACTGATGATGTGAGAAGAATCAAATCAGCCATTCCAGCACAAGCTAAGGATGGGGTACTTCTCTGTTGAATCTGTGTACAAAATCAGGATAGGATCAAAATTCAGAGCATAGCTGTATGTTTTCACAGTGGCTAGCCAACATTTTCTGGCTTGACTACAGGAATCTAAGAATAAATACGTTCATTTGCTTATAAATAAATACACATGACTCAAACTCCATAATTTAAAAAATGGGTGTGCAGCTTCCTCTTTCTGAGCACGGAATGAGCAAAACATGGCTGCACAGGCAGGCAAGGAAATGGTTAAATGAAGCAGCCTTTCATGTTTTGCAAACATGCTCCTAAATAACTTTCCCCACCCAGATCTATTATTTAGTCGGAGCAGTCCTTTCTTAAGCTTCAAAAGAGCCTATTAATATAGCATAACAATAGAGAAGTTGAGCTAAAAGAAAGCTTCCTGTATGCGGTTTAAACTAAGCAGGAGCCATCTGCACAACTCTGAATGCTACCTAAGCCTCGAGGGAACAGAGCTCAGGTGCCAAGGAAAATGGAAGCACTGCACAGCCCCTATTCGGTCAGGAAGCTTCAAAGCACAAGAGCCTGCAAATTCTTTAGGTTGGATTGGGAGCCTTTGATTGAGCTTTAGTGTCGCTGAACCTTGGAAACAAGAAATAAAACAATGGCAATGAAATGAGGACACGCACTTGAATGCTCAGGGCAGCAGAATGCCCAGCCAGTACTGACAGAACTACTTCCTTGCTGTCTGCTGCTCCTGTGAGTTCTAAAGTTGCTGCCTATTCAACTGCTAGTCAAAGCCACACTGCAGGGAGAGAATATATTTCATATTAGCAGAATTCAGGTTATACATATTGACACTGGTGTATTGCAAGCTTGTACAGTGCCTTAAAATTCCCCAGGAGCACAAAGTCACAAAACTTGGTCCCAGACACAGGACTGTGATCTAGTTATTTTGCAAGCTCCCGAGACACAAAGCAGCCCTCTGAGCTGACTGGAGGACAACTCCATTTTGTAGCGATTCTGAGGTTTCAAAGTTTGGTTTGAATTCCGCACTGGAATGAAAACTAACACTTTTTGAATGTTTTTGCTTAAACAGAATTTCTGTTCAAATGTTGCTATTTGGCAAGAGGTGTATGTGAGTCCTGAATCCCCTCCAGTGAGGGAACTGCTATGGAGCACAGGAGCTTCAAGTTCAAGACCAGCTCTGTTTGGTTCAGGAGAGAGCTTTTCATCTCTGAGTATTCTGGATTAGACAAAATGCGAGTTTGAACCTTATGTGTGTACTGATTTCTGAGCAAGGCACAAAGCAATAAAACACGGAAAAGCCTGCCCATCTCTTTAGTGCTTGCAGATGAAAGCTAGTTCCACAAAATGCGTCATTTTCAGTGAAATGAAATTTACTCTGAGCAGCTGTTTGGGATAACTTAATTTATCTTCTATTGAAGAATCCTCAAGTGAAAATTAAATGATACAGCTCTCTCCTGTACCTTCCTGATTTTGGTCTTTTTGGAATTAAAATGGCTTGGAAATCTTCAGCAAAATATTTTTCGATGGAAAATGTTGATTTTTAAAACAGAAACTCTGCTTCTGATATTCCTGTACTTTTCCCTGAAACTCCTGTCTTGATGAAGAAATTGGTCTGAAAGTTGATCTAACTTTTAAAAGCTTCTGCTAGTTTTACAGGCATTGTTTTGGAGGTTTTGTAGGGGTTTGAGAGGGTGCATCCTTAGGAAAATTGCTGATCCTGACTTAAAATACTTGGTAATAGTCAAACTCAAATGCTGCACCTCAAACTAACCTGCAATTCTTTATCTTGATAGTTTCTTGGAAACATTTTAGTTTTCCATACTTGCTAGAGATGAAGATTTTTTTTTTAATTTAACAGTTTTGTTGAGCAGGAAATCAGTTCCACTCCTCCCTCAGCTCTATGCTTAACCAATTGATGGCAAAAGACAGAGATTACTAAATTTGAAAATCACAGTGGGCTCTGTCTGTCTTGCTATCCAATGGAATATAACCCATGACATTTCTTTTAGTCTTTCTTGAAAGTGAAATTCCTTCAGGAAATTCCTGATGTTTACAAGAACTTTTTTTGGATTAGGTAAACCAAATCTAACAAGGGCAGTAAGTTGTGCTTGAGCTGTATGTCTTCATCTTTTAGTCTAAAAGGAATATTACCAGGTTATCCAAAACAGTATCTGTCTTCTGGAGAGGCACTACCTCCGGTAGTTGATAAGTCTGCCTGACCTGCTACAGAATCATAGAATTGTTTGGGTTGGAAAAGACCTCTAAGATCATCGAGTCCAACTGTTAATCCAGCACTACCAAGTCCATCACTAAACCATGTCCCTAACTGCCACATCTGCACATCTTTTAAATATCTCCAGATACAGTCACTCTACTACTTCCTTGGGCAACCTTGTTCAAATGCTTAACAACCCTTTCAGTGAAGAATTTTTCCCAGCTATCTGACCTAAACCTCCACTGCTGAAACTTCAGGCCATTTCCTCTTGTTCTTTTCCTTCTTAACTGGGAAAATTGGCTGACTCCCACCTCACTACAACCTCCTTTCAGGTAATTGTAAAAAGTGATATGGTCACCCCTGAGCCTCTTTTTCCCCAGGATAAAATACCCCAGTTTCCTCAGCTGCTCCTCATCAGACCTGTGCTTCAGACCCTTCACCAGCTCTGTTGCCCTTCTCTGGACATGCTGCAAAACCTCAATGTCTTTCTTGTTGTGAAACAACAGAAAACAGGACTCGAGGTGTGGCATCACCACTGCTGAGCACAGAGGGACAATCCTTTCCCCCCGGGCAGCTTTCCAGCCACTCTTCCCCAAGCCTGTAGCACTGCATGGGGCTGCTGTGATCCAAGCGCAGGACCCAGCACTTCACCTTGTTGAACATCAGACAGTTGGCCTCGGCCCATTGATCCAGCCTGTTCAGATCCCTTTGCAAGCCTTCCTACTCTCCATCAGTTCAACACTCTCATCCAACTTGGTGTCATCTGCAAACTGGCTGGAGGCTGATGCCCTCCCCTTGTCCAGGTCATTGATAAAGATATTAAACAGAACTGTCCCCAGTATTGAGCCCTGAGGAACACAACTTGTGACTGGCCACCAGTTGGATGTAACTCCATTCACCCACGCTCTTTGGGCTTGACCATCCAGACAGTTTTCTACCCAGCAAAGAATGCACTTGTCCAAATCATGAGCAACCAGTTTCTCCAGGAGAAATGGTGTTAAAAATTTTCTAGAGCCTAGGTAGGCAACATGCATAGCCTTTCCCTCAAAGACAGTAGAAGTAGAAAGGTAAAACGATCTCTAGAGCCTGTTTCTAAAGCTATCTTTCTAAAGTACTGTCATCCACATGGTTCAGAATTTTTGTCCTAAGGAGTTTACTCAGAAGTGTGGGAACTAATTCCCTTGATCTTTCAGGTATTTGGCCACCTGAATGTTGCTCTGCAGTTAAAAAATGACTGGCCAACCAGAAACAGCTCTCAGAGCACTTAATGCATGTTCTTGCCCAGTGCCACCACTAACCTCTTTTCCTGGGAAGTAGTAAGGCAAGAGCATGAGCAGTTTTGGAGCCTGTGGCGCACTCACTGCTGCTCTCCTCTGCAGGCCAGCAGTTTTGCCCTTGGCACATGACTACCCAGGGGATCAGGACTCAAGGCTTCTCTGTAACGCCCAGGGAAAATCTCCAGTTACATGACCCAGTTACATGTGTTACATGTTGGAAGAGTCATGCATATCCATCTGTCACCTGACGGGAATGGCTGCATCTTAGTCACAGGGGTGGGAGTCAGGCAACTTGATTGCCTCTGGGTGGCTTACTTCAGCGAAAAGGCTGGGCAGCAATGATGTAATGGATATTTCATCTATTGTAAGCAGAATTTCGTTTTTCAACTGATTGCCAAGCATGCTATTCAGCACCCAGGAGGTTTAAGAAACTCTTAAGCTCTAAGTCAGAACAAATAGTTTGTTGCTGTTTTTATTCCCTCACTGCTGGCTAGAAAGTGTAATTCCTTGATTTGCTGGCACAGCACTCCTTTGCTTAAAACCTCCCACCCCAGATGCATTCCCTTCTTATCTCTCCCATTCTAACAGGTCACTTCACTGTGTCTACATGGCATCTCTCACACATTTTGACTTTTGTAGCTGAGCTTTCCTACTCAGTCATATGAGAGCTGACATACTCTAAATTTACATGATGTGACTGGTTTTCTGTGATACGTGGCTCAGTTACACAGCTTGGGTGTCTGCTGCTGTTTGCTGGTGGTTTTCTGGAACAAATCAATCTCTCCAGTTTCAATATGTTCCAACAGATGCCACACATTAACCACTATTTTTATTCTCAGCCTGAGTTTCACCCCTCCAACCTTTCCCAAAATATTATGTTGCCAGTGTTAGTTACAGTTTGTTTCTGTCTGTAATTATTAAAGTCTCTTCCATGACAACCTGATAAAAGGTTGGCCACATTCCCACACTTATTAAGCTCTCAAGTGATGCAAATTGTAACAAATATGCCAACCAAACTGGAAGAGCGCTGCCTAGTTTGTTTTTATACAAATTTGTAACCAAGCTGGAATGGTTATTTTCCTAGGAAGCAAACAATATAAATAATACAGAGTAACCCAAAATTTTGGCTTCTTTAGCCTCTTTCCATTCTATTTTCTTTCTATCCCGCTAAGTGATTCAGACATTCAGCATTAGACACCCTTTCCTTTAGTTACACACAGCTGCAGGCACTGGGTGGGACACTTGTGCTGTGTACCTAAGAGGAAACACAGAGAACAAAGCCAATATACAAGCGGTGAGAGGCTGTGTGACACGTTATGTAATGCTACTGACCTCTTTTATGGGGCAGCTGGAAGACAGTTACCTTCTGAACATGTTAGTTGGATAACAAAAAAAGAGATAACTGAAAGCCTTTGTTAAAATCCACTTGGAAGCAGTCCAGTTGTAATCATCTCCCTTCTGTTGTTCCTTGAGCACCGGACAACTCATCACATAAGTATTTATGGTCTGGTGACTGTGCACAGATCTTAAGTCTGCTCTTAAGTCTGAGATCCTCCTATGCAGTCAAGTAAAATCACTAACATTTTGACTCTAGTAAGGAGAGGAAGAGGAGAGAAAGAAAGGAAAAGACAGGGGCAACATGTTAGAGACAAGTGAGAGACACCAAGTTAAGGAAACTCTAAAACATTATCCATATCTCCTGCGGTCTGGGCACAGGACAAGGCATTGCACAGGCATGCTTGCTGTGGTTCAGGCAGCAGAACAATACTAGCTCTCCCAGGCAACAACCGTACACAGTGAGCAATCACAGCACTTGACACACTGCAAATCCATAGACTGTGATTCGTTCAGGCAAGTGACTCACCCACAATTGATTAATCAAATACTTACATCTCTTACGCCCTCAATTAGCCAACTTTGTGAAACCATGATCAATGTGAAGATTGTTAGAAGCAGAACTCTCTCCCCTCCCTTGGCACACTTCCCCAATAAGCTTCATTATTCTCATAAACTCTTGTTGACCTGCTATTCGTGTCTGTCTCTGAAGTGATAGAAATAGGCAACTATTTGGATGATTCAGAATTTGTACACATTGTTGCTGCTAAAGATTTCTCCCGTATTTGGGAGAGGTGGGAATGCCCAAAATAATGACCTCATCTTGCAGGACATGAGCAATAAACACAGTCTACCTGAACAATCCCACAGACACCATGGTTGCAAGCTGCATGAAGATCTGCATACCATGGCAAGGTGGGTGATGATTAAAAATTACCGCCATGTAAGTTATTAGCTTGAAACAACTATAAGCCAAATACAGATGTGTTAAACCCCTGTTTCCAGATTTTGACTTCTCTCCATTGTTGCTTGGGTTTGAATTTGATGCCCAGGATAATAACTGCACATATACTGACAACAGTACTTAAAGGATTTGTTTTCCTGTTTACAATCTCCACTGCTGGGTCACCCTTTTGCACATCACTGAATGAAAGTTCCTGAATGAGCTGCATAAGAGGAAGAAGTTGCATGGCATAGCAGGTAGGTCATGCACTTAACTAACATGCAGGGATCTCATTTCCTTGGCTACAATGAGTGCCTGGTCACCTCTGCCCATGGAAAATGGGTGAAATGTGGGACTGGAAAGGACTTGGTCCTACTTGGTCCTTTTGGGTAAGCAAGCCTTGACCTCAGTCAAGGAACTCAGGATTGTTAATAAAAACCAACTTCATTAGACAGTTGTCATGCTTGCACTGGCTGATGAATAGAGGCTGGAGGATGGTGTGGCAAAGGGAAGGCTGAGGAACGGAGCTTCCTAAACATCAAGGGAGGACTGAGACTATGCAAACAACTGCAGACAGACCTGGTTCATCACAGTAGGTCAAAGCATAAGAAGGTAAAGCAAGATGTAGAAGATCCATTAGACACAACCAGACATCAAGGAGGAAAAAAAAACCCTGGTAGTCTAGCGCTCATTTTTTCCATGACAGTAGGGCAAGGCCTCTGTCTGCTGCCCAGTCAATTTCTAGCCACACAGGGCCTTTTCACCCTGATTTTGGTTAATCTTTTCCAGTGGTTTTGCTCCCTGGCTTTGCTTTATGGTAACACTGACATTAGACTTTTGAATAAATAATAATTACAACAAACTGGCATTGAGTTTTGCTGTGAGAAGCATTTTTCCACCACAGGGGTGTAAGCTGCTTGCCAGTCATCCACAATTTTGTTTGGTAAAAAGGAGGCATATTAACAAATAAACACAGAGTAGTCAGATTTATAATGGTTACCTGTCTCCTGTATATTTTTTCTCCAAGAACTACAGAACATTGTTTGCAGTGATTCTGCACACAGTATTTTCCATGAGGTGCCTGTGGCCTGAAACACCAGGGATCTGAATCAGGATCAGCCCCTTGATACAGCAGAACTACAGGCATGTCCGACTGTGTCTTCTTTGTTTTGCAAGCTGGCCATTTAAATGAAAGTCCATACAAGAAACAGGCATTTGATTTGGATGTAACTATTTCAAACATTTCTAAAGCCACACTTGGGTGAGTCACAACACCTCCCAGTACCCAAAACCTTTAGGTGTTTGTGTCTAAAAAGGGAGTCAGGAGATTTGCCCTTCACATTCAAGACTGATACAAGCCAACTGCTACAAACCAATTCTTCCATAAGCGATAACAGCCCAGCTGTGAATCACTGGAACATAGTGACTAACCTCAGGTGGAAATTAGAACGTGTTGCCTTACCAACAGTTTTCTTTCTTACCCCAGAAACACCAGAAACAAACTAAATCTGGTGTGTCTCAAGTATGTATGCAGGAAGAATACTATAATCATTTATAGCAACAGCTTGAAATGAAAGGCTGTGATTAACAGGTGAAAAATTATGATCTTTTTTATCATCTCAGTTTCTGCTAATAAATGAGTAAAATCATTGTTTGATCAGGGTTTTTTAGAGTAGCTTTTGTCTGCTCTCTAAAACTACAGAATATGCAAAACCACTGCAAAAAATTCTTGCTCTGGTGGACAAGAAATGTAGAGTAAAAAAAAAAAAAAAAAAAAAGGCAAGAACAATGTACGGAATAGATTTGTATGACAGTCATTCCAAAGGCAAAATTATTACAGGCTATTATCTAGTTGTCTGGAGGAGCCATGGACCAGCTGGCTGTGATGTTCTGCTCAAAGTTAAACACAGACAGGAAACCGCATGTCTGATACTGTAAAAATCGTTTGTCTTCCTGCCATGGCTAACCAGGCAAGCAACCCAAAGGGGCTGTTTTCATTTAAAAGGAACACTAATCCACAACAATAAAAAAGGAATGACAAAGCCTCAGTTCTTCCCCCTCCCGACCGGACTGTGTTTGTGAATGAACTGGAAATGTTACAAAGTGAAGTTTTACATTACTTTAATTTTTATCTGTAGTTATTCACTTAATACGTATGAATGCAGCACATGGTTTTCATGAGTCACGTAGAGTGCTTACAGCACGTGACCTAGAAGGAAAAGCTCCACTCAGAAGAGTGAAAGGAATTAGGGTAAAAAGACTGGGTTTGAAATTATACTGCTCCTTTTAGGCTACTCTGGAAGTGTGAGTGGGGCTGCAGAGTTGCTGGGAATTAAGGCACTTGGTGTTGAATTTCTAGAATGGTTTTCATAAACATACACACTGAAGACACACATTTATCACAGTGACTGCCTTCAGCTACACAGCTCCAGAAGAAACAGCTATAAGGTGACTAATTCATAACAAATTAGCCAAAATCCACTAGGGTGTGGTTCATGCTGTACAAAAACACTAGACAGCTAACACAGAGTAAGATCTGTTCTCTGGGAACATGTTTCCTGTCAAAAGACAGATCCGTTAGAATTAAATCCTGGGTCTGCCCCCTGTGCTCACATTAATATCAGTACACACTCCAAACCCTTTAAAGCTCATGCAAGTAAGGGCTGGTCACACAACCATGAATAAGCAGTCAGGTTGTCTGGTTTCAAATCAGGCTTGGGGACGGGATGAGGAAGCGTGTGGGACCAGATATGGATAGCTTGGGCCAAGGGAAGCAAAGCCTTGCTAGCTTTCTCTTGGCTAACTTGTTGTGGTTTTGTGACCTAAACTAGTTTGCCTTCTCGGAGGTATGGGAAGTGAGAGCCAGAAGTCGCTCACACAGTTGTCCACCTCAGTGCAGTCACACATCAGGAGTAGAAACAGTGTCCCAACCCTTTGTTATCTCAGTTAATGAGGATCTGATTATAGCCTGTTCTGAGCAACTTCCAGGCAACGAGGATGGGTTTTGTGTGCTGCTCTCCTTTAGAAGTGTATGCACACAAATTTCTCCACAGAAGACCTCAAACTTGCCTGCAAGAAGCATGACTTTGTCTCAGTAAAATAATCACTATGGGATCCAGCAGGCAGGAGAAAATAAAGCAAGGTGTTTTAGTGTGGACCCATGCACATCTGTGTGTGCAACATGAGGTCCACCAGCCCTATACACACCTGCACTGCCTTTACTGTATTTGCAGTGGCCTGAAGTAGAATGGGGACAGGTTGTGATGTGGTCTATACTCAGATATCCCTGGTTTAACTGAACTCACATAACTTCCTTGTGGCATAGTAAGCATGAGATAACATATACCCCTGTGAAGGAACCTTCTAGCTGCTTCACACCCACCACAGAACATGGTCAGTTACACCAGAGAAGCTGACTTAAAGTTCACATCCTACCAAGTTATCAGTAGCACCTATATACTCAGATGACAAACTGTGGCAATACAGCCTTTTAGAAGGGGCAAGACCTTAAATACAGCATTTGCCTCTAGTTTAGGTTATATAATGTAATTTGCATATGTTGCATTTTGGTGTGTCAACAGAACAACTGTAAACATCTTGCTTTCCTCTTTCATCAGCTTTTAAGTGCAATGTCTTGAGCTGACTGTCAGACTTATTTCAAAAGGAGGACAGCCTGGCAGAAAGAAATATCCTGTGCACACACAAAAGGAAGGTGGAGATTTTGCAAGATTCAAATGGACCAAAACAGCTCCTGCCACTAGAAGTTGTCCCTCACAAAATGCAATTCCAAAGTAAGTTGGTATTACACAGTTGCAAGGAATGTAAGAACGTAAGGTAAATTATTAAACCTACCTGATGTAAAAATGAGCATGTCATTGCATTCTTCACCTGTACAGGAACACATGAACATCAATCCCCCATCTTCCTTCTTTTCCCTCATCAAACACTTCTCTGAGTTGTAGTCATCCAAAATGTGACCATATAGTGGTTTTTGGGGATCATGGCAAATTGTTTCTAAGGTCACATTTTCATCATTTTGTCTCCTAAAAACGAAAAGGAGAAAATGGAAATCAAAGAAGGAATATTTTACAAAGGGAGCAGACAGCACTGCACCTGCCCAAAATTTGCCTCTTTTGAGAACATAAATGGCATTTAAAGAGTATCATATATTCTTCTATGTCTTTCCTGGATGGGGTAGATTTGGCTGTGTCTGGGCTCCTCACATTTGTACAATGGTGCAGCTATTCCTGTATCATATTACCGCAAAGCTCGGAAGAGTGCCTTTGGAAATCTCATCCAGAATTACTCAAGCCAGTGCTCAATGAACTGCTGTGAACTTTGGAACATACTTTTGGGTTTTGTGGTCACTGAGCAGACAGTAAAAATCTGTGTAAAATTATGATAAAAACAGAATTATTTCCTCAAAATCTGAGGAATTTCTATGGAGTTGGCCTTTCATTTATTTTTTAAGCCTACAATCAGCACAATTTCTGCACTGGAGGAGTTATCTTTATGTTTTAAAAAGCCTAAACAAACAAAAAACAAACCCCAATCCAATACCAATCATAAAACTAATGCAAGCTAGAGTTGCCTCACTATCAGGGAAATATATACAGCCTATAATCGGGAACATATTCCTGTATTCTGTCCTGGTCCATAGATTTCATTTCGTTGACAAAAAACTGAAAGGCAAAGAGACCTTTAAATACAGTTCTCAACTCATTTGCCTTTAGGATAAATGACCATTAAAACCCCAGAACATATCTTAAATTGCACTACAGTCCCTTTTTACAGGAATAACAGGCACTGATCACTTATTAAAGAAGCACAGGACAAATATAGAACAGCACATTGGACTGAATCCTGTATATCAAATGTTTACTTCCAATTATGCTGAACTTCTCTTCAAGTCAATGAACACAACTAATCCCTCAATAAGTGAATTAATTATGTCTCTGTGTTAGGGCTTCTAATTATCTTCCTAAATCAGCAACAATGCTACAAATGCTCAGCTCTGTTCCTTTTGTCCAGTTATGAATTCATTAGGAGTGTTTCTTGTTTTCTTTGGTAGGATTGGATTCCCATTTATGGAAGGGCAAAACCTCAATTTTTAGACTGGAATACAAGTTTAGAGTCAAGAAATCCTAAAAAAGTATTACAACTCATTTTCACAAACTCTTGATTTCTCTGAAGTAAGACATAGGTTATATAAAAGGCATCATGCAAAGTCACTAAATACACAGATTTTTTTTAACATTAAGAGAAAGTATTTCTACCTATACATAGCAATAAGCCTCCTGTTCTACCTACATAATAGCCTCCTCCTATCTACATAATGTAGCTCACGTTGAAACCTAAGAGAGAATTCTTTCTTCCACAAATGTCACCACAATCCTCTCTCGAGTCTCAAATCTGTTTCTACTCTGAGTGCTGTGGGTGGATGCAGCTTAATGGTTTGAGCAAAACCATGCCTCTTTTCCAATAACAGCACAAGCTGCAACAGAACTCTTTTAGAAGAAAAAAGTCCCCAGAACATTTCATATCAGAATTGTTAACTTCAAACAACTCTTGGTATGCTGACCACAGATATGAGTCGGAAAGGAGAGAGCAAAGCCCGGTGAGGGAACAGGGACATTGAGAATATCAGAGCAGTTAAGGAAAGTACTAAGTAATGGTGAATTAGTGTGCTCCCATCCCCACCTGTATGACAAAATAACTTACCATATAGCAACACAGACTTCACTAGTCTCCTCACAGATAGCAGTGATGTTGCAGTTGCTCTTGCACTGATGTTGATTTGAGCAGGTTGTTACTTTAACGTCACAAAATTTGCATAGGTTTGGCATTTTCAATCCGCTTTCCTTATTTCTGTCTACAGGTGACATAAATTCCGCTTAAGAAAGAAAAAAAAAAAAAGAGAAGGAAACTCAATAACGGTGAATTATCAGGTTGCATTACTGCTTATTACAAAGATAAGGTTTTCAGCAGCGGCAAACATTTCCTCCCACCTTAAATTAGAAAATCTTTGATCTTTCACAGCTTCCAATTTCCTTTACAACAAGGCAAGTGCCACAGTGTCAACATTAGGTTAATTAAAGTGAATTTGAAAAGTGAAATAAACTTCTATTGACTTCAGAGGGAGCAAAAGTTGCTTTGTAATTTGCAGAATCAACTTTTTCCCAGACCAGTTTGCACTAAAATAGCTCCTCTGCACTCAACAACTGGCATTATTCACAGGCAGCATATCCTGATGTAGAAAATTGCATTAAGGTCTGTGTGCCAAAGTAGCTGTGGATACCTTGGTGAAAATGCACAGTAGGTGTGTGACATCATTATGAGATGGATTGTGATGAATTTTGCAAGTTGGTCTTTACTAACCTAAGGCATAACATACGTGTCATCCCTAATCTGATTACTGTTCACACAGGAAAACACAGAACTGGAACTGCCTTTCAGCTTAAGGTAGATGGTCTGCCAGAGGTCACAGGTGAAATTCAAGCTGGATATGCAATAGGGCATCTGTGCCTCTCATGCAATCTACTACAGGAGTCTTACTGGGCTAACGCAAGGGGACTTGAACTCAGACTAAGTTGCAGTGACAGCCTGTCTTGTAGAAGTCTACTTTGACCCAACAGCTACATTTCTTCACCCAGGCATTGAATAATTACCTGCTTACTGATTCCAAGTCTTAGTACTCACCATCTGCTTCAGTGTAGCAGCAGTAAGGAAAGAGGTATTTTTTATACCAGTGCATGAATTTCAGGAAATGTACTTTTAGCTCAAAATCTATTTTGAAAAGCCAGTGTGACTGTAAGGAACAGAAAACGCTGACACAAAGCTAAAATGAATATGCAACTATCCGAAGTGGAGCAGATAATCAACAACACTTTCAGTCTGACTCATTTTATAATGTAATTTGAAAAGTAGGTTGGATGACTTTAAGGAGTTACTGGGCTTCATACAGCACAGGCCTTCTCTTGTAGCCACCTGCGTGTTAAAACTATGTTCATATTGCTTTCTGTGGCCAAATGTTGCTAGTCAATCAGTAATAATCAACCAGGGATTCGTAATTTCCCCGTCTCTCCTCAATTAGCTGAGAAATCAATTTTTTCCTTCTAGAAATTCACTCTTTAGTACCATTAGAATATTTTATTACAGGAAATAAATATACGTGATTTTTCCAGAATTAAATAAAAAGGCCTCTTGCTAACATTTTCAGTGGATTTCCCAGCCACTGTGAGGGACTGGAAGAAAAGTCTTCCCCCTCCATTCAGCCACACATCTTTCTCATCATTAGCATGCTCTAGAACTGATCTGAAGTCTCTGATCTTACTGCCGTTGGAATCAGCGGCAAAACTCCCCGTTATTTTAATGGTATAGAAGAAGGTCCTACACGGAAGGGATGGTTAGGGTGAGCTCAGTGGGTGTGGCAGCGCAGTTTCCCCAGCCCCCAGCCCTGTTTTTGGCTTAAGCAACAGCTAACAGCAGTGTTTGTGATGGCTGCACCTGGCTTAAGCTGGGCTCTCGGAAGACAGATAACAACACAATAGCTGAGGGCCATAAAACTTACTCAACAGCAGAGGGCTAGTTGAGCATGCGCCAACCAAAATACAGCTGGTATGCAAATATTATTGTAAGTCAATCATCTTACTCCATAAATAGGGAGCAGGCCAGGGTCCGCTGAGCCCTCCTGCACGGCAGTGGGCTGCGCGCCAGGATCTCCCCTCGAGTAGGGATGCCTCTCAAGGTTGATCCCTGAGGCTCAGGAAATCCTTATGGCGTTAAATATTCAGTAAGAGGATTGGGAATAAGCACACTGAAACTTTGAAATCTTAGCTAAGCGAGATAAAGTATTGCTTGTGCAATATAATCCTTTAGACACAAACCATCGACGAAGCCTGGAACTAGATCTAGATTCAGCCACACACAGAAACCCCTTAGAAAGGGGTTTAAAATACAAGGAGGTCCTTCATGAACCTCATGAGTCAACTCTGAGGGTCTCTCTGACAGTTTTGTCTCACCTTGCCCTCTGTGCAGTAAATAATCAAGTGTACCTTGCCATCAAAGTTTGTTAAAGCACTGTCACATTTACAATCAAACTTTGTGAAAACTCTGGTTTCCGTCAATAAACACTGCTACCTCTTATAAGGGAATTGCGTCACTCCGTTCGCAATACTGGGAGCACTTACATGGGTGGAGAATGTTGGTACTATATTATAGTCGTGCAGAATTTTAGGCCTCAGGTAAACATTTCTTGTTCTTAATTATATGTGTTGCAACAACTCTCAGAAGCCATGCAGAGGAACAAAGCCTGGCTGAAATAGGTGTGGTAGGATCTCACCAGGTCTTGAATCTAGCACTCTGTGAAATACCTGTTAACATAATCATCATTATGGCAAATTGTTCATCTCTTCTGGATGGTACCTCTTATTCACCACAAGCTGAAGAGAAATTAATAGCTGTATCAAAGTTTTTTAGGTTGCAGTAATGGTTGGAACAACTTTATAGAGAAGGACTGTCCCTCTGCCCAGAAAGAAAAAAAAAATCTATGGTCCTAAAAGCCTGGATGAACAATACAGACCAAAACTGAGGGAGAGATGAAGTGACTCACCCAAATTTGCACAGAAAATGTGGCAGGATGCCAAGTAACTCACCACTGAGCATAGGGGAAAGACATCTGCTGCTTAAACTGCAAAGACTTCTGCTGCATCTACATTGCTTTCAGCTCTGAGTTCACATGGTTCTGTACTTCACTGGGCAGCTGTGTCGTGATGGATGCCTCTGCCATAAACATGACTCAGTTCTCTCTAGTGCCTGCACACTGGAGCCAAAACCCTCATGAAGGTGGGTCCTGGTAAGCTGGTTCAAGCACGCTGTATTTGTTGAGAGGCAGGGCTTGTTACTATGCTGCCCCTGGCTATGTCAGGTTCTGCCAAGACTCACCCACTGGAACAAATGGATGAAAAGATGTTTGGACTTCTTCCAAGGAGGGAAAAAAAAAATGTCATCTGGAAATCAGCAATCTACTGTGAAGTCACAAACCTTAAGTTTCTAAGTTAGTGTGGTAGGACTTAATTTAATCACTAGCAACAGTAGCAAAAGTCTGGCCATTTAAGGCCAGGTAATTTCTGATCAGGTTAAATTACTGGCAAAAACTAATGGGATTATGGGACTTCCAGAACTGACTACACCCATATTTTCTCCCCAGAATTCTTTAACAGAGGCTGACAGTTCGGTGACTCTCTATTCATGCAGTTCACGGTACTGGATAAACTGCCGAGGTGGATGAATTTTATTCCATGCTTCAACATTTGATTTAAAGTGAGACTGCAGTTACTTTTCCTAATATTAACATAATGCTTTAACAGGTGTTGTTCATTATTACAGCTTGGCCATGCCCACTGTGATAACACATCTAGTTCCGAGCTAAAGCCAAGTTTGACTTTTTCTATCTGATGCTGAAACTGCAATGGGCCTGAGAAGAAATCTGGAGTCAGATATGAACCTCAGTATCGATCTTCTGATCACAGCCTGGTACTAGACTGAGGACTTAGAAATCCTGAAAAGATAGGTCTCCTTCCAAGTCACATGAACTCACCCCTGTCTCTAATCAACAAAATCCTGCCTGGAGAATGACAAGTTGGTAGGGTTCCTCCCTAGGAGAGTGTATTCACTCATTCCTTGAGGGGCCCACAAGCAAGGAGTGGCTCATAACCAGCAAAGATGCTCTTCTTCTTTTAGTCACTTAAGTGTTCATCTCTCAAAATATTTGACTATCCTGCTGCACACTTCATACCCCATGAGCCAACTCCTCAAGATTAAGGCAACCAAAGTCACTTGAACACCACAGACAGTAGCAACATCTGATTTTGCATTAAAAAAATACTGGATATAATGGAAAAGTCAACAGAGAAATCACAGACTTCCACACGTGAAGAAAGCCATCCTACAATGTGTGTTTGTCTCCTAAAATTTGAATTTGCCATTTGCTCTCTAATGTTAGTTTTCTTATTTTGACTTCTACAGGAAACTTCATTCTAGCTTTCCTTGCTTCTTTGTCCCTGGAGAGGGCACCAAATAAAGACTGCAGTTTCTTGGCTATGAAGCTTTTAGCCAACCACTCCTACATAGATAAGTCACCATGGTTAAAATGCATGGAACGTGCAAGCCAACATTTAGGCTTGATACTATGAAAGAGACACTAGAAAAGACACATAAGAAATAACCACCCCATGGATTGTGGTGGAGCCAGGCTTGCAGGACAACAGTTCTGCTCTATGGTTCACATCTTTATTTATGATTTCTCAGGACATTATAAACAGTACACCTTACCCAAAGTCTATTGACTGTCTTGAAGTTGTTTGCTTTGCCTCTGTTGTTTGTAGATATGTAACTTTCATTGAGGCTTAAGGCAATAGTTTCCTTTGCTCTTATTTTTTAGTCTCATTACAGAATTCTCTAAAGCTAACAACATTTAAATAAAGCTCAAACCAAGATACTGTCTTTTTGGGAATATCTACACTGGAAAACCTTTTATGTCTTAGGATGCATTTCAGAAACAGAATTTCTCTTACTCCTATCTTGTAAAATGCTGTCACTAGGCTTTTATTCTCTCATCCAGTGTCTCTGGCACATCTATACTTATGAAATAACAGATCCCATTCCCTAAAAAAAATTAAAAAACCAAACTGCTGAGAGAGAAATTGGGATGGGAACTCAGCTACTCAGCTGCTGCAAAATAATTCCACCTGATGAGGGAGACTTGAATTTAAGACTTCACTACATCATGGAGATCTGCAAGGAGAACAATGCCTTCATCAGAGAGTCTTGAAGGAGGTTGCCCCTGTTTTCCCAAAGAGCACAGCTCCATGACATCATTGTCTCAGTGATTGGGAAGCAAGTAGCAGCTATGAAGAAAATCTAAACTGTATTACCTTCTCATCCAACAGAAAAACATCAGGTTTTGCCAGGAACAGTACTAAGCACAGCACGATTTATATTTTGACTACCATTCCCAGTACACAACCTATACCCTCAACAAACTTTGACAGCTATGGAGATACATGAAAGTGGAGAGGTGGTGGTTCAAAAGCATATTTTTTGCCTTAAAAATATTGATGAATTAATTGCAGGAGTAAAGGAGTCAACGAAAACATATGGTCCGAGATTTGTTTTTAAGACCTGATGCAACCTGATGGCTATTCTTAATTATACTGATAATGTTCAGTGTTGTAATGCAAGGAGGAAAAGACAGAACCATAATCAATCCTGAAGATAAAAAAAATTATGAGTTACAAAATCACAAGACTAGCCAGACAGATCACGGAAATAAAGGAAGGGGGAGAAACCAAGGAAAAAAGCACCAAGCAATCGAAAAGCAACTGCTGGGTTCTCCTTTATTTGTCGTTGCTGGCTGTACTCTAAGAGTGCTTTTCGAGATGTGTTTTGAAACTTTAGCCATAAGCAGAAGGGTTGTCCAACTAAGAAAATGAAAACTTAAGAAGAAAAATAAATCATTGAAATCCACAAGGTTGATCTTCAAGAAATATGTCAGCTATTGTATTACTCATCGTACGATCACAGGAGCTGGCAACACTGTAGATCACCTAGTAACTCCCATCGTAACACCTTCGGGGTAACCCTATGAAATATGTGTTTGCAATTTTTCATTTACAGCTGCCAATTCTAAGCTTAATGCCTTCTGATTCGAAATGTAGTGACACCGGTACGTACTCCCACCCTCGCTATGTGAGTATGAGCTCACACAGTTCATTCTGTCTTGGGTGCTGCCTTGGGCTGCAATGCCTTGTCTCTACTATGAGTTATTCCAGCAGGATTACCTTGGGTACAGGACTTCCATGATTTTTTGACTGTTTCTGTTAAGATTACCAACAGTGATTATCAACAGTGCTGAAACAGCCTCTGTAAAGCCAAAGAGCTATCTTTTACGTACAACTACAATACGTCAGAGGGAAATAGGTTCCATGAATGTTTAACCCACCAGATATTTAACTACCTCTGTGGCAGGACTCCAAAAAACCACATTCCTACAGATTGTTTTGCAGAATCTTTTAGCCTCGATTTTAGTTACAGATCACTGACTACCAAGGAGCACAACAGCTGCCTTAGCCAGTACTTAAAGACCTGCCTTTAAGTGAACTGATTGAACTTTTGTTCAACTGCAAAGTGGGACCTTGGTGTTGCTTTTGTGCATGATCAGACCACATCGGGGCTCAGCAAAGGATAAAACCCAAAATAATTTCCTTTTTGTGATCGTATTTATTTGCAAAGTACTCGGAGGAGATGCATGTCATGGCTTCTCCCTGTCACATAATGGCTTTTGCCCATTATATGGAAAAAAATGCAAGTCACACCTATCAGATGACAAGAATACGACTGTGAATGCAATGAGATGCACGTACAGCCCTGAAACCCATCCTATCATGAAGCAGCCCCTATGAGTTGAGGGGAAAGAATGATTCAGTGGGGCCAACAGGCTTTTTTCAGGTGTGTGTGAGCTACAACATACTCTTCAGCCATGACTGAGAAGTCTGCTAGGAAAGAGGAGGGCAGACTAGGTAAGTCCTTTTTGACCAGCAGCAGTTTGGCCTCCCCCAGCTGAAGGAAGGCCAAAGCAAAAAAACTGGTTCACAGCAGGAAGACCACTGATGGACTGCACTGAATTTGGGAAACCACTGTTTCCCACCTACCAGCAGGCAAGGCACAGGAGAAGCTACGTGCAGAAGGAGAAAACAAAAGGAAAAGGAGCAGGAGTTGGAAAACTTCATTTAATCTGCAGTGGAAGTGCCTGGCTTTTAACAGCAAGTGGAACTGGCAAAACTTTGCTTTAGGGATTGCTGCAGGCACTGACACAGAAACAGAATCAAATCTGGCAGGAGCTGGGGGGAGGGACGCAAGCAGAGAAAACAGAGAGGGAACAGCATACTAAGATGGAGATCTTGAAGATAAAAATAATTTTTGTATTTAAATAATTAAAATAACACTATTTTTATCTGCCATTTCCAAAATGAGCTATCATTAGCAGTTTTAATCACGGGCTGGGCTCTTCTCTCTGGTACAGGGCACAGCAATGATCTGCCTCAAACACGCCTAAGAACAGAGCTCGCTGCCAGGACTCCTGACTGACAGTAGCCCAGGTCAGAGGAGACTCCAGCTCAGCACTTACAATAGAAGCGTGACCACATTCTGAAAACAGGGAACAAAAATAACATTATTCTGATGCCTCGAATAATGAGATGGATTTTTACCTGTGGATTTTTAACTTGCAGCTCTCTTCCACATTTTCTGGCCACCATTTAGCACCCCATGGTAGGCGGAACAAAAGAATACTGTCTCCAGGCAGAGGCTGAAAAAAATCTAAATGATGGCTTCCCATAGGGCTCTTAAATGGACATTTCATCTTTCCCTGACTTTAACCCGCAGCCTCCATAACACAGCTGGTAAACAGCACGCAGCACTGAAGAATCGTAAGTGATATAACACGAAGATCAATTTATTCAACTATGACTACAGGGTCTAGCATTTTTTTCTGCATAATGCATTAAGTTGGGAATTTACTGGAAGTTGTCTTTAGTATTTAACCCCTCCTGTGTCTTCAGATATACAGTGAATATTGAGTACATCAATGCTCATCTGATTCTCAAGATAAACACAAACAGCTTTCCCACATTGTTGGAAAAAGCATGATTCATGGTTCAGAACTGACATTTGCATAACTAATTCTGACCTGTGCAATAAAAAGCATATCTTGCATCTTCATCTCCTTTTGTGTTCTCGTCTGCTCAATGAAACCTGCCACTACTTCACTTGAAACAGAGCTGAAAGAGTATAAACACTTCAGCTTTATACAAACATTATTTTTCTGACTTACAGGGTCTGAAAACAGACAGCAGTGATTCAAGCATTATACAATTATTTCTGTGGCACTTTTTCATGACAAATAAGTCTCTGTGAAAAACCCCGCAATATTTAAAACATACACAATTAGGAACAATTCTGACTCAGAAAAATATAAATGTATCTCAACTCTCTGCTACAGAACCTCAACAATACAAACCCATGCAATTGTATCAAACAGTCTGAATGGAGTTTCTGAACCCGTTTGCGCCTCTTCCTTCAGCCAGTTAAGAACCCCTGTTTACAGTAACATGCTTCTCTCCAGTCCTGCTTCCTCAACAGTCAAACCACCACCAGCAACCTATTTCAGAATATGATAGGGCTCTTCATTCTTTGTAATGGTGATGGGGAGGGTGAATCCTTTGTCCTGATGGAGGCACATATTCCCTCCAATAGCTTAATTTATATTTCTTCCCTTTATCTCTCTTACTATAAGAGTAATAAGGAACATCTACCTTAAAGAGTCATTTGACTCTATTTTCAAGGGTCTATTTATTAAACTCCCAGTTTCCAACAGGGAAACTCCGAAGTCCGCCCAGTACAGGTGGGACAGTGCTTTAGAACATTTTCTAATAATATTACGGTTAAACTATTTCTATTAGCTGTTAAGTGTCACATAGAGGCACATCCTGGCTCTTCAGTTTATCTGCAAGGCTACTGAATGTGCTCTATGTCACACACAAACTGAAAAATTCAAGAGATCATTAAAAAAAAAAATATTCTTAATGTATCAGTGCTGCTTATCCAAAGGCATTCCTTTCTAACTTACTAGCAGTCCTAAATGTCTGTCATGTGATATCTGCTTAATGCAAAGACAATCTTGTCTGCCTTTTTAGGTGCACCCTTAGTGGAGAGGCTACAAGTGGGAAGAAAGCAGAGAAGTTTTGGAGCCTCAGGGCAAACAGCTGCATCTTCTGCTAAACCTCTGGGCAGCAGAACATATTAGGACTTACGGTAGAAGCAAAAAGCTAATTTCAGAAGGACCTTCCTGCTACATTGTATTGCCAAAACCTTCCGGCCGTCCCATGGGGAATTGCAGCTGTGGTACTTGGGATGGACAGAGTAGGTGGGCACATGGATACAGTTCCCATTTTTCCCTTACACAAACAGCTTTTATGCTGGAACATCACTGCAACACCACAGCACGCTGTGCAGAGCCTGGCCCTCAGCTCCCACAGACCACTGCACAACCAAAGACACACAGAAATCAAAAATAGTAACATGCTTGGCCAAATACTCACAAACGACACTCTTACAGGGCTTCACTCATATTTAGTATACGGCCTCATCCTGCCTAACTTTCCAAACGGCTTCAAGTAACTAAGTACTGGCCTGGTATACACACACAAGTTTAATGCATTAAATTAAGGGGGTGAAGGTTTTAAAGTTTTGCATGTAGATCCTTCAAATCCTTCTAAAGCTGATTTACCTCGATACAGGTTGCATTAGGAGCAAGTCTAGTCAGTCTCAAACATGAGAATTACCCACAGAAAGTTGTTGTGGTTTACTCAATTACTTTTAAATCAACTATAAGATGAAGAGGACTGAATTCTGTATGTGAAAAAAAAAACCTTTCACAATACTTGACTATCTACCTGCAGCATTTTCAACAGTAATAAGGAAGGCTGGATAGACAGAAAAAAATCATCTCTTCCAAATGCAAAATGGAAATTATTTGAAGACTGTTCTCTATGCTGGCAGCATGCAGCAACTCAGGTGGCAAAAAGCCAAATTCTTCTCCTGAAAATACAGTTGACTCCTACTAAAGTTAACCCTTGATACAGTTAAGCTCTTGCCAAATGTGTGTCCTTCATCGTATTCAAAAGAGTGGACTAAGGTAACAAAAACATAGAGAGAAACCGTGTAAATAACATCTAGAAGCTGCTGTGCCTTACAAAGAGTTAATACAGACCAGCAGATGTTTATTAATACTGTTTGTTCACTGAAGAGACTGGTAAACACTTTCAAACCCTCTCTGATCTCAGAGAAACCTCCAGGAAAGGTTATGAAATATGTTAGTTGGGGGACAGACTTTTGCTTGCTTTTTAAAGTAGTGAAAATGAAGCTCAGACATTAAGACTGTGACAAATCACACAAAACAGGAAATTTGAAGTTATGCCTGACTCCCCCATGTTCTCTTTGATACAGCTAGGTTACTTGGTGAATCAGAAAAAGTATCACTGCTGTATTTGCCATTTTATGCTTTTAATTTTTATTTACTTTACACATATCCCCTTAACACTGTGAACACACGCTTTCCTCATGGGTTTGAAAGTCAGAAGGTCATGCTCATCCTCCCTTTTGAAAGGCTCCTGCCACATGTAGCTTTCCAGAGCCCTCAGTAGATCCTTCCTTTGGGGATGTCACAGCACAGCCCCCCTCACACTCACACACCTTTTCTGACATCTTATTTTTAACGTTGTTCCTTTTTGATGCAAGGAAACATATATTTTGAGAACAACGATTGTCTGCCTCATGGAGAAGTCTTCAGATCATTTTAAGAAAAATGACTAATTTGTTTCTTAAGCAGTGTGAACACAAAAGGTGTTCCATTTTCTCATTCTCTCTGGTGAGGCCATAGAGAAATATCTGCACAAACGGTTCCATTTTGCAAAAAACAGCAGTCACGCTCCCCCGCTCATTATTTGTTCACGTCTCTCAATGCACTTTCTCTTCCCCCACAGAGGAATCGGACTGCACCTTACCACACCTCCCTCCCCCTCCAAAGGCCAACTTGACCCAGAAGAGTTCTCCAGTCTAGACGTCTATCTGACAACACAAACACAATGAAGAATGTGGTATGAGGAGTGGCAACCCACAGCTAGGGTAATGAAAAACTGCATATTTCAGCAGCAGTAGCCCTGCTGAGGGCACAGAAAAGTCCCTGTGGATCTATGGCTGCAGTTACTTCTGGGCCAAGGTCACACTGCCCAGCACACCAGGGACGTGGGGGAACCTGCTGTCCTCTGCTGCCTCCAGCCCTACGGTCTGGGTTCAAGTGTTACTTGCCCTGAGACAGGAGATGTCACAGAGGAAACGGGGGCTGTGTGATTAGTCTGTTCTGCCAGGCATCATCACTGCAAGGGCGGATGGGACATGCTTAGGACTCATCTGTATGGGTTATACTTTGGGCAGCACTCCAAGGATTGATGTTTCTCCCCAGAAGTATTTGCAGAAGCACCTCAGGCCTCGTAGCTGTTTAAATCCACTATGAAACTAGATTGCAGGTTATTTTGATTTCAAAGTATAGAAAAGTTACTCATGGTGTTTCAAGTCAGAGGTATCTGAGACATCTGAGAAGACACCTTCTACTCTCTGTGGCTGTTTCTTCAGCTGTACAGAGATCTGGGAGATGCCTTCTCTTCACAGGATGCTGAAAGTGTCTTGTTTTTAGAATACAGTTTTTTCAAGAGGAAAGACATAGAGTGGACAGAGAGTACTGTGAAGCACATGTATCCTCTGGCTGATGCGAAATATCTGATTTTGCTGTAGTTCTGTAATGTGAACACAAAAAATGAAATTCAATCAGTCCCCCAATTCTTCATTTTTTCAGGAGAAAAGCCTGATGAACATTTACCTGACACTACCACTACTCTCAGAAATGCTCTGCAAAACTGAACAAAAGTTTCATCTTTTGCTCTGAAACTTTTGCTGAGCTGCAATTTGTATCTCTGTTTTCAAAGAGCCTGATTCTGCAATTTCTTTTCTGAAAACTGGAAACAAGATCCTGTGGACCAAAGAATGAGACTTTAGTCAAACAGAGCCAAACCTAAATAATAGACTTGGAATTAGACAAAAACAAACATAAGGCAAAAATAAATCAGAAGCAGTCTGAAAATATAACAGTATTTGGAATGGGCTGCATCTCTTCAAATATCAGTTTAAGTGTCACATTCACAAGCAGGGAATACTTTATAATTATGAAGTATAAGAGGCACAAAGTATAAAAGAGCCATGAAAAGATTTTAGGTACAATGGCATGGTTTGGAGCATATAAATTGCAGGACTGCTGTTCAGTGTTTTAATTTTACCTAGGCTGAGGAATTCAAACTGAGGTTCCCCTCTCTTTTTCCATGCAAAACTCCATATTGAGCCTCTGTATTGGCCCTTCACAAGAACACCTTTTGTGTCAACTGCTGGAGCATGTTCAAATCATGAGTTAGGGGGTGCTTTGTGCCTCGAACCGGAACCCACACTCTTTCAGCATGATTTCAGCAACCTATACAGCCAGGATTGGAAGTGACTGAGCAAACCGGCTTCAGCCACAGCTCTTAAGGCCACCATGAGCAAGGATGAGATCTGCATGGTGAGAGTCTCTATCCTGTACAACAAAAAAACTGGATGTGTTTACATCGGTTGCTACTGAACCAAACCAGAATTTCCTTGGCATTTCATAACACACCGGTAAGTATGGGGAGAAGCTGTGTGCACACAACGACTCACAGCTGCCCAATCAAAATAAGCATTTAAATGGATTAACCAGACAACTGTGCTTTCAAACTTGCAATCGTTACACAGTTACGTGATTCAGAGGGATTTATAAATATTTGTTTTTCCACATAAAAGGAGGATATTTGCAGGATTTTTTAAAGTGCATTCATTGCTACTATCTGTCCCTCCCAGCTATAAACAAACAAATAAGGAAACAAAACAAAAACAAGGATGTTATGCATGCAAAATTTGTAGTCACAATTTAAGATTTGGGGATTTTGGTTTAAGCTTAATATAAAAAGACAACTTACTAACGTAAGGAGCATAAAAGACCTAATTTTGTTTAGCTTTTTGAAGACCTCCAAACTTGAGGAATATTTGAGAGATATGGTTTTAAGTTAAGGTACATCCTCAGACCAGAGGGTGTTCCTACTACGATATTAGTTTACTAAATAATCTAGAGATCCTGGTAAAACAGAATTCCAAGCAATTTCTTTCTCTAGAACTGAATATAATGCATGCTTCATCTTCTATTTGAAAAACTGTTTCCAAATAAGTCTCATCTAACAAATCCACATCCTTAACAAACACAGAGGCTCCTCTGTCAGTCACTGATGGGCAAACATGTTTATGTGTAAGCTCTGTTCAGAGCAACTTTTTACTGCCATTTTCCTCCAAGAAAATAATGTTTATGAACCATTCTGTCCCCACACAGCAAGTTTTGAATGACAGATTCAGGAAAACAGTATTAAAAAGAAATTAGTCTTTCATAATCCATCAGCTCAGCTAAAATAGTAAACCAGAGGAAAGTTAGACTGGAATATAATCCCTTAGGAATAGAATCACTTTGAATAGATTTGAGGAAATATCCACATTCTTCTCAAGTACAGGAGCTTGGATGGTTATATTTGTCTCTGCCAAGTTACATGCAAAGAAGCAGGATAAGAGAATTTAATACCCTGGGGATATGTTATCTTGATAGATGTATCTAGCTTCCACAACTATTAATGGGAATTGTATATTGAGTATTGAGAAAAGGGCATATGCATAAAAACACACACTTCTAATGATATTCAACCTCAGGAAAGCTTTCTTTTGCTGACTTCTGTTGCAGAAACTCTACTGCTGTGGCTTGCTGTTAGTGAGTTATCAGATTTCTTGGTAAAGAAGTATCTCTCCCAACAAAGCAGCATCTCCTTTGTCTGCCAAAGGTAAATTTGCTAACATATCCCCCCCCCGGGTATTAGCTGTTCCTTTAAAAGCATTTGCAAATGACTCCCTACAGTTACCTCTGAGACCCTGAATCACTAGCTGGCAATACCATCCTGCTGAAATAAGAGAACAAATAAACAGCTCCCTCATTTCTACTCGAGGCTGAAATTTTACTGGGCTTAAAGGAAACCTGTTCATTCTGAAATAAGTAAGTGTGTTGCCCCTAAATCCGTCTCTTGAAAGTTCACTGAAAGGTCCTTATCTTTGCCATTATTTCTAAATCACATGCAAACAATCAATTTACTATACTATAAAACTGAGTATTTTAAGGACAATTGCTTCTATCTGCGTGCATGGGCCAGCAGGTAAGCTCCCACATTAAAAAGAATTAACCTGTACATTAAAAAACATGTGTGTAGGAATACAAGAGGAATCCATACAAGGATGCATTAGTCACTGCTTGCAGCAACCAGCCCCCAGCAGGGCTGGCATTACAATCTAAGGTGAGGACATTCCCACATCAGGTGCTGCACAGCCGGAAGGGACTTGCCAGCCGAAAATGTTTAGTCTACCTGCCTTAGGATGTGTGAGAGACTGCAGGCTCTCACACTTTGTTTATGATGAGGCAGAATAAAATTGTAAATTAGAAATGTACACATGGAGTTGGATTTCTAGAGTTTTCCCCTTCCAGCTGCTTTAGATACAGTTGTTGTTACTGTAAATCCCCTATTTCAGTCCTCAAGCTATATCTTTAGTCATTCTTAAGACCATAATCTTTCACCAGGACTCCAAGACAGCATATACATTTACATGCTTGTTTAGAGAAAACATTACAAAATAAAAACTAATTTAAGTGTCCACAAAACAATTCCTTCTACTGAAGAGAAAGCTGGGAAGAGATAGGACAAAAACAGAAGAGCAAGGGTATCAAGCAGCAGCTCAGAACCTACCACTGCCTCTCAGTTTTCATCCAAATATATCAAACTTCGTGCAATTGCTTCATTTTTTTCCAAACAACTGATAACTATGAAAACAAAATATGATGACACTCCATAAACTTTTAAATGGTAACGTTCATTTCTGGCACAACATAATGTTCCTCATTCTGTTACTGCAGGACAGAATATGTTTACTGACACATAATATTAGTTAAATTTAATAGGATAAGATCTACAGCAGATGCTAATCTGTGATTTCTGAGTGTTGCCACGTCAAATTATACTCGCTGATGTTTAACAGTTTAGAGTCATTGAATGTTTCTGGATTTTGGTCATAGCACATCATCATCCTTCATCTGCAGGGCACTTATTCAACTGTAGAAATCAGTAATAGTCTGCAGGACGTCTAAAGCCTTCTACAAAATGCCTTGATCATTATAATCAAATGCAAAGTGGATAAGTAATTAACGTCACAAAAATACTACTTCAACAACTGTCACTGAGGAGGCCGTGCATAAAGTGGCCATAGCAGCTGAACCACTCACCATCCCTTTAAACACCAAGAGCCAGTCACATGTTTTGTTACGGTTTCTGGTGTAACTGTTCAGTGACATGGGCGGCTCATTCTCTAAAGCTGTCACTCTGGCATTTCTCACAACTACTGCACTCATGTAGAACACAGCACGTTTCTAAAAGTGTCCTCATAAAAAAAAAAACACAATTCCAAGCTTTCCAAACACAGTAGTAGCTTAGGCTACACCAGAGGAAAGTGCTCTGTAGGAATAGAGACATTTTTTTAATTCCTTGGATGTAAAATTTTATAAGTGATGCATATTTGAAATATCTCTGTACAGCATTAGTTAGCAGAGCAGCTTAACTATTTGTTACTTCTGGAGATGCTAGTCTTTATTCTGAGAGGGATGTGAGTGATACCAACCTGGTGATGGTAACCTACTATACCACATACTCATAAGTTACAGGACCATTGTGATTCTATGGATGATATTCCCTGTCTGGCCTTCTGCAAGTGAAGCCATTCCATTCGGTTAGTTTTACTAAGCCCAAACTTATCTGGGTATGTGTTCAACAAGCAAAACCCTATCTTGATTTATATTCACACTGGAAAGTCCATCACATCCCTTGATGGGGCTCTAATAATGAAAGTATCCTGTTTGTTAAAAATGCACACTTTGTTTCTGGAGTAGTTTCATTCACCTACAGCTTTCATTTGTTGGAACGGATCTTGTTCACCTTTCATAATATCCTCCCCCAGAGAGTCTAACATATCACATTAGCACAGCTTAACACGTTGTTTTCCACCAACTAACAGCGGTAAACTTCCACGTGAGCTCTCCTACCCATAGCTTAGCATACTGGCAGAGAAGGTGCCTGGAGGCAAATGCTCCCAGTTGCCAGTGTTTGTTATTTGTGGCATCTTATTAAGGTGTGGCAAAGTGCCTGCATATCTGACAAAAACTGTACCCAGCCAGGGAATAGCACCTGCAGCTACTACTCCTAATTCTTTTGTTCTTCATATGCTCAAAAACACAAGAGTCCATCATTTTGAAAAGGCAGGCAATCCTTAACATTAAACTGTTACCTGAAAATGCTGAAAAGACAGCACGGTTCCCTAAACAAACAGTAGCTCCTCCTTCCCTACCCGCTGCAGACCTAAGGGCAATAGGTGCCCTGGTAAAAGCAAACTACCTCTCAGTTTCAAAAGCACAAATCAAAACACACCTTTTGAAGGGAGAAGTAGCGATTCTATGGGTAGTCTAACTCCTTATGTTAAGCAACACCTTGGAAAAGCAGGTGTCATTGTTTTCTATTTCTAGGAATGTGGTAATGATAGTGGTAAATGTGCCTTGTCATTGACTTTCAAGGGTAAGATATTTCAAATAATTAGTGGTTTGCTTCTAGCATTTGCTACCTACCTTCACTCATGAGAAGGCCAATACATTTCTGACTTCAAACCAGCAGTAGGTATGTGCCTGATAATCATACTACAAGTCACCAGAACAAAAAAGCCTAGTTAGGGAATGTACGAATTCGCTGAACCATGAATAATACATATATGGACAACTGAGGAAAGAGTTAGGCCTTAAATGGTCAAACAGTGGCAAGTTAATAAAGTTTCCTTGCACCTCACCAAGCTCATAGCACACAGCCTCTTAATCTGAGAAAAATAGGGAAGAAAAAAAGTGCTAATATCTTATTGAACTTGACAGGGTGTTTGAGACTGATGAGAATTTCTGGATGCTCTGTTCATTACCCACAAGTTCTATAACTGTCTATAGAAGCTGTAATTAACACATCATTGCATCATTTTTTTGCCATGTTAAGCAGCACAAGTTGAAACTGTGAAAATACTAATATAATTAACTGTAGTGAAGTTTAACGGTAGCATCAAAAATACAATGGATGAAATCGTTTGGGTCTCCAGAGAGTAAGAGGCTTCTCATCTCCTAGCTCACTGCTTGAACTGTAGGTCAAGATACAAAAGCTGTATTTAGTGACCAACAAGTCTTGTCTCCTCCTCCCATGCAAAAGAAGGAGACTCTAATCACCTCCAGTCTGTATAGGAGGAGCTTTCACGCCTAATACAGATACTTTGAAAAATTGCGTATTTTTAAACAATTCAATGGGATATGCCCAAGTCCTCATTCTGAATCCCAATTCCAGAATATTGGTGATTTAATTTGAATCACACTTTTATTTTCCTTTATACACATTAAAGGCAGGGGACATATACATACAAGAAGCCCTAGGCTGCTTCTTGCACTAATATTCATGATATCAGTGTGGCTTCAGGGAAGAGTGGGAACAGCAAAGCCCCCAGCCAGCCAGAAACCTCAGGGTAAAAGTATAAAATGTGAGAAGTAAGGAGTGTGTGAGCAAGAAGTTGATGGAAAAAGAAAATAAAAAATAAACATGTTTTGGTTGTATTTTCCAGAGTAGTTTATCAATCTCTTCCTGCTAAATGTTTTCCTATAACTATTATCCAGAGCAAAGATAGAGCAGATATGGCTTTAGTTACAACCAGACAATGTAGTATTCCTGTTTACATGCAAACTTGAGGTATGATAGCTTTGAAAGCCTGATGGTCTGGCACTGTACATACCAGATGAAAATACTACAAATGCAATAAAAGGATCAGCTTCCCAGATTTTTGACTTAAGGCATTCCTTTGTGGTAAAGTTGGGTAAGGAAATGGAAGAATAGACTGAGGGGAAGAAGGAAAATTCAATAGCCCAGAAGCATGTATTGCTGACCTAGTTACTTTGTGAAAGCTTAAATAAAGAGGCTTACGAAGTCATGACTATTACATGGTCCCCTCTGATCTTTTCATGAGGATGAGAAACGGTTGTTTTCGGTTTAGAAAGGAAAAAAAGATTCTGTATGTAAAGTCTCTCTTTGTTGCGCTATGAACTCCCTGGGGAGAATATCAGCCACCCTGCAGGGGCTGGAATAATGAATGAATCCATCAGGGAACAGGCTTTCTTCTCCTCTGACATGCTTTGGGGGACCACCCACACACATGTCAGCCTTTTCTCTGCAAAGTGCTGCCTCTAAAGTCCTGCCCTGTCTTAGCCAGCAAGGATCCTTCATTCCAGAGCCCTTCATTGAAGGGGTTTAGATACTCTCAGGCTGAGGAGTGATGTGACCATGGGTCTCCCACTTTCAGAGCAAAAGCTCTAACCGCTGTAGGAAAAGGAGGCAAGGCAACCGTGAAAATTGGTAATGGGAGCTGTGGGGAGGTAGAAGGGACACAGCAGGGCAGCTGGCCAATTGCCACAGCACAGTCACTGCAGAATTGTAGATCTCCTTGTATGCCAGAGACAAATGAGAAGGGTAATTGCTGCATGCTTACAGGCAGAACCAGTCAAAGGAAATAAAATATCAACCACCACCTGCAAATGGCAGCTCTTCTCTTGGAATCTTCATTGGTTCCTGATTGCACATTGACAAATCTGTGCTGTTCAAAATCTCATTAAATTCTTCCCATTAGTGAAACACACAGAGATTTACTTCTTTATTCCTGCACTCTTTCTATAAGTTTCTCTAGAAGAATGGGACACCCTGAAGTCACTACCCAGTTATGTTACAGGAAAGCTTAAGAGAGTTATGGAGCTGAGAGTGGAGCATCCGAAGCGAAGCCTGAATTTGCACAGTGGACACTAACTGCATAGTGAGGAATATTTTAAGAGACTATACAGTTGGAGAAAAAAAACAGGAAGGGAAAAAGATGTAATTCCATCTATCCTATTTCCCCAAGCATGCACTTTAACGGACAGAAGTTATTCACACACGCTACTGTCCTGCAGCACTTGAAGGTATGCTAAGTCCTGATGTAACTATGACTTCAGATTTACTCCAGCCACAGAGCTCCCAAACCCTATGGAAGTTGGTCAGGACAGCCAAGTAACACTAAAACCAGGGGAGCAGCGAAAATGGTAAGAAATTTCATCTTCCTTTGAGCACTAAGACCTTTCTGAAATCGTTACTGAAGCTGTGCTATCCAAACCACTGCTGCACTGCAACTTTATATAACAAGTTGTCAGTAGTATCTAAGCTAGTAATTAGACTCAGGGATCAGACCAGATCCATATCTCCAGGCACACATGAATCCCAGACAGGTGCTTCTGCTTCCTTCCCTGAAAATAACCAGAAGTGATAAACCATTAGTAATCATCTGTGGTCTGCTTCAAAGTTCAGCCTCTTGTACAGCTACATTAAAGCTGTGCTCATATTAGTTACTGAGATGAAATCTACAAAATTGCCATATTATCATCCAAAAGCCCCAGGCACCATCTAACCACGCCAACAGGTGACGTATACCCATGATAAACTTAATTCCATTCTGGGAGGCAGAATCCACAGCAGGATTAAAAAAAGAGGGAGCTGGCTGACCTGTATCTCACATCTAAAATATTTAGGCCCAGGAGAACTACAGGTCAACACTCAGTAAACATAACTGAACACCCCTTTTTTTTTTTTTAAGTCAATACGATGAATACCAGCTTGCCTATGACCCTCCTGAGTGAAATGTTAAACAAAACTAAAAACCGCACCCACATTCTGAGGAGGCATTTACGCCCTAGTCCTCATTTCCCATTCTCCATTTTTCTTCCTTATTAACTACACCAGCACTAGAAGCTTTTCAGTGATGAGGGAGCTTCAGTTTAGTCAGCTGACAGCTTAGGAAATGTACACAAGTGTTTTCAAAGGAAAGGCCTGGTCTTGATGAGAACCCTACATATTCATCTTTTTTTGGACTACCTATCCCAAATCAATTCATCTTCATCCTCCAAAGTTCTCCTCCCATGCCTCTTTCTGGGAATACTTAGTGATACCTTACAAAAAGTTTAGAAACATCCTTTTTCCCTTGCCTGTCTGAAATCTCCTATTCCTAATGTTCTGAGGACTTCAAAAAACTGCAGGCAAATTACTCTTTTGCTCCAAGAAAGAGAACCAGATCACTCTGGCTCCTGCAAGACTGATACCACAAAAGCCCCCTCGAGGGAATTACAGCCTCATAACATACAGTTGCCTATTATTTATTCTGTGGCCAGATTCTCAGATGGTATAAATCAGGGCAGGTTCCTTGCCTTCAACAGGGTAAGCTGATTTATGCCAGCTGACAGTCTGGCCCTGCATGAGTTCCACTTGCACAAGGCTAGGTTTTAAAAGAGACCTGTTAAAGTGCCCCAGGCACGCAAGAACCACGCTTGGGTCTTTACTCGGAAAATGTTGCTCTGAGGAGTAAAATTGTGAGACCTTCCCACTGCCCTCTGAGTGCAGAAGGAAGTCTCTAAGCCCTGACAGAGCCACCACAGCACCGAGAACAAAATATAGATTTTCTAATGACCCCTGCATAGACCACCTTTTTTAACAGAGCTTAAATGCTGCATTAAATGAAGCTCAGAGGCAATGTTTTGGAGGAAGCGATCAGCTGCACAGAGGGCAGAGGTGATCTTTCAAAACTTGTGTTAGTGGTCCCTATAAACAAGCTATAAAGAACATGGTGCGACTCTCAAATCACTGGCTGAACTTTTGGCTTTGACTGCTTGATAAATCTCTCCTTTTTGCCTTAAAGCCTCAGATATCTGTTTACAGAGAAGAGGGTGTGGGCTGTGGGGTACAAATGGAGGATAGTAGGAAACAGAAGAGAGCTTTCTTAATACCTCTGGTTTCAGATTGCCATTTCAAAGGCACAGTGTTAATCCCAGGTGTCACTGTAGTGATGTACCTGCTGGGTTGTAAGCTGAAGGATGCTTTAGAGGAAGTAGACTCTTCTATCTGTTCCTGAAATCTATTAATTTCAGTCGCATTTTTGCAAAAGTACCACTTTGGTTGAGCAGAGAACTGGAATCCTGGAATCAGACTGCAAGGACTGTTAGTAATCAAAACTGTGGTTCCTTTGCATGACAGAAATTTCTGAATCAGCTTGTTATTATGATATGAAACAAAGACTAGAAGACACCAGGCATTCAGAGCAGTGCCATTCCCACCCAACAAGGAGAAAACGAACACATGGCTACAGGTCAGGTTTAAAAATGCTGTCAGGAAAATGCTTTTCCTGCTCCACAAAGTGCTTCAACACTTCATACATTTTCATATTCACAACCAGAGTGAAACCAAAATCATTTGAAGTGGCGGGTGTGGGGATGTCTGTGCATGTATGCACAGCAAGAGAGTGACAGCCCTCCAACATCCTGGGGAGAGTGGATAGGGGGAGCTCCAGTTTCAAGTGTGCATTCTGTGAGTCAGACCACGCACTTGAGCCTGCCTTTCTTCCATTGACCAGTAATTATTCTCGTCATTGGTTAATGATTACTGCTCTTTTTCTCTCTGTCTTTCTATATCAGAAATTCTGCTTTGGACTATGGGAGAATAGAAAAAAAAAGGAAAAAAAAAAAAAGAAAAAAAA
>JAWMRA010000078.1:40059864-40123832 GCA_035584735.1 Pseudotriccus pelzelni | reverse complement strand
CCCCCTTCCCACAGTCACCCCCTCCCCTGCGCTCGCCTTTTTTCTTTTTTCCTTTTTTTTTTTTTCATTTAACATGAAACCTCACCCAGTTTGATGTCAATCATCTGCTAGAGGCCAGCCCCTCTCAGGTCTGGCTCTCCCACCACAAGCGCGTCGGGGCCAGCCCCGACGTGCATCCCGGATCCCTGCGCCTGCCTCCCTCCGAGGCGGGGACCGGCCACAGCCACCCGCCTGCGCTGCCGGGCCCCGGAGCTGCACCGGGGCTGGGGACAACGCTCAAGGTCGAGAGGAAACGGCCAGCTCGGAGGCCTCCTTCTCCCTGCCAGCTGAAAGAAGACCCAGTCATATCATCTGGGGCACGGGGACTTTCCAGAGCTCCTGCTAGCACCCATATCTCTGCACCCATCTCTTAATGATGCTGCTGCAGCCGGTTTCCCCCTCTACGGAACTGGTATCGGAAAGAAGGATGCAACCCCCAGATGAACTAAAGCAGGGAGTAGGGGAGGTTAAATTCAGAGTAATAGTAGGAAACGTTCACACAGACTAGCTGGGCACTCAGCTTGCAGATGTTGAAGCTGATTGGAACAACTTGTCAGCTGCATCTTATTTTGCACTTGCCCCCAAATGGGCTGGATGTGCACTACTTGGTCTCAAATGCCCTGTGTGTGACACAGATTAAATTCTTCTTCTCCAGCCCTGCCCAAAGCAGCTTTCACCCGAGATTTTGCCTTCTCCAGGAGGGAAAAATTGCACCTATGACTCAGGAGTAGGACCACACTGATGATGCCAGATTTGTATGGCCCAGTCAGAGACTGTAAGAACAATTAGACTTTCAATCTGAGTAAGACTTGAGCTTTCTGCCAGTATAAATCCAGCCATTGCATAGCCTACAGTTGTCTTGAGACTCATTTTTGGCTCACAGTCTCCCTTCCTCTCTGAGTTAAATGGCTGGGCATTAATGGAAGGGCAAACCGATGCACATGGGGATAATTCGAAGGTGTTTGTTCAAACGTTGGTGGTTTGCGGTTCGCTTTTTTTCTCAGCTACAGCACTAGAGATACAGATCTGAGTATTTCAGAAAAAGGCCTAAGACCTCAGGGACAATATATGTAATCATGCTCTGACTGCCCCAGATCAACTCTGCTTGAATTTGGAAATGTTTGCATAAAGAATTTAATTGGCCTATAACAGACGTAAAAAAATATCATTGTGATTTTATGTAAATTTAGTTTTAAAAACTCCCTAAATGCATATTTTCACCATGCAGTCTCAGTTTATGGTGTAAAGTCTCATAAACCTCTCCAAAAGCATTTTCTTCTCTCTCACCCTCTTTAAATATAGTCAAGATTCACTCAAGCACAGTCTCCACCTTTCAGAGGTAAGAAAACTTTTGGACTCCCTTTGAGCATAGACTGGAGTGTTCTTATCAGCTCCTGTGAACTAGCTCTGTGCTATAAGCTTGACTGTGTTTTCAGTATCCACTTAAACAAAAGCATTTCTCAACCCCCAGTAGTACATACGGTGTGCTGTACATTGCTGTCTCCTTGTAGCTGTCAAGCTGCAGGTGCCAAAGAGCTGCTGTTTGCTTTGAAAGTTGGCTCTGTACGCTGAGCTCTCCTATCACTTTTTGGTGATGAACTTCCAACATGAAAAAGAAGTTTAAAAGCCAATAAATGCAGATTTAATGTTACTATTCAAACCTGTGACAATCCAGGCATGACTTGGCAAGCTGGCCTCTGCCTCACTTGCATCTCTCTCCCTCACATGGTCACATTCTGATCAGTCTCTCTCATCCAGGGTCTGGCACTAGGAGAGGGGCTTGCAGGAGATGGAGGCCTTGGGAAGGGTTGTACTCAGGTCTCCAACAGTCTCACACCCTTGAGTGCAGCCTGGCATCACAGCTCCTCTCCCTCACATGAGGTAAAATGGCACCTGTTACCCAGTAAGTGAGGACTCTATTACAAATGGACCTAAGAAATCTGATATTTCCATGTAAACATTGCTTTTATTTTCACAGGTACATCATGCAGTGGGGATTGTGCTACAGCTGCGCTTTGGGTATTCAGAGAACCCATGAGAGCGCTAGGTGCTACTAGAAAGTTTTTGGGTGGAAGGAAGGTAGATATCCTCAGTGGGGGAGTACCAACTTTGTCACCCCTAGCCTGTGTGGAAGTTGAAGTAACCCCCATTTGGTTCACAGATTTGTCCCAGACAGGCTTATTAGCAAAATCTCATGTTCTGCCTTTGACTACTATAAGCCTCCCTGCTAGGGCCCAAATGCAGCTTAATCAGGATTTCCTGGACAATCAAAATATATAAAATAAGATTAAGCTGGTCATTTCTTTCCATTTCCTTGTTCATAGTTCCCAGTTCCCTATTTGCAGATAGCAGTTTATTACTTACTTCTAGATTGAAACTCTGAGCATTCAACCTCAGTTGAATACCTGCCTGAGGTAGAGAAAG
This sequence comes from Pseudotriccus pelzelni, assembly GCA_035584735.1. Lineage (NCBI taxonomy): Eukaryota > Metazoa > Chordata > Aves > Passeriformes > Tyrannidae > Pseudotriccus > Pseudotriccus pelzelni. Next base: position 40,121,369 of record JAWMRA010000078.1, on the reverse strand, counting down.
AGCCCCCTTTGAAGAACAGCAGATTAAAGGCATAAATAATCAACTCCAGCCTGACAGGGTAAGGAAGGGGGAGCTAATTTCAGTTCCTCATTCAGAAAGGCAAATTACTGAAGCACAGAATATTATATATACTTTCTGAGCCTTAGAAAGATATACCCAGAACACAAACAGTCTGGCTCCTCTTGAATCTGAGGGCTTCCTAGTGAAGACAAGCTAAGTACCTCTTACGGTAGTTCTAGGTACACCTTTTAAAACAGCCCATGAAAACTACTGAGTATAAATAATCTCTCTCTGTAATTACAACAATTTTTTAGCTTTCAGTATTGTATTTTTGTCAAAATCCCATGAGAACTACAAAATTTTCCTCATAGAAGAACACTTTCAACCTTCTACAAGACTTGCAATGGTACTAAGAACTGTTGTTTCACTGCACTTAACATACACCCCACTCAAAACCATTCTACTCACAGTCAAGAACTGCTGAAGCATTCAGTAAAGCAATTCTTTTGATTAGTTTATTAACATCAGTGTTGCTTTGTTTAAGAATCCCAGAACAAGATAATTCTGAGACCTACTGACTCAGAATTGTGGCCTATACTGTTGTACTAACATAATATTCATGCCTATATAAAGCTTATATTTGTGGTGTAGGGTGAAGACATCTCACCTTACTTTGGCTGTCTAAAAGTTAGCCTTGGAGTGAACTTCCAGGAGATGACTGTGACAACCCACCACCTTTCCTGCCATCTAAAGGAGCAGTCTCATTTGTTTGACTGTAGTGGGATAGTCCCAGATCAGGTTCAAGAAGGAGAGGTTGGAGGACACATGCCAGGTGAACGGAACTGTCATTATGGTCACAGCAGGCTATCAGATCATCTACATTCCCTCAGTCATCCAAGGACAGAAAGGAGTCTCGATATTTTAAAAACCTTCTAGACACATGAGCTGATGACAGAGAGCAGAGTTAGCCCAGACATCTACTTTTTAGGTATCTGATGTTAGATGGCATGAATCCTAAAGAAAATGCTCCTTGAATTGTATACATCATAGAAAGGAAGCTACAAGATGCTTTACTGCCTGCCAATCACTGGAGCGATTTCCTGTGATATTTGTTTGGAATGACACAAGGCAATCAGGCACATAGTATGCTGATATTACCTTGACAAACTATTAATGACAAAAATGGAATAAGTGGTTTGACCCAAATAAAAGCATTGATGACTCTGAATATGTTTTGTCATAACCTACTTCCAAAATAAAAATAGGATATCTGCCTGAAAAATGGACAGGTCCCTTTTCAACATTTTTGGTATGATAGAGTTTGGGTTTTGTTTTGAAGTAGACAATTAATTTTGAAATTTTTTTTGTTTTCTCCATGGATATTTGAAAAAAGGGACATGGGAACAACATAAACCACTTTAATTTCATTGCAGCAAAGGTTTATTTTTCAGGGAAATTTCGGCATTTCAGTTCAAATCAGAGCCAAATTTTGTAAGCCTGTATAACTTGAAACTCAAAACCTCTGTTCCCTGCAACCCCTTGTTCACAAAACTAACATTTGCCTGCTAATTTTCAAATTGAGGGTGCTTGGCATGGAGTACTGGCCTTTTGGCATTCTTGATAAAGCTCTGCCTGTCTCGGGTATCATTCGCTGAAGAACACATCGTCCTCTTTGGAGTACTGTGAAACTGTTGTGTCTTGTATCACTGCCTGTATCGTATTTCTCTCTTAAATTAGGTTATCATAGAGCACAGAATTATAGCTACTGTTAAATGCAGTTTTCTTCTTTTGCATAATCACTAGTTTTAACTTGTTAATAATGATTGGCACCATTATGAGAACATAAGCAGCCTCAAGCAAGGACATTTGAAAAGGTTACATTCATTCTAAAATGTTTTGAAAAACTCATAAAAAGTGTTTGGACTTAACACAGCATTATGCTTATCTCACAGATATAATCAAATTAAAACATCTGTTGTGTGTAATCATCCGTCAGAAGGAGGAAATCAGCTTGTTATCAACTCCTGCATACATCAGAGGCAACAAGAATAATGTTATCTTCAAGATTTATCTTAGTAAAGCTTTCTGTACAAATCTCCTGAATGACACTTAGCAAAATAAAAGTTTGAAATATTATTCTCATTAGCACTAGACTCTCAGGGCACTGCTGTTCACATGATCTCTGACTTTTAGCTATAATGCAAATCAGCCATTTTTAAGCTTCACTAAATTGGCTTGTTCTGTGTTTACTGTGCACATATAAATACCCCCCAACAGTGAAAGCAGAACTATGTTGGTGCCAGAGGAGATATCCTTCTGCAGTGCTTCTGGCAGGAAGGACTACTAATCTCACCACACAACCTTTTAAAGGAAAATTTCCATTCTATTTTTTCAAAAGCAAAGGGCATTTGGAGACTTTATACTGTTTTCTTCAGCTTCTTGTACTTCTCACAGTGGGTATCTGAGCTGGGGGGAAACCTTGCGCACTTCCATAAGTGTGTCGTATCTTTTGTCTTGAATCTTTTACATGTACAAAGAACTAGTAAAATTAAGTTTTAAAAGACATGGAAGCAAATTATTACAGATATACTATGGAGATAACTGAAATTACTCAAAAATATGGTTACCCATGGAACCTGTCTCCATTACCACATAATTTGTGGTATTTATTATCATCAAAGCTTGTTTTTATAGGCTCTTCACTGGAAAGAATTTGGACATTGGATGCCAAGCCTCAGAAAATATCTGAAACTATCAAAGAACTTCAGTAGTATAACAGAGGCCCTCCTGTTTCATTTTTCCCACAGGAACAAAAGGGAGTTGTGAATCTAAGATAGAGTATATCCCTAGATCTAATCTGAAAGAATCTCAATACTTCAACCACAAAGCCCCAGAACTGAGGAAAGTATCCTCCCACCCCACCAAGCAGAAGATCAAGTCTGTGTTATTCAGGAATGCTGCACACTGATGGATGCTAAACTGGCTCATTTGACCAGATCTTTAAACAAATTTATTTGCAATACCACAGCTGTTCCTCTCAGGAAGGAAATGCATGGTTCCATAATTTTTATCTGCAAGGCAACTTTATGGTCTGTGATCACAGAAGGTGGCTACTGTGCTTTAGAGGTCAGAAGCAAGCAGTTAAGGAGGATCCAGAAAGCCTTGGGAGCTGGATATTGTTCCAACAGTGCTGACCCTGTAACAAATGAGCTAACCGTGGTTTCCAAATAATTTAGCTGATAACATTCACTTCTGCTATTTTCCTCTTCTCTGACTAAGACCTTCATCAGATCAGCCTGTGAGCTCCCTTTTTGGTCTGTGCATACACAGTCTCCCTCATCTTCCAGTTGGTGCGACATCTCCCGAGCTGGAAGATGCTTTCCGTGTAATCCTACCAGCCCCGAATGTTGGGCAGGCATTTCTGTTCACAACTCAGGCCAGACCAGCTACCATCAATAGTTTCGACTTCTGGGTGTAGCAGTCTAATACAGAGCAGTGCAAATTACATGCTCCTCACCTGAAGCTCTCAGGTGTGAAGGATGCCTACACCATCTGGTAAGTTTGGACAAACATTGGGGGCATTAAAGACCTCTGCAAGGATCAGGAAGAGATTGCTGATTCACAGCTTCAGTGATATTCAGTGCTCCTTGCATCACTAGTACAATATAGGGTCTATTAAAGAAAAAGCTTCAGCACAATTTACACCCATTTTGTTACCATTTTTCAATATTAAAGTGTTAAAAACTGTCCTTCACTGAGAATTAGATGTTTTGAAGCTAATAAAATATGTGTGATCGACTCCACCATCTATGAAGAAATAACACGTGCATTTTCTGTCAATTTGGCAATTCTGGAGTGTCAGTTTCCCAGGTTCTATGCCCAGATACTGACTTCAGTGAGGGAACAAATGCACATTGCTCCTTCAAAGTCAGTTTTCCCTTCCATAAAAAGATGTGTAACATTTCTTGCTCAACTTTGCCCTGCCTGTAAGAATACTTTCGTGTCTCTGGTGACCTATGGCTGGAGAAAGTGATTTGGTAATTCTCCTGCCTATTACAAATTGAGGTACAATTGAAAATGATGAAGGATGAGAGTGTGAGTCGTCTCTTCACATGCTCTGAAATAAAAAGACACATCTTGTCCAGTGCTACTACAGTTTGGTCTCAGAATCATGCAGCAATTGGAACCCTCCTGTTCTGAAGGACCTCTGCCCATTTAATATTATTAAAAAAGGCTTAGAAATTGAGGAATCTGTAGACTTTGTGGTGAGGTAAACACAACAGTCAGGCAGCAGAGTGGGATGTACAGAGAAGAGTAGTGATGCTCCTTAGGGAGTGAGAAGATCCTGTTGCAGTTAGACTTAATTTTCTGAAGAGCTTTTATAGCACTTGCTATTTGATGCATGTATTTGCTTGCCTTAAGTATTAGCTAATAAAGTCTACAAATTCCTCAATTTCTAAGCTTTTCTTTCTTTGATGATTTTTCACTGTGATTAAAAAATAAGAAAATAACAAAAAATCAACTCCAGTAATCTCCATCACAATTGAAAAATAATTTACAACTGTCTGCATGACATTACTCTTGTCTGATTTCAATGTTTTTCCTTTAAAGGGCATGTTGTTCTGAATTAGCAAGCCTTTCTTTTCATTTTGTTTCCTTTTTTTGCTCCCATTCTTTGGGTTCCTTTCTCTTATTTCCCCTATTCCCTATTACATCTTTCTTTCTTTTCTTTCAATTTATTTGTTATGAGTATTTTAACCTGTCCCCATTGACTTTTCCTCTGGGTGTCAATTATAGACTGCCACTAAAAAAATTAATTTTTTAACATCTTTGCTATTAGTGCTATTTCAAACTATGGTAATGTTAGACTTAACAAGCTGCTTCTTCAAAAGTGTGTTTGTGTGTGCACATTAACGACTCATTCAGAAAAAATTGTGACTATTTGTTTCACAGCTAGTAACAACTACACTCAGCTAATTTATCAGTGGTAAAACTGATATATAAAATCAGTGGTGTCTCATACAGTGCCTTTGAGTCAAAGCCCTGAATAAAGGGCACAGTAAAATGGGAGTGGCATAACATACTTTACAGCTCATTTATTTGCCCTGTTAACCACAATGAAGTGTCCCAGCTCAGACTGGTCTCCATTCCATTACTGCCCAGCAATTTCTAGGTATTCTCAGATATGGTGATAAGCTGATATGTAAAGCCTTGGAAAAATACCGTGGCACTGAGGTTTCACTTTTTCTGAGAGTGCAATCACTGATGTGTGGGTGGTGCTGGCTGGGTATAGCTGAACTGGGGTTGGTGTTGCACAGTGACCTTGACCTCCTATACAGAGCCTGTTTCCAGTCCTCTCTGATCAGCTTATGAAGCTTAGTGGAATATTGGGGAATATAGATCCTACTTTCACTGTGAAAATGTGCTTGATTTGCAGCAAGAACACAAATTGACCCACGAGGGCGGTGAATGTCTGCTGGTGCTGTCCCATAATTTGCCCACCTGTGAGCTCTTCCACCCTTTATGGGGACTGGATCATTTTCTCAGATGAATGCTGTGCTGCAATCCACTCCCAGATTTTCTTGGCACACTATCCTGGAAGATCCAGAGGGGAAAGGTAGATTAGGCTGATTTATGCATCAAGATCCAGATTACCAGAGCCTACGCTGAGTGCAGTGAACTTTCATGTAACTAAATGGAAAGCTAAACCACCAGCAGACTTCACCCTAACCCAGAGCTGTAGAAGGATGTTTCAGTCTCAGAGCATCTTCTTTCTGTCCTGCCTTTCCCTCTGCCATCAGTGCATTATCTCACCTGCTCCTTTGCTCCTTCCAGTTCCTGAGTCCTCGCTCACAGTCGCCCTGCAGCTATTTCTAGCCTTCTCTGAGTTCCTGCCAGCTGCCACAGCCTTCTCAGCACAATATGTGGCTAAGTGGGCAGCGGCCCTCGGGGCTGGCAGGGTTTGACATACTTGGTTTGGGTTTTTGTGCCCTTCAAAGATATGCTGGGGTACATGTCCCACCCATCTCGTATGGGTCACCCTCTGTGCCTCTTGTGGAAGACTTTACTTGTTACTTCCTGCAAAGTTTCTTAAACCCAATAAAGATTCAAAGAAAAAAGTAATCTGAAACACCTATTAGTCATTGTTTAATGTCTTTCCTTACATATTTGCAGTGGGCAAGAGGATTGAAAAGGCAAACATGATTTTTAGCACTTTTATACTGTGATTAAAGTTTGCTGCTGCCATAGTCATACATTGTCAATAACCATTGACAAGAGGCTTTTCATCATGGACTTTTTACTGAGAAAAATGTGGAGTAAGTGCTGTCTTGGACTTTCTAAGAACTGGGATATCTAGCTGCTGCTTATTGATTAGATTTGATATTGTTCATCCTCTTGGGTGTTGGTGAGAACAATAAGAATCAGTCAAAGAATGAATTTACACAGACAGCTCAAATATTGTTCCTTCTCTTCCCCACACCAAGGCAGACATGGCTGTCAGCCCAATCATTTAGAAGACAGGCTCCAAAAAACTTCAGTCACACAGAACATCATCTGAAAGTCACAATTCCTTCCACGTGCCATGACAAATGGTGCCACCTGTAGTAGTATTGAGTGATTCTTAGAGCATAGAGCCAAGCTTTGCTGCCTGCTTGTTTGCTGCTCACTGCACACCCATGTCAAAGGAAATGAAGCCATGCCTTTGAGGAGGTTTTGTTGGCAACAAGAAGGCAGGCAGGTCATGGGGGTGATGAAGGAAGCAAGCTACTATTCTGCCTTTTCTACATAGGCACGTAGACCTTTCTCTTACTGAACTGCAAGTCAAGTAAACCTAACTCAATCTTCCACTGGGGTAAACACTAGAGGAATGTCAGCCTTTTTTTTTTTCCCCCCCTGCTAATTTTTGCAAAAAGCTTTTATGTTTTACATTGAAATAAATGACTTAAGGTACAAATTATCACAGTTGCACTATTCATGACACCAGCCTACTACTCTCTTCAGCTTTAAAAGTTTTCTAAGAATCACAGAAAACCCAATGATTCTCATAGATAAAAGAGATACACCACTCTCTGTGAAGTGCTCAAAGATTCTCAGCTGGAATGCATGGTGGGGAAAAAGGTGCTTGGGAAGCACAGATAAATTCCTTTTTTCATAGTGAATATGACGACCTAAAAATAAAGTTGCTTTGCTTACAGCTCTTCGAAGATTTTTAAACAAGGAAGTATATTTATTCTTATTTCTGTTGTTTACTTTTGTGTGTGGCACATGAAGGGACAAATTGGGGGATAACTCATACCTCTGTGGATGTATTTTCTCCTGTGTAACATGGAAGCAATAATTATTACCCCAACAGCGTGGATAAGAATTATCTGTTAGGGTATATAAGTCAGACTTCACTTCCCAGGTGTAAAACACCATAAATGGCAAATGTACTATATAACTTTACTATGTTTTCTTCTACATCACCTTCCAGGTGCCAACACCGTTCTCTTTACAGTTTTCACGTTGATGGCAGTATCAACAAGACATCTGCAGTATCAAATGTGATTCATCTAAGGCATGCTAACGTTACCACTTACTACTTGTAAGGCAGTACCAGTCATAGACTGGCAACGTGAGCTTCCAGGTGTGAAAGAAGTGGTGACAACTGAGAACTGCAGGTGCTGATTGAGTGTGCAAGTCAATATGTGATAGGCAGGAACCAGTGTGAACTTTGGTTTCACAGCCTAACACGTATTTTGCAAAGGTTGCCTTTGCAGCCCTAGACAGGAATTAGAGGTTGTTTTGCAGCACCCACAGAATAACCTTCTGCTATTGCTCGGCAAAGGATGCACACTACTTTCAGCTTTTGCAAACCAGTTTACCACAGAAACTGCTTTGTGGGCTCCCCCCTGCCACGCTGGTGCTATTGTATGCAGGCAGCTAGGCTGCTCAGAGCATACAGCTGGTAGCCATTTCTGGCCTTCATCTACACCATGAGGAGATGAGCCTCCATTTGTAAAGTCTGAATCTGGACCCAAACACAATTTTCTTCAGCATTCACAGGAGATCTTATCCTAGGTTTGGGCTTCCTCCTTTCAAATCAAAGACGAGCTGCAAAACTTGTCTTTCAGCAAAAACTTCCTCAAAGCTTTGGGGTCTGGGGTTGCAGTTCTGGTTTAGATCCATTTCTAGCTATTCTCGAAAATTCTGCATGTAGAAATTTAAGGCCAGACATTTGTCCCATTGAAGTCAGTAGGGTCTTGCTTTCTTGACACTGATTTTAAAAAGGCACTTAGATTTGTAGAAATCTCCATTTTTGTGATCTCAGTTTATTACATTAGACTCATGGCAATGTCTATTTAGTATTAAGTCAAGATAAATGTCCAAAAGAAAGTCCTTGCTTAGCTTGACCTCATACATTCCAATAGTTGCTTCTGGGGTGGTGGGTTGTCTCCTTCAGCAATTTAGAGCAGAGATGAGAGTGGATCACCAAGCCATCACAAGGCAAAGATTTTTATGTTTCTGCCATTGTGTCAAACTCAAGTTGGACCCAGGTAGGTGAGAGCTGGTGGTGCACTGAATGGCTCAGAACACCTACTGTCCAAAGGAAAGGACAACACTGTAAACAGCACTCCCCAGACTCTCACAGGAGTTTTTAGAAGAGTTTTCGCTCATAGCTGTATGTTGGAAAGGGTTTTGGCAAACATCTTGCTCTAGGAAAAAGAGTCTTCCTAAAGCGTATGTTATTAGTTATCTTTGTTTGTTTGTTTGTAACAAAATTAAAATTGAATGTGTTCTGCTCATTGAACAGCACAGAAACAGCAGTTGGCTTGAAACGAAATGAGCTCAACTTGAAAAAACCCCTCATCTTCTGATACATGTTAGGCAATTTCCTGGTAAAAGTGTGATAAAGATTATTTGTACAAACAGTTGCTTCTCCAGCCATGTAGAAAGAAACACTATCAATAGCAGGGGGTGTCTGTGGTCACAGTTAAGCAGTTTTCTGTGACCTTAGGTTATTAGCCTAGCACTCCTCCACAACACTGCAGGTTGCTCCTGGGCTGTTGTCAGCCTCTGAAACACACCAGCAGTCTCTCTTCTGTCTCTGTGTGAAACTTCATTGTGCTGGATGAAGGAAATCTTCATACATCTGAATTTCATTTTAGAATCCGGATAATGACAGCTGTTTTTTAAGTGCTTAGAAAAGCAGCCAGAGCAAAAAGACTCTATGAGATGTTAGAGATCAGAACAGAGCCCTAGGAAAATTTGCAGTTGCAGCAGCACCTGTCATGTCAAGCTACTATGCTGTCAGGCTGTGTAGGGAAGGAAAGAAGAAAAAATTCCTGTGGTAACATGGTAACATCTCAGTTCTGATCCTGCTCTTATCAGATGAGTGTAGGCAAGAGATTAAGATTTCAATATGCAAAAAAATGGTTCTGCAAGGAACAAGCTATTAAGGGTCCAAGTTGCTGGAAAATTAGACCCTTAGAATGCTTTCACATTTTTGAAAGGGGCAGGAAGCATTTTTTATGGGGTCAGCATCACAGTACAAAAGTGTTGTGAAGTTCACATAACTGTGGGATGCTTCCCAGCACTGGAACTTGGGCAGAGAAGTACCTGGGTAAAGTGTTACCAAGGTCATGTTTTTAACTCTTTCCACACGTCAGTTTTTCTATAAAAGAAGTTCCCTAGCACTGTGCTATATTGAAGTGCTTTGGGCTTTTTTTCCCAGAGAGCATCTTCATTATAGCATCTGCAGAAGTGATGGAAATATTTGTAACAGTATATGAGGACCTGTGTGACTCTCTTTGACATTCAAGGGACTGGTGTATTTACCATCTAGATGAATCAGTCCTTCAGTCCTTTAATAAGGGAATAATTGAATTCCTAAGAAACCATGATGGTGAACTCTTACCTCAAGAGAAACAGCAGCACACCCCTTCCAAAGTCAGCAGAACAGCCCCCTGGACAAACTCTGCAGAACAACCCACCAGCACTACAAGGCAGAGGTGAGCCCCATTCGAGTCAGTGAATCTTGTCCTTCTGTACAACTGTCCAATGTACAACTGTACATTGTGTTTTCCTGTGTCTCTACCACTTTTTACAGGAAAAAGATTGTTCAAGAGGATGGCAGTGTTTCTCTATGAATATGCATACAATTAATGGGAATATCTTTCCCTACCTTAAAACTGATAGGAAAAAAGAAAGATTTTGAAATTGCGTGAGCTGCTGGCTATTTGGACACAAGCTGATATTTAGCTCATTTTCTCTTTCACAAACCACACCTTGTCCAGCCTTTTACATAGTATGACTTCTCCCTCCTGTACAGTACCTTCCAAATGGGCTTGAAGACTCTTAGTATGTATAATTTCTTTCAATAAAGTAAGTCCAAGCAAAATAATCTACAGTAGAATTGTTTGAATTAAATAGTTGTTGAAGAGATTTCCAAGGGAATTGAGAGAAAAAATGCCACCCTTTTTAACTGAGTAGAAAGATGTTCTTGGAGAGTTATGTGCTGGGAATTAATTTGTAGCTAATATATTGGCACTGTATAACATTTCATTTGTTTGCTGTGGCAGCAAACTTGGCTACAGTGGTTTCATGGAGAGATTAAAGCAAGGTAAGCAATTTTTACTGTGGAAAGTTATTTAAAAAATGCTTTACTCATGACAATAAGCAGCTCTTCAGGGAGTACCAGCTCACACAGATTAGCAGAGTTAGCGAGGGTTTTTGCAACAGTGCCACCTGGCCTTCCTTTGGAGGAGGAAAGTGCTGTACACATAAGTCTTGTTCAGGTGGAGCACCACAAAAATGCGGTTTTAAAAATGACTGACATTTCTAATGAGGTTAATGTTCAAGTTCAAGCACTTTTGCAAAATGGTTTGCACAGTTAATTCCACAGGTGACTGTGTCTACCTCTGAGCTGCAGCCAAGAACAAAATATAGGCAGTAAAATTCAAAGATATCCAACCTTCTTCCTTGAACAAACCATGGCATTCTCTGAGGTTCTTGACTTGTAATCAGAATCAATTAAATTAAATCAGTGAGAGAGATCTGTGGATTTATTTACCTTTGCTAATGGAGATCTACACTGGACAATCAGGATTCAGTGTGAATCATCTGGAAAGGGTGAAGACATTAGTACTCCTTTAGCTCACCCAATAAGGTTCTGGTTTTAATACTACAGCAAAATACCAAACCCTTTTCCAGAAACTATAACTATTTTACTGCTATTTGCTCTGAATGCTTTTATAATTTCCAGTGTAACTGTTCCTAAATGACTTCAGTCTCACTGGATTGGATGAACTCTTGGTGTGCTGGAAACATAAGCAATTCATATTGCTCAGCTGATCAGGAATGTTGTTTTTCTTCAGTGTGAGCTATAGTCATTGGATCCATGTATTCATTTTTGTGACAACCCTGAGAAATTACTCCTCTGTGTTGCTGTTCCACAAAGGAAGGAAAACAGGGAAGCAGCAAATATAGAAGCTTTCCCTGAACTGAGGAAGTTGCACAGGAAACATTCTTTATGATTTCCCTGAGAGGATCTGTTGGATAAACCAGCTTAGTTCCTTGTTCCCCAGGAGTTCTCCTTATTCATGACATTAGAAAGGTCTAAGATTTGGTGAAGAATTTTTAGAAAATCTAAAGATATATACATCGTCTAAGCTTTGAAAGGGAACAGCATACATTCCCTAAGCACGCTCTTTTAAAATATTTCTAAAATACTTAGAGTTTTCACAAGTGTTTATCTTGCTGGTGTGACTGTCACTCCTCTTTTCCCTGTACACCCCATTTTGCCCCTAAAATGATTGAATGAAAGAGTAATTAAAAAAAATTAAAGTTCAACTTCAGACTGCCCTGATAAATCTTCTCCAGATTAGACTAATAGTAATAAAAAGGAATATAATCTTCAAAATAATGCAAATTTCTCATTAAAGAAAACATGCAATTTATTTTTTCATTAACTTTTTGGGTTTTAGAAGCATTGGCAATAACTATGTTGACTATTACTACTATCCTGTTACAAAGAACACAGCAGCTTTTGTGGCAGGACTCGAAAACTAATCAGCTGGTGATGGAAAGAATGACACAGGTAACTGTGAACAAGTTGCCACATTAGCTTGTTTTTCTTGTTGAATTTTTCCACACACAATAAAAATTATCTTATGTAGATGAAAAGTACGGCCAGTGGTTAGATTTGAAGAGCTTACAAACCCCCTATATAGGAACTGCCCTATATTTCCACCTGCAGAGACTGAGGAACAGTGGCATTTCCTTGTTCTCATCAGCTTTCTCATCAGTTATTAGTGTCGACTGTTTCAAAAACACACAGATGAGATAAAGGCACTGGTGCTAGCTATTGTACCAAAATAAATGTAAGTACAAAGAAAGCACAGCTATAACCCTTTTGGATGGCAAAAAGGTTGTAGTCTTACAAGGCTGGATGAATGGCGAGGGACAGAATGACACGCCCGTGTTCATACATGAGCTGTATTGTAGCAAGGTTCTGTGTCTCTGCAGAAGGCTGGTGATGGGGGAGAGTTTTCTGTACTAAAGAAAACGTTAAATTTAAATGAATTATTTGAGTTAAACCAATGCTGTCTCTCCGTGGACACCATTAGACAGCTTTACTCCTGGCTTAGGTTATAGATCAACTAAGGTGGGAAGTCACCTTCACAAGTAAGAAATGGCTATCTAGAATAAGACTGAGATGTCTCCATTAATTATGCTTATCTGGAAAAAATACCAGGAAAAAAATCATATGTAATAAAAGACCAGAAACCTAAAGGACATACCTGCAAAATGACATACTTTCTTTAAAAAATTGGAAGGATGAGAGAGATCATTGCAAAAAAACGTGGCCTAGACAGTGGTAGATTCTATACTTCTTGATGTCTTCAGATTGAGCAAATGTGTTGCAACTAAATGCAAGTTGCTGGACTGCTTCAGAATTAAAAAAAAAAAAAAAAAAGTAGGTCAGACTAAATTAATTAATAGTCTTTTCTGGCCATAAATTCCAGGAATCTCTGAAAGAGAATATTAGGAAAAGTGTGGGCAAAAGCTCTATCTGTCTAGCTCCAGCTGCTTCGTTTCACTGGCTGTGGGTTCACAAAAGAACAATGTTGTAATCCATGGCTACTAGGAGAGTGAGAATATTTAGCTTTCTCATTTTGAACTGATCCCTCTTTCTCTCTGAGTTTCTCTGCCATTTGTTACAGGCTCTTTTTACATGTATAAATCTGTATTTCTAGTGGAAATTCCTCCCTGCATGGCAGGAAGGAAGAGCCATGTCTTTAACTTCATAGGGTCTGTGTTGGGGAAAACATCCCTGCCTTCAGTCTGACAGGAATGTTGAAATTTATGCTGAAGTATTTGTGTAAATATTAATAATTAACCTCACACCAAATGCCTTGTGTAAACTCTCCGTTATGCCCACTCTCCCCAGCAATAATCACTATGAATGGCTCCTACAAGCAACAACTGTGTTGGATGTGCCTGCCTACCTACCCAGCTTTCCTACAAGAAGAGCAGTTTGGAATGATAATTTTTCTTTTTCTTGCAATTGTGACATACGTGAGGTAGAGCAAACCATTAATTTCTTTATAGGATCACAGAATAGCCAGGTTAGAAGTGACTTCAAAAGATCATCTAGACCAACTCACTGAAAGCACAGAACCAAAAGGCATGTCCTATTCCCAAAACACAGACAGTCATAATAAATACCTATTTTCTACCAGCCTTTATTTCTTCTAATTTGAGAACTGATTGCATTCATCAGATGTAGAGTTTAGGCCATGAGGTTGTCCCAAAGCATAGCAAGCCTTCTGCCAGTGTGTGTCTCTTAGCTAGCAATGAATGTAGACAGAACAATGATGGAAAGAGAAACTGGGGGAGAGCTTTATAGACACACAGCTGTTCTCTTGTTATACGAACAACCAATGCAACAACCCCTGATTGATGTGAGTGAGCTTTTAATCTTCTTCTCCGCAGAAATCTGTGTTAGCCACAGATTTACAGCTGGCTTTGTGTCATATGAGTTTTAGTCAGGCCTGTATCTCAGCTTAATGTGAAGCGGTTCCCTAATTCCCAACTGGTACTTCACAACTTATGCTCAAGCACATCTCCAAAATCTGAGTCTGGTCCATACAGTCTGGTAAAATATTTGGCCATTGTCTTCTTAGATATATAAGATATTCTAAAATATAAAGGTTTCAGGCAAGCCAGTTTGCCTACAAATTTTTCTCATGATAGGAATATTGACTCAAGGGTGATTTATATCTTGAAAATCAAAGGCATTTTTGCTATGCAATTTACTTACACTTGCATTCACTTTGTCCTCAGTGAAGTAACAGTTTGCGTATCCTCATTTCCATCTAAGATTTCTGTCCTGCTTTTCCAAAGAAAGATGTGCATTTTGATGGAGCATTCCTTCCACTTTAGTTTACTTTTATTCACATTCTTTACAATCGTATGAAAACCACCTTCTCTGCAGTGGTTTAACCTGTACTCTCTTGTATTTAGTCACTTGTCAAAATAAACTTGATTATTAAACTATTTCACTGTTTTAGAAGCAAGTTCTAAATACTACCTCCTTCCACCCTCCTGTGTTTTCATTCTAAATGAAACTGTTGCTTTACTTGACTAATTCCAACATTTTTGTTATCACATCAGAAATACAGTATCTTAATGACCTCTAATTGAGTTTGAAGCAACACAGAACGTCTCAGTATTCAAGGAGAAACAAATTGTATTCCACAGATAGCTAAGTGAATAAGCCACATGAACTGACTTTACGCCCTCCCTTGAAATAAAAGCAACAGAAGTTGGAAAGAGCCTGAAGATAAAAAAATGAGCTATTAAGACTTAAATCCTAAACAGAACAAGGTACTATCTGAATTTCTTCCACAGGATATCAAAAGCAATAGTACAGTCCTTGGTTGTGTCTGCATATGGCCTGCGGGGTCAACAATCACTAATTTATGAGGTGTTCTTTGGGGGTTTGTTTTTTTCAGGTGGTTTTTTTTTCCTTTTTTTGGTGGGGGAAAGGAGAAAGAGATTATGGAATAAAAACAGCTGTTGAACTGTGTCATATGTGGAAATAAGCTCCTCCCTTCCCCCACCCAATCACATAGGGAAAACTTTAATATTTCATCAAGATGTTGAGAATCCAGCAGAGCATTCCACAGCAGGATTACCTTGGCAAGAGGTGCAGACATCGCAAAGCAAAACCAGATTGATATTGCAAGTGGTTCTCAAGTATTTTTTCCTGACCCCCCTGATCTAAAGCACATCAGAGGTACGCAGCTGTCTCTGACATTTCTTCAGTTGCTTTGAAAATTATGGCTGAGGCTGTAAACAGGTACTGAGAGAAAGTGGAAGCCTGTTGAGAGACTTCAGCTCAGACATGTGGTGCTAAAAGCACCTTACGCTATGGAAAAAGTCAGCAGTTAACTCCTGGATCTATTCACAGATTTCGGATTCCACTCCTGTTACAGGAGTTCAGGGTGGAGGTGACAGCTGCATGAATCACTGGGACAATGTGAGCATCTACAAGGAAATGATGGAGTTTCCTAGTGAGCTGAAGGCGAGAGAAAGTATTTCTGGGAATTGCTGCAAATTTGATCATCCATGTGTAATGAGGAGTCAGCCAAAACTTGGATGAATAAAGGCTATATATCTTTGAGGAAAGGTAGTGACAATGTTTTGGCCAACTCTTCAAAGTGCTTTGCCTTTCAGTGAGATACGCTTTGATCTTGCCTGGATTCAGCCTGAGTTGACTGTGTTTCATCTACGTAGTTCCTATTAGGCATTTTTGCATGGTATAAGTGATGGTGGCTGCATTGTTCAACAGTGGGTGTAAAGGAAGACAAAGAAGACAGGGTAAGTTTGGGTGGATTATGGCAACTGTGAGGTAACTTACATTAAGGCAGAATTCTGTTCTAGGTATTTCAGTAACACCTTAGCAAAATCAATAGCCTTGCCATGTACTCTGAACACCTAGTAAAAAGTGCCAACCCGCATCTCCTGGTAGGAGCTAACCTGTCAAGACTGAACAGAGTTGGGCTAACAGGGATCAGCTGGCAGACCCTCCTAGTGTAGACCTTCTGTGTAATGCCTCATGACACAAGGTACATCAGAAGACTCCCCCAACTTTGGCATAGCTATGCCTAACCTGTGCTGCTGGTAGGTTATTAACACGCTGTGCTGGCTATATGAACAGTCCTATGTGAATATGTGTGCAAATCACTGCACTATGACCTTGCCATTCAGGGGGGCCAAACATCTAAAATAAATGCCTGCATTTTAAAAAGCCCCAGAGCCCACGCAGCAACCAGATAGAAGCTTCCAAACTGAATAAACTAACACCCACTTTGGTGCCAGTGACAGCAATAGGACCCTTGAACAGTCTGTGACTGAGATAGCCCAAAGGAACTGAGCTCCAAGAACATATTTCTGCACAGGGCTGCTAAATCTTTCCAGAATATATCCTTTATTGCCATCCTTTGGTATGGCAAAATCACCATGAGATGCCTTTAGCTATTTTTATATGACATTAATGAAACCAGTGATTCTCAGATTGCAAATCTGAAACTGCCGTCTGCTCAGTGTACCTGCTTTCTGAGTGCTTGTGTGCTCTTCTTTGATTCTGCCTAACACATAATTCTTGCTGCCGTTGGAGTCAATAGGAGTTTATTGTTAAGGGTGGCCACGGACAAAGTACCTTCAGAAGATGGTAAATTGAGCAACCATAGTGGAAAGATGCATCATAATAAATCAAAGAAGAAAATCAAGGTTTAAGAACAACAAAACATATGCTGGTCAATATTCCTCTGCATTATACTATTCCCAAGAGGATGAAATACATGTGAAATATGTAATGCTGTTATGTGAGCTACATACAACAGCATTCGAGAGTGCTGAATCAATTCTTCTTTTGCTTTAGCTGAAGAATCGCAAACGGAAAATGATGTCCCTTTTGTGTGAGGAAAAATGCTCTGATTTGGAATGGTTCAAGAAAATCTGCTCAAACTCAAGCTATTCACAAAGACAGAGAGCAAGTCACTGACGAATTTGTCCCTAAAATCACTATGCTGATTGCTCTTACCTTCTACATAATTTTCCCTTCCTGCCGTTCATCCATAGTCTTCAAACTTGCTGTGCCAGGATAATCAGAATCTCCTTCTCAAGAAACTGCTCATTTCACAGTGCATGTAAGCAGAATGCTCTGTGAGATTTAGGAATATGCTGAAAAAAGCAAACTGTCCATTCAGTGGTTTGCTGGGCTGAAAATTTGTCAATGGCTGCTGTGTACTTCCAGTTGGAAGTTTCCCTTTCGTCTTTGTTTCACAGCACAGCCTGGAATTACTGGATTCAAATGGGTGTCCATACTTTCTGTATTGTTAAAGAACATTTTAATACTTAAAACTGAGACATCTAAACCCTAAGACAAAGAACTCTACTTTTTTTTTTTATGGATAGATTTTTTTTCCAGTATCAGATAATATAAACTATGAACTACAACTGTATCATATCAGTAATTTCTCTTACTTGTTTTTTAATACCTATATAGGCAAGAAAGGGAAAGAAATGGGCGGGATTGGACAGATGATGGGGACTTTAAAACATCTGTTACATTTCCAGAATTCCTTTCCTGGTAAGACTTTGAAATGTCACAGCTGCTGCCCTTTTGCTTGCATGATTATTTCTCCAGCTGTGTGGAAATGCCGCAAAACCATTTTGTGACCTGTCACAGAAAATATTTTGACTCCACAATCAATAACATAGAAGTTCCTGCTGAATGATATTACGTAACTCTGGTGTTAGAGTGGCTGAAAAAATATTGCTGATTCTTAATCATTGTATTTGGAACTGAGGTGTTTAGAATGCATTTTCCGAGCAAAGTTGCATTCTTTGTCCTTTTAAGAGTTTAGAATTTGGTTCTTCATATCTCCTTTATGCTTCAAAGCCCAAGTTAAAGAAGGGGTTACCAGGCAGTTAGAGGTGAGACTTTATCCTTCACTGGAGACTGATTTCTGTCTTTGTACTATGTGCAGGGATAAAACCCCTGCAAATCAGAAAGAATTCTTTTGAGCAATAGACTTTAGAAGTGGTTAGCCAAGTACCTGAGAAAATGAAGATGGACAAGAGGGAAAAGTAATCTAAGAGAGCTGTGAGGCTGGAAAATTCTGGGAAAGTACTATAGGGAAGTTATTTCTATTGCTTTATAAATGTTTCCCTGGTCGTTCTGGGTTCTTTTGCAAAATGTCTTAGTTATCAAACCCTGCAGAGAGACACAATTTTGTCTTTTCTCAGACAGGGCTGACCTGATGACCACCTGACAAACTGGGGAGATGCTTTGATAGCAAGTGTTTGCTGAGCTGCCAAGTAGGGCAAATGGCCTGCAGCAAAATGAGGGACAAAGGGAGGCTCACTTCACTTTCCTGTGTTGCTGTTAGAGGTTTTTCAGAGCCCCATCCAACCTGGCCTTGAACAGTTCCAGGGATGGAACATCCTGGGCAACCTGTTTCAGTTCTTACCACTCTCAGAGTAAAGAATTTCTTCCTAACATCTAATCCTCCTCGTCCTGTCACGACACGCCCTTGTGAATACTCTCTCCATCTTTCTTGTAGTGTTCCTCCAAGTACCGAAAGGTCATAATTCCGTTACCATGAAGCCTCCTCTTCTCCAGGCTGAACAAAGCCAACCTCTTAACCCTTTCCTCAAAGGAGAGGTGCTCCATCCCTCTAATCATCTTGGTGGCCCTGCTCTGGACTTGCTCTAGCAGGTTGATGCCTTTCATGTGCTGGGGACCCCAGAGTTGGATGCAGCACTCCAGGCGGGGTGTCATCAGAGAGGAGATCAGACAGGGACAGAATCACCTCCCTTGATTTGCTGGCCATGCTGCTTTTGATGCAGCCCAGGATACAAGGGCCTTTCTGGGCTGCAAGTGCACACTGCCAGCTCATGTCCAGCCTCTCATCCACCAGCACCCCCAAGTCCTTCTCAGCAGGGCTGCTCTCGATCTGTTCATCTGTTCTTCAACAGGTTGTGTTGATATGGGGGGTTGACCCAATGCATGTACCTTGTTAAATCTCACGAGATTCTCGTGGGCTCACTTCTTGTCCAGGTCCCTACGAGTATGTTGTTCTGTTTAAAAAAAAAAGTAATTTCTACTTTCTCATGCTTGCCCTGCGTTAACAGAGGTTAAAGAGCCAAGCTCCCAGACTCTCTAGCACAAATGTGTATCGTGGACCTTGACAATGCCTATGATTACTCCTTCACAGTTACACAAAAAAGGGGAAAAAAAAAAAAAAAAGCCTAGAAGGAAGCATGACTGCTTGTCTCCACAGCCAGGTGTTTGCTTCTACCATCTTGTGATACTGCCCCACAAGGCCAGACTACAACCTAAAAATGTCACTTCTCATCAGTCAGTCTTCCGGGGAAAAGCTAACAGCTAAAGAGATCAAGAAAGAATCCTGTCCCACACACAAGTACAAGAACAGTATTATGTACCTGGCTAATTGTACATACCTGGCTAACAACATTGTATACTTGGCAACATTGATTGTCTTAACTTATATCTCAAATTGTTGGCTCAGTCTGAAAGCTGAAAACTTTTTTTTTTGAGGGGAAATTAGCCAAAACTACTGCTGGTAACAACTGTCCACAGATTTCCTAGCCTGTCTTTACAAAGATATTGAGGAGGAGATACAAAATTTGGCAAAAGAACTGATTCTCACATAGATGCTTTCCCACTTCACTTCAAAAATATCTTTAGGAAGCACCATTCAACCCACTCAGAAAACTCATGCTCTCTGGCTTTTGTTTCCCATAAGAAGGGGCTCTCAAGGGTCAGCTCTTTTGATTCCTTCCAGTAATACTTTTACATGTAAGAAAATGCCAGGATGACAGATTCTAGACTACATTTTACATTGGATTAATTTCTTGGAAAAACATTGCATTTTCTGTAATTTTTTTTCATAATCTGACCCTTAAGGTCAAATATTTACCCTGAAAAGAAACCAAAAATGCAGCCACATTCATAGAAGAATTACATCGAGTTTACTGGTGTTTTTCAAGATATTAGTGAATGCAGAATTCACCTATTGCCACCATTTTCAAAACCCTGTTTATCTGAGGTAGTGTTTAGCTTCACAGTCACTCTCTAGGCTCTGTATGGAGTTACTGTTTAGAAAAATAAAAAAGGCATCAGAATCTGAAGTCACGTTGAGCTTGTTCAGTCTTTCAGATTTGCACTCAAAACTCTTGACTGGGCTGCATTTTCACAGGAACTCATGTGGGAAATGTAAAATGAATCAGGGTTATCAGAGACTAGGAAGGGAAAATCACAAACTGAGAAATAAGGATTTAGTGCTACAAGCTGGATATCATCCTGAATGCATTTCCTTCTGTCAAGCATCCTATGAAAAGTATAGTGAGATAAACCAGGATGTAGATTCAAGTATGGGTGATAATTGGTCTGTCTTGAATATCCTTGTGATAAGCATGGTTTATCAGGGGATAAACCTTGATGTGATAGAGTGACTTATTCATTTTTCTAGAACCCTTTCAGTACTGGAAGTTGATACTGCGAAAAAATTTTCAAGGGGAACAAGAGCTGGAGCTTCCCAGGCAATATATATGCCAGAGAGGAGACATTTGACAGGCTGTCTGGTGCCTGCAGACTGTGTATTTCTCACAGAGAACAAGGTTTGCCAGAAAAGAGGAAGAGGCTCTAAAAGGAAACAATTCAGTTACCTAAACATGAATTTATCATCACCAAATGGCACAGGCCCTATGAAAGATTTCAAGAAAGACAACTGAAGGCCTTAAAAAATGCCCTAAGGCATTGAAAAGTCTCTGGACGCCTGTGTTTACGTGAGTTAGTCCCACCCTCACAACCAAATGAAGCGGTGGAAGGGTTTTGGTGAGCAGAGAGATGTCTGAGATGGAAGGACAAGCCCGTGAGGAGACAGAGCATATCCACAACATTCTCTTCTAGGAAACCCATGGGATTAAACATCTTATTATAGAAAAGGAAAGACAATCTAAAAGCGGAGAAGATGAAAAGTAAAAAAAAGAAAACTTTGTTCAGAATATGGACAATCTAACACAGGGCAAAAACAGGCACTCGAGAAATGTGCTGGAAAGGGGATGTGAACAGTGAGGAGCAAAGAAGGAGAGTAGTTCTAATTTGGAGAAACATCCAACAACTTCAAAATATGTAAAGTAATACACCCTGCTCCATGAAAGTAATTTCAAGTACTTTTTAAACAATTTAATTTGAAAATGATAAATCACTAGTTTCTAAAGCAATACAGAGGATGCTCTCTTAAAAGTTTGCCAAATTCTTCCATAAGATCTCAGAAATACTCCTTTTTTTTTTTTTTTTTTTTTTTACTTCCAAACCAAAGCTAGCATGTTCCCAGATGATGAAATTAAAAGGACATGAACCTGACAGTCTTTAGGATAAAGGAATAAACCACAAAAGAGGGAAATGGAGAAAAAATTTACAGGTTTTCATTTTTCCCCCTGAACAATCCAGTGGGCAAAAGTCTCTCAGGAGTCCTCTCTCTGAAGTAAGGAAAATTACAGTGCTGTAATTAAGACAGAAAGATTACTAGTTGCCTCTAATTACATTTTGATTCCTACTATTTTTATGGTTCATTTTTCCTTGGAAAGCTATTACTCACTGGAATGAGCCCGAGCAGCTGTGAGCCTTTCTTGGTGATATGGATTGGGAAATACTATAATTTGAGCTGATTGAGTGTGCACATTCCACGTGTCTTTATCTCGTTAAATTGTAACACAGAATACACTGTACACACTGAAAAACACACAGATCACATGAGTACTTGCAGGAGACAAGCACTTGATAACTAGAGACACCAGGCTTGCCTAAAGGCCCCCTGGGATTAATTCCCACATTGCACAACACATATCAGTTTAACAGACCTCATAAAACTGTGATTAAGATTTCAGCTCCATATTAAGGTATGTGACATATTTTCAACTATTTTAAAAGTGAAAGAGTAAAGAAAATTTTCTTAGAAGGAAATGTGGGGCACAATTTACATTCCAAAACTCCCCTTATCTTGGTAATATAGTCTTTTGCGCGGTGCTCTATGTCAGAAGGCAGCAACCTATCTGAAAGGGTCGCATCAGGATGTAATTTTCTTCCCCTGAAATAGAGATTAAAACCTGCCTAGCAAAACCACAGCAGAATCCAGGACATGTTACACCTCCAAGAGAGAATGTTTTACTGAAGGCATTTCAGTTCTTTATGAGACAATGGTTTCCAGTGCAGTTTAAATTCAAACAGAAGCAGAGAGGTGTTGCCTTTTACAGATCTCTCTTTTACGATGTTGCTCCTACCTCTAGACCACATTGCATGAAAAAGTACCCGTGTGCCATCTCTGGCTTTTCTACCTTTCTTGCTGATCTCTGTTGTGGAATTTTGCAGCTCTTAGATCTATTCTTGGTAAATGCAATGACTGAGAATAAAGTTTTACTGTGCATGTTTCCTATATGAATAATGAAACGACAAACTGTTACACTCCATATCCCTCATGGCATTCGATGCTTGGTTTGCTAAAGTAGTAGGGACTAGTCAAATATTAACAACCTTTAGAGCCTTTGCAAATACCAAGGCTGTGTTTCCTCAGGTCAGAAATTATACAAAAACATTTTATTAATGAAAAAAATAAATAATTTAAAAGCCTGATTGAGTGGCACATATATATGGGCATCAGGTTATTCTCTAGGGAACTGCACTGAAAAACTCAGAGCCTCACTGACTAATGTCCCTCCTGCCTCTCTTAGCCTGGGTCAGTTGCCATGGCATCTGCACAGCTCTTTAAAAAGTACCCAAAGCCAATGTAAGCTACATCTGAGTCAACTCAGTGCCTGATCTGACAAAAACACTGCTGCCTAAAACTGGGTGCTCCTAGTAGATCTTATCTGAAGCATACCCGTTTAATCCAGACAATAACAATACCAAGGCAAGATGGTGCACACAACAGTTACGAGCAATAAAATAATTCATTTTGCCGCTTGACAAAGAATTAGAAGGTTCCCCTGTGTCATTACACCAGGTGTCAGAGAAGCTGGTAAATAAGGACAAAACAACACACTAGTGCTCGAGCGAGCTCCTAGTACCCAGAGTGAAAGGACTTGACAGGGTTTTCTTTTCTCTTGGGCAAAGGTTAAAACTTCAGTTTTGTCTTTGCTTTGGCGTTTCCAAAAACACACAGACAGGAAACACAGGTTTGCTAGGAAGGAAGGGGGTGACAGAGACAGTGCTCACACAATTCCTGCTGATGTGGCACATTTACCTCCAGCAAAGCCATGGAGGAGGACCTTGTCCAGGAGAGGACCATGCTCACCTCCGAAGGGACATCTGGGGTCTCTTTCTATTAGCTGTTCACTTCTCAGCATGTGTGGAATCTCATTCAATGCCCGTGTTTATTATAAATTTTGTGAGGGCAGGAAAAATAGAATGAGAAACAGAGGCCAAAAATTTTTTTCTCATCTCTGATCAGCCCCTGTCAAACTCCTTTTCCTGCCAATAAAAGCAAAAGAGTGTAGTGCTTGAGTGTGTAATAGCGGGAGCCAGAATTCATAAACACATGAAGAAATTCCTGCTAAAAGTTTAAGGGATACTAAAGATTTTGACTGCCACATTTCATGCAAAATATTGAACATGTCATATGTCAGCACAAAAATTTTGTCTTGTTTTTGTTTGTTTTTGAAAGTTTGTGTTTTGGTTTGTTGTTATTCTTGTTGCTTTTTTGTTTGTTTTTCTTTTTGTACATGAACAACTGCATATTTCTTCAGTCATTCACAACTGCTACAAAAATAATAAAAAATGTATGTGTTTACTACATGGTACTAGTAGGGAGTGTCCTGGATCATTTTTCCATGTTCCAGACTCCAGTTTTTAAAAGCAGGGACTCCAGTTTTAAAGGGTATGTCCTGCTGCTAATTCTGATTTTCTTACCATTTGTGTCTAGAGAGCTAGAAGTGAGTGACTGAGTCTGATAATGAACTCGCTTTTGCTCCCCAGACCCTTGAAACCTCAGAAAATGTTCCTAGCCTTACAGCCAGGGCTCGAGTGGGAAAAGTGTCTCTGATATGATCTAACAGTTAACTAATCTAGGACAAGGATACATCAGGTAAAGCAAGCACTGCCCATTAGACTCTGTGATACCCAAGCCTTCTGGATGCCTGTTGATGGAGAAAGCAGACATGCAGACACGTGCAGGTTCCTTTGGAACATTCTGCCCACTGGAAGAGAAGAAATCTGCCTTTCACATGAAGTCATTTTGCCAGTGTTTTGAATAGTATTTTCCGCATGTTTTTTCTATGAGATCAGCAGTCATGCCCTACTGTTCCACATTATCAGCCTTTTTTTTTTCCACTCTGTGTTTTACATTAGCAAATCGGCCAGCTCTGAGATCATATTACGTAAGTTTCGTGTTTTATTTTTTTTCAATTTCTGTGTTTCTCTAATTAATAGGAAGTGGCTCTCCATTATGGCCTAGAGATGACGAATGGCTTCCTTTCCTCATTTGCGCACAGCTCAGCTGTGAGCCCATTGTTCCTTGCACTGCTCTTTCCCACTGCTGCCAGCCCCAGGGTTGTTGTGCTTCACAGAGCAAGAACCACTCCAGGAGCAGGACAACCACCTCCTGAATACATTTGTCCCTCACCAGCCCGAGGCCCTTGTGGCAAAGTACTGCATATAATACAAACATGCACACAATAAATTCTGACCTCTAATTTTGGCCCTCCTCTAAGGAGGATTCATCTCACTTAACATTAACCTACTAGAAGATAGTTGTCTGAGCTATTAAGCTAGTTATTGAGGTTTCCTCTGTAATCAGTGGGGAGAAGTATTCATCTCATCTGAATGAAGTTTTTCGGGAGGTTCCTGCTTGCTCCTGGCTACAGAGCATACCGAGGCACCTACCAAACTAAATATTTGCTTTCCAGATGACTGAAGTGATACGATATGAATTCCATCTTACATGTTTTTCTGCACCAGCTGAAACTTGACCTGTGTACAGAAATGTCTTCTTTACACTGCAGTCTAAGGCATTCAATGCTACCTCTGTTTTCTATTTTGAAGCTGTTGTATGACTTTCCTTTCTCCTCTCTTCTTCTCTCTCTCTCTCTCATTAATAGAAACAGTAAATAATTTACAACAAATCAAGTAGTTTAATGAAATGAAAATTTTGGAAACAAATAGCAGGCACCTTCCAATTTTCCTCCAATGCATACACTTTTTGAAGTTCAGCGACTGCACCTTCAGTGACTGCAGACAGTTGGGTGAGTATTGAATACTGAAAATTCTTAGACTGTGGGCTAGACTGATTTGGGTACATTGACCACAGAGTATTTTTCCTGTTCTGTGGCAGAATAACAACTAGTGGTTATTTGCAGTAACTAATTTGGCTCTGCTTGGCACTAGTTTAAAAGCATGGTGATTGGCTGTTACAATGACTCAGTTGTATGGCAATAATTTTGAGCTGAGGTGGAATTATTTCAGCTGCTGAAATATGATTATCTTCTCTAAAAATTAGGTTTTATGAGTTGAAAATTTATTTTCTGCAGATGAACCCTAATATGCACTTAATATTCATAGTTTCTAAGAAAGCTTTAGTGAATTTATTTGCTGCAATATTCCTGAAAAAAAATATGTAAAGCAGAAGGATATATTGGAAATACATTT
Organism: Pseudotriccus pelzelni; assembly: GCA_035584735.1. NCBI lineage: Eukaryota > Metazoa > Chordata > Aves > Passeriformes > Tyrannidae > Pseudotriccus > Pseudotriccus pelzelni. Next base: position 40,095,649 of record JAWMRA010000078.1, on the reverse strand, counting down.
GCTAGTTTCCTTCAGCATGTTAGAAGCTGAGAATTAACACAGAACTAATAACATACTGAAAACAAAACAAAAAAAAAGAAACATTTAATAATTACTGCCTTATAATCATTACATTTCTTCTCAAAGAAATCACTGACAATCATTTGCTATGTCTGGCATTTAAGAGGTTATGAGGGAGCGGTCATTTCAATTCTAACACTTCTTGTTTTCATATAGAATTTGACTTGGGAAGCAAATGCTTGGGTCCTGCCAGTTATTTTTAAAAGAGGGCTGGAAGAGTTAAAACTAGGTAGTGCCACAGAAAAGAACACATACATAACAACTGTTAAAATGACATGTTGACAAAGCGTAGGAGACAACAGCCTGTAAAAAATCAGTCTGTGTTATACATGGTCTTCCATTAGTATCTTCACTGAGTCCTTTCCTGACAGTCCTTGCCACAGCACCCTTCCAAAGAATCTCTTTTGCTTTCCTAGCTTTGCCCTCACATCTTGCTAGAAAGTGCATTGCCTTCCAATAGGCAGTTCTAATGTGCTACTTCTTTGCTGTTCTTCCTATATTTAAATTTTGTTATTCCATATTGCTGTCCTGCACAGGCTGGCATTTCAAAGTCTCTCTTCTTTGCAGTGGAACAGACTAATCAGCCAGCTTTTAGTTATTTCTATTTTCTACAGGAAAATGTCCACTGAATTGTTGTTATGCACCTTGCACTCAACAGAGGACAACATGGGGATTTCTCTACAGCCAGACCAGTTGATTTAATTTTGAATCCTTGTTGGCAATTTGGCAGTCTTTCGTACAAACTCCTACAAATCTCAGAAGTGACTTTTCAAAGAAGATGACAGGCATTAGCATGCTTGGCAAAAAAAAACCAACCCACTCTGCTAACTCAGCACATTCTTCTCTGTTTTCTTTGTCAGGTTCTCTGGAAGAAGCATGTTGTAACCACACTCACAGAAATTCCATTTTGGTTGCAAGACCTTTGCCCACACTACAGAAACTATGCCAGCATTGCAGTGAAGTTACATCCAGAACTGTAAGGAAAGTAAAACACTGAGGAAAATTCCTCTTTCAAAAAATATCTGTAAGAATGACAGTCAGTGCCCCCTAAGTTTTAGAAAAGCTCTGACAATTTCTGTTGCAGTTTCCAAAGCTCTACCTCCAAGAGCCTGTTTGACTGATACAAATCTGTGAGGTTACATATGTTTAACTATTTTCCTTAAAAAAGCCACACCAATAATGCACTCTCCCCAACAGGAGCACTTACTAGCTAAAAGTAATAGTTTTCAGCAAGCCCCAGAAATGAAAGGCTAGTTGTCTGAAAATATATGTCCATTCCAAATTAGTAAGGTACCAAAAATTCCTTAATCCCTTGAATAAGCATGTCCATCAGCCTGACAATTATAGCCTGACAAAGTCAGATGCAACAGACTTCTGGTTGAATAGTCCAGAGATTTACATGATTAATAAAGTAATTCTGAGGTTTTTAGGTCACTAGGCTGTATCAGGCCTACGTTGGTAGCAACTAAAAAGTATTATCATCACTGAAAGTGATTATGTTTACACTGAGATCCATGGCGGATTTATGCAATTTACAGTGACTAATCATTTTTTTTTTTAATTGGAAAATTGTGATGGTCTTACTCCATTATCTGGAGAAGGTAGACAGCTACAACATAAAGAAATCCAATCAAACAAGAAATATGATCACAGGTCAGAATGGAAAAGCCCAGTCATCAGGAGCATATGAGATCTGTGGCAAGGCAAATGAATATTCTCTAGGCTTGTCAGTCTAGTATCTTTCAATACAGTAGCAAAAGTAAAAACAAAAAGGAAGGGGAGGCTGGGAAAATTTCTATCCTTATATTGTAAGCTTTGCACAACACCTGGAAATGCTCAGGATTCCAGTAATATCTCAGAATATAGCTTGCTCTTTTTTTGTCGTTTTTTTTTTTTTTTTTTTTTTACAAGCAGTACTAGTATTATTCCCTCTATTATGAGCAACATAGACCGGCAAGTACTATAAACATTTCTGGAGATATTCACTCAAATTTTGCTTCGCTCAGACTTAAAGCGTTTCTATTTATTTTCTTGAATTACTCTCTTCCCTGGGGATAGAACCAGTGCCAGAGTAAATGTCACCCTCTGAGAATATTAAATGATTGATAACTAGGTTATGTCTACAAAGTAAGAGAAAAGGACACTCAGCTAATGTGACTGTAATGCCCCAGTATTACTCAAGTATCTATGTGTTTCACTGAGAAGTAGTTTTATAAGTCAGACACCAAAACTAGGAACAGAATACCTGATTCCCCTGGATCAGCTGCACATTTTCTTTGTTTCACATTTATTTGTTTTGTTTTTGAAAGAGCTATTGCACAAATTAATAAAAACAATACATTAGAGACATATTAGAAAGAAGGTACTGTAAACTCTTCTCCACAATATAGTATTTAAGCATCTTATCTGAGCTGGGCTCCCCTGAAGTAATCACTTGTGCTTTGTTTTGGGCAGTTTTTCTTATAAACTCTGAAAACTTTTGCTTGCTGCAATGCTCATAATGGCACAGTGCAACAAGAGCAGGGCTGCTAAGACCTATCATGCCACCCTACAGTGTTTAGTTGTGTCCTTGTGCTCTCCTGCTCATCCACCCTTTACACCTGGAGAAGGGTTTGTCTGATGCCAGGCTGCCTGTGTTAGTGTTGTGTTTGCACAGCGATCCCCCTTCCACTTATACAATAAAGAAAATTAATGGAAATAGTCACATACGAAATATTCACAAGAGGAGAGCTCTGAAGTCAGTTTCGAAGACAGGTGGAGTCACAACTCACTGCAGAAGCCAAGCCCCTAGAAAAGAGACTGTCTCTAGTTCAGGCCAAGGTGAATTTTGGGCGGCAAACAGGACAGGCTCAGTGAAACAGGAAGGTTGGCAATTACAGATGACAAAGGAAGGTTCTTGCCAGTCCGCACATTTTGTAGCCAGACCAGCCGGATTTCATGGCAACCTGCCCCAAGAATCTTAAAATTCTGTGCCAGATAATTTCAATAGAGATATGAAGATTTTTACAAAATGAAACAGAAAAAGAGTCACCACCCCCTTCTCTTGTCTTCCTGCAGTATTCACCATACAATGTTTTTGTTTGCAGCTCAGAGAGTACTACAGGTTTCTGTGTCTGTGCCAACTTCCAGAAGTTATGAATGAGAGAGATGAGGGTATTAGCTCACTATATAGCCAGTGGGGCAGGTGAGTATGAGGATGAGTAAGTTTGTGAGTATGGAGGCAACATGGATTTGTGTCATGTGCACAGTAACAGCTCAAGTGAAATAAGTGGCAGTATTGATGCTTACACAGTTTCTTCAATGGGGAAAGGTTCTGAAGTGATTGGAGCAGGTCACAACTGAAACTTCTGCATTACATTGTTTACATATCCAGGAAAAAAATGCAAGTGCTTTGGTTTGACACAGGTTTTGGTTGGCTTGTTTGTTTGGGTTTTGGTTTGTTTTGGGTTTTGTTTTGGTTTGGTTTTGTTTGGTTGTTTTTGTTTTTTTTTTAATAACTAGGAGCTAGAATTGGATTTGATATGGAAGTCCTTACTTTGGAAAACAATTTTGTGCTATAGAGCACCCTCCATGGCCTGTGCCAAAGCTGCATGAGTGCAGGTCACCTGCAGCTGCATCCCTGGTATTAGACTACTAAGAACTCTTTTAACAACCAAACATGCTGTGACCATGTCTTTGAAAAGGGCTTATTTCAGCACAGCATTAAAGTTGAAATTTCAAAACAGCATATCCCTCAGTTAGCGTTTCCTTTAGCCTTTGATGTCTGTTTACTGTTCCACATACCTGTTTCTATTTTAGGCCAGAGAACATTTGTATGTAGGTAAGAGTATACATATCTGAGAGACTATTTCTGTAGGGATAATACAGAGGGTAGTTTTAGGTCCAGGACACATACTGAGAAGTGGACAGGCTGCCAGAAGGATTATAAAATCAGTGCTGTGTTTTTCAAACCTAAAGGACAGGTTTCAATTAAGAAAAGCTAGGTTCAGCTGTAACAAAAATCAGTGCCAGTTAGACAAGGCTTCTCTGATCCCTCTACTGCCTCATTCACTCTTCCCTTTCTGGTATTCTGGCCAGCTGTGAAATGAACATATTCTTTGAACTCTCACAGACCCTTGCAAGATGACAGTCGTTTGAAAGAGTTCTAAGGTGAAAGGGTTCTATATAGCTGAAAGACTAGATTGGTGCAAGAGGCATGTCAGAGGCTGGTCCATCACCAGGAAGATAACCTTCCAGTTGGTATTCTGTAACTCCCTTGCATTAAACAGGCAGGAAGATGCTGTATTTTGCTATTGTATGGGTATAAGCTCCTGAAATGGATGTACAGTGCAGCATCTAAAACACTGCACTGTCCCAACTGCGGTAAAAGGAAAACACTTCTTTCCCCGTTGCTATGTACTTTGGCAGACATCCCACCCAAAGAATTGTGCTCAAAGTACTCTGGAAACACCTGCCAGGAGACTACTTGGGAATGTTGTTTAAACAAGCATACCTGCCAACTTTCCAGCACTGTTGACTCTGCAGTACTAAAAACGCGTCCTATTTTAAAACAGACTTGATGGATAACAGGAACTGGACCATAAGGACGAAGCACAGAATGTGCTTAAAATTTGCTTGTAATTTGTTGAAGCTGCTCAAAGTAACTGTCTAATGTACAGACACTTCAATATGTAGCAGTACACACGGTTGGATCTGAGACGGGAACAGATATGTAATAATGCTATGTGCTGATGTTGTGTAAGGAGAGGAAGGGTATGTTTTCCCTACAGTAATTTACTCTAAAAGGGCTTCCACATTATTTTATTCTGATAGGACATCTTTTTAAGTGTGTTTACAATATTTTAGTAGAGCTATAAAGATGTGCAGGGCAAAGCTTTCACATACAGTGTTTGTTCCCAGGAGAGGTCATGCAGACACAGAAGTATAAAGACAGTAAACTCCTGCCAGATTTGTCCACTGAAGGGAAGAGAAGGTGCAGAAAGGTAACCAAAATAAGTGTCCTTTTTTACACACACAGTCTTAGCATGCACACATACACTGCTATGGCCAGAGTTACCAGGCAGTGGTGAAAATACAGTCTGCTTCTTTAACATTAGGCAGTGCATGACATATGCCAGATCTTCTAATAGGGAAACTAAATTTCCTTCAATCCCCACCATGCACATACTTCTATTTCCTCGTACAGTGTGTTTATTTCTAGATGTAGGTAGCTCAGTGTCCATTTAGTTCAATTCCCTCTAGCCTCTTTGAGGATTTCAGAGGTCTGTTCATGTCTTTGTTCTTGGCCCACTCCTAACATGTTCTTGTGCTGGAGAACTTGAATTCCATTGCAATTTTCTGAGTGTGAAGATCTGTGAGGTTCTTCCACCCCCCTTCACTAGTTCTAGTAATAGCCTTACTCCATAAATTTAATCTCTGCAGGAAATGTGAGCAAACATAGAAAATGGCTCTCTAAAGGATCCTTTCAGGCACAAGGAGGAGGATCAGCCTCTCTGAATCAATCATCTACACTTTGCAAGCTCAGTGATGCAGTAACTCCAAGAAAGGCTGCATCAGAGTTTTGCTGATACATGGATGTGCCAAAATGCTAAAATCTAAAACTGCAGTTAACCCTCAAGAACAGGCAGTGGTTCAGTGGATGTCCATCAATACGGAAAATGTCAAGTTTTTCCAAGCTCAAAACTTTCCCACAGTTTCACATTGACCCACAGCAGTGACGAATACGTCTGCCACTTGTAATGCAGTATTTTGTGAATTTTAAAACCCTGCTCTAACCAGCTAAAATCAAGAAGCTGCCTGAAATGCTCTTTATGTCCAGATAAAAAGAAACTGTCTGCTGTGTCAGCACAAGTATATAACTCTATCCTGAAATATTTACAGCCTCATTGGGCTGCATTTTCCTCCATCTGAAGCCAAAGTAGTATTGCCTGAAGACTACTGACTTTGTAGGTCTATTTATATCCAGCTTCTCTTGAATGTCAAAGGAAAGATTCTTGTTGACTTCAGTAGGAGCTGAATCAATGATCATATCACTGAAGTCATAATTCATGAGACAAAAGGCTTCACAAAATTTAGCTGCAGCTATTCTGTCACTAATCAGTGGGTAACATTTTCCACCGATCTTTCCACTGCAAAGACACCTGTGACATCAGAACAGTCTCAGCTGTTAATCAACAGTTTAGAAAACATTTACAAATATTAGGTATCTTTTCTTCATGCAAACTGCTCCTGCTCTATCACTCCATTTTACCTGTGGAACAGGCATAGATGTCCCTAACAAATAGAGCAGGCTGAGTACTGCACAACCCAGCTCCATGGAAAACATGAAATGCAGAGCTCTAAGCTTGGCTTGAGGATATTTGGCTTTTTTTTTTTTTTTTGCAAGCATCCATCTTTCACATGCAGTATACTGCCAAGAACGGAGTTTATATCCCCAAGCAAGTAGCAGGCCCATGAAAATGCAAAAATCTGTCATATCCCTAATCAACCACTGAAATCCATAGATGTGTGGCAGGGACAAGCAAAGCCAATAGAATGCATGGGTATGCTTTGGTTATTTTTTTTATTCTATGTAGTGGGATTGACTTAGCTTTACATCTGGTTTCCCTTTCTTAATGTGGTGTATGTGATTCTCTTCACTACCATTACAGTCTGATAGCTTAGTACATCTTTGCCTGCAGTGTTTTTTGTTTGTTTGTTTGTTTATTTCTGTACAGGAACACTACAGTATCTGCTTTATTTTCCGGCTTCCACTACAGCAGAATTTCTTTTCTTCTTTTGAACAATACAGAAACCAAAACCAAAATTGTGTCTCTTGAAAGGATTTTTTTGGAGGAGTAGTGCTCTAAGGTATTTATTTTTAAAACCCTTTATGGTATTTAAAAATATTTAGTTTAGTGCACAGAAAATATATGCAGCACTCTGATATTCCTGCAGGGTTCAGATCTCTGACTTCATGGGAGGAAATTTTGTTTTAGTTATTATAAGCTCTTTTATCCATTGTCTAATTCTTGTTTCCTGTATTTTTAAGTACAGGAGACTGAAGAATTAAGCTGATTAAAATCAGAAAAATGTTATTTTAAAAAGCTAAACATAATTTCTGAGGTGAACTGTCCTATACCTAACATTCTTAAGCATGAGATTTTTGCAGCACTCTGACACTGAAATGCTTTGTATTATAAGGTATCATGCTTACCGACTCTGAAAGATGCTCGAAATACTTGCCTCAGGTTTATCTTCTATGTAATCTTCTAGGCAACACAGTAACAGATACTAAATTATTTCAGCTAATATGAGTGAGAGGTGAAAGCTGTGTTCTGTGCTGTTTGTGATGTAGCATTATGTTTATCAAGAACTCGAACAGCTCTTGTGTTTCCCATATTACATTTTGCATTTAAAGTTCCCTTTTCTATGTCTGAACCTACAGAGTAGCATTCATATGTAAAGCCCTTTCCCTAAAACTGGTGTCTTTTTCTTCCAGAGGAACAGTATTTTGCAAGCAGTTGATGAATGCACCTGTAACCTTCTTGATAATTTAGTCAGGAAAACTTTAACCTTTCACATAGCAACACACTGAATTTTCTGAGTAGGGTCTTGAAGAAACAGGATCTTGGCAACTAAATATTTCTAACTAAAAAGCCTTTCTAACCTTATCACAGATTTGAGGAGATCAGATTAACCATTAGGACAAGTTTCTTCACATTATTTTTGGTTCCATCATAAATGTTCTAATTTTCCTTCCCTCTTCCTTCTCTTCCTCTCTCACTTTAATACTTGAGATGGAGCTACAAAGACCCAGTCATTTCATTCAAGCAGCAACTGGACCCTAGTTGCTTTTAGAATTGACTGTAGCTGACAACAGCCGCAAACCGTAAGCCTTAAATGCCGGTTTTGCTTGCCGACTTTGAAACCCTAATAATAGGAAAAAACAGGTTCAGCTAGGAATTACAGAGCAAGTTGCTGGAACTTCACCAAAAAATAGTATCAGACTTGCCTGTGCTGGGCAACTGTCACTGCAAGAGACTGTGGAGTCCTTTGTGGTAAATGCATCAGAGAAGGGTTGCTGTCAGTCTAGTGAGAGTCGATAGCTTTACGACAACTTATGCAGCATGGTAAGAGGGAATGAATATGGAGAGGAGCATGAAGAACTGTGACGTATTGCTGATACACAGGCTTTCCTAATCCTAGAATGAAATTCTGCTGCAGTTGCTCCAAGGTATACTATTGTTTAGTGCCTAATGTTCACCCTATGATATTTGACAAATCTTTGAAGGATGGGAAAAATCTGCACTGGACTTCATACCTCCATAGCAAAATGAGTGGGTGTAAGCAACATCTACCTTGACCTTACGCCATTGGAGGACTTCTGGATGTTATACGTAATTTTGGGTGGGCAGCTGGAGTCAATTCCAGGCCCCTCAGTAATAAAAAAGAAAAAGAGCAGAGGAAAAGAACCTGCTAGTGTATTTACTAGAAATAACAATAATGAAAAAGTGGTATGCAACGAGAGCGTGGTATGCAAAAAGAAATGGTATGCCGATAGAAATACAGTCATAAACAGCAGGGCACTGTATGTACACAGCCAAAGTAACTCTTTCCTACACTATTACTGACCTACTGACATTTCTCTTGAGGCCAAGAAGCAAAGGAGCAAAGCATCAGGCCCAGACCAAAGCAGACATGTAAGAAGTATTCTGGGACAAGAGCAATACCCCCAACCAGCCAAATCGGGTGAAAAGACCCCAGATGTGAAGGGGTCTGCTCTCCCTCCCTGCTCCATGTGCTGTGCTTCTTCCCATCACCTGCCCTTGCTACTGCTTGTGATCGTGGCAAGGCGGCTGCGGCACCACTAAAATGGCAGGAGAAAAGAGAGGGAAAGGAGAAGAGGAACCGGCAGCAGAGGCCCTGGGCTTCCAGGACTCTGCAGGTGGCATCCAGATAGGGCACTCCCATCTCTCTGATTGTGGCATACAGCCCAGGAGACATTTTGGTGACTTTTTATATGGCTGAGCAGTGTTAAAGGCTTTTGTTGAAGACACAACAGTTTGCTCTTCTTTTGAAAAGTGCAAATCATGTTCATCTCCAGCAACTAGCTCCAACAGCATTAACAACCACCTTTTCATTTATGGCCACTAACCTGCTTTCTTAAAGTACACTTTACTTAGCAACCTGCTGTTTCGTAATGGTGTCTGTTCCATTTTGATACAGGTGCAGATGCAAAATTTAACGGTTCTATTAATTCACAGAATTTACATCTTTAACACTTTTACTATTTGCTACACTCTGACAGGCAATGTTATCACAGTTTCCTGGGCATAAAATACCAGTCTTGAAACAATTCTACTTTTTTTTTTTTTTTTTTTAATGAAGATACTAATGAATGTGGAAAATGTCTCAAGTTAATTGGTTCCTCTCAGAGGGACTGGAATGGGAAAAGGAAATGACAAGGGAAATAGGTATAAAAATAAACTATTCTTGTGCTTTAAATTTCCTGATCCCCTGGAGTTTTTCATAAGCTGAAGTAAAGGAAAAACCTCACAGCTGGTGAATTTTTGCATTTTAGATGCATATGAATAGGAATATTTATGCTTTAAATTACCAACATAATTTTAAACCACCATTTTCTAATTGCAGCTGATCTATGCTTCATGTATTTTTTGGCAGCTTCATTTGGAAAAGACACAGGGACCTCAAAAGGTTTAGGGTTTCACTAGAAAAAAAAGTAGCACAGTCCGCTGTATATACTGAGGAGCTTGCCAAGGCTATGGAAAATCAGAGGAACAGATAGGCCAGCCTCCTTCCCCCAAGCTCCATCTCTATGAACTAAACCCAGGAACACTTTCTGCCTGGGACAGGACTACTTTATTGAAGAAAGTCTTATGTGCCTAGGTAAAAAAGAACAGTATGTGCTTAGGCTAAGCCAATTGCCCAAACTCATTTTCCATAAACAAGGCTCTGCTACAGAGACATAGCTGTTTTTAATCCTGTCTGGATGACTTCATTTGCTAAGCACTCCAGAGCTTGCCATAGACCATGTGATTCACCCAGCTCCATTCACTCTGGAAAGTGGTTCTCCCTTTGACTCTGAAGTAGCAAAAAAGTCATTTATCAAAGCAGTAGAACTAACACTTGTCCCACTGAATCATGAATACCCTAAATGGTACACCTCTCTTTCAGGAAAAGTCTTTCCAAACCATTGTATTTCTCTGATTTTTGTCCTTTTTCTTTTTTTTTTTAAAATAACCTCAGGGCACTTCCAACATGGATTCACAGTTATTTAGCAATTCCAACTGCTGGATACCATGGTGAAGATTTTAATCCTGAATATAAAAGAAATCCATGTTTTGATTTCTTATCAATGTTATATTTTAGTTGCATGTTATATAACTGCTCCATGCAGCAAATAAATTTCAATTAACTTTTATGCATTTCTTGTTTTCTCCCCCATTACACAGGAGAGATTTCCCTGACCATGACAGGCCAGTTGGAACTAGATGTTCTTTGAGGTCCCTTCCAACCCAAACTGTTTTATGATTCTATGATTCCATGTCCAGTAGCAAAGCTGAACAAGATGGATTTTGAGTCCCTTTATGCCTTACGTTGTAATTCTCTGTGAACCAGCTCTAGCATGCAGACAAGTGAGAGGTCACAACTGACTCAAGGACAGTGCAGGTTTTGGACCTTTCAAAGCTGCTAACAAACATGAGGTGCCACGTGATTTTCTCAGGCTGAACTTCTTTCCACCATATCCTTCAGCTAGAAAAGCAGGCCAGGGAGCAACAATCCCCGGAGTCTAGTTAAAAGATCCTGGCTTGTTGTGTGGGAAATGCCTCCATTATCTGTTCTCAAAATACAAAATGGATGTGCTGATTGTAAACGGCAGATCTGTTTTAGTTTTATTTTTACTGAACTAAGGAGCATTTGACTGCGTGATTATGAATAGGGATGGGGCAAACCTCTAGAACTATTCAAAAGTGGGCTCCAGCAGTAATCAGTGGGTAGAGACTATTAGTGTGGAAAGAAATCTGACCTAGATCATAGCTGATGTGGACCTCAGCAAAATCTTCAAAGCCTGAATTTGTCATTGCTGTATAACATTGTGCAGTGCAGGGTTAGATCTGGAACAGACCAAGGTAGCTCAGAAATACCCATCATGGTGCTGCACCAAACGCTGCTTTGGATGACTTGACTGCATTTTGTTAATATAAATTAATTTATGTTCACAGTTTACACCAAGAGGCCTAGAAAAAGTTTCCTGTTAGTCCTAATCCATTGTCAGATTCTTTTAACAAATCAGGAAACCAAAACAGGTACCGTGCCTTAAATCTGAAAACCTGTGATCTCTTTCAAACAGGAGGTACTGAAACCCAGCCCGAAAGAGTTTGCTATTCTCACACTTGGACCACAAGTTCCTGGAACTCAAAAACGTTTTCCAATTAAAATTCTGTCATGAATGACACATTTTTCTTTAAAAAAATATAGTTTCAGTAGTTTTTTTGGGTTTTCAGGTTTTTTTTTTTACCAAAAAGAAAAGAAAAATACCAACCAACCAAAAAAAAAACCCCAAACAAACCAGTAGAAGATTCCAAACCACCATATAAGAGTTGATTGGACTGTGTGGATTTGGAGGCCAAAGGAGGGATGAAGATGGCAAGCAAATACAGGCATTGACTACTAGGAATAATTGAACAGAAACAAGGCCCAGCATGTAAGGTGCTTTACAAAGCACCAATATACGGTCAGCCAGTGCTAAGGAGGTCTTGTAACACAATGTATATCCTTTCTAGATCTTCAGATGTGTAAGGCAATCTTCTTATGAGGTGTCCTATGCTGTAGCTCATGTAAAAGTTTTGTTGTTTCTCCTGTTGGCTTTGTATTATACGGCTTTCAGAATGGTTTTAAGTTTTTTATGATCCCAACTATTGTAAGCTCTGGTGGCTTTTGTTTGTTTGTTTATTGCTGCTCAGTTGAGCTGACCAAAATTCTGGGGCAGTGTCTCTTGCAGAGAGATCAGTATCTCATTTCTGCATCGCCTCCTTTTGTAGACTTGGCTTTTATTCCACTTGCTAATCTCACTGAGATTGCCTGTAAATCATTCCCATCGGGACTGTTTTTCTCATTTTCTTCTTCTGTTTCTAGTGTATTTTACTGGCTGCCTTCCTCTAAGGAACAATTCATGCAGTCGGGCCAAAGAGCTTCTTCAAGAGGAACTTATTTAAATGCCTCCAGAAAATTGAAAGGAAAATAACAAAATATTGAAATTTGAAAGTGTTTTACTCAACCTAGAAATAAGTAAAGGGAATGAGAGGTACAGATGCCTCAAGAGCTAAGCAGCACTACCACAGGTTCCTACTCAGTCTCACAGCACAACAGGCCTGATGCCCTTGTACAGGCTGGCAGGCAAGGAAGTACTTAGTTATTCAGCTGCCAACTCTCCTTCGGTGTCACAACAGCTAACTTACTTTCTCTTCAGATTTTACTATGCAGACATCAGTCCTTTCAGATAAAAAGCACCATGTTCTCTAACACGCTAGAATTACATGCATATACATATATGTATACATATGTATGCATGTACTGCATATACTTTTGCTGACAAATGCTGACACTAAAATTATTAGAAACGGCTACAGATTGGAAAGAAAGATATGTTCCATACTGAAATGTGAATTATGTACTAAATCTATTTCCTGTTGCATGACTACTCAGAAGAGTTTCCCACCCACAATGTCAAAGGCTGAGCGTATTCTGTGCAAAAAGATGGTTTTTAATCAGGTTTTGCAGGGGGGAAAAAAAAAGGCGCTAATAAAATCTGTCTGTCTTTTTCACTCCTCAAAAAATGAAATCTCTTAAAAAACTGTAATAACAGATGGAAAAATAAAAGACCAGATTTTTGAAGCTAATAAAAGATAGTTACTATTCCCAGTTAACCTTGCATTGCAGTGACAAGAAGTATCAGACTTGCTTAGGCATTTTGAAACTCCCAACTAAAAATGCTACAAACAAAATATGGGCTACAACCAAGTCGTCATCACAAAAGGATATTAGGCAGAGAAGAAAGAGAATTAGATTATTTTAAAATATTTTTTAATAATTAGATAATTTTTTAACAGCTTAATTGGAGATACTGTGTTGGACCTTGAAGGACTTGCAATAAAAACTCAAATGGTTTGTCCCCCAATTAACACTCCCAAATGTGTTGCCCAAAATCCAAATTTGAAGAATTCGGCCTACTTTATAGATTGGGTTTTTTTCTCCTATCAAGCTGATCTTACTGCTTGAATAAGAAAGTGACAGTCACTCTTTAAGCTAATGATATGTCTTTACAATAAAAATGGAAAGAGAAAGACCTACACCTTGATTAAAATTTACCTGTCACTGGGGTTGTCTCTCTGCAACTCTTTTGAGTCTACCATAAATCAGTCCAGTTAAAATATCACAGTATACATCTTGTTCCTTTCTAGTGCCATGGCATTTTGACTTTTGAAAGAATAATGTTAATCCCTGTCAGCTCAGTTTGCTTGGTAATGTCTTTTTTTCCTTTTTGGCCTGTGTGTCTCACTTTCCCAGCAAGTGTCTTACTGATGGAAACTCCTGTACTTCTGTCTTTTCCCCTAATCTTTCCTGTAAGACTCTTTTTAAAATGACAGTTGATGTTGCAAAATAAATGAGAAAAGAATATACAATAAAAGCCACATTTCAGTTAAAATCATGTTTCTGGGAACAGATAACACCATTCCATATGAAAAGTGAAACTGTCCCATTCCCACAGCTGGACTGAATATTGATGAGACACAGAGCTTTCAGCAATTGCCGGGGTAAAACGAAATGTGGTTCCTTGAAATTTTCCTAGAAAACTAGAACAGGCAGCACTGTAAGTGAGAGGACACACGTGTTCCCCCATTACCTTTCCAGTTTGTTTCATCTAAAACTAATCTGTATTGTCCACAGCACAGAGTTTTTATCAAGAGGACTGAACAGGGACAGGGTGGGGATCCTGTTATGGCAGGGTGTGGTTTTTCTGTAGTTGTAAGGACTCATCCCTTCATTGTATTAACAGGAAAAGAAAATCAATCTTATGAGCATGTCCTCATCCTAACCCAGTTGCTGCACACACAGATAAGAATGAAATTCAGATTCCCCACCTACTCTAGGCTTCGTCTAGTTGACTGTAAACCTCTAGATCTGCCACCTAGACTAATGCCAAGATATTACCTGTAGGTTGGTAAGAGAATTCTAAAGGAAGCAAGATCTTTATAAAGCCATGGATAAATCTGGATCAAAGTGTTATAACAGATTTTGAAACAGGCAACTGAGGCAGCTAATAGTAGAAATCTTTTTAGCTCCTAGACAATAATGAAGGCAAATAAGTTAAAAAAAAATCAGCCCCCTGCAGTAAGTTTTAGTCTAAATCTGAATAATCCTTACTAGGAACATGGAAAGCCATACCATCTTCAAAGCTGCTCCTCCTGCTCAGCTTTGTCATCAGATTCATGGCCAGACCTTTCTGTTTCAGAGTTTTTCTTGGCTTTCTGCTACAGATGCAGAGGAGAAGAACCAAGGATCATACCCTGGGACTAAGCTGCAAGGGGATGTTAAGGCTTCACCCTGGAGAAGGGAGGTGTCCAGTGAACAAACCAGATGTACAAGAGCTTTGGCGAAGTGAAGAACTTCTTCAGCCCCAACCCCCTAAGAAAATGTTTCAATTTTTTACTGCTAAAAAAAAGAAGTATTGACAAGTTGATCCCAGTTTTTCCATAGACTGTATCTCTAAAGTGCCTCATTCGCGCTCCACCAGATTTCTTCCTCCTCAAGCGTCACTCCAGATGACCCAAGAGCAGGAATCACATTCTGTGTGCCAGTCAGGGCAAGGAGGACAAGAGGACTCCTCTACTGGTGGCAGGGCTTTCTGCTGTGCCCCCACAGCATGAGCTCAGCTGAAGGGTTGGCACGCAGCAAGAGCCCTGTGCAGCTCAGCAGCTACAACACCAGGCTACATCCCTGCAGAGTGCTGCTCGGATTTGAAAAGGCAGCTTGATTTCTGGACTCCATGTGCCTTGGCCCGCAGAAAACCCATCATGGGGGCCCAAATTGCACACACTTACAAAGAAATAGAAACGAGATAAATGCAGAAAGACCAGTATGATTCTTATTCTACAGAAACTGCAAGAATACAGTTCTCCTGGACTGTTCACACAACCATTACTGCACAGGATTAACAGAACTCCTTGCTGACAAATTTTCGTGTCTTTAGAGTTGTGATTTTAAGGGTGCTAAAAGTAGTTTCGATAAAAAAATAAGTTTTAAAGTGTTCTTAGCTTATCCATAATATTTAAAAATTTATTAGAGTTTGTTTGTTTGTTTGTTTGTTTTTTTTGGGGGTTTTTGTTTTTTACAGGCAAGGCAACTAAAGAGAGTGATCAGGGTATTTTTCTTAAAATAGTGGAAGAATTATAAGGAAATACCTTATATAAAATATGTAATGGTAGGTGTATTGTCAGAGCTATGAAATAATGCAGATAGATGTGACCATTTTGGACAGGATATTTTTTGGGAAAAAAAAAAGTTGTATCCTGATTTTCTTTTCCCTTTTTTTAAATTAAAATTATGCCTTTTTTGTATGGTCTCTCTTCTTTTCCTTTTCCAAAATGAATGATTTTGATCAAAATATGCTTTTCCAATGAAAAAAAAAATTCTTTAGGTCAAAAGACATTTTTGCTTCTGCTGAGAAAGGGTTTTGCACACACCCACAGAACATCTCCAGTCAAGAGGTTGGTTTCATTCTTACAGTTAATGCTACCTTGCTATTTCCCCTTACACATAGAGAGTACAACCATTAACAGTGTGGTTGTGCCATGTGGAAGATATATATACCATTTCATAAAGAAGCATTCCTTACCAGAACTTTACTACCCAGAATACTAGCTATTAAGGCAAGATAAGTTAGAAGCAGACAGGTAACTGCTACAGAGACAGAGAACAAAGATGGGAGGACTTTCGCTGCTGATGTGCGGTGCAGATGGAGGACAGGCAATGTGCTTGGCAGAAATGAAGTGGCAGCGTTTTTTAAAGTGTGGGAGGAAGCTTGTGTGAAGGTACACAGCCAAAAGGGGAATGGGAAGATGGAGGGAGTTGTCCTGGGGAACAAACACGCCTGAAAGCTTGAAAGCTTTTAGCAGCACTGCCTGACTCGCAAACTCAGCAGCTGAATGGTTAGGCCATCGCTGGTGCATCTAACAGCACTGGTGTACACATTAACGACAGCCTGTGGAATACATCCCCTTTTCTGCGCTGCTATTGTGTTGAGTTACCAGATGGACATGTTTGCATGAAAAGATTAAAATATAGCATTGAAAACATGCAGTATTTACCAGTAACTGTCAGCTTTCTATCTCCTACAGCCATTTTGCTTCCTCACATATAGATGTATTTACATAATTTTCAAAATGCGTGTTATTAAGCCAGCTGTTATGGTACCTCTGGAGTGGTTACCGTCTATTATGTAAACATATCACTGCTACAATTTATAACACTCCTGTTATTTACCCAACAGAAAGTGTAACTGTTCCAAGTGAGCCATTACCGTCTGCCATGTAAAGTAAATTCATCTTCAGCTGCTTTTGCAAGCATGAGCTATAATGATGCTTAACATTTCAATAGTGCCATACACGTTGGAAGACCTCAGTGAGCCTTATAAACATTAATGAGTGAATTTAGAATTAAAGGAAGTCCCGTGTGGCAAGAATTAGAACTCTTAACACAATAATTCACAACGAGGCTTAATCACAGGCACCTACTTCAGTGTGGCTACTTATGTGTCAGAAGGTTCATACATGCCCAAGTTCCCAGGTGACTATGGATCTGCAGGGTCCACGGCATTCATTTTTCATCTCTTTCTGTTTGCAGAACACGATCAGCTTACAATCTTAACACAGGAGGTCTTAATTCTGTAAGACATTTGGTTTGAATTTCATGCACACACACGCCCCCCAGCCGCACAGTGAGTTCATTCTTTTCGGGTTCCTTGTACTTTGTGCTAACTCTTCCCAGAAGAGCGCTTCACCCGTTAGCCACCCCACTGCACAGTGTTCTGAGAAGTGCTGGGGGGAGGCAGATGGTAAAGTTAAGCAGAGGTTTTCCCAGCTGGGCAGCAAGGACACGGCTCTGCAATCAGACATTTCTGCTTGCTGAGGGTTTGGATTCTTGAAAGCTGTTAACAGAGAGAAGAGCTGCAGGTGTCCTGACTAGAATGTTAAAAACAAACACGTGTCCAGTGCAGAACAGTGATATGATAGGCAATGGTAAACAAAAGTCACCTCCAGTTACTGATTATTTTTCATTTGAAACCCAAGTTTTTGAGTTACTAAGGTATGCCATGAACAAATCGTATTGCTCTGAATGTATTTTCTCACGACAGTTCATCAGGGAATAAGGGAAATGGAAATTAAATTTCATATTAACTTCACTACGAACATAAATAAAAAAGTCAGATTGTCCTCTTAATCACACTGGATGCTGGAACACTAAAAATAATGGACCTACAGCAGCACGAACAATAAGAAAAATGTTGTCTTTTTATCTAAATTAACTAAAAAGTCCAAACCTCAATAAATTGTTCTAATAATTACAGTCCCTATAAGAAATAGTAATAAATTAATTTAAAAGAACCCATAAGAGACATCAAGTTTTTAAAGATACTGTTGATGGATATCTATTCATTCTCCTGTAGCTGTGGGTTGATGTGGTATAACCTATGCATGACAGCATTTCTTCATGATAGAAGGCCATGTGAAGTGAGTCAGGTCTTTGTACTTTAAGAAATAGTGTAAGTATTTAAGCTCTAAAAACTAATCAGGTTGATAGTGATGAGTTATACTGGATTATATTTTGTTCTGCCAATCTGTTTCTAAACTGCATCAAAAGCATGCAAATGTTCTCTGAAGCATATACACTGCACAACTACTCTAAGCAGCAGACACTGTACAAGCTAATTCTGATCACGGACACATTTTAGAACTGAAACTTGGGCACCAAAGAGGTTTTCAGAAGCATATTCCTACACAAGTTGTGCACAGGTGATTTACCATGTTTCTAAAGGTGTCAGACCACTGAAAGTCTCTATGAATAACATTTCAGACTCATGTGCAGTTGTGCCTTCTTAGATGGTATGTGGAAGCCAGACTGTGTGTATACAGTGCATCCAACAAACACTGGTTGGAGAACTGATAGATGTGCTGAAACTGAGTGTCTTGCAAGAGCTTGACATTCTTTGGGCTGGCAAACCAACTGCAGGGTAAAGCAATGCGTGGCAGGAAAACAACTCACAGGAAGGTTACAGCTAATGTCCCCCCTACTTTATCATGTCCTCTTCTGTTATTTACTGCTGCTTACAGCTTCCCATTCACCCTGCAATGACATGGAAGAATCTGAAAAATTGCTGGAAGTGACTCCCTTAATGTTTACTGAACCAGGTTCTTGTCTGGCAGCTGATAGACCTTGCTGCACCTCCATTTAAATCCATGGAGTTAGGTCATCCATGAAATCAAAATAATTTTGATTAATATTTATGTAACTAAAAAGACCATCATTTCCATAGCTTCTTCCACCTGATACTTAGTTTTCTGTGGCGACTGAGCAGAGACTTCCATAGAAGCAGGGCTCCTTTCTTTATAAGCTGAATTCTGGGTTCCATGAAGTTGATGACAAAACTCAGAAGCTCACTGCTTCTGAATTTTTTTTTCTGGCTTTTCAAGGAGATCTAAGCAATTTAGAATGGACAAGACAAGTGCACAGTCTTACAGTACAGAGCAACATTGACATGACAGATGAAGATGAACGATACACTCAAAAAATAGGGAACTTTGAATATCCCTTCATCTGTAGATTTAAGTCAGATCATTCAATATTGTATGGATGTGGTTTATATTAAAGAGTTTGAGAACAATTCCCAAGTAACAAGTTGAATACTTTGTCACTCAAAAATGTAATACAAAAATGAGTTAAAAACCACAAGATATGGAAGGCCTGAGAAAAAAATTAATGGTCATGCTCTCTTAGCTCCTGATGATAAATGATGTCTCACGTGCAGATTGAAAATCGCTTGCCTTTTGCTTATGATGAGTTTTTCCATTTTATATTACTGAAATAGAAGATGAGGACTTGAAATATTTCTAATTACAGGGAAATTCTGATCTGGAACATATATCTAATTTCTTTATGTTCCTCTTATTGGTTTTCTGAGAGATATGTGAAGTGCCAATTTGAAAGTCAGCAGAATGTGGATGGATTCCAATGCTTCCCACACAGCCAAGGTTTGTATGCAGCTGGGCCCCCCTGTACATTAGGAAACACAGTTATCTGAAACCTAAATGTATGGGTCCTTTGTACTATCTCGTTCAGTACAGCAAAAGACGTAAGAAAGGTTTACATTTGATTTTTCAGCATGAAAGGTACTGTGGGACTAGGTGAAAGAACCCCCCCCATCAGCACAGGTTGTGAGTGGGAATGACCCTAATACAGCTCTTCTCTCAGCTCCATCTGAAATGGCAGTCCTCTAAAATGGGAACAAAAGACACAGGCGTAGTAAGGAACGCTAAATCTGTATTTTCTTTCCCATGGTCCATTAACAAAACACTTTAGAGAGGTCTCAATTTACAGTGGGAGTGAGGCAGACCTAAGAACACAAAAATATAGAAAAATCAAAGGATTGGTTTAAAAATCTCTCTTTCTTTGATGCTAATCACAGTGACTAAAATCAAAGAACACAGTTAATGGCACTGCCAGTGAAGATTTTGAAGTTGGAAATTCTGAAATTTTCTTTAGCCTTTTTTGAGCAGTAGTTTAATCAGAATAACTTCCAAGGGTCTCTTCCCAATTAATTTTTTTCTATGGTCCTGTGTTGATTATACAACAATAGATCTACCAGTGAAAAGAACCAAGTGACGTCAGAGTTTCACAGCTTCTCATCCGTCTTCTGTTTTGGAACAAAATATTTGTTCCAACATATATGAACACAATATATTTGGAGCAAAGGGGAGAAGTTCAAATGAGAAGATGGAGATTAGAATGACTTTCAAATGACCAGCTTCCAGAAAACTGACCTCCTCTTACATGTGTTTCCATCATAGTGGAGAGATTTACAGAGTCTGTTCTCCTTCCCCTTGCAATTGTAAAACTTCACACTTAATACTCGGGTGTCCCTGAGTGGTGCCTTCCCATTTCATTCTTTCCCAAATGCCTTTCAGTCCCCACAGCAGTTTAACAGCTGCTTTTAGCCATGTAGTTTTGCAGCCTTGCTCCCCAGCACCATTCTGCTCTTCAGATATAGGTTGGGTTTCTGGACGAAGAAATTTCAAGGGCATGTCACACGCACTGTGCTTTCCACACCCACTTTTGGACACCATGAGATTTGCCTCTTGACTACATGCAGTTGGCTTTTGATATCCTCCTGAAAAGTCTATAATTAGCTTTATTTCCATCCAAATCCAGGCATTTAAGTGAGGACCCAGAATTAGGAGCATATTTACTACCTGTATGAGGTGGATGGCCCTCTGAAAGTCCTTAACCACCTCCACAGACAGAACCTTATTTAGGTGCAATGTGTCAGCCAGTAAAGAAACTGCAAGTTTAGGTTTGATTAGCAATGTGAAAGAAATGTAATGGAGCTAATAATTCCATGTGACTATTCAGAGTCTTGCAACTAAGTTTATTTGTGCATTTTGTGGGATCAGAGTGCTTGAAATTTAACAGGGCTAGTACTGAGCATCTCAGGGAGTAGCATTTTTCTTTCTTTTCTGCTGCTGCACAACTACTGAGACTAACAGAACTAATGTTTATTTACCTGAATTTGGATCTCTTATTCCTAATAGTCACGCTGTACCAGTATAAGGTGCAATGTTTGTACTGAACCATGCAGACATTAGCCTATCAGCCTTGCTCATTTAAGCACACTACTGATTTTTCTACTAAAACATTCGCTTTATCGGTATACATCAAATCAACGTGCTTTGGATTTGCTGCCTGTAGTCTTGGCTTGAAAGCATAGATTGAGCTTCTATCGGTTCCATTTCTTTTCATATCAAATTAATTAGGGTGAATAGAGGGACATGAGGTAATCACTGAATATGAGATTTGGCCCCAAACTCATTAATGGTCCAAGCACTCCATCCAGCTGCAGAGAATGTCTATATGACAGGGGTTTTTTTGCCTGAATGGAGATACCTGTAAGAAGTAGCTTCCTGGCAAAATCTAAACAAAGGTCAAAGTCCAATGACTTCATATTTGTAGAAGTGGCTTCAGGTAAATTTATTGTTAAAATCCTCAGTTTAATTATTGCAGTCACAGACTTTTTTAAGTAAGAGAGAAATAAAATTATAGACTACAATAAGCAACTTTTTTTTTTGGGGGGGGAGGGGGAAACACCTGCTTCAAAATATCTATATTAAGTTGTATTCAGAAATTGCTGTTGTGGGTTTTGAGGCTCCTGGGAAGTGGTTAGATGCCTGTGAGATGCAGGGCAGGCTCTACTTAAGTACTGAAATGAATTAGTCTGCAGTTCTGATAAAGGCTGAAGGAAAGTATCTTCTGATGGAATCTGCAAAACTGCATCTTTTTCCAATAAATATTGCTATTATGTATTTACCAGAAATGTTTTTGCAGAGTCCCATGGCTAGGTGGCAATGAGATCCACTTCAGAAAGAGCATCCCCACAGAGGAACTCTACATTTTCTCATTGTATTTCACTGGTCTTGAGAATGAAGTTCATCTCAAAACATTTTCTTTATAAACTAGAACAATAAATAAGGGATTGGTCCTACAAAGTATGAGCCACTTTGTGTCCCGCTAGTTCCATCAACATGGAGCGTGCTCTTGAGACTTTAATACAACTGTAAATTGCTCCAAACATATTGCATTTACCACTAGGATTCCCAGGATTAAGCTATCCAAACCTCCTTGTGGAACAACGATCCCCACTTTCCCTTCTTTATCAAAGTCACCATAGACATGGAATTGTATAGCCAGTAAGTCTGGCTCTGCTTTACAGCACATCTCCTAGAACACCTCTCTAGTGTTGATTACTGCAGCTCTAGGGCCCTTTGCAATATAGAGCTAAACACTTTGCATTTTATTTCTGCCTAATGTAGAGAACTCTTTACAGATTGTACCATACAACTGGAGCCTTTTTTTTTTAAATATATATATATGATTAGAAGAGAATCATCGTCCTGCAGGGATCCTGCCAACTGACTCTATATTCTCTTTTTGTCTCTTTAATGCTTCTGAGAAAAATAGATCAAATAATAGGAAGAGAGGATGGGGGGAAATCTAGGATTTCACTTTGGGAAATAGAGCTCATCTCACCTAGGTTTAGCAACCTTGAAAAGTGGCAATTCAAAACAATCACAGAGGATACTCATCCTCTCCTAAGAGAGGTGTGTTGAATTAGTCTCAGGAGCTGCCTGTCTCTGTTCCTCTGTCTCTGGAGAGAACTAAGATAACTCATGTAGATTAAGGGGCTAGACTTAAGACAGCTGAGGTCAAGATGTAATTAATATGATCCATGTGCTGAAGTCCACTTCTTGCATGAGAGAAAAAAAAAGTAATTCCAGCGAGTAAATGACAGGCTCTGTTTTCTTTTTAATGCAGGATACAATTTTTGTACTCACTTTTACTAACCCATGATTTAAATGATGAATTCTTTCTTCCTTGCTTACCAGGTAGATTTTGTGCTTATTTACAAACTAAAAAGTCTTATATTTGGTCCTAATATTTTGTAAACATAAACACATTTTTATGCACGTGATTAAACACTAGAGAACCAGCTTTCAGGCTGGAAGGAAAATTAAGCTCTGCAGGGCTGAGGGAGTATGGCCTGATGGCTGAAACAAGACAAAAGAGAAGACAACCTTAAAGACGCCAGCTGACAAATAGTTTTGTGACCCTGTTAAGCAATCTTACTCACTCTGAAGTAAAATTTCTGCCAGTACAAATGTAGGAAAAATGACAACCAAAATTGTTTCATTTTGGGGAATTATTTCTCACGCAGAACACTAAAATTTCAAAGGACCCCTCCCCAGCTTTCTATTTTCTGTTGGTCTGGCATCTTTACAGAAAGGATTACAATATGACAGTAGTGGTGTTTTTGTAGCCATTACCAATACTAGTTACTGTAAGTCTGTCTGATGCTTTTTCCTGAGGCCGCAAGAAAGGTTTGCGTGCACGAAGACTTGTCTCTGTTCTTCAAGTGTTTCAGCTGGTCTAATGCAAAGAATGGCCACTCCCTTCAAGTCTGTAGCTACTTTCAAAGAGAGCATGCAGACACCTTTAGTGTCAGAGGTTACTGGAAAAGACCAGTATCCATGCTTCCCTGCAACAAAGGCCCAGCGAGAACTGAATGCGTGCTTCAGTCTCACAAGCAAAGAGGCAAGAGCAGTGCTGGGGAATGCAATAGCAGGCTTGGAATGTGAAGAGGACTTTGGGAATAACACCCAGCACCTGCAGCCTCACTAGCAGACGAATATTCAGTGCTCTGCAAAAATGACTCATACTAATTTGGAAGTGTAGAGGAAAAGCTTTGGCAGCACTGTGAAAGAGGCAACTCTCCTTCCATGGAGCCAAAAGGCTGTTCTTTAGAAAACAGCATATTCAATGTAATTTTAATCTAACTGGGATCATTTCCCAAGATTGAGAAAGGAAAGATCTGTGAATGATTGGCTAATCAACATCCCCATGCTAACAAGTGCTATAGAAGGGCTACAGTGTCACTAACTGATAAACAGATTTGTTAAAAAACTGCAATTATTCCAAGTCATTTATGGAAGGTAAAGGTGACAATGGGATGTTGGAGAGGGGGTGGCTTAGGTTATTTTCTTCAATTTCTGAGAGCAATGCTATTTCTTAATAGAACTAACAGTAGGAAAGTCCCAGTGAGAGAACAGAACAACATATGGGCAGGGTTTGGCAGCACAGATGACTGCATCCAAAACTCACACCTCTAAAAACAAACTCAGGCAAGTCTGCATCCCTGTATTCACTATAGCTGGAGCTTATTGCAATTTTGGCTGTCAAAGCATTAGCACTCCGCTGTTCCCAGATAAAAATAAAATGACATCACAGAAAATGGCCACTTCAGATTGCCTCCAGCTCCTGTATCCAGCTTCTATTGCTCCTAAGGCTGCAATGTTGTGGCATCTAGCAAGGGTATTCCTGAGAACACCACATTAAGGGCTGACATTTCTTTTCTGTAGGAAATTCGAGACTTCTTTTCCCCTTTGTTGGAATAAAAATATAGACATATCAAGAGTTTCCTATGAAAGTGAGTAGTTCCCAAATATTTTGTGTTGAAATAGCCAAAATGACACTGAAATAGGAGAGTGTGACAAACTCTTGCCTAATGCCCAGCTGCTAGTGTAGCAACAGGGAGTCAAAGCCCCAAGAGCTCATGAGTGAGGCAGCAGATGGGGAGTACGGGAATCAGTATTCCAGCTCATTGGCAAAGGTGTCCAGAGAAAGGTTTTCACACAGAGCAGCCTTTTTAGTTGGCCTAAGTCCTGCTTTCTACATGAGCAGGTCATCAAAAACTAGGAAAAGTTTTAACATTTCTTTCTCCCAAATACAGAAGGAAGACTGCTCTGGGCAGAATGAAATGCTGGAGTTTGAGAATCTGTGGTGTGTTTTGGTTTTTTTAAGCTTTAAATTTAGGTTAATTTAAGAAAGAAATGCTCTTTAATTTTTTTTTTTTGTCACTCAATGTATCTGTAAATTACTTGTATGGATATAAACAGCTATTTGTCACAAAAAAAAAAAAAAAAAAAGGGCAACTGTGTCTACAGCAAAGCCTTGAGAGAGGCTCCCAGTGTGAGCTCTCAGCTGCACAACAGTGGGCCAAACTCCAAGTGGACCCAAAGCTCCGTGGGCTTCTGGTCTCGAAATGCCTGTGAGAGATCCTGACAGCTATAAAAAACCTATAGAAGTCCTGTGGTGCTGAAGAAGTTACTGTTGCTGGGGTCTACAACCTCCTGCCCAGGAAACAGCATGAAATGATGAAAACCTCCTTACAGTTCTCTGTCAGTTTGCTAAACTGACAGGGTTCCACAGATCATTCCAGATGTGGTGAGTCACCATTTTCTGACAAAGATGAAAAAAAAAAAAAAAAAAGGATGGTTTGACTGGAGAATATCCAACCCATTCTGTTCTTGGGGTGGCTAGAAATTCTGTCCTACTAGGCTTCCTCTTGTTCTTCGACCTACAACAAAACAGGACCATAACTAGCAGAGCCCAGAGCAGCATACTCCAATCAGCTAAGCCTCCAAGCACTTTCCCCACGAGTGTCTCATTTCAAGGAGTACCATTAGTTTCAAGATGAAAGCACCTTCAGCTCTGCCACACAAACGTGCTATCCCTTTCACTGTGACTGCCAAAAAAATCTTTGCTCTCAGAAACAGCATTAAAGAGCAGAGGTAACAGAAAAAACAGTTTATATTGAGAATTCTTCCAAGTGCAGTTTACTTTTCAGAATGACTGATTTTTTTTTTCTTTTAAACATCCTAAATTTGCTTCACAGTTGAATTTTGGCAGATGGAGGGGCACGTACTGTAAACTGGAAGAAAGTTAACAATCCCCTGACAATCAGGTATGGCCTGAAATGTGAGTTTGACTAGCCTAGCTTCGAGCTACACTGTTTCCTACACTTGTTAGTAAGGTACCTACCCTCCTGTGACTTGTTAAGTGTTGTGCTTATCTGCCCATTCCGTTCCAAATAACGTGCTCAAGCAAGCACGGCAGTGAGACGGCAGTTTCAGAGACATTAAGTTCCTAGCAGGTCCATGAAGGCTGGGTTGAGTCAGGCTATCAGTGCCTCCCACCGGGGAAAAAGAGCGCAGTGTTTATTGGATACCAGAAAGTCTGCAATATCAAATGCCGCTCTAAATGACTCCGCTGTTGGTAAGACTTAAGCAAAACCTCACACCTTGGGCCGTGAAGTCAATGACCAAAGAAATTCATAGGAAAGTAAGTTTCCTTCCCTTTGATGCTTAGAGAAAAATGGGATTTTTCCAACAGAGGAAAGCAAGACAATGCTATTAGGAGGTGTAAATTTTTAATTAACTTTTAGCAAGCCAGTCTTGGTCATTTGCTGTTTCTTCTTTAGTACCAGGGTTAATGCAATTAGGAGTTTGCCACTTTTGGATAGTTACAGACTTGGAGTCAGACTGGCTGTGATGGTCCATGTGAGACAGTGAAAACAACTGCAGAGGCAAGAACTTGGTTATCTTTTAACAGCTCTATCAGTCAGTCTAACAAGATATCTAACACTTTCATACGGAGAATGCCACACTGGCATAGCTTCCAGTGGATTTGAAGGAAGATTTGTAAAAACAATAGATGGCAGAATAACTGCAGGATTTTGTGCAAACAGCAAAATTGCCACCCGTGTTGACTCTGGTTTTGATAAACTAGAAAACTACATGAAAAATCAACATTTTTGTCATTTTATGAAAGATCACTGTCATAAAGTCCCCTCTGTATTTTAGATGAAGTGATGGACATACTCATGCCTTGCACAAAGGAGAAATAACGAAACATGTAACCTCTTGCACCAAGCAAAAAGAGGCCCAGAACAGATCTTGAAAATAGCATTATTTAAATAATTTTATCTAATTTGGAGAGCAGAATGTTTGAACTGCTAAATGTTAAGAAAGAATACACACCATGCCAGGATCCTTAAGTGAATCATTGACACACAGTGTAAAATCTGCAAGGACTCAGTAGCAGTGTAAATTTGCATTTCCATAGTCATCCCTGCTGAGATGATCTTAGATGAAACAGTGGGATCCACATAAGTAATTTAGTGCAGGAACTATTCAAGCCTGTTCTACTGAAATGTATAGTGTATTCAATTAGTTTTATGCATCCTTATTTGCCAAATGCTGATGTTCCTTAAAAAAAAAGTTCTAACCAATTTAGCTTCATTCCTGTCAGGAAATTAGTACAAAATAACAACTGGCTCTTTAAGAAGTGTTGTCTTGACTATTCTGATGTGTTTAGCAGGATGATGCAGTGCAGCAGATGCTGTTAGGACTAAAGCAAAGAAAAGAAAGTAACAAACTGGAGATAAACTGACCCTATGTTCTTATTTAAATCCTTCCTGTTTTATCAGAATGTTTAAACACCTACCTTGGTGACTCAAGGGCCACTGTGTATCTAGAACTTGCTTGCACAACTCTCTTTTATAATGTCCAAGTGCCTCTGAAATATTCACTTCACAACACACATGTGAGTGAAATATTCATTCTGTCAAGGGGAACTGAAGTGTATAAGTTTCTCATTTTTGTTGTTTCTACCCGTATGTGGGCCCTTTGCCTTAGCCAAGGTGTCCACAATAGCCCACGCTGTCACTGCTTTTGCCTACCCATACCCAGCACCAGTCACTCAATTCCACACCGCACATCACTTAATGCCAACCCCTGGCTCCACAGCTGTCTCATGCACCTCCATTTGCCTGATGTCAAAGGCATTTCTAGGCCCTGGTTCTAGCACAATACTTGTCGCCCTGTGCTCAGGCATGGCAGTTTCCTCTCTTGAACCTCAGTGTAAATCACATTCAGTTTAAATGCTGTTTTTAAAGTCTAGATGAAGCCACTCCATATCCCTGTAGGTGACCAATATGAGGCATGAACTCTCCTATCTCATGTGGCATAGCTTCAGGAACGTTGATATAAATATCTCGCCTCTCCTCCAGGAACCTTGTGATTCCTCTTTGGGTTGAGACATCTTGGAAACATTTTAAAGCTTCTCTAAGCACTATTCTCTCCATGCTGTTGCAGGAAGTCAAATACCCAGATGATGTTTCTGGAACGGCAGTCGATGACCAGACTGGTTGGAGGACCCATACCAGAGGACCCTCCTGCTCAATGGAATGACTTTGTTCAAACCCCATGTAGCTGCTAATTTTGTCCAGAAAAAGACCGAGTTACCCCATTCCAGCTAAAATCTTGGCATTAATCTAGTAAACTGTGTACAGTCAGGAAGGCTGAACATGTGGCACAAAGGATCCCGAGCAAGCAATTTTATGTGTTTTGCTTCACACTTGAGTTATCTCGTTCCCCAGACTGAATGTTGCCATATTACAAGGTGGCTCTCTCTGGGTTAGGAGAGAGAGCCAACCCAACTAAGCCTAGTAAGTCCGCATAAGCCAGACACTACCCGAAAATTGCAAAACTACCAGAAAATTGCAACCTTTACTACCTTTGATTTGCATATGACAATAAGGGATTGGTGGCAGGTGACCAAATATAGGTTCATGGCAAAGCTGTTCATCAAATTCAAATTTCAGTCTAACCACTGGATTATCTTTTCACCCAGAGAAGGTGCTTAAAGCTTTATCAGTGTGTAGGTGGCAAAAGGAACACATAGAGCAAAGGTAGAAAATATGAACAGCTTTGACATTTTAAGCCTTTCTGTGAAATGATCCACTACTAAATATATCTTTTACATACTATATCAGAAAGGAGGATTATGATCAAAATGTCATTTTTAATTGTATTTTCTAATCTTCACTTGGTAACATTTAGAGGAAACTCCAACTTTTTTTCCCTAAAAAAAGAGCACAGTCTTCCCAGGCATATAACATAAAATAAATTATTTACAGCTCCAGAAGAGAGATTTCTTTTTAGTTAGAGGTATAATTAGTGAATCCTTAGTGTCTGGTTTTACAAATGGTTAGTATTTTGTAGAGTTTTAGAAAACTGATTTTTTGTAAACCTGAGCAAAAATGAGCTGTTTTACAAGACAGACAGAGAGTCAGGAGGAAAACACATACAAACTTTGCCATTACTTCATTTAGAATTTGGTACATACGGTCCCACATGGAGTGTAGTACACAAATCCAAAGCTGTTTAAGATACTACTTTTACCAACGCACATGCAAACCACAGAAAGCGCGAACAGGAAGAGCGCGAATGTGACGTGTGGCAGACAGCGTGAACAGAAGGTGAATTCCAGAAAAACCTTTTAAAGGAAATGTGCCACTTTCTGCCACTCAAGTATGTTTAGAAAGCTTACAGTTGATGTAACTTTATCAGGCTTTTCATTTTTAGTAACCTGAAAACCAGAATCCCTAATTTCAGCGCTAATTTTACTGTAACTGAACAGAATTAGACATAAAGAGTGGAATATTTTTATCTTCTGACATAAGGACAAGCCGCAGCTGTTTCAAAAGTATTAAAGCTTTCACATCTCTGATCAAGTGCAATGGAGTAAGAGTTTAAGAACTCAGAAAGGGAAGCAACCATCGGCTGCATTTGTGCTGCCTATATGAGCAAGGGATTCTGCTATGTTCATCTTCATTTTGGACTTCTCGATTAAGAAAATTTTAGGGCAGAATTGCCAGCACAGTACAGTGTGCACTTATTATCTGGTGCTATCAGATAATATTTTAGGGGGTAAATATAGGGAAGGAAGCTATGGTCATGGTTTGTGTTCCTAAATACATCGGAAGTTAGGAACTTTTGCAAATATACTTCAGAATAATTTATAATGTGCAAAGCAAACATTTCCTTTAGCACTGAGACTGTGAGGGAATTGCAGTCTTGTAAAGATTTTTATATTGGCACCTATGTAATTCTGTTTGGATTTGCTCAGAAGTCTAAACTGAGAACAGCACCAAGTTTACTGACACTGTCTTCCCTGATTTGCCAGTGCCATAAAATCTAGGCCAAGGTAGCACTTTAAATTTCAAATTTTAACGTTTCATGAAGAATATGCCAACACATCAAGGGGGAAGCAGTTTGTAAAACAGCAAAAGTAGTCTTTGAGGCAGAACAGTGACGATTATTCCATTCCTGGAGGTGTTCAAGGTCAGGCTGGACAGGCCTTTGAGCAACCTGGTCTATTTAAAGGTGTTCCTGCCCAAGGCAGGGAATTTGGAACTAGATGATCTTTAAGGTCCTTTCCTACCCAAACCAGTCACTGATTTTATGATTCTGTATATCTACAGTTAGCCATTTCAAGACACACAATTATCTATCTACACCAAGCACAGAGCAGCTGTCTTTGTGTTATGCCATGCTGGACTTCTAAAGAACACGCACAGCAGAGCAAGCACGGCCTGTGACAAAGAACCAGAAAGATAAAGGTTTGTAGGAAAGAGAGGAAGCAGCAAATGGACAAGGATCTGATAGGTTAGACTCCTAAGGCTTGAGGATGTGTTGAATTATGAATTTTTTCTGATCTACCAGAAATAGCCAGATGTTTGAAACCACCCTTCAAGTCAACAGTACTTCTGATATTCACTACCAGAGGATAAAGAAGTCAGAATCTCATCACATTAATTCTGTTTTATATTCAAACTTCTGTTTTGGTGTCTTTGCATTGCATTTCTACGTAAAATCAGTTTCAAATCCAGACAGTACAAGGTAGTGAAAACATACCTACACTAAGGTTATATTTTTTTAACACTTCCAGATGGAGTTAACAGCCTAATCTACTTGTTCCAAACATGACATAAAACAAAAGAGCTTTTATTTGTATCATTATCATTAATAGTGGCTTGGGAATCTGAAGAGATGGGCATCTATTTATAATTTTATGTGATGTCAAATTCTGTCAAGGGAATACTAATGCTTACGGCTTTGCACCTGCTTAAGTCTGTATTTTGCAAAAAGACTTTTTTTTTTTCTCTGTCCTTTTAGCAGCCAAAATGTTCATTGGTAAAATTACCATATATGTGACTGCAAATGCAAAACCAGGATCTAATTCATAAATTCCTTTGAGGTAGGTAAATATTTCTTCAATTACTCAGAAACAGTAATGAGCTGTGCAAGCTGAGTGATTTTCCTTAAAGGCACATCTCTAGAACTGGAGGATTCATGTTTTTAATTTTCTTCATTTCTCTGCCATGCTGTACTTCAAACCAGAATTCATTGCAAATTTACAATAGGTCATGTGTGGGCAAAATGAAAATACGAGGGAGAAGTTTCTTATTTTCTTTCTTGATTCTTTTCTGTCTGAACTCATAAACTGAGTGGCTTTTACAGCTCTCTAATAAGGAAGACAAAGCAATTGCTTGATGGCTATCAAAAAATGCAAATCAAGATTTCAACGTCAATTGAAATTGAATTTTCTCAAGTTATCTTGTCTTCAGTGTGTCAGTTTTCTTTAAAATATATGTGCAGTTGCCTTCTTTCTTCCCCTCCCCATCTCAGTCTACTCCTGGACTTCCAGATCTTTTTGATTCTATGTGACAGGTAGAGAAAAGAACACACAGATGCTTTATGGTCATCTTCATAATTTTGTACTTTGACAGCATCTTATTCTACTTTCCCCTTCTCTCCTCTACAAAAGTGACTGAGAACTCACTTGATTATGACCAACATGACCATGTCATGTTCAAAATCTTCTTTGGTTAAAGCCAGTTTTCTCCCTGAGCACAACACTGAGTCCACCTTGTGTTGCTGTTAACTGCAGAGCTGAGGTAACTACTCAGTTTTGGTAAATCCAAGTAAAGCAGTTCCTAAGAACTAAACAGACATTTTCTACTGAAATGCTGGTTTGCTAGATTCTTCCAGCTAACCTTACCACCTCTACGTTACCAGACGAAACTTTTTGAAGTTGATCTATATAAATCTCAACACTCTCATTTTCCTCCCCCATTCTAGAAATAAGAGTATCTAAAAAGCTTTCTCCCTATAATGTAGCCAATAATTAGAGACTGCTCTTTCCTCTAAGGTATCTTTGTATTCTCCCTTCCCCTTGCTCAGAAAAATGTAGCTTTGGGTACCTGACTAATAACTGACTTGCCTCTTTCATCTGAAAAGCTTACCTATTCCAACATCCTTTTTTAAGATATTTGTCTTTTGCTGGCCATCTTATTCCATTTGGAAACAGTGGGAGGTGTCAAATATTTATCTCAGTAAGTTGTGTTTTGGATACTTTATAAATGAAATAGAGTTTCAATTTTTCGATGCTTACAGAGTCTTATCTCTGGCAGCTAGAGCGTATTTGAACATGTTAAGCACTTGGTTATTTCCACTGACAAGATCAATTTGGTACCAAATTAGAAACTGTCTAACTTTCAGTAGCTTGAACGAAATGAATGTTAAAGAGACAGAGCTTGCATTTGTTGAACTCAAAGTGAAAAAAATTCTAGTCTCTGAGTAACATTCCAGAGCATATTCATACTCAGATTGCCATCAAACATTATGGGTCAGATTTTGAACTTATTCAACAATGTTAGAGAGGCTTACTAGCCTCATAGAGAATTTTCCATAATGTGAGATTGATGCTAAATATGAATGTGAAACTTCAAGCCACTCCCTTAGAAGAGTAGCACAGGGGTGAGTCCAAAGAAGCTGAATAACTTCAAACATTCTAGGTGTCAGAGTTGTTTCTGAACACCGAGGCAAAAATAGCGGAAATTACCCAGTGGGCTGCTCTAACTTCCAGTGTTGGTAACATTATCAGTAGGCTGGGCAAGGAATTTGGTGTGTCCCAAGTCAGAACATCAAAAAAAACCCCAAAACCAACAAAAATTCCAAAAGAAAATTCAAAAAGTGAATTTTTAATTAACCAGGAATGTTTAAATGGGAAGGTAGGTGGGGAGGGAGGGAGAGGGGGGAGCAAAATCTGTATTTTGTGGAACATGGTACTTTCTTAAAAAGTTTTCTTAAAACCTTTCTTCTTCTAGATAATGAACTCTGCCTTTCTTTTTTCATTCTGGATGACAAACTCCAATATTTTTGTGTTCAAGTCAACCTTTACAAAAAAAGGAATTCTGACCAGCTGTACATATGAGTATAGCTCACTCCCCAAGAAGTCAAGTGTGATAAGCATCTTACACTGATTTTTTTAGCCATTGCACATCCTGCCTCTTTCAGCACAATTAAGGAAGCACAACTGATTTTTTTTTATCGATATGATTTGGCTAAATGTTTTTGGAGCAATGCTGTAAGGATATGTCCACATCCTCAAGAGCCGGCGTTTTAACATAATGTGAGTGTGGGCTATGACTGATGCAAACGGCACCACTGTTCTCCCTGAGGGATTTCTGGAAAGTACTTTTTCTCATGCATTCTGACTTCACCCTGAATTATTTTTTGGGAAGAGGCCTCTTTCACAGGTGCTGAGAATCCTCAGTTCCTCTGAGAGTTAGTGAGCTAGCGAGTTTTTTGCACAGCGCCACGGGGTGCTAACATTTTCAGTGCTGCTTCAAACCATACCTATCTCAGCTGACTGTTTTCTGCTCTAATTTGGGAATTGGCTAGAGCACAACATTCATATCAGTCCTATCTTGACATCAGCAGTTACTTACGCTTCTTCATTATTCCGCTTTTACCAGCTGGCCTATTATATTATATTATAGCATGTCACAAGGGACTGTCTCAATTACATGAGGTTATGCTACATCTGTGAGCATAATGTAAAACTGGGTTTGGGAGAACGGGGCTTTCTCACAGCTCTGGGTAAGCAAAATGGTAGTTTTACAAGAATGGGTGCTAAACAGTAAATTAGAAACCTAGAGATCTCCTGATTTCTAAATTACTGCTACATGAATGAGTTATGTTACCAGAAATATGTATCAAGCAAATATGCAGTTAAACTGCTTGAGCAAGTCAAGGGCTCTCTGTGTTTATCTATCCAGAGGCACTCTGGAAGCTTAGGCTTAATGTTTGAAGTCAAAAAAAAAAAAAAAATCCTCAAAAGCACTTCAAATACTCTATTGTATAAAGTACAGTGAAAAGAAGTCTACTTCTAAATGAAAGCATCCTGATAGGGTGGGCAAAAAAGTGTTCAGTTTCTGTACTGACTTCAAATCATTGAAAAGGCTGTCAAATTCTCTGGGCAGACAAATCCCGAGCCAGGATAAAATTACTGTGCTGAAATATTTCCCTTAAACTTTATAGGGGCATATGACAAAAGAAATACTTCAACAAATCTGATGTAATTAATACCAGGTGGGAGTTAGCTCCAAAAATCACTGTTTTAATTCTATTTTATAAATTGTGAAGCTGTATTCATATTTTGTGAAGGTGTGTTTCACGCAGTAATACTTTTATGCTCGCGGACATTATGAAAAAAATATACATTTGGTAAGGGAAAACAGCACCTGCCTCTTCTATGAACACGGGTGCAGAAGAAAATGGCACAACACATAGAACCTTACTGTGGCATTTAGTCTGCTACTATTCAACTAGTGCAGTGAAGGGAGCTTTTGAGAAACTAAAACAATAATGTTATTATTGTCACCAAACAATACTGCTCGAAGAGTCAGTGCTATATATAAACTCCTAAGAATGTTTTCATCAAGTTGGGAAGCCAAGTCTTTGTGAGGTTGAAAAGAAGTTTTAGTAACTGAACAAGTGTCCATTCTGCACTGCTTTTCCCAAGGATTAGAAAAATAGCAGAAGGCTACATAGTTTATGGCATATCAGCATTTTTTTTTCATATACAGAACTAGAAAAATGAAAACATATCTTTGTTTTATGTGGATTTTCTTTAGCCTTCAGACTACTAAGCTATTCTTCAAATGCCTTTCACTAACAAAGACTTAACATTTACCAGAGGATCAGGCAAATTCCTTAGGCATTAGAAGCACGGTTGATTAAAAAAGCCTGTATTTAGTAATTAAAACAGCACAACTAATCCACAACTGGAAATATTTTGGAAGAATATCATAGGGTGAACAATGCAGCTGTCAAGTAAAGAAGAGCCTTTCTCATAAAAGATCACTTCCAATTTGAGCTTCTCCAGATCCCCTTGAGCTATTGTGTACTTCTGCATAGCTGAAGATTTTTAATATTTCTTAATATCCAATGTAAATCACAAAATTTGATAACAGTGCAAGATTTCTTAGGAATGGTTTTTCAGAGAGCAGCACTTTCCTATGTTATCCAGCTAATGCTTACATGTGAGTGGTTTTGATTCGAACAATGTTGTTAAGATGGGTTTTATATATTGCTGGTCATGCTTTTGTAAGAAATTTGCCATTTCGTATTATAAGTGGCTTAAAATTTTAACTTATGTGATTAGTCATGACAGACACATCAGGAGGGCTGTGGAACCACCAGACTGAAATGAAATGAAATTAAATGGAGCAAGGCTCAAGGACCCAAATATGGTGAACTTCATAGTGGGAAGGCCCCCTTTCCTTTTCTGTTGTCTTTCTGATGGACATGGTCTGCTTTCCTCACATCTGTACTGCTTTATCAGAACAAGCCAGTCTCACAGAACTTTTGTGGCAGCCTCAGTAAGAGCATCTGGTGTTTTACAAGCCTGAAAAAACTCAATGTATTTTCTTACATCAATTTTCAGTCAAGAAAGTAATAGCTGACTGCTATTCACAACATTTCCCCCCCAAATTTTTGTTACTTCAGTAAATAAATATGTTAATCTCTCTCAAATATGTTCCTCTCTATCAATCATGGAGGAAAAAATGTGTTGTTTGCTGTAGAGGAAAATAACAAGGATACTTATTTTGTGTCAGGCATATCAGAACCGATGACTGCGACCATGATCATGGGGGAAACAAGTTCATCTGTGGCTGCCGTCAACCACAGCTCTCTTTTCATACTCATCTTCAAAACAGGAAGCCAAATGTGCCACATTGGACATACAGAAATGTCATGGGTTTGCAAAAGTCCCCCTCCTTGGGGATCGAAAATAGTTTGTCCGGATGAATTTCCGGACAAAAGCCAATCAGGAGTTCAGGTGACGCCTTTGCCAATTACATCTT
>JAWMRA010000078.1:39988307-40059764 GCA_035584735.1 Pseudotriccus pelzelni | reverse complement strand
TAGTTTGCTTAGTTTTTATATATGCTAGTAATAAATCCTAATATTATTTTCTCCCCAATCAGATCTCTTTGTCTGCAAAAACTTCTCTCACCCTAGAGTAATTTGTGGGGGGTGTGGTAAAAAATTGTCCCCTAGGCAAACCCATGACAAGAAAGCTGAGGCGCAGCCATTAATTCCGACATTCCCCCAGCGAAAGAGGAATTACAAGCGAAGGGAATTGCTGGGTGTAACCCTGATGTCTGAGGCAGAGACGTGCTCAGCGGCATCCTAACAGACTTCCAGAAGCTACTACCTCGCCAGCTCTCCTCTTCAAGTTGCACCAGTCTTTGTAGACCCCCCAAGTCACAAGAGGAAAACAACGAGAGGGTCTTAAGGCTCACATGGAATTCAGTTCAAGAGATAACTGACACATAACTAGGTAGCTTGTCTAGGCCTGGCTGGGAGGAGAATAAATTACTCGATTGTGAACTGGAAAAAGGTTACGGTGCGTTTTTTTGTGGATTTTACTTTCAGTATCTTTACTTATAAAGACTGAAGAAAGAAAAATATGAGAGATTTCATCTCTATTATCTCTGCACTATGAATATTTCTGTAACAAACTACAACTGATACGTAGTATCTGATAGGACCTTCTTATTTAAAGTTCTCCTATGTAAATTACACGGGCTGTTCGCAAAGGGCACATCACTCCTTACTTTCATCTCCTGCAAAAACACCTCTGCAGATATTTTCGAGTCAGACAATACGAATGCACATAATCAAATTGGATCAAACTAAGAAGATTATGTCTGCATTGATTGAAAGACACTACTAAATCTGTCCAGCATTCCTACCACCCTCCAAAAAGGTGAACACAGTTTTGCTGAGAAGTTTCCCCTGTATTCCCAGTTATCTTCTTGGTACTCAAAATTACAAAAAAAGAAACATAAAATATAGAGCTGGTGGAATATGAAAATATAACACAATGGATATTTCTAAAGGAATGATGCAGATGAATCTTAACTGACATTAAACTTAAACAAGAGCTTTAAGAATAAAAAAAATTACTAATTTTTCCTCAAGATTACTTTTAGCCAATTCAAAGCCTTAACTCTGTTACAGTATCACAAGACAAACACAAATTGCATTTCAATACATCAGTAGAAAGGTAAGCATTGGAGCTCCTAACTAGTATCAGACAGTGAAAAACCTTAATTGGTGTTTATAAGAGCAGTAGAAGACTACTGTTGATCTTGGATATTATAGAACACACAGTGAACACTTCCTTCCTCAGCATATAGTAAGTTGCGTGTACATATGTTTCTGTACATATTCTTTTGATGACATCAAGTAAGAAATCCTTGTTTCAGGGAAAAAAAGTATGAATACATAGACACATCTGTAAAAAAAATGACAAGAGCCTGGTGGTTGTGGTACATCATAGTTTGTATGAGACGAGTTCTCTCACAGCCAAACAAACTGCACCATGATGTACCTGCTTTCAGTTCACTATGGAGGCTACAGAGCCTCAGATATTCACATTTCCTTTTCCTCAGAAGGGGTGGCAACCTGTTAGCTTTAACCCAGGCAAGAACTGCTTAAGCCCAGACCAACAGTTGGCTGGCTGGCCAGAGTCAGAAATTAACTGTTCTTAAGCACTTGATTCAGGATTCAGCTACAACACAGCCCTTGTGTTCTCTGCCTTGACTTTTCACTATATTTGTTTCAGAAGATGGGACTGAAATTTTCAACTGTATGAAGTCACAGCAAGCTTTACTTTTGCCTTCAGTGGGAGCAGTATCCCACGTGATTATACTATGAAATCCATCTCCCTTTAACTTACAATATGCCAGCCTGTTTTTGCAGCTCTATAGAAAGTTCTGTAATCTTAAAACAGACGCTTGTTGTAGATAAGCAGGGAATGGCATGATTCTAAATCAAAACAGTGATATCTCTGTGAGCTACTAAAAACACTTTGGTCTTCTTCACCAGCCAAGAGCAGTGAAAGGAATTCTTTGCCGCTAGCACGAAAAACTGTCAGCCATATGTTTCATAGAGCCGATATTACCTGCAGTTCTAATACTGTGTTTGCAATACACAAGGAGGGGAAATGGGAAAACTGGGACTTCTCCAAACATTTTCACTGTGTGCTCACCGTAATCCCTGAGAGCCATCAAATAAAGAGGGTTTTGGTTTTCACCCTGATTCCCAACTTGCTTTGTTTTTAAATCAGAGAAGTGTCACTACCTTTTCGTTCTGTTTAAATCCAGTGACAGCTTTCCATGTATTATTTTAATTAGTCTTCCAAATTTGTTCATAATCTGTCCAGGTCACAGGGAGAATTAAAAACAAACACTGGTAATGTGTTTCTGCATTACTTCTACAGACAGTTATATTTGACTTGTACCCAGAAGCAAAGCCAGCAGGATGCACATGACTGGAAAGGGCATCAGTGGACTTTGACATTGTTTAAACTTCTGAAAGCCCTGCTCTGAACTTGGCAGTGCCTCTGCCACTTTGGGATTTGCACAAGGGACAGTGGCTCAGTAACTCTCAAACAGCACACAGGTATTCGAACTGAAGATCACCACTAAACTGCGTACAAGATTTGTGCAATGACAA
Organism: Pseudotriccus pelzelni; assembly: GCA_035584735.1. Lineage (NCBI taxonomy): Eukaryota > Metazoa > Chordata > Aves > Passeriformes > Tyrannidae > Pseudotriccus > Pseudotriccus pelzelni. Next base: position 40,057,163 of record JAWMRA010000078.1, on the reverse strand, counting down.
CAGATGTGTTTTCAATACATATACTATTATCCTCATTCCTTTATACTCTTGAAGACCATACATTAATGATGTCTCATCCAAAAATGTCATAATTATCAGTAATTTTACCCTCATTCTAAAATTTACCCCCCTAATCCCTCCAGTTTCGAAGCAAGGGCTAAGATACAATTTCCCCTAAGCTTGCCGTTATGTAGAAAATAGAATTTAGTAATTATTACAGCATTCTGAGCCTTCCAGGAATTCAAATATTTTTCAGATTTAGATTTTTTTGCAGATTTTTCAGCATTTATGAGACAAACCAAAAGCTCCACAATCCTTCCTCAGTTTTTGCCATCTCAAAGGAAAAACATGACAAAAAAAGCAAGATATATCATGATTCAGTGGAGATATCAGTCAAAATTAAACTCACATGTCCAGAGTTCATTAGTGATTAATTCCTAGCAATCGATCCTGATGTTCTAATTCTAGCTCAGCACCAGCTCAGGGACTCAGAAGAGCCAGCCAAAATTAGAAACATGCACACACATACACTTTGATCCTTTCCTGAATTTTCTGTGGAAGTAAGGTGAAACGTTTTCAAATGTGATGGCTTCTTAAAGTGTTTTACAAATGCTTAATCAAAAAAAATTCCTTTTACCACAACATAGATAAAAGAGAATTTAGAAAGGTAGCTACCATCCATGAGAGCAAGCCAAGTAAGTTTGTGGACCCTAATTACGAGTTTTCAAACTTTCAGGTGTTTGATGGCTAGTGAATTTAATCTTTTTTCTGAATTCCCTGGGTTTTAAAATATCCATGTATGATTACCTTTCTGCTAACTACAACATTCTCGCAGGGTCTTGTGCTGTAAGCTACTACAGTTTACACCAAAGCCAAACTTCTTTCACTTAAAATGCAGGTTTCCTAAGGCATCTATCATTTCTGGTACCTTTTTGCTTCAGTACTTTGCTCTCCTTTTATGCACACTGAAGTTTTTTTACGCAAGGGTGACCACCAATACCTTTAATTCCAGCGATGCTACAGGCAGAGAAACGAGATTCCTCCCGCTGTTCCCTCAGGCAGTTCTTTGGGGTGGTGGTTCTGAAGTGCAGAGACCTTGTGCCAGCTGTCACACGTTTTCTGTGGAGCAATTAACAGAAGAGTACACATGTACAGAGCTGCCAATCGGGACCGAATCGGAACATTACTTTTCAACCAGTGTTACAACAAACTTCTGAAAATTACTATCCAAACCAAGATCCCATAGTGCCAAATGCTGCATGAAGTCCTGAAAATACTAGTAGAGCAGCAGACTATGTTTCAGACACAGACTAGGGGTCCTGAGGTAAAACTGAAGGGCAATTGCTTGTCTTTTCGCCTCTCTCCATTTCTCAGATGTTATCGACCGAAACACAGAAGAGACTGAATGCATAACTGTACTTCGCTGGAAATCCACAATTTTTTATTTTTTCTTTTTTTAGTTTGCAATCAGTCTGAACCGGCAAAGAAGTTGCACTACATTTGTTAATCATCTTTAAATTAATTTTGCTATACAAGTTACCATGATAACTTTGTATGTAACCAGGGAAACCCCCATTTCTTTAGAGGACACATGAAATTTTTTTCATGTTTTCAAGCCTGAAAAGCAAGTGGTGGATATTTGCATTTCCAAATTATATAGAGATACAGCCTGTACAGACATTTCTGTGGTACTGATTGTGAAACAGTAACCACAGCATTCTATAAAAAATAAAAATAAAAATTTCAGAATGTATTCAGCTTCATAATTCTATTACAACTATGCATTCCTGCACTGACTTATCATTTGTCTGCATGGTTTTTCTTTTCTTACAGTGGTATTTCCTTTTGTGATGAAATAATATTGCTATTACTTTCTCACTGCAACCTAGAGATCCATTTTACACATAACCCATTGAAACAATTCTGCTCTTTATGTTCCCTTGTTAATGAACATTCAGGATCACCAAGTTCACCCAAATCATTCTCTGCATTTCTGTAATATTAACTACAAAGAAGTCTTTGTAAAGAGCTAAGAAACATATTTTTATCATAGAATCATAGGATATCCTGAGTTGGAAGGGACCCACAGAGATCATTGAAGCCCAGCTTCTGGCCCTGCACAGGACCACCCTAAGAATACCACCATGTCCCTTTTTTATTTCTTGTGAATAATTAATTTATCAAAGAAAAATAAAGTATTCTACTAGTCACAAAGTTTGGCAAACAGTTTTGATAAAAACCTTGCAGAAGTTTAAAAATATTTAAAAGTTCCATTCAAAATACTTAAAAATTAGAGAAGAAAGTAAAGTAGAAGAATTAAAAAGGGATTAAGAAATATAAAAACCCTACCCTATAAGCATGAGAATTACTAATATAAGAATGCATCCTGGGGAAAAGTCCATAAAATGAAGTAGTAGTCAGCAATTTCACTTAAATACAATTGTTAAATGTCATAGATTTTAAAATAAATCGTGATTTTCTTAAAGTAAAACTTTATATGTTAGAACTCACAGATAAGAAATATATAGTGGAATTTGGTTCACTGTAATAGAGAGATATTTATTTATTCATCTTGTAAAAATAGTTCCTGATTTTTATTATTTTAGTTTGAGACAACAAAAAAGATGAAGCATCACTGTAGATGAAGGAGTTACAGGATTTTCATGTTTTATTAAACGAAGATTCATAAGAAATTACACAGATTTGGAAATTCAGAGAAGACAATTGGAATATTAGGTTAATAATTTTTAACTTCACTGCTATCAGAAAGAAACAAAAATCTCATTTTCATAAAGCTACATGTTGTCTTTCAATTTTGAGATCTCATTGGTCTTTTAATCTTCCCAATCTTGAGGGACAAAAAAGTATAATAGCAGGAATAGAAACAGAACATTTTGAGCAGCGGGGGGTTTGAGTTATACCTTTTCACTAGATTCAGTTGCAATAATCAGAGTACCTTAAATGAAGATTAGCCCTTAGCAGTCAATACACCATCTGTTCCTGGGATACTTGGGGTCTGATGATCTGATCACATATTTTGATGTGTATTAACTCACAAGGGCCACAAGGAGTTTCACATCTGCAGTAAGAAGTGCCTTAAAAAATTACTCTTCCCCTTTTTACTTTTATGTTAGGTGGCATAAGGATGAAGAGGTATCTTTCAGGGCAGAAATCTACCGGGAAATAGTCACATACATTACTCCTCTCAGAAGGCAGCCAAATCTTTAAGACTTCATAGAGCTCTTTGCTGCTGGAAAGAAATTGGTGCAGAGAAATCTGTTTGCATTTGAACTCAATTCTTAGTGTAAGTGAAAGTAGCCAGAAGATTTGCCTGTGCCCTTGTTTCCCTCCGAGACAGCAAGTCTTTCTGGGGTGACAGGATGAAAGTGCTGTGGATTATTTTGCACAGGGGCTGTTCTTCTGTCAAGACAGGGCTCAATTTTACTGCAGAACAGTGCAAGGCAGCCGAAAGAACCAACAAACTGGGCTAAAACTTGATCTTCTGATGCTGTATGTTGTTGAGAAAACACGGTCAAAAACAGAAAGAAGGAAACAGCATCTAGAAAAACAGGGAATCAGAATTACCTCACCACCTGTAAAGGGTCATCAAAGCTGTCATTCTGCCAATACAGGAAGGTCATTAAATATAGGGCCTACGGCTGCCCCTGGAAGATGCTGAGAAAGGCATAACAGAGCTTTTCTTTGTAGCAGCTGCACAAAAGGGTGAACAAAACGTAACACCAAGGACTGCAACCAACTTTCCCGTAGTGTCATTAACTGCAGACTGGCTTGGAGGTGCAGCTTGATGGAATGCACAGCGTGAGAACCTTGAACAAGAAGGAAGTTTGGGTGCAGACAAGCTAGACTCTAGACTAGAAGTCTTCTACCTTTTCTCCCCATAGTGTCAGATAATAGCAGCAGGCATAATGTTTGCTAAAGAATCGGAATTATTTTAAGTTCAATAAATTTCACTTCCTTGGCTCACCAGCTTGACAAATGTCAGCAGCAATATTTTAAAAGAGGTGGCAGAGACAGTAAGTGTCAGATTACATAGAAGCAGTTAAGGTTTCCTAGAAGCCAAAAGTTTCCATCCTTCACACGAAATTAAGTCAATTTGATTGAAAATTAATGCAAATTCATTTTCCTTATTTTAAACAAATAATAATTCCTCGCTGACCTGTGAAATACAAAATATAACAGGCAAAGGTCTGATTTAAGCACTACTGTGCAATTAAAAATGAATGCATAAGTTTTCCATAGCTGATCATAGGAAACCTGCTATACTGTCTTTGCAATGTGCCTGGCTATATGTACAGGGGCTTAATTGTTAGCAATTATTTTCACATGCTGCTAATTAGTTTCAATTTTTATTAAAGAATTCACTGTTTGATTAGCTAAACTTAGAAGTATTTTTCAGGAGAATGACTATCTTTGACACCTGCAGTTTGCAGACTGTGTGTTTTCTATAGGTGCTTTACATAGGAATCTACAGGTGAACAATGAAGGCACTTATCTAATCCTAAGACCCAAGTATTCAGGTCAAGAAGCAAGTTCTGTTTTCAAATCCTACTCAAGAATGTTCTGAGCTGCAACTTACCCTAGAGCTGTTGTGACTCAAAATCAACTTCTTCTGAATGACTAGCTTTGTGCAATATCAAAGCAGAGGTTCTAAGAGTCTCAAGAATAAATAAGCTAGCACTGTCACTGCCGTGAAAGTTTGAGTGCTTTGTGCCTGTTTACAGAATTCTATGCTGTATAGATAAACCTGGATAATATGACCCTTCTGTCCGTGTCATGTGGCAGAGTAGCATTACATTAACAGAGACAAAAAAAAAAAATAAAAAAGGAAAAAGGTAGGTATTCTCTGACCTGCCCTTTTTAATTTTGATCTCTATTATAATTTTTTTTTTTACTAGCAAAACTAGAATCTCTACAACCAGCCATGGAAGTCCTACTTTGAGAAATCCTGTTTCCTCTAACTTTACCTCTCATCCTGCATAGTGGCTTCAGGACACTTTCTGTGTAAATACAGAAATGCTAACACCTGTGAGGATTTTGTCCCATTGCTTCCGGACAGGATTCTAACACATCCTCCTGCAAATCAACAGAGGAAAAATGCAGTGCAGACCCATAGATCTCCCAAGGTTGTAGAAAGGCTCAAGTGGCTTTGCAGCTGACTTAGGAGTTGATTTATAGGCTGTCACCAAATCAGTGGTCAGAGGCTGACACAAAATGTCTTCTGCAAGCTTTGATTCCTTATTCAGTATAATATCTTCTTCATTTGTATTCTATTGAACCAAACAACCCAGGATTTCCTCTCCCATTGTTGGATAGCTTCCTGTCTCTGCAGCTGCCTTCTGTGATGTCAAAACATCACAGAGTTAAGAGTTGCCTGAGGATTATGCTGCCCAAGTCCACCAAAAATAAATCAGATTTGAGTGTTTAATCCTTTTAACGTCTCTGAATATATGGATTTAAATAGCAAACCCTTCTGTAATGAGACAACTCTTCCCCTTCACCAGACAACTTCTTGACGAGTAAAGATTCTGTATGACTTGCCTTGAATCTTACTTGTTGCAAGGTATTGAAAGTTTCCTGCTATATTTTCTCCTTTACTATAGCAGAAAAACACTTTTACTGCATCAGAGTCTTATATGAGCAGGTCTCACTGTATGTATAATTACACATTATTCCTGCCTTCCCATCTGAGCTAAATCAATTCTTCTGGTGGCAGAGTCTGTACTCTGTATTTGAATAAAGCATCAGTTGTATTGAATGTGCTGGAATTGGCAGATGGTTGGTCAGTCATTCAGTTTGATATTAATTGCTTCTTTGAGATCTCTTCCAGAGAACTGAGGACAAAATGCATAGTGTCTTATTACATTAAGAAAAAAAAAATCACATCTGAAATTCTTTGATGAAAGATTCATCTGCCTGGCAGACAATGCACTTTCTCCTTAAAAGTCAAAAAATGACTAAAAAATGCCACGATTTAGAGATTATCTCATTTCCTTCCAGTGAGTAAAAAAAAAAAAAAAATCAGACATTTTGTTTGGAAGAAAAAGTAAAATTTTTATTACTATTTGAACAACACTCGTAACTGATTAACGGGGGGGAGGGATGTTCTTCAGTAGGAAGAAGTTTATGTAATTTGTTCATTATTATTAATTTTTTAATTCCTCATCACTCATTTATGAACGTGCTCAGCTGTGTTCATGTGTTTCTTGTACTGGCTAATGTTGAAGACTAAAGTAGCAAGCAGGGACAGGTTCAGGTAAAATCAAGAATATTTAGCACTTGATTTTGAAGACTGGAGGTCTACAAGATGAACTGAACATCCAAACAACTAAACATGGGGCGAGGGCTAAGGGTCTACCCTTCATGTATTATGGTTGGTCTACTGCTAGAGCCAAATAATTTTCTACAGGTATAGAAAGTACTCCCATGGACTCTCCAACATATTTGTAATTATATTCATACTTCACATCAAAGCAATTATTCCCTCAGTATATTAAATGTATCTGGCACCTAAAAATTATTATGTATGATTTAATCTCAGATTCATTACTTCACAGATATGTAAAATGTATGTCTCATCATTTATTCATTGCCCATTAGAAATACATAAAATAGCTGTAAGCTTTTAAAAAATGTGGCACCCTTTCTTCTGATACTTATGTATTGCTATTTCCATCATAGCAATTACAGCAGATGTCGAATGGCACCTATTTCTTTTTGATAAATGGTATCTTATGCAGTATTTAAGCAGGTACTGTGTCTGCTCACCCTAAATATTTTTAAAGACGTGATAATCAGTTAAAACTGGAGGCTATATACTTCTGCCACTGCAACACTGTACCAGCTAAACAAGCTAAGTGCCTTGTTTCAAAGATAAGCCTCTCTCACATCAGTGGACACAAAATTCCTATGCTATTTTTATGTTCTCACTTTTGCACTTTTCCCTGAATCCCCTCCTCAGTAATATTTTCTTTTTCCATTAGCACACTGGACACTCTAGTACTATCCTCCTATCTTACTTCTGACACCACAGTGGATAATACCTGGACCTCAAGCTCAGACACTGCAAATCATGAATGTTTTAACATCTGGAAACTATTTACCAGCAACTTGGAGATACATCAGTAACATGCCTGGTGTTTCTAATTTTAGTAAAATCCTCCACTGAGTCTGGGGGCTTGATCCTGAGCTAGAAAGCATCACATTAGCTCTATTAGTTTTCAATGGACAATATAAATCTACACCAGCCATGCCTTTGCCTTCAGAAAGTCACAAAGCCTCTTGGTACCTCACATGCTTCATATGGAAAGATGGATAAACTCATGAGCAAACTTAAAAAAAAAAGATTTTTCCTCTAAGCTGAGCTTTCTTAGGTAAAAAATGGCTTAGTTGTATACTGCTACATTGTGCTTTAGAACTGCAAAAATACACATTAACCAGAAATTATTGACATTGGCTTAGGCTATTCACTTAATACTTTATGACAGTGAAATTTTAAGTCCACATGGAAGAACCACCAGAACAGGACTGACAGCAATTTGGATGCTGTGATCTCACCATTCATTGGCTCACGTGGCTGATTTGGGAGATGGGCCAGCTATGTTCAGAGCAAGGGAGGCTCTTGGACCCATCTGAATGTTGTGACCTTGAGCTACCTCTGCCCTGGTGGATATCACCATCGTTGGTGCTCGCTCTTCTCACCTGCTCCAACTGAATTCTGCCCACAGTTGTTTTATCAGAGGAAAGCAGCTGACCAAAATAACCCCCCAAAAAACCCAATTACAGTCTTCAAAACATTGAAACAAAGGCATCAATCCTTGCATGGGGCTTTTAAAAGTTTGCTGGGCTCAGCCATCATTTTTATGCTTGTAGGCAGAGTGTAGACACTGACAAACTTGTGCTGACCGCATCTTCAAAGATAGTTTTGCCACTCTGTGTAGTAGCTCTCTAAGAGGTGTTGTACTTTTCCTATTCAGGTCTACAAATAATAGACCGATTCTTGTTTTGCTTTTGAAAATAGCTTCATAGTGTCTCTCTTCTGCTACCTAGGTGTGCTGGCTCAAATAACAAGCCGGGTGCCAAAAGAACGTGGGCACTAAGAATGGGAAACTTTATGGCAATGAAGATACTCTCAGTTACATACAATTAATGGGGGCACACTGGAGTGATGCTCAAGAGTTCTGCTCAGACATCAGGCAGCCACCACATATTTAAAAGGAGGAAAAACAAGGTGTGACCTATGATGGTGGAAAGGGTTAGGTAATGTGGTGAGATTCTCAGGGGGGTTAACTAGGCTGGGCTTAATGCTGGGCTGATCTAGCTCTGCTGCTTCCATTTCTGAAGCTAGTGTCTGCTCAAAGCTAAGCTGTTTTATGTGTACAGAACAAGTCATGCAGGGTAGCCAGGTATCTTAACAGAGCACATTGTCCCATGAAATAGAAGCCCAGAGAGCTGCCCTGAAAATGACAGACATTCAAGGGGGAATAGCAGGACAAAATCACAAAATTCTGACTATTAAAGCTGAACCAGTTATTAAAAAGGAAGAAACTATCATGTCTACTAACCTTTGGCAACACAGCGTGCCAAATGCAAAACTATGGAACAGTTAAGAGGAAGAGTTCTTTACTTTTGCAAGCTCACCTGTCACATTCTTTTAGAAAAATCAAGCCAACAAATGAACAAGAACTTATTGTCAGATAGAAGATCTGCAAGCAATACTCCTAAACCAGAAGAAAGCATGTTTGGCCACAGCAGCAAAGAGGAGGTTGACACACTCAGCAGAATTTCTGAGCTTATGAATAAAGATGACAACTGAGTGAGAACAGAGCCAAAACTCAGTAAAAACTACATAGCAATACTCACACCTCTAATGAAGCCAGGGAATTTCTGGCTCTGCATCTTTTGTGCTTTAAATATGACATTTTTGGCATTTTGCCTCTTTGTGTGCGTGTGTTTTAGTAGCATAAAGAGATTCTACCTTTAAAGAATGTCTTATTTTGCTTTTTTTCCAATGAAATACCCTGCTAACAATCTCTAAGGTCAGGGCCACATGAGTGTTAGAGAGTTGGGCTCAAAGATAAGCAAAAATACAACTAGACCAGAGCGAATTTTTGCTCTGTGAACAGCATCCTGCCACTCACACAGGCTATCCTTTTTATTATATAGGTCTCCAATTCAGTTTTGGGCATGCTGACACTGCTCTATATTTGTTTCTGGAGGTACTTTTGAGCTAAGCCATAAGTGAAAAATTAGTCCAGCAATTCCTTTTCCCTTACAAAATGTCTTGGCAGCCTAATTGTATTTTCTTTAGACCATCTTGCAACAAGTTTTCTGGAAACATTGTGTTTGGACAGATTTACTGTTCAAGTTTTGTGGGGTTTATTTGGGTTTTTGTTGTTGTTGTTATTTTTCCGAAGCACTTGCAACAATTTTAGCTTTTAATTAAGCATGGATGGAAAAAAGTTACATACAAATGCTTGTAAATGGTTACAAGTGGCAGGCCCTGGCCTGGACCTGGAGAAGGAGACAGAATTAGGCTCAAGTTTACCATGACCTGAAAGGGAAGGATATGGGAAGGGTGATGCAGCTGATGTGCTCAAGGTCAGGGCTGCCATTCAGAAGGAGCTAGGCAGGAGAGCTGACAAAAAAGCTCATGAAATTCAGTTGGGACAAATGCCCTGCCCTGTGTCTGGGACAGACTAACACCTAACAGGAAACGGTTTGGGATTGTCTGGCTGGAGAGCAGCTCTTTGGAGCAGGGCCTGAGACCCTGGGGCACAGCTGGGTGAGCCTGAGCCAGCAGGACCCTGGCAGGGATGAAGGCTAAGAGTGCCCTGGGCTGTGTCAGCAGGAGCACAGCCAGCAGATGGGGGAAGCAGTTATTCCTTTTTGCTAGGCATTTGCTTGACCTTATCTGGAATACTGGGTTTCCCTCTGGGCTGCCAAGTGCATGAATGTTGTTAATAAACTGCACTGGGTTCAGCAGAGAGTTCCTGAGGCAACTAAGGCTAGAGGACTTGGCTTGTGAGGAGAGGCTGAGGGAATGGGGCTGGTTCAACCTGGAGATGGGATGGCTTTAGGGACCTGCTGCCCCCAGTACCTACAGAGGTTATTGAGAACAGTCAGGCTCTTTGCTGAGGTGAATAGTGGCAGTATAAGAGACAGCAACCATAAGTCAGAATTAGGTGATTTTTCTTGGATATAAAAAAAGTAAATTTTCTATAAGAACAGTTAAGCAGTAGAGATGGAGCCGTATCTGGTAGGACAAAGCCCTTAGCAACCTGTCAATATGATCCTCGTGCTGGTTGCAATGTATTTTCTTCCTCTAGCACTACTTTTCGTCCTACTGCCTCATTTGCTCCAGCTGCACATTAATTCCTTGGTAGGGTATGCAGCTGATGATGTACAGTTTAGTTTAGTTTAGTTTAAAACAATTCATAAGTAGCAAGAAAAAAGAGAAGCAAGCTGGGGGCGGATGCATAAAAACTATGCCACAGTGCTGAGGCAGAAGAAAATAACCGCTGTATACCAGTAGAGTTAACAATTGAAATATTTTGTACTCTGTGATTAGATTAATTGAAATCAACTTTGATGTTTTTTGGGCATTTCATCTTTAAAAATTAATTTTCTTGAGAGAATGTGCTTGCCCACTCTATATTCACCAGTGCTGATGATTTTGCTCATTTTGTTCAAAGGGCTTTCTTCTTTATAGACAATCCTCACATTGACAAGTGAAGAGGAATTTGACCCACAGCATTTTGTTCGATACTGACATCAAAACCACTGGTGTGGAGTGCTTTGTAACAATTTCTGCTTTAGGAGATCATGAGGTTGCAAATATACATGCCTCCCTGTCTCCACATGTCACTAGAGACTATTACACAGACACCTTCTGGATCATCGAAGGAGATTGAGTGTTGAAAGAAAAGGGGGCACAGAAAGTGTTTAGAAATTCCTGAACTTACACAGTGGTCAAATAGAAATGTAGAGAACTCTGTGTCAGTGAAGAAGCTTTCACATCATCAGTTTAACGTTCTTTCTCTTCTACAGTCCACATCTGGAAAATGACAAAATAAATGCTTGATACTCTAATAAATATTGGTGTGCTAAACTATACCATAACAGTCCATTTCATCCACTGATTTTACAGATACTTTCCTAGTGGAAATTTAAGACTGAACTGCTGGATATCCTCTGCCAGCCTGTGAGGACAGCTTTGAGAGTCCACCACCCTGCAGTACAATGGCTGTGGGCCCCAGGCTTGCTAGTGCCCATAGTGCACATGCTGGATGCAGAGCTGACATTGCAGCACATGCTACTGAAGAGAATTTCCTGACTGACTCAGCCAGAACTCTCTGGGGCTTTTCTAGCACTACAACTCCTCAGGAGGCTCAGACCTCAAAGTCGCAGACGGGCCTTATCTGATGTTATTCTTATCACTGGTGTAGGCTAGGAGATACAGCAGCAATATGCAGATGGAAAATCCTTGTGGTAGCTACCAATACTTTCCAAACTAAAGCTTGAACCACTAACATTCAACACATAAAGGGCCGATTTCAGTCTCTGAGTAGTTCAGTTAACTTCTAGGGAATTATATTGATCTACCCAGAGATAAGTTTTCCTCTAACCCTGAATGCAGTTAACAGCCATACAGAAACTGTGTAGACAGTTGATTTTGTAGCTTATTTTGCACATAAACTAACTTTACCTACTGGATTTAAACAGTGCTGATTCAATTTTATGGACTGTTATTTCTTCAGCCCCCCAATCACATAAATATCCCATGAGGAAAGAATTCTGTGATTACAGGTGGTAAAAATTAGCTCCATTGTCATATTCCCCCTGTTTTTCTTTTTTGTTAGGATCACATACTGTATTCTGGCTTTATCAAAAAAGTGAAATACAATTTGATAGTTATGATTTAAATAACAAAGGTCTTGTGGATTTGAATGTAGTAACCAGGACTGTCTGTAAAAGCAGAGGTTTGCAAAATTTGGTTTACTATATTCTACTGAGGTTGAGCAATCTAGTTCTCAGAGTTACTTAGACTAACTCAGAAAATTCGAGCCTTGTTTTCCTAATTGGAGTTTCATTGCTTTTTATCTAAAACATACATAATAATTGGTCTGGGCTGTTGGCAGACCTTAGCTACTAGTCTCTGCACTCTCCAAACTCTCAGATAGCAAAATATATTTTTCTCAATTATGTTGACGTTAAACAACATTCTGAAACACTTGTACTTTTCCAAGTGCTGATTGTAGGGCAGAAAACAAGTTAAGAAGAAGGATCTGAGTACTTTTTCTCGGACAAGGATATAGCCTCTCTAGACACTTTTCCCACTGAAAGAGATACAAGATAATGCTCAACTGTGAAGTTTGTAAGACTAAGTAAGAGGCAGGAATACGGTGTGGAAGGTAGGCATTGAACAACCTTATGGCATAGGATACTTTAGTTAAGCAAACACTTCTGAAAGAAACCAAACTATCTATGTGTGGTATAAAATTCACTTTGCAATGTGTCTAGAATGTTTATGCTGAATGTAAATCTATAAAATATGAACTCCAGCACAGCACCACTGAAACAAGCCATGCCTCCACTTAGTAAAAGCAATGCTGATGTCTCGGGAACTGAAAACTCTTTTCTTCTCAGAAAGTTTCCAATGTTCTACTGTTTGCTGCAAACAAGGTAGAGCAATATAGCTCTACAGGATGATGCTTGCAAATTGAAGAACCCACAAAATCTTTGGGGTTTTTAATGCCCAAAGCATTCTCAGAGACATAGTACTTGATCCAGCCTCTGCGCTGCACTACTCCTCAGACATGCTTTGCAAAAAACTTAACAGAGAAGTTTAATTTCAATTGTGGACAAGTAATTAAGAAAAATGTTCTTCTCTTGCTCAGAAAACAAAAGAAAATAACAAAGCTGTGCCTTCCTGAGGTTATTTTAAGACGCATTTGTGTCTGTCTGACAATGCCTGTGATTTTTTACTATGTTGGTACTGCAGTAATCTCTTTGCTAATGAGTGGAGGTGAATTGTCAGATACCATGGTGATCAGCATGCTGCACAGAACCATCTCAGCCACAACCATGTTCTCCTAATATCTATGCCCAAGCACTGGGAGCATTTCATATAGGTAATAGCCAGAAAGACCCAGTCTGTAAGTACCATTCAAAGTAAGTCATGGTCAGAGGCCTGACACTTTAGAAAAAGAAGCTGTTTTAATAAACTGTTCTTTTTCTCTGGAGTCAGGTTATACTGTTGTTGCCTTTGTTGGAGATAACGAAGGAATATGTAGTATTTCCTCTCTAGTTGTGAAGTAGTTGCAATAAATAACAGTTTTGTGGAAAGACAATAAATAACAACTTGAAGCTTTCTCCAAATTCAAAAATTCAAAAAGTTCTGGCCTGTCCTTCTTTTCCTGAAACACTCTGCATTCCACAAATTTTACATGTATGTTACATTGCTGATGGAAATTATGCCTCCCTTTTCTGTGATCCATCCCTTTCCTTTCTTTGCAGGCTGGCACATGGGCCCAACCACATAAATAGATAAACATATATACACAAATATGTATAAATAGATAAACATACAGATATAAAAATAGACCTATCTCCAAGAAGGGACACAGGTAGCAGAAAAGTGTTTTATGTAGACTTTTGTTTTCTTCTTAGGGTTTGTTAAGGAACAGGTCAGGTCATAAAGAAAAATTGATGAAGTAGGTTTGAGTTTTCCTTTGATGCAAATGAAAGTTGTTATTTGCACAGCATTGGTTCTTAAATTCTATTAAAAAGCTGAGTCACCTGATTAAGGGCAAAATTCCGGTGGGGAAGATTAATTGCTTTTCAATGAACCCCCATACTTAATGGGAGTTGTGTTCATTACAGATGGAGTAATTACCACTGGCATAAGTGAAACAACCTAGAGATTCATGGGCTGAAGACTGACTAAAGAATTGGACTGGTATTTATTCCCATCCTCAAGTTGGGTCTGATTTTGGTTTACAGGAGCAGCATGACTTTTCTGACTGAACCAAGGAAGAGCAGGATGGAGCTCCAAACTGACAGTGTGATAACTAACAATCCTACAGTGATGCTCCAGTCTGTTTCATTAAAATGGATCCTGAACTTTTATCTCTAGAGGTGCTGCTTCTCATTTCATCTATGTCCTGGTACAGGTTTCCTGATGATTTTGTAGCTGAAGAAACAAGTAGAAGCTAAAGGTCACCAGGTCTTCTGCTGGTATATATCATTGCAGCTCCATTGAAGAGCAATGGATTTTCAGGAATTCACACCAGCTGAAGCTCTGCTGATGAGCTGTTTCTTGCAAACTGGAAGGCAGGGCCCATATGCCACAAAGTAGCCTCAGAATCTTTCAGTTACTTTTTTCTTTTGTAGCCAGGGTATGTGCAGGTACTAAGGGGCAAACAGAAACGAGGAAAGAACAGAAGCCAGTAGCCAAAAGGATGATTGTGCTGAAGGAAGAAAGAGCTGTGAAGAATTGAGTAGTAACGAAATAACAAATGGGGAAGATGGAGTGGGAGGAAGCCCATCATGCTTGATCCCCCAGTAAAGGTAATTAATAGTTGAACAACGTGAAACAAGATGTAAAAAGCAACATGTGGCAAGTACCAATGAGGTAGCTAAGGCCATTTAGAGCATTTCCTATCAAAATTCAAACACATGTCAAAACAGAGTTGCAGCAACTCATTAAAGAGCACATGGTGGCTCGTCACAAGGTTTGGTTTATGCCTACTGGAAATTACCAAAGTGCTTTCTAAACAAAAGAAACTCGAAAGGTCTGTAACTATGAAAGTTTTACTCAGCCTAAAAGAACTTTGAGACCTGTTAGCTAAAGGGAAGGTGCACGTTTCACATTGCTCTAAATCTCACTCGCTGAGCTGTAGAACCGAAAGTTATTTTCTCACAGAGGAGAATGTCACTTCTGTGGAGGGATACCGAGAATTTCATTGCTGTCCACTCTTTGTTAGGATCTACAATAACATCATCTGTTGAGGTTGCCCAGGATTATTGAATGCCCTGCTTCCTTAGCTATCTTTGATATTTGCAAGCAGCTAGGCTGCTTGGGAACCCTCCACAAATGTATTTGCATGAGTGTGTACTTGTGTGTGTTTGCATGTTTGCCAATATATTTGGCACAGACAGAATGCATCTGTCTCAAAGAAACTACAGGATATCTACTCTGACAGCATTCCAGTAATGACATTCAACTGAGGCAGACATATCTATGAAACAATCGTGCATTTGTTTGGTCTTTTGAATCAGAGATGCTAACTTGAATCAGAAAGGGCAAAGCCCTTTCAGAGCACTCATGAAGCAATTGGGAGTAGGAGATCTAGAAGACTAAGTCTTTTTCTATCTTTTTCTTTAGAGCCTAAATATGCAAGAATGGAGCATAGCCCGAGGGAGGCTTTGCTCTTGCCTAAGACTCTGACCTCAAAAATGAGAACTTGGAGTCAGCTAAGTCTCCCTGACAACACTGAGGGGGAAAAATGGAATTGTCACTCCACAGCATTAATTTATTTGAATACAATTTCATTCCCAAATGAAGATTTAATTCAATCAATAAACAGTGACAAAGAAGCTATCTATTGTCTACATATATGGACATGTAAGTGTGTTTTAATATGTGCTTATGTATATGTATCTCCAAAGAACAGACAAAGTTTGCTTGCCCTTTAGGGCATGGCAGGCAGTGTTGGGTGTGCCAGGGCAGGAAACAGCACTTATCTTATCCTGTGGCATTTTGGGGTCCTCTTTGAGCCAGGAAATGCCATCATGACCTGCAGCAGATAAGATAAAGAGCTCTAAAGAGGACTGCAGAGTCTTTATGAGTAATCACTTGTTCAGATAACTGCCTATATTCCGTGTATGCAGAGAAACTAGCACCAATTTCCCCACTGGGTTCTTACATGCTGGTGACACGGCTGTCATTTTCTCACAGCTCTCTCAAGAACCCACATCTACTTTGTTTTATGGAAAAAAGCACACCAGCAATGCTCAATAACTTGAAGAATCCATGTTCAAAACAAGTCCTCTCCACCTTCCCTACTGCAGTTTCACTACCTGAAAAATGGAGAGTTAAAGTGAAAGGAAATGGAATATGACATCAGACATGAGGCTAAGTCCTGTATTTGTTTTTTTGTTTTTTTTTTTTTGCTGAGGCTGAACTCGAGGAAGTCAACTGGATCCTTGCCTGAGTAAGTAATGAGCAGAAATTAAGGAAGGGCTTGAAGACTAGGTCTTTGATGATTAGGTCAGTGCCTTACGTGTAACCCCAAGTGCTCAAAAGAGTTCAGAGAAAAAAGGGAAAACTACCCCTTAGCACTGGCCATTGCCAGTTCAGGCAGGAGGACTTCAGTATTCATAGAATCAGGATTCTACAACAGAACTGATAAAACCCCGTGGAAATGAGAACAAGATTGGAGGCTGGGCAGTTGCAGCTGAGTGGGTGAGAAGGTTAAAACAAAGTCATCTACAGTTTTGACATATTCCCTTCTCTTCAAAATCATTGTGAAGCACAAGGCTGTATGCATACATCTCCTTTACAATTATGAGCACACCACAGGATTCCAAATCAGACGGGAGATACATTCTGCAAAACAATGGCTCGGGGATGTAATCCAAATGCCTATACCACCTAGCTCAGGAAATTCCATGCCTGGTTCAGAAAGTCCAAGAAAGTGCAAAGCTGTCATTGAAACTACTGTACAACATACAAGCCGTGCAATTACAGTAAAACAAATGACTGCTTTTACCCATGGGTATAGAATCTGTACAAAACAGAATGTTTCTACTAACACATAATACCACGCCAACAATTCTCCCCCTCCCCCCCAAAAAAGCCATTAAAAAAAGAATGATAATGTTAAAAAAACCCCCCAATATGTGACCCTGCTTAGTCTCTACAGAACTGGGGGCACCATTTTTCTTGAGTCTAAGTGTTGTGGCCAGATTTTGTATTGAATCATCACTCAGACAGTCTTATTGACTCCAATGGAATTGTACCAATCCAAATCAACCCCAGCTGTCCAACATCCTTCCCTTGACTCCCAACCCTTTCCAGTTCTATTCTTCCCACCTGACAAAGCACGCCTTGAACTAATGCAGTGGTAGAAGTACAAATGCAACACTGCAAAACTGACCAGTTCTATGTATTCATAGCCATAGCAGCCAGAGAGAGTCAGTAATCTTGGAATCATCTGATTAGACAGCACATAAGGCCAAATTTAATTCCGTTGTTTTGCTGCCTGCAGCAGTAGTAGGGAAAGGAAAGCTATCAGTAATCCACTTCTGTGTTGCTCTCACTGTAAATAAGTGTTTTTAGTGGATTACCCAAGGATATAGATTTTATATCATAAAACTTCCTTATTGCTGTATAAACTGTGAGTGTAAATTAAGGTGTAAAAGGTAATGGATATATAACTAAGAGTGCTTAGGGTGTAAATTCTGCTTCAAGGGGCTTGATTGAAGACTTGGATTGTAGCATAGGTGAGCAGATTTATATTTTTACTGTCAGGTTGATCTGAAACAAACAAGATCTTTCTAAATAAAAGAGCAACTTAAGCAGATTAAATCATCATTGTACAAATATGCAAATAGTTCTGCTTCACCCCATTTTCTCCCATGCACATTCACTTGTTAGCATTTATTATATTACACGTAGGAAAATAATGTTCAGTTACTTAGGATTAAGCTCATAAGGAACAGAAATTGCTGAGGTAAGTGCTCAGTGGTTTGGCTGGCTCCAGTACTAACCAGGCAGCTGGAGGGCATCCCCATTGCAGGTTGTGTCAGAAACTGTGTGCGACTCCACATAGTGTGAAGGGGAATATCACACTCACAACCCCTGGTGCTGAGAGTGTCTGTCATGGAGCTATTCTCGCCTTGAGGAATATTGGAGTCAAGTGCTCTGGGATGCCTTTGCACACCCTTGGCTGACACAGGTGAACAAGCTGACAGCCAAATAGGTCCAGTCTGGGAATTCTGCCAGCAGGAGAAAGAGGAGGCAGAAAAGAATCTGTCGCTGACAGCTGTAACTAAATATGTTGTTCCTACAGAGCTCGTAAAGGGTGGCTGGCATTACCACAGGGATCTTCTAACAGAAAGTAAGATTTTAGCCTTATGAGGTTTTAAAAAAAGGTGCTATTTACTATGCAACTGTCTGCATTTGAAAAAGGCAGAGCCCTCTGCAGACATTAATGCTTCCCCCTGTTCCTCTCATGAGTATTTGACAACATTGTATTTTTGCTCACATAAAAATTGCCCATCAATTCTTTTGTGTCATGCTCTTAGGATATGTCTTCTTGAATCATTTTCTCAGTAATAGTTTGCTTCTACTGCACGTGACAAGTGTCTGGAAAAGGACATGCATCTAGAGTATATGACCTCTCTTGTTGGCTGTTTCATTGAACATGAGGTCTACACCACCTAAGGCAGACAGGCGGAAAGGACCTGGGAAAAGCAAAACTCAGAGAGGAAAAAAAGAATGCACATTTGGCTTCTTGCTGTTTACAGGTTGCCAGCAATGAGGAGATGGTGATCATACACTTATCCTATATGTACCCATGGTTATCCAGCTTTCAAACTGGGGCCACGCTGTGACTTGTTGCAGAAACCAGTGTCTCCTTACAGGAAAGCAGTGTGTGTGTACGTGTGAGTGTACGTGCACAGTAGGACTCTGCACTGAATGACACAATGCTCATGATTCATTCAAGAACCCCGCAAGCTGTAAGCAGTGCGTTTTGCCTTAGCACAAGAACATTCAGCTTAGGACCTATTTCAGGCTAAGTTAGAATAAGAAAAAGCATCTGGTGAAAACCCTTTGGGTTTAGAAGTTCAGAAGTAACTTTCTGAGACTACTCCCCCTTTCCTGTAGGCAATTTGATGGCAGATATATTTACTGTTTTCACCTGCATATTCATCACCAAAGTGAGAAGAGAGGTCTGAAAAGCATACTAATACAGAAAGCACAATGGTATTGCTTACAAGAAAAGCGGTCTTAGGTAAAGGGAAAAGATAAATGTTTCCCTGCTCAAGCCAGAAACACAGATACAGACCTAAACATAACTGCAGATTCTGATGCCAGATTCATTACAAGGTGCACATTTATTGTGCGCAAGGGAACATAATTGTGAGATTCCCTCCAAGAAACACATCTGTAATACCCAAATTTCAAGGACAAACAGAATAAAAGGGTTTGAAAAAGGGTCTTCCACCTTCTGCCACATATGAAATCAGTTGTATTTAATTACAGGATATTAGGTGTTAAAATTACTGAATACTGAGTGGAGTTTGGCACCTCATACAAGGAAAGAAAACAATAAACAAGATATGGTAAAATAAAATGCTAAAACCCCTTTGAAATAGCCTACTATTATATGTCACAATTTTCTGAAGCTGCCAGGTGAACCATTTTAGAGTTCTGCAGAGTCTGCCATGATGTTATGGCAGCTCTTTCCAACCACAGAGAACATCAACTGGGGCTCAGCAGCTTGGCCAGCTGCAAAGCCCAGAACAGGCAGAAGCAGATCAAGGACAAGGGTCTGGCACAGCCAGGCACCTCAGCCAGCACCTCACAGGTAAGCAAGCAAGTCGGAAGCCACAGTAGCTGAGCTGCCAACTTCCAAAATCCTTGAGTGGGCTCTCAGGCAGGCAGGCAGGCAGAAGTCAAAGTACTTAGGGAAATGCTGCAGTAAGATTGTAAGAGACTAAGTGGGAAGTCCGAAGCCACAGATTGTACCCCAAGAGCATATGAAAATCTCACCCAGGAGCACAGCATACAACGGTCTCAAGTTACAAAACCAGTCAACCAACTAGACAGAAATAAATCTCAGTTTATGTTGAAAGGAACAATTTTGTTTTAAAAAGCCTCCCTCAGCTATTTCACCCTTCTTTTTGGTTTCAACTATTATACAAAACTTAAAAGTTCTGCATCAGTCCCTTAGTTTTGTGGAACCAAATTTCTGCTCTACAGGGAAAAAGGAATGTGGATGCAATAAAAACCAGAAACTCAGTAAACAGCAAAAGCAGTTTATGTATTTCGAAAGGACATGCCCCTTTAAAAAAATAAATTATTCTGTTGGAAGTGTTCAACTGATAAAGAAATCCTATAATACTTTGACTTGGAAACATTCAAACTGTTGAAAAATAATATCGCAAGGCTGAAGAAATAAATCAAAGTTCATTGGCCAAACTCTGCTCTCAGAAAGGAAGAGCTAAGATCAGAATTTCTCCCAATTGCTATTTGTTCTCCTATTTTATAATTGAATCTTGCGATCTTTCCTCAGACAAAATCATCCTCTGGGATTGCTGGCATTTTTTATGACTTCAAAACTTGGCACTCAGTGTTCTCAGGAGAAAAATCTTTAAGAGTTAAAAGTATACAGCTAAACTGCAAAGAAGAACCGGCCAGCAGTGGCACGACCTCATCCCCTAGCAACAGAAATCAATAACAACAAAGATAACATAATTACACCACAGAAAGGATCCAGAGGGCAGATTATGTCAAGTATTATGTTGTTAAGAAAGAATGACATGTGAAACACACAGCATGTTT
Organism: Pseudotriccus pelzelni; assembly: GCA_035584735.1. NCBI lineage: Eukaryota > Metazoa > Chordata > Aves > Passeriformes > Tyrannidae > Pseudotriccus > Pseudotriccus pelzelni. Next base: position 40,036,570 of record JAWMRA010000078.1, on the reverse strand, counting down.
TAAACATGGATGAAAATATAGAAAATGTGGAAGGTAGATAAAGAGGGGTGGAATACAAACACAGAATAAATTAGCCTGCAGACTCTTAAAAGGGAGAGAAAATTATTCCTGTTCCTGCTTTCACTGTTTTGTTTATTCAGTACACAGAATTAGATTCCCAGGGGAGTAGAGAGAGGCATTTTATTTCACAAGAATCATTGTGGCATGGTGAAAATAGATGACCCTATGATGACAGCCTTTTTCTGGAGCTCTGGAGACCCAGTTCATTTCCTGTTTAGGTACAGATGGTCCATACTACTTAGACAAATCGTGGGTTTCCTGTTCCTCAGTCTTCCATATGGAAAAGAGTGCCAGTAGAAGTATAAGGATTCAGAACTGAGATGGAGCAGACACTGCTGTAGTCTTGGAATTACATGGAATTACCTACAACAGAAAGATTCCTGCCTGCATTGGAACAGAACATACATTTGTCTCTTGAACAATGCACTTTACTTTTGCTGTTCAGGTTTCCCATAGGAGAAGCAGGACATTGTGTTGGGGCAGCCCCCCACTTCTCTGCAATACTCACAGCTCCAGCACCGCCCACCCACCGGCACCAAGGTTATTTGGAAATGCGTTCACTTACACAACCCTCTGCCAGTGCTTTCATACAGCTTTGAAACTGTGAAAGTGACTAATGTGGGGTAACGTTTCAAGAACAATCTCGTTTTTAGCAAAACTGTCCAGTACCAATAAAGGCTTATATGCCTACTGCTTTACATAAGGCAGTAACATCGTGCCAGATCATCTGATCCCCCTTGCACAATTTTGTCTATTTCTTCCCTGTACCATTGAAGTTTACTGTCACAGACCTTTTTGCCTCTCTGCTACACAGAGCAGTAAGACGTTGATACTACCACACAAAATTTTCTTATGTATTATGTGATTAAAACAACCACCAGGTCATATAGTTATTTCATTAACACCCTTCAGACACCTTTACTTGTTGCTACTGTGTTTTGCCTTCTGACCAACTGACCACAGCAGAGGTGATTCAGCCACTGGGAAGATCCTATTGCAAGGCCCTAGACTCTCTGCCATGTGAAAGTAGCTTTCTACTCAGAGTCCTAAGGAGGTTTTGACTTTTTTCAGCCGTGTGCCAAGTATTTGCTGAAATTAAACTACTTAAACTAATAGAAAACCCCAAAAAATTAACAACAGCAAAGGGAACATCAAAGGCTAATAGTGCTGTCTTATCATGATTTCTACTGATATGTGGGCTAAGCTATAGCTTTGAGAAGTCAGTTCCCAAGCACTCAAGGAACTCAGAACCAGGATCTGGGTGAGATGTTTGTAGTAACGATTTTTTTGCGGAGTGGTGAAAATGTACACTGAGAGTATGATTTTCACTTATTATTTTTCTGGCATCTGAGAAAGGACCTTCTGAATGACCAATGCATGCTCATGAACAATCCTAGCAGTTCAGCCACTAATAATGAAAAAGCCCAAATTAGTCAGACAGAGAAAGAGAGTGCATTGGGATGTATGTGAGGCACGACTCATACTGTGGGTTTTGTCTCACTTAAATGCTATTGTACCTGTTTTCACGCATCCTTGTAGCATCTGGTGTGGTCAATCTTTCTATCTCTACATAAAATTTTAAATTGGTGGGGTTCAAATGTCACACATCGGGCACACATAAGCAGAGAGATACCTAAAGGCAGAGACTACATCTACAGCAATAAATGAAGCAGGGCCAGGAGCAGTCTTGGACACTGTGTCTCAGTCATCCACACTGCTAACTTATGATGTTTCCAGGCCCAAGGCTGATAGCCCATCTTGAAAAAGTCCTGGGCCCAATTTAGAAGTCGACATTGGCCAGGGAGCATTCCCAATTGCAGTTTCAACACAGACACCCTGATTTGGAGAGTGAGAGAATTTAGGGGTATGGACAGGCTCTTCCATGCCATTTGGCCTCAGAGCCAATCCTGGGTACATTTAATTGACTCACAGGTACATAATCTGTGACTCCTTGTGCCTTTGTATCGTGGGAAACAAGCCTCGAAAGCATTACTATTCTCAAAGTCTTCCTAATTCTTTTTATTTCTAACTTAATTCTTAGAGACTATTGCTTCTTACCTCCAATCTATGCAGACTCCTGCGTTTTCTGAACCTTTGCAGGCAAGAGCCACAATGGGGACTGCTTTGCTGTGGTACCCATCTCTGTCTCTCTTTTATGAGTAGAAGCTGCTGATAACAGACCAATTATGGTCATTATTCCTATTATAAGATGTAAAACTCGGCACAGATGGTATCTTATTCAATCTGAACGTGATGCAAACAAAAGAACTATTTTAACACACTGTATAAAATCAGGGGACTTTCCACACTCTTTCCCAGGAGTGCTTGAAAGCTCATGATTTAGCTGACTTGGCACCTACCCTAGACCCACCAGCCAAACTAGACTGTTTTTTCTTCAGAACAATATGTTTTGAAGATATTACTAAATCACAGCTCAGTGGATGGGAGAATCAGTGCACTGGATACAGCTTCATAAGCCCTTCTCACAGCCTGCACAGTCAGTCTCCTCTAGTACTGGCTCTCACAATTCCCCCAGTTGAGCTGCTGTTTAACTCGACTGCTTTCTCTTTGTGTCACACAGCTCATCTTTTCTAAATCCTAAAAAGGTTTATCAAAAACTAATCAAGTCACTGATGCTGCCTCCATATGATACAAATGAGCCAGACTTTTCAACCAGGACTCCCTGTAAGTTAATTTGAAGCAAGGTCATTACCTGCGTTTATTAGAAGTTTTTGAGATGAGAAATGCTTTTGAAGGGTGAGATTAAAAAAAATGAGGTTGAGATGAGTTAATACTTTTTTTTCCTGTCTCGTAATCTTACAATCTGCAGGGACATGGAGATTACTTCTATAGTTCAATTTACTGCTGTATATTCACATGAAGTAAGAAGACTTTCCACTCAAAGTAAGAATACTTTGATTTTTTTGTAGCAAGTACTGTGTTTAAAAAAAAAATCAGATGTAATGCAATTTAACACAGAAACACATAGAACTAAGTGGTATGCAGGTAGAAAATGCAGACAGTTTAAAAAATGCATAGATTCTGTCTCAAGAATAAAAAATTTGCATAGAGAATCCTGGCAGTGGTAAAATTCATTATTATTATCTGTTTTGTATGACATTGGCATTCCTTAAGGATGCTGCAGTTATTTCATAAGTTGTTAAATGGTACATTACATCATGGAGAAAAAAATATGATCTGGAGCTGTAGAGAGGAACAGAAAATCCTCACTATTTTATAATTCAAATTTACTGTGCTTTATCTGTTTGCCAATGATAATGACTCTGAGTATCTGAATGGCAGCTCCTAAAAGTAATTGATTTGATTTCTTTGTTTAGAACTTACTGTAAACAGAAGAAATTAATTTATTTTTTGTCAACTCTTTTGGACTGAATGCCTTCTTTAGGCAAGTCATATATCTCATTGCCTCTAAAAATCTCCTGGTTTAACTCATAACCACTTAAAAATGAACCGCTGAACAGCACTGAGTGTATGTTTATATAAATGAACATGTTATGAGGCTTGATCCAATCAATCATGCATTTCAATAGCTACAGGAAATGGCACCAGTGTGGATCAAATAATACACACAAATCGTTACTGATAAACTGAGTGCAAGTTATTGAAAAATTCCTCTCTAATTGGTGGAAAAATTTGTCTACTTCTCCTGCCTCAGCTTCTTTCATATCTGGTGCGTAAGAAGCCATGTTGCTGCTATTCTTGTTTCTGAATTCCAAAGACATGTTCAGGATCACATGCCTTTATAAAGGAGTTAAGTTACCTGTGATCTAGTTGGATATAGACGACAATATTTATTTGATGATGTGTGCGGTAGAAACACGATAGCTTAAAGAGGTATGGCTGAAAAAAATGCTAAAACATGTTAACTGATTTGATGTACAATAAAGACTGAAAAGCTTTTTGTCTTGAGCTGATTAGAGAAGTGTTTGAGAAGAACAAACCTTTGTCAAAATCAGTGATTATGTTAATTTTCAAGTATTTTCTGATTTTCCACTTGATGATCTGAAGTCCAGTACAACCTGAAGTTCCACATTTTTCTGGGTTTTTTCCACATTTTTTTTTTAAATTGTGGAACAACAAGAACAATAAAATAATGTAAAACTAAAAATAATACAAATCTATCCAAAAATTTCTGAGGGCATGGAGCTGTGAAGGAAAGCAGCCTGCCATGCCATTCACTTCTGCTCACAAAGCCCTGCAGAAAGCAAGAGGAGCCATACGAGAGAGTATTAGATTTGCTGTCAGTGTTTACTTCTCAACAGATCATTCCTATGCCCAAGGTAATGCAGAGGAATAAACGTATGGGTATTCAAAGTGACGGGCTTGCCCTTGACCCTGCTGACCTATCTCTGCTTCAAGATGTATATTAGCTCTTAAATGAAACAGTAAAATGTTTGGAATATGCACATGCTTTGTTACAACTGCTTCTTCCTCACTGGGAAGCCAAATAGAAAAGGCTTGCCGATTTTTTACCCCCTGACAGAACGGACCTGTTGGAAGAATAGTTCTCCCCTGCCCCTTAAAATATAAAGGGTGTGATTTATTTCTGCTATTCACTTGCAGACAAAACTGCTGAGGTTAGTGAAGCTCAACAGTAAGAAAAACGAGAACCACATCCTAAATGTCAGCACAGTCCCTCTAGATTTTCTGTACTGCTTGGCACTTAGACAACACTTTTTATCTGAGGAACTCAAAAGGCCAGTTCTTAGTTCAATCCTGTAATACCCCTCTGAGGCTGGTAAAACGCCCAGCCAAGGGAACTTGAGTACAGAAAGGTTAAATAATTTACTGACAGTCACACACTGTCAGTAGCAGAAACCAAAGGCCCAAATGCCCAGACCTGAGCTGTAAATGTAACAAGCAATAAGCAAATTCTGGCCATTGTCAGTCGATTTGTGTATCTGTTCTTTAATGGAATGCATTGACTATGCATCCTTTGGGGCTTAAACGCTCAGTAAATCAAACTGAGCTAAGGCTTGTTTTAAATAGATGTAGATTTCTAAAACAAATAGCAGCATTCGCTCAGAGAAGTGGATCATAACTCATGGATAGCCTGTTGTTTTGGAAAGAATAATCAGCAAAATGCAGGAAGAAATTTTATAGTGTTGTCTAGTAACAGTTATCACTCCTGTACAATTTTACATTTAATAGCAAAGTCTCGGCTGAAACTGCAATACTGCAAATCCTTAAAATGCTTCTGCGGAGGGTAGGAATTATTATATTTAGTTTCTGTGCAAGGAAACTGATGTCCATTTGGAAACTGGAAAAGAAGAGGATTCTGCTCAAACCAATTTAAATTTTGAATATCTCAAGTAATGACATTAGAAGGAAAATGGAACTTAAATGTTACCCCATTTAAGAAACTATTATGCAGGATTTATGAAAACTTGATGTAAAATCTGAACTTGTAGGCCAGGATTTCTGTAATTCTAGACCAATAAGCAACCCACTATAAATCCTGTTTAGTAGCATTTTTTATAACTAGTGAACTTCCAGTAATTAAAGAAAAAACCAACAACATTCATAGGAATAGTTTGGTCAGCAATAATTTACAATTAAGGAAAATCTTTTTTTTTTTTAATTTTTGTTTTTATAGCCAATATATACAACAGGAATCTGCTTATTAAATTTGCAAGTGGCACGGAGGTAGGATGAATTGTGAGTACCTTAGAGGACAAGATTAGAATACAAAATGGTCCTGCCAGTTGGAGAAATGACCTAAAAATGTAGGATGTAAGTCTAAGAGGATGTACGGTTAGGTAAGAATAATTAACTGCATAACCTCATAACAGGAATAGGAAGGGTAGCTCATTAGATTGGGATTTTTTTAGGGGTTTGTAGCGGCTCAGAAGCTGTGTTAGCAGTGTGATGCCCTTTGGAAGAAAAAAGGTGAATATGATAATGGGGTACATATATAAACCAATTTTCAAGACACAGGAAACCATCCTCCAGCTGCTGCTATATGAATGCTGGGTGAAGTGCTAGCCCCATGCCCAAACTTGAACTCAAGAATTATGAAAATCAAGAGAGAGAAAAGGGAAAAGAGATTTTGAAAACACAACCTTGAAGGAAAGATTGATTAAATGGAAGGGAGGAGGGGGGGAGGGGAAAAGAGAATGGGAGGAGGGGGGCTGCAGCAGAGTTGATAAGCTGTCAAACATACAGAAGGCTGTGTCCAATACAGCCTAAAGTTCAGTAGGAAATATTCAGGATGGACACTGGGAGGAGTTTTCTAAGAGCAAGAAAGGAAAACACTGCAGTAAGATGCAGGAAACACTGCAATCTTTCCCACCAGTGGTGAGATATACAACTATCAGGAATGACATTGACACATAGATGATTTCCACAGGACTCTCTGATTCTATTCAACTAAGTTATATCTATTTAGCATTTCACAGAAATATCAGCATTATTAATTTTTCATGATGTAGCCTGCTTGATTTCATAATTTTATGTAGCTTTCCACTCAGACAAAGATGGAGAGATTCCAAGCAGACCAAATGGTTCTAACTTTCAGATGCCCAATCTGCAAGTTACTTCTCAACTAACACAGTGTCAGTACCCCACGGGGAATCTGAAGGAGACATTACTCTCCAAAGAGTTATAAGTTTCAGTTATGGATGATACAATCAAAACCAGTGAGAATTAGTTTGAAGTTGATCAAGTTTGACACTTAGTTTTGCTCAAAGCTAACTAGAGTGGTAAAACCAAAATCACGATCTAGAGTCGTCTAATGCGCAAAGTAGACCAAACATAGCGAGCTCTGGTGGCAGAAACACTAAAATGCAGAGTCAAAGAGTGTTCTGATGGATAAATCATACCTGGCATTGATCGCATATATGATGCATAAAAACCATTCTGACTGGTGCACCCAAGCCTATATTGCTTCAAAATTATTTTTGCTTTGCTGCTTCTTACAGCTTTACCTGACAAAAGTCTCTACCCCAAAGGTTTAAACTGAGATTTTTAAATCATCTTACAACCATTCTTCTCCCTCTTGATAGCTTAGAAATATCTTTACTGGCCCTGAAGAAGTAGGCATCCTGACACTCGTTATCTAGAATTATAAAAGCTTATTGAAAAGACATCCTCAGCTGCAAATAAACACCTTTTTTTAAGATTCAAATTGCACTTACAACTTCAGAATAGCTTTTTTGTATACCTCCATCTGTATGGACCAGAAACAGAATAACAGTGAGGGGAGATGAGGAAAGGAGGAAAAAGAGACTAGGGGAGAGCAAAAAAAGAGGGGGAGGGTCAAGAACAACCCTAATGACTTTGTGCTTAGTGTTGCAGACCCAGGATGCATCAATAAATTCAAACCACACCGAAAAAATGTTGTTACTCATATTCAGTATGATTAGACCACTGCTAATGATGGGAGAATTTGGCCTCTGCCTTTTAGATTCTTATTTAAATTTTCTCCTATTAAAGCACTTGAAACAGAACCCTCTCTTTATTACACTTTGTGTCATTCACCAACTTCAAGAACAGAAGACTTCCCCCTGGATTCTTCACAGAATTCCTGGGTAAATTACTGGATAAAACTATATTTTTTGTAATCTGAGGGTTTCTAGAATTAAGAGCCTAGTAGATACTTAACAGTAAAATACATGGAAGCTTGGGGTTCGTATGTATGCTGAATGAACCAAGGCTAGAGTGTACATGTCTTCCATTGTGCAAAACTGAATGTGTAGTTAAATTAAGAACAATAGGTATTCATAAATCGGCACAAGTGCCCATGAGAAACAAGTCTGCTAACTAAATAAGAAGAGAATCAGTGCTCCTTGTTCCGGGAATTGTTACTTGGTATTAAGGTAGGAGTGTAGAGAGTACATTTTTTTGTGAGAAGAATTATTTGGTTTATGTATCAAAAACAGATCCCTTTCCTACATATTATTAAAGCTACACAACTGAAAATTATAAATAGTATTTTTTGGAAATAATTCTATTTCATTCTGCTTTGGTTTTAAGCTAAAAGATAAAACTAAAGAAAATCCAAACCCATCAAAAAACCAAGATAGATATTAATATCTTTACTAGGAGAGAAAATCTTGCAATGGCTTGAAAATAGAGTTGATTTATTGGCTCTGCAATACTTCAGAATTTGAGTGGAAATTATTGAAAATATTCACTACTCAGTGAGTAAACGTGGCTTCAGGATGGGTCCGCAATTTTCTCATCCTGATGCATAATGCCTAAAGTCTTATGAATGCAGTAAGTTACTCATTTCCCCATCAAGACGAGGCAGAAAGCAGTGGACTAAGGTTTTCTGACTTGGGCCTTGAAAATCCAGCTTTCAGCCACCCAATTAATATGCCTTGCAGCTCTTGAAGTAGACAGAAAAACCTGAGTATGTTATACTTGGTAATATAGTCAATAACATGTACATTTCAAATGATGGGGACATGAAACATCACATTTACTTTAGTCTCTTAAAAATGAAATGGAACCATTCTAAAGAAACTTCCAGAAATTAGTCCATAAATCTGCTTTACTTATAGGAACAGTCAGCATTTATAGAAACAATTTTTATTATGCCATGTTGACTGAATCACGTTAATCACAGACTTGAAGAAGTAACTACATATTTCCTGCACAAGTGTAAGTACTTAGATCACCAATTTAGGAATCAAATTCTGTTCTCATAGTTAATCTGAATTCTTTTTCAAGGCACATTAATCTCTTGGTAGACACACCTATACAGACCTGAGCTGGCTTTGCAATCCTATCCCCAGTTTTACTCAAACTGCCTGGAGAATAATTAATACATTTAAATTCCTTTATTTTCCTTCATGTCACTTGATGTACAAGTTCAAAGCAGGGAAACCCCACCAAGACCTTCCTTTGGATGAGGCTAAAACTTGAATTTGAGATTGTCTTCTATAGTATTTCCATGTTAATGAACACTAAGCTGCCAGGGCACCTTGCTTGCCTAACCAAGAAAGTGCACCACACAAACTGAAACGTACAGTCTATCTGTCTATTAGAAGCTTTCTATCCTCACAAAAGATGATTTGAACTCATTGTGTCATGGTTATGTGAATACGTTTTGTCATGAGTAGCATTTTAGTGTTGAAAGGCACCTTTTTGCTATAATTATTTTTAACAGATTTAATGACTTTTAGATTAGTATTTTTCCACCCAAAGAAAACCAGCTTCTAGACATACATTTTGGTCCTATGAATTAAAGCCCAAAACATGTATTTTTTAAAATATTTTCATCGAGTTTCCTCAAGGGAAGAAAGAGTTAATACTCAAATAGTCTGGGATGAAAATCCTCAAATGAAATAAAAAATAAGTTTTGAACATTCTGGGTTCATGGTGTTATCTTCTCCTGAAGCTTTATATGCCCATTAGACACTACATCCCTGGTTTGTACTTTATTAGTATTCTTCAACTCTAGTAGTCAGAAGCTTGGAAATGAGGTAACTGGCATCATACCAGCTTTCTCTGTCATTTAACTCTGGCCAAACTACAAGGGATTTCAAAAGAAGAATATCTTATATTGTGACCACAGGACAATGGGCTATGGCACTTTTGAAATAGGACTTTAGATCATGAGTCCTGCTGGCGTCCAGTCAGTGAAACAGTGGGGGAAAAGCCTTTAAGATATTTGCCTGATCCATTAGTAGCTCCCAGAGCTGTAAATTTGTCTCTGTGATCAGGTTATTTGCATCATTCTGTGGCAGCTTCTAGAAGATTCAGTAATTTTAGTCATTCATTGTTGCGCTTTGTGGATTTGTGTCCACAAAACTGTTTTTACTGGAATTTTGCATCTTTTGACATGAGGAGGGTTTTCCCCTCAAAGCTCCTTTAAAGGGACCACTGAAAAAAAATTACTAACTCTTTGAGTGTTTATATAGCTCGACCTTCAAACTTGTTGCAAGTCTATTCTATGCAAACGTGACAACTTTTTTATTCCTGGCTGGGCGATTTTGAAAACAAATCAAGAAGACAAAACCCAGAAGCACCAGGAGATAAAAGCACAGTATTATTAGGTCCAGTTCTGTGGTGTTGGAAAACTTATGTGAAGGCTGCTTGCCTGGGCACGGTGTTCCCCTTGAGCTTCCAGAACCCAGAACAGTAACAGACCACCCAGCAGAGACCATCAGGGGCAGCCTTGCCTTTTAAAGTCTCTGATTTTCAACCCTTTAGACTACATTAACTTAATGGCCATTGTAAGATTGTTTTTTCTCTGCCCGCAGCCTTTTCTATGGAGTACACTCACAGACCGTGTGTGGGAATGTATGGAACAACTCTTATAGAATTTTACCATCATGTCACAGAGGACGCACATTGTCACTGCCATTGTACCCAGTTCCAAACACAGGATGCTGATCCCCTGACCGTGAAGCACCGACTAGCAACAATTTCGGAGGCAATCATAACAATTTTATGAGTAATCTAAAGAAACAGAATTTAACTTGAGAAAAGAACCCACCAAACAACAAAAAAATCCACCCGAGCAACTATAGCAAAACTGAAGCCCATTACAAAGAAAAGATTAGGACGACACGACTATTTTTTCCCCCCATTGTTAAATGTAAACTAAGCTAATGGTAAAAAAGTTCTGGAGGATGAGGGAGGGAAGCTGTGGATGATTGCTGCATTCTTTACTATGTCCTCTCTCCATCCTGGAGAGTTGGATTCTCATGCCAGCTTCCAAGTAAACAACACGCACTTCCTGGCTATCTCTAATCTGTGCAGCAATGTGTGTGAAAGGAGAGTGCTGAGTGATCTGTGGTTCTGACCAGGTATCCTGTTTTGACAAGGGTGTTTGTCCTTTATCCAACATATTGCAGAAGTTATTCTTAACATTTTTGTGCTATGTATTATTGGAAAAGACCTAATTAGGTCTTTTGGGAATGATTTCATTTGGATTACTGAGAAGTTTAGAGGGCCAGAGGTAACAATTAAAAAACAACAAAAAAGAAGCTGCACTTATGAAATGTTTTTTGCTTTCAACATTTTAAATGACAGTTAATTACAAGATACTGTCTTTCCTCTAATTAATATTTATACTATATATTACAGTCTGTGGTTTAAAATCAAGTTTTAAATTCGCTTCTAAATTTCTTTTAGGAGCTAAAGGAATTGTTTTAGTAGTTGGCTTACCTTTTCATTTGATAAGTAATGCTACTCAAAAATTATTTGCGGCAAAAGACTTCCAGTTTGGAAAATGTCCATTAAGCAAACCCCTGACCAGTGATACATAATGTTTCTAGTGAAGCTTTGCTGGCAACAGCAGAAATCTGAAACAAATTTAAAGATGAACAATGTGAAGATTGGTGTAATTAGCTATCTGGTACTTGGATGAGATGATTCAAGATCCACGGTTTAAAGAAAGATATGCTGTCTCCAAAGTGAGTAACCTGCCATGTAGGCTGAAGAGAACTCCTTAATTTGACCCAAGAAGTCCTTCGATTTACTCAGCTGAAGAGTGCCCACAAGAGAGGTTTAAAAGTGGCTGAACACTAGAGATTAGATTTTGGCTAGGGTAGAGTTCATTTTCTTCACAGTATCTAATGTGGGATTGTGTTTTGGATTTGTGCTGAACACAGGGATGGTAGTTTAGAGAGCCTTTTGGTATTGGTGAGCAACGCTCACACAGAGCCAAAGCCTTTTCTGTTTTTCGTACTGCCACACCGGCAAGGAGGCTGGGGGTGCCTGGGAGGTTGGAAGGAGACACGGCCAAAGGGATATTCCATGCCATATAACATCACGATCAGTATATAAAGTAACGGCGAAGAAGGAGGAAGTGGCGAACTTTGGGAGCGATGGTGTTTGCCTTCCCAAGAAACTGCTGCACGCAGCGGGGCCCTGATCTCCTGGGAATGGCTGCTTGACTATGGGAAGCAGTGAGTTAAATCCTTATTTTGCTTTGCCTGCAGTCATGGGTTTTGCTTTCCCTATCAAATTTTTATCTCAAACAGTGCGTTTGTAAGCTTTTCCCCCTTCAGTTCTCACCGTGATTTCACTAGTGGGGGAGTGAGCAGCTACATCGTACTTGGTTGCTGGCTGGAGTTAAACCACAACAGTCACCCAGCTGACATGTAGAAAACGTAGGTTACTGTTCCTCTAGAAGACTTGAATGTGCGGTCCCATACCTCACCTACTTGCCAGAGCCATCTAGATACTGGAATTTTTCATAGGAAAAAAAATTTCTATGATTTTAGTGAGAAATATTGATAAAATTACACTTCTGTTTCCCAGTTAGCATTAGTAAAATACTTAGTAATATGAATGAGGGGAAAAAATTAATAAGGTTGACATCATCTCAATTGTTTACATGGTCTAGTCTTTCACACACTGAAGACTTGTTGTATCTTTCCCCTCTGTGATTCCTTTGCACTTTGGACTAATCTAACACCTGATTTTGTTGGAAAGCAGTTTACTGAGTTGTGTCCCCAGTCGTAAATTGAAGAATGCTGAGTTAAACTTGTTTCTGACTTTCATGAGAGTAAAATGGATACCCCCCAAAACAAACAACTTGTCATTTCTGAAACTAAATCATATTAATTTAAATCTAACATAGCTGTAGATTTTACTTAATGATAAATAGCACTGCCATCAAGTAAGGGAAAGAGGACTCCAAAAGAAGGCAGGTTAGTTGCATTTAGAGACAACTGAAGGATTTAAGCAAACGAAGCTGAGAGGATGTTTAGGAAGCTAATAATTCTATCCACTGGGTCCAGAAGGCACAGAACCTAACCTTTTCCACCTAGCTTTCTCCATTTACTACGTTTGATGACAAAAACTATTAATTAAAAATGGCTTTAGTTACAGAACCTGTTCAAGATGCTCAATATTCAGGAAAATTTAATTCCTCAAAACAATAACACGTGATGATATCTTACAGAAAAACAATTTGTTTGTTTTTTATTTTCTTTTGAAGACAAATTTTATCTCTGAATCCCTTGGAATTGTCCAACTTTTCTACCACAGTCCAGGGAAGGAAAACTGGAGCCATACATTCTTCTTAAAATCCATCTGATTGCACAAGGGTCACCTTGGCATGACATTGCCGTGGTATTTTATCATTCTAGAGTTTTCCCAGATAATTCCCCTTGCACCCAATATGTGAATATTTTGGAAATGTTATGAATCTGCTCCTAAGTCCTACATTTCTAACTTACTTTTTCAATTTTTTTTTTCTTTTGAGAATCAAGTATCCATCACCTATTTTCTATCAGTTCATTTCCATATCTGAATAAAGGCAATCCAGAGGCACAAATTCTCATTACAAAAAAAAACCCAACACAACAGGACATTTAATGGTGTAATATGCAGTTAATATAGGGACTGACAGTGACGTTATATATTGTTGGGAATTCAGTGTCAGTGAACTTAGACTAGACCTCATTAAACAGCACTAATTTGTTTTTCTTTTTAAGGCAAAATCCCAGTTCCACAAGATGTTGTAATGGATTGTGATTTCAGAAGTCCTTCTGAGCACAATGCTCACATGAGGACCACTGGAGGGAACTAGTTAAAAGGATTTACTTTTAAATTATCTGGTATGAACTGAATATATTAGAAATAATGAATCATTACAAGCTGATGCCTTAGAATGCTAAATCCTCATTTTAGTTAAATATACTGGAGCTGCACAGGAATGATCTTGGAGGGTAATGAAAAGCAAAATAATGACAGATTAGCCAGTTCACTAACTTCACTGATTAAAATCTTTCTCCATAATGAGCAAGCCAAATTAAAGGGAGGCGTGAGGTAAAAATATAAAACATACTTTTCTGCTGAAGTTTTAAGTACTTTAGCAAATTTTATGGACAGATTTCAGATCCAAAGACCAAAAATGTAACCTGAGATATCTCTCTACATTTTACTTGGGATATGGTGATATTCCAGTGATAAAGCCCAAGTTCGACAAATGAGACTCACAGAAGAGAAATTCACAAACTGTGACTTCAAGTCAAGATTAAGAGTTAATCCCATGGCTGAAGGAAATCAATAAAGAGAGGGATTTTAATCAGGTAAAACTTCTATGAGTTAAATTAGCAGTATTCTGGAAACAGTGACTTGGAAACAGAAAACGAAAATTCCAGCCTTGGTAATGCCTTAACTTTTTTTTTTTTTTTAAACTTATTGAACACATACAAATGTACCTAATCAGCTAATTTGGGAAGCTCCATTAAGAATCCAGTTCCCACTGGAGAAAGATATGCTTTCCAAGAAAATGTGAAGTAATCCAAGAACTACTTGGAAAAGTCTGAGGCTCTAAATTGTCATGTTCTCTTTCAGATCACATGGTTTACCTGGTAAAATTTGTAAAACTAGTGACTCTGGTGCATTCTTTATTATTCCACAGCCTGAAACCAGCCATATTTTCATTTTACTGACACTGCTGTCGGTCTGAATAAATTCACTGGGTAGCATCCTGACATTTCTCAAGTCAAGGACAAATATTCCATTTACTTCATTGAGAAGAGTTCTTTCTAAATTTGGCGGAGTTACTCCAACTCATCTCAGCGCTATCGGCTCAGTGTCTAGTCTTTTATATGCTGGGCTTACAGCATAAATAAGGTAACAATTAGAGATGCAAACCAAGTTTCAGTATCAATCTTGGAAGCAGAATGTGTCACCCTAGGAAAACAGAAATGTGAATCCTGAATGATTTAAGCAGAGCTGCCAAAGGGGAATATCTAGCATTTCACTAATGGAAAAAGTGAATGTTAGGTGGAAGGCATAATTGGAAAAGTACAACAAAACTTGAAGCCATGACTGATTTATATAGAGCATAACTTGAAGTATGTTTTACTGTTATTTCCTTTTTAAAGTCTTTCGAAGGAAAGCATTGGTCATTTTTTCCAGGGGTCTCTCAAATAGCAACAGATATGTTGAGACACATCCAAATACTCTGGTTTTGAAAATCATTTGCCATAGTCTTTTGCTAAATATGAAACTCTGGGAAAATTACACACATTTCTATTTTCCTTTACTTATTTTCACTGTAGTAATTATCTGTGACTATTTTAAGACTCAGAGTCAATAGAGAAAACATTATTTTAGAAAGGGAACTAAAGCAATCCACTGACTCTTTTTTAGCATAACTGAAAAGTCTGCCTATGTCAAGTCTAGCCAAAAAGAATGGTAGTTTTCTGCTTGTTAGGAGAGCTCCAGCCTTCCACAAGTTGCAAAAGGGTAGCACCTCCAAAATTTTCACCATCTAGGGAAATTACTCAATGATCTTTAAGGTCTATTCCAGCCTAAATGGTTCTATGATTGATGGATTATTGGATGATGAGTCTGACTGCTTGCACGCACGATGGAGTAAGATTTCTTCCAGCCTTCAGCTTTGTATAGCTCTACCCTACCCAGGCAGTGTGGTTGTGTTTATCTCCTACACCATGCAGCACACGAGCAAGAGAGGCACGAAACCCCACTAGCTGAGCATCATATCTGAGGTGGTCTGGAGTCCTCATTACTGTTAACAGCTATTACAGATCAACAAACCTGGCTCAAGAAACATAGACAGGAGGAGGTATTTCTGAGACAGTGCAGTTCAGAGCCCTGTTTCCTCAGAACTGATCTCAAAGGCCAAAATCTGATCCTGTTTTTCAATTTGCTAAAGAAACCCATAAACTTGGATGTGTTACAAGGAATACATTTATTTTCCTGCATTCCGGCAAACAAAAATAAATGAGAGACTAGAACTCTACATCTAAAAAAGAAAAACATTAGAGATGAATGAACCATGACTTTGTCTAGGACTTTTGGCATAAAGGTATGTGACTGAAATGCACTCTGAAATATAGTAATTATTAGGAAAAAGAAGAAGTAAATGTGTCTTTTAACTTAAACCAAAGTATACATCACCTTCAAGGTCTTAACTAAATTTTTCATCAGAATTTAGCTCAAAAAGAAAAAAATCTTGATCTGCTTAAGAAGACTTCTTCCATAACACAGAGCCTTGTCGTTATAAACTATTAAAAGCATTTCAGAGAGGAAACACAATATGAGCTTTACAAGCAGACTGACAAGAAACTAGAAGTCCTCAAGTGCAGATATTACAAAACCTAACTCTACCTCCCCTTCTTTATAGCAGCAGACAAATCTGTCTCAAACTTTTAATTAAAAAAAAATAATAGTATCTCTCTATCATTTTTAGCCAGGAAATCAGTGCCTTTCTGATACACTCTTACTGGTTTTACTTTCTGCTCATTTCTTTTACGCATTGGAGTCAGTTTCTCTTCTCCTGCACAGTCTCCTTTTTATATAAAGCTTGGTGCATCACTGGTTATATTCATATGCCCAGTCTCACCTCCACAGCGCTTGGTCAGTGTTTTTGTCATTTACTAGAAGGTTTGTGCGAAAACCATTCAAGTGCCCTCTGGTGACTGAAACTCACAGCAAATTTACAGCTCAGTACAGCAATCATGACTATTTGATGGACTTGGTAACAGCAATAACGTGGAAATGTGACGTGTTATAGGCATCAAGCTTGCCCATTTTAACTTCTGATTTCCCTGTTGCTGCAGCCAACACTCCAACATCTCACAAGCCTGAAAGATGTAGGATAGAAACCATCCATTGGATGTAGAGAAGATAGATGCTAAGTTGACAGGAAACAACATATGTTTATTTCTTGGTCATTCTTAGCTCTAAGAGCTGCTAGAAATAAAAAATAACGGTAATCTAGAAACAGTTTATTGCATTCTTCGTGAAGCAATTCCTTCTACTTTTATTACCCTATTTAAGAAAATATTGGTAGAAAAGCAACATAGTAGTAATGGTAGGCAAAGTTTCCATTTGACTGCAGTCTGGAAAACGGATTGTAAATTTGAATTAGTCCAGATTTTGAACCTAACTAAGCCACAGATTAAAAACTTATTCTAAAATGCACTATTTCTCTATCAATGTATCAATTAATCTTGAATCTTAGCCGTTGGCAATGGAATATGATACAATACATGTAAGTATTACAGCCAACACAGCTTGATAAAATGAATTCAAATTTTAAGCAGTAAAGTATGAAGAATAAAAGGATAAGTTTAGTTTTAATTTTCAGCCATTTAAGACCATAAAAATGGCAATGATACATGGAAATACATTTTTCATTTCTACTCCAAACAGTAAGTCAAATAAAGATAACAAGCCACATCACAGACACATTTTGGCTCACTAGAAAATATTCTGGTTGCATGGGTTGCTACAACAAATGTAATCTGATCCAGGAATGAATTACCTACTGAATATACAGGAAAATAGTAAAATAGCAAAAGATACTCAACTTGCCCATGGCAATGTGGGCAGATGATTTTTTCCTCACCTACCTGACTCCTTTAAATACTAAAATTCAAAGAAAAAAACATACTGCACCGAATTAGAGGAGAAAACCACAGTTATTTATGGTTCTCTGGCAGTTGTCTCATACCAGGCTAAGTTTGATTATGTTTAGAGACATGTTTAGACATTAAAGCCAGCTCAAATTCTGCAAAGTTTGAAGAATGGGGAAAGGAATAAAAATTTAACAAAGGACAATTCTGGGGGTTTTGTACTGTTAAGGTATTCATCTGGATACCCTTGGAGGCCCTAGTATTGTCACAGATTGAACACTTCTAATAAAGACACAGTGCTTTGGCCAAAGTATCCCAGTCTGCAAACTTGTGTTGAAGTGGGATAGTGAGCAATTCGTAAGGCAGAATGATCACTTTTACAAGGTGTTTCGCAAAACATCTAAATTTCTTTATGTCCTTCGGTGTCTAAATAAATACTGGTCCTTGTGTGGGCTTCCTTGAAAGTTTTTTTAGTGTATGCTTCAGTAAACCCAGAAAGCCCACTGAAAACACACAAGCAGCCCCAGCTACATGCTTAAAAGTAAAGTGGACAAAAAGTTTCAGCCTATGTTAGGAGAAAAAAGAATCTTTTCAAAGCAAATACAGAATATGACAACAAATCCTCTACAGGTGCGACTGCTTCTCCAGCGTATCACTAGTGCTCTGTATTGCTGTTACTTCCCCTCCTTTTACCTCAAACTATTTCAACCTGTAAACCACTTATCATGTAACATTCTAATCCTTATTGCCCATTTTTGTTCTTCACCCTATTTTGCCTTTGTCAATGTCCCTCTTAAAACATTACCTGCAATATTAGTTTTTTGGTATTCTCCTTCTCCTTTTCTTATCCTGCTTCTCACAATATGTAAGACAAAATGTTATATTGCAGTCTACAAAGAATAAGCATCCCTGAAAATAAATCAAACTCAAATTTAAGGTTGAGGACTAAACCCTAAAAGCAGCCAAAACTTCCACTGGCTTTCAAGAGTCTTCACCCTCCAAAAAATGCCTGCAAGAGTAGGTTTAATAGGGATGTTTTATTGTCTTATTTTGTGGAGCAAGTTTCTTTGCTGTGGTTTTATTTTTCAAGTTTGCCTTAGAGAAAATCTCTAAAATGGTTTCTAGACCTCTGGAAGGTTTCAAAACCAATCTCTGCGCACTACCAATTTTCCTTTAGCAGCAGGACAAGTTTGCCTGCCAGCAAGCCAGTACCTTGTCAGAATGAAGAGCTTCTCATCAGTAAATGCAACATCTTCAACAGTGCATTTCAGTCTCTGCAGTAATAACACAGCCCTACCATTGACTTGAAAATAATTAGCCAGCAGAAGCACTGGTATGTTCTTCACTGCCAGTACAGCTCTTCAAAGCAGTAATTCGTCTCTCTTCAGGAGCATCAAGCTCTTCAATTGAATAATGATGGACTTGAACAAAGCACCAGTGTCAGCAGCAAGAGTCCTACTGTGGAAATGTGTAATCCAGTTTTCTTATGTAGTAATCTAGTGTTTTTAGAACTACCATCAAACCCTCCATAAAAGTGATATAACTGCGTGCAATTAAAGCGAAGTAGCTGAGACCTAAGCTTCTGAGGCCAGTGTTTTCCTTGCAACCCACGCTTCAGATCAGTCTGCAGTTCCCAAACTCCCCTTGTGTTCACACATCCCAAGCAAATTCAGTGACCAGTTTGCTCTTTCAGTATTGAGAGTACAGCAACACCGTCCCTTTTTGTATCAGCATGGAAATCCTCTTACTGAGCCTCTCTGACCTAGTCTTCAGGCTTCTGAGTAACCCATCTAATCCTCTGCACACATGAAAGTCCTGAAGCATGCCTTGTGCCCCCAGTCTAGCACTTTGATTTACACTGCCTCAGAAATTCACCAAAGACCCCAGCAGCTATTTAAATACAGGCTCTGGAAATATTTTGCCTTCATTCTCAGAAGTTGTTTTGGTTTTTTTCCCCCTGTGCACACACTGTTTTTACTCATGGGCATAGGATATGCTGCGTATTTGTACTTCAGAAGAACTAAACAAGGTGCTGTCCAGCTTTCTTCAAGCCTGTACCAATACTCAAACAACTTAGGAATTATTGGTATGAGAAAAAACTCAGATTGTTCAGATGGGTAAATGTCTTTATCTGAGCAGCTGTAAATTCCTGGAGGAGGCAGGTGAGGGCCATAGAGGCAATGTATATGGCTAAAAACAGTAACAGGTAGTCAGTGAAAAGGCAGTTTAGGTGAATTATGAAAATGTAAGTTCTCCTTGTGTTTGTTGGTGCTATGGCCTGAAAGAATTTTCTCTAATTTTCACTTTTTTTCTAGAGGGGGTAATGATTTTCTGTAGCGTTAATCAAAACCACTAGACAAAGTGGCTAGGTATTTCTCTGACATAATGTTTAAAAAAAAAAATTCAGTCAAGGGTGTGTGTTTATGTATGCAGATTTATTTGGAATATTAATTATGTAAATCAACACTTGACTTCCCAATTAAGCCAACCAGTAGCATCAATTAAGACAGCAATAGGTAGCCTCTAACAGTATAGTCAAGAGCCTATCTTCATTTTCAAACTAAATAGATTTAGGTGTGTCTTAGTAAATAAGTAAATTGTGGTTTCCTTTACTGCGATTCTGTTTTGATTTGATTTGAAAATAAACCTCTTTTTCCTCTGTGCCAAGAAGAATTCCTTTAAAGCTAGAAGTAGAAACTCCAGACATGGTCTGCACCCTTTCTAATAATCACGGAGCTCCTATCTAACCACGGACACACACTACTCTAAATGGGGTGCTCTCTCAGATCTGTCTGGCTTGCAATACAGTCCTCCTACCTCATTATTTACATTACTAAAAGTCACTTGTCCTCTCCACTCCCTGGTGATGAACAGCTCACTTCTACCGACGTCTAAGAGAAGGTTCTTCCTTTTCCTTGAGACTCCACTCCCATTCTTCTGTTCCTGCTCCAGTTCCTCACTGTATTCTCCTCTGGCCATTTGCCAGTTAAGCAGAACTAGCTGAAATTTGTCACACTCCATTGCGTTTTGGAGAAAAAAAAAAAATTAAATCAGAATGTTCTGTCTACATGTTCACAGGGTTTTCCTCTCCATTTCTGGACACTTGATGTACTGCCTCAATGTACATAATGTGGAAAAAAATTTATTGGGATGGTATTCACACAAATTTCATCTGTTTTCAACACATGTCTTTTTCTACACCTTGCTTCCTGTTAAGTAGAGCTGGTCATAAGATTTTCTGAAAACGCCTAATCACCAGCAGCAATGCTGATTGAAAAGAACTGTCCCAGTCGAGCATCTGGCTTCTTGGAGAATAAACAAAGATAATCCCTTGTTTCTTCAACACATTACCAAAATAATTGTGTGCTTCCAACAGCACTGATTCATGAACAGCAATGTT
This sequence comes from Pseudotriccus pelzelni, assembly GCA_035584735.1. Taxonomy (NCBI): domain Eukaryota; kingdom Metazoa; phylum Chordata; class Aves; order Passeriformes; family Tyrannidae; genus Pseudotriccus; species Pseudotriccus pelzelni. Next base: position 40,015,792 of record JAWMRA010000078.1, on the reverse strand, counting down.
TCAGTTTCAGGCAGTTACTGTGGTTATCATACTCCTTAGGCTGCTATGTCAAAGCACAGAAATTCACTGTGGCTTGGCATGTAAGTAATTGCTCCTGTACCTTTGCAGTTTACATTGCACACTGGTCATTGCCTAATATGAAAAGGAAAAATCTACACGTTAAGAAAGGTTAACTGAAACTGTTGAGCAGTTCTTTCCTCCGTCTGTCCTTATTTTCTATCCAAGCATACAAATCCTGAAACATAATTAAAACTTAAAGAAGCTTCTGAATGGTTCTTAAACATACTAAAATGGAACAACTGCTTAAGTCACAAAGAACTCAGTAGCTTAGGACTGTGTACGCTTGCTGCAAGAAAATAAAAAAAAATAAGCTGAGAAGAGTGTCATAACAACAGGCATATATGATGAAAACTACTCCAACCACCACAAGCTAAACATTTTGATACCATTCATTCCACCCACAGCTCAGTAAAACCTACGTTAAATAAATACAAAAATGACAGATTTGCTTGGACTGAAGTAATGTTAGAATTTTGAAGTGAGCAAACAGAGTTCTGCAGGAAAGTGTGTGGAACTCATTTTCACAAAATGCAAGTTGCCATTAATTTTCTTGCAGTTGTGACTAATGAGGATGTAGGCAGCGGAGAGTCTGGGAAACATTAACAGAAAGAAAAAGTAAGGCATTGCTAATAATATCTCAGGCTCCAATTCTAAGTTTAGTATATTATGGCAAATTACATAGCTAACATTATTAATATTCAGCCTAAGTAAAATATGACAAACTACAGGCTAAGCCCAGATGCACAGAACATATACCCCATCTTCTTATTTGCTCAATAAAGACAGCTCAAGCTTGAGCAAGCTGCTCTTTGCTCCCCTAAATGCTCATCTTCTTCCATTAACATTTTGTACTAATTGTTATTTAACTTGACGTTTTCCTTTTAGAAAATCAGAATTAGGAACTAAGGTTTGCATAATAAATTTGTGTCAGCTTAACTGCAGAACCCTTCGTTCTTCAGCTGTAAAACCAGAAGCTATCATTTTGCTTACTTGTAAGACTGAAGAAGCATTTTCTTTTCCCTTTTCTATTTGACTGAGGCTCTTATTCCTTAACTTTTCTCAAAACTACCTTGCTCAAATGTTCTGTTTTTTACTGGCTTCAGAAAATGCACATAGATAATGAGAACTAATTGTCTACTAACAACCACTCTTGGATGAGGATATGTTTATGCCACTACGATTCATATAATCGATACATGATTTATGTGTCTTTGAATATCTGTCCAATTCACATCTCTACAGCCTTGTAGTCTTTCTTATGCTATCTTTAATACCTTTTTTAGTGCGTTTGCACTACATTGTACTACTTTGATTTTCTGCAGAACTGTTCAGTTTTTCTATAACTGGCCTCTAATTGCATTATATTATTATATAAACGTGAGGTAAAACAATCAAGACTATGTTGAAACCTTACATGACAGCTACAGGTCAGCTTAAATGACATTGGTGAAGATTAAGGTTTTAATCTATTGTTCCTTACCTAAACAAAATTTCTGTTCAAGGCAGTACAAGCTTTGCATGTAAGATTTACACTCACATCCTGTCTCAACTCTGTGCCTTAAATTCTATGCAGAGAAAACATCTTTTCAAAGCATAGATAGTAGAAATCAGAGAAAAAAAATAAGAGATCAACAGAATACAGATTCATTAGCTTGAAAAGACTGGAGTATTCCAGGCAAAATTAGAGTATTTGAGAAGCATGAAGAATTAACATCCCAACACACTTCCACAAAGGTGTTTGGAGCATAGTGGGAAAGTAAAACAAAGCTTCAGGAAGACATTAAGTCTGAAAGGCACTGGAGAATAGGAAAGACTATACAGTTAATATCTTTACCATAAAGACAGCACAGCAGAACAATTATATTATTCAATTTCAGATAGCCATTCTATTTTCTTTTCTTTTGTAAAACAGAGTAAAACGATACAATCTGTCCAGAAAGAAAGTAGTAAAATTTTAGTTTAACCACCTCAAAATGCCGCATTTTGTACTGCAGGTATGCATTTTGCACAGATAAATCAAAACTAATCCTTTACTCAAAGAATAAGGTGATCATTTCTTAGATAAGGTGACTAGCTGCACTGCACTCACACTTTTCTGACTAACATTAAGCCAAACCCAGGAAAAGCTTATTAAATGGCTGCACTAGTGAATGACTCACTTATTCTTCACTGTGAATCCTGATGCTAATCAGGAGAATAAATATGGAACTTCTGTAAAATGCACTGAAGTTGCAGTTAGTCAGAAGCAGCTGAAAACAAAATCCCGACAGCTTTTCCCTGGCATGGTGCTGAAGTTATCACATCACCAACTCTTTAAGGTAGGACTGCGGCAGCCAGACTGACTTGCTACATAAAATGACAAGCTATCAAGGAAAGGCACTGAAACCACAGTGCATGCTGCTGCATTTGCATGTACTAACCAAAGCAGGGACAAGCAATTTAATATAACTGTCAGCAACACAAAATTCCAACTATTTCTCCTTCAGTACATATTTTTTAACAGTGATCACTGTCCTAGAAAGTGAATTTGTTCCTCCAAAAATCAGACAGCTTTCAGTTACTATTGTAGAAAATTTTAAAGACGAATCATCTGAACCCCATTGACATTTATGGCCTCAGTATCTGCCTGTGAGAATTAGCACTGCTACTAAGATTCGAGGATGGAACTTCACTGTGTACCAAGCATAAGACAAACACAGAAAAGGTAGTCTCTGTTTAAAAGATCTTGCAATCCAGACTGAAAAATTTGAAATGGAAGCTAGGCATGATAAACAGCAGGCTATTGAAGAAAGCAGGTGACAGGGTGAAGCACTGAAAGAATTTATGTCACACGTTCTGAAAGTCACACATGAAGTCATTGGGCAAAATTTCCATTTCCTACTTAACTGCTCTAAATATATATATATCAAGTTAGATGGTAGATCAAATAAGCGATATAGTAGCACGCAAATAGAATATCTGCAACATCTCATGATTAGATGCCTGCCCCTTCAAAATACATACCAAACTCATGCTTGAGTACTGAGACCCTTACAAATGACCAGCAGTCAGAGTGATAACCTAGTAGCATCAAGATGCAGGTGGAGATTTCTGGACAGTCAGCAAAAGCACTAACCCCAGAATCTGTCAGAAATCGCTTTGGAGCTTAAAGGTTTGTGCTAGAACTCAGGCAGATGTCTAAATTCCCTCAGAATTAGGTCTTCTCTTGCGCATAGATGCTTACAAAGGGTTTTTTTTACAAGCACTTGAGCAGGGCTCACTTTTGAGGATGTAGCTGCTGAAAGAAATAAATAGTATCAGCTCTCCTATTTCAAATAGTAGCCTTATATACGGAAATTACTCAAATAAAACTTCTGGGCTCCTAGAAAAGCACCTAGCCAGATAAAGTATGTGAGATAAGAATGCATTCTATACTCTTTCAGTGGTTAACATGTCCCTACGCAGAGTTTTATGACAATCCCAAGGCCGGGAGAGAAATATAGAGGGTTGTTAAGTTGCTATCCTACCTCCCAAGTATGTTCGAAGTGTGGAAAAAAGGAAGTACCAGAAGAAGAGGCTGGGACTGCTCACACTCAGCTGAATCCCTTGGCTGTGGAAACATCGCTTCACACCCCTCCTTGTACAGTTTGGTGACTGCTTCACAGGTCCTTATGTTTCAACAATGTTCCAAATTCCAGGTCTTGCTTCAAAGTCAGCACAGGTACTTCATCTAATGTAAAGCACAAACTCTTTGCAGAGCAGTAACTTAAACCCAGTCCTTTTCATTTCCCTGATAAGTGTCCAAAAATACACTGAGTATCATGTTCCCCATTACTGGACCAGTGAATTTGCAACGTATTCCCTTTAATTTCCTTCAAATGGAACAGCTTCAGCAAAAGGAAAGCACTAGCCATATGGAGTGCTTGCTTCTGCAAGATGTGTCTTCATCAGTCAGGCAAAGACGAGAACCAACTGCTGTCTCATCTGTCTTGGATCAGGGTTCCAGTCACTGAGATTATCCTACTGCAAGAGGTACCACCCTACACTTGAAAGAAAACATTGACTCTTTCTCTTTTTTGGCAGACAGGCTGCAGGCAAGCTACTTTTAAAAGAAGATATTGAGGGCTACAATTCCCAGAGAGTGAGTCTTTTTTCTTTGGGGAGTTGTATGAGTAGAAAGGGTAAGATTTAAGTTTTAACAGAGCAGTGCTTTGCATTGTGTTGTCAGACTAAACAGGTGACTCTGTTGATCATTCCGGTTCCTAAATCACTCAAGGCATCTAGTTTTCCTCAGGCAGTGTTTATTGGGTGCAAGAAGGAAACTAAACACCAGTTTGTAATTCTCAGCCTGGCTTGTGTTGGAGTAAAAAAACACAATAGGTTGTGCTTTGCCCAAGGCCTGTGGCAAAACCATGACTGCATTCACCGTTTGCGAAATGCTCAAGGGCACTTTCAGGACAAAGCACTACATAAAACACAAAATACTGTTGGACTGATTTCCACAGCCAGAAAGGAAGCAAACTGTCTCCTATCAATGCCACCAGCAAAATTCCTTCTTGTCAGTGACAGCAGAAGGAGGCTCCAGATAACTAGAAAGCCAGTATGTGATAGTGAGAAATACCACTCTAAGCAGCTTTGCATTGTGATTTTTTATAGTGTTTGTACTTTACATTAAAGCTTCTTCCTGTTTTTCAGCCCACAGTCTAGAAAGCAGAGCCAAGCATTGCCTCTGTTTCTTAGTGATGGTTTTCAATTGGGTACATCACCCCTGCTGAATCCTCCTGCACAGGCAGACCAAGTGCAAATAACTGCAAACCTAGAAACAGCAGGGAAACAGAAGATAATTGCGCCACATTTTGCAGCAGTCAAATGTCAGATCTCTTAAAAAGTGAGCTCGTCTATCAGTCTCTTTCAGATTTACATGTCACACTCTTTTTTTTTTTACATAGTTTTGCCTAGTGCAAATACACTGGCCAAATTAGCAGTGGTTAGCAAGGAGGCCTTGGACATCACCTTGCGTGCCCGGAACATAAATCACTGTATCCAAAGCTTTTGTTATAAAGAATCTCTAGGTCTGTAATTTCAACGGTGGTCTGTGCATTGAACTAGAAATGGCCTGGAGAAGCTGTGTTACTGCCAAAACAGGTCATTTCTCTTCCCCCCATCAGTAGGATATAAAACATAAGAAGTAATATTGCCAAGGCAGAAATTTCTTTCTGAATTCCCTAAAAATTAAGTCCCTGACAGAGATACTAGGTATTAAAAAATATTTAAAATATATTAAAAAGCTGGAACATACACTGAATTAGGAATTGAAAGAATGGCAATGATGATTTAATTCTGAATGTTTAACATTCCCAAGAGATTCTGTGATATCTTCAAATCTTAATGACTTCATGCATTAACGCAAATCATAAAAGTTACTGTAAACTACAAATATGCACATGTCTGCAACAAATTACTCTTGGTCTATTGCACTCCTGTACTATTCTATAAAATAACATTAACTCTTCAGGAAAAGAGAGAGATTTCAACACTTCAGAAAAATAAGAAAGCCCTAAATAAAATAATCCCTGAATGAAAATTCTTGCAAATTCACTGACTTCAAAAGTGCATGCATCTAGTGAAACATTAAAGCAGCTTATTAAAACAAATGCCTATTTTTTACATAATTCCTTTTTCTATCCAGGCTGAGTGTAGACCTTAACTCCTTGATGCCAGCTGAACGTAGGAGGCTACATGAAAAAGTGATGAGATCAGCAGCAAGGCAGTGCAAAGCCAAAGGCTCAGACTTACTGACTCAGGTTTTGGACTGATACAAGTTTTTGCACATATGAACTACAGAGCCTTGAAAAAACTTACAAGGTACATGTTGACAGGCCCGTAACTATGAAGGAGATGCTACTCTAAAAAAATAATCCAGAAGAAAGAGAAACAAAAGAGATTAAAAAGAGTTCTCAGTGAGGTCTTGCACATCAGTCAGAAATCAGATGAAATGTATAGATTTTGTGTAGGCTTTCTAGTTCAGGACAATTTAACCCTAATAGAAGACATTTTCCTGTTAACACAACAGTATATGTTTCTGCACATGATAGGTTGAGCTGAGTTTTTTAAACACTTAACGTATATAATCTGGATTTGTCAGCATACATTGAGCTGAAAAAGATGGGCAAAAAGCATATTAAAAGTTCGAAGGATAAATTTGTCTCTGGTTTCCAGTTCAGAGTTCTTGTGAGATTTAATCTGTGCTTAATTTGTTTTTTGTTTTTTAACTTAGCACTTTTGAATTATGACATTTTACTCATGAATTCAGATATGCAGAAGAAAAGTCTGACACATGACTTGTAGGCTTTACTTCAGAGAAGTCTGAACCTTCTCACGGCATTTTATTTATTTACTCATTTTTATTCCCACTATCACTTTGTTTTGTTTAACGACAGGCAGAAGCATTATTTCCCCCTCACTTTTGGTTCCACTTGCCTGTCCCTTTAAATTGGAGTTTTCTCAATTATTAAAAGCTCTGAAGCCATTTGTTGTTGAAACAGTTTTGCCCACTCTGCAGAGCGGGAGTTGTTGGTTTATTCTTTCCACCTAATTCACAAAATGCTTTTGGCATTTTACAGCTATAAATCATTATATCTGTAGCAGTTTCATGTCAAAGCTCTTACTTTACACATCACAGGACAGGTAGACAGCAGCATCTACACTTTGTGCAGTATCTGTGGCTTTGAAAGGCGTCAGGGTTGGATGCCATTGCCCAGAAGTGCGAGGGTGCTGGCCAGAGAGGCAGCAAGGCAAAAATACCAATAGTTGTAGCATCAGATATAATCTTTCAGGACCACAGACCAACACAGTCTACACTCTTCAAGCAACATGCTGAAGAGTCACTTAAACTAACCCTCTGAAGTCTGAGCAGCCCAAGCCATGTATATTGTGCTGTGCAGATAGGCTTCCCTGAGTCTCTGGATTAAAAATAGCTGCATTCTTCTTCAGGAAAAAGCCTTATTCCTAGAGTATCCCATATCTTCTTTCCCTTCCACCCTGAAGCGAGCTACCATAGTGGACTTGGGGTTGCATTAGCATGTGGTATTTTCTAAGTTTGTTTTCAAGGGCTTAATTAAAATGTTAAACATAAGCCAACAATCACAAGAAGTGTGATGTGGAAGTATGGAATAGAACTTGAGTTCAAGACTTATAAAATGTTACAGTTTGCTTCTGGAAAGCATTTAGTTCCTTGTGACTTATCAGAAACCTAACATTTAGAGAGAGCTGATACTTTTTTCCCTGAAGCTGGTACTACAGTTCCAATTATGACAGATCACTGTGCCAACTGTGAGCAATTACCTTTCATTTCCTTTTAAAACCTAGTCAACATGCTAAGCTAAGTCAGGCCTCAGTTACTTCCTGAGGTTTGGATGCATGACCAAAGACATTTACAGGAAGATCAAGTTCAGCCCAAACCTTCTCCTCCCACGTGGCTATATCAAAAGTTACTGCTTCAAAATTGCCCATTCTGAATTCTCCCTGTTTTTCTGTCTCTGCTTCAGAAACCCCTTAGAACTCAATAAGATCAGTAGCACTCTTTGGATGGTACTTCTCTCTTTTTATGAACCATATAAAAGATCATTCCTCTAGGGGAATGGATGTTGCAAAGCCAGAGTTATTTCTGTCCCTTTTTCCAGGACAGACTATTAACTTCTCCATCTCTGTATGTTACCAAGTTTGTTCTTACACCGTTATATTAGTGAGGATTGTAACCCTGGGGACCTGAGTGACATCGTAGATTTGAGAGAAGGAAAAAAAGGGAGCATTTTACTTTTCTCTAGCAGTTGAACTGCATCTTAGACAAGACTGAAGATAGCTGTCAATACATTGTCAGTGTTGTCCAGGTTCTATTTTATGTAGTGGAAAAAAAAATGACACATTACATAGAAAAGGTCCTTTTAAAGTCTTTAACTGTTTTTTATGTGCAACCAATCACTCTTTTTACATATTTTTAAGTTTCTAGAGGACTAATTATTTATTAAACCAAGGACCGGTAGAGATGGAAACAACTATAGTATGTGCTATCTGCTTGTATTTCTACAGTGCACCCTATAAACGGAGGTCCTCAAAGGGTAACTAAATTTATTGGGTCTGAATGTTCAGAACACCTCAGGTAAGGGCTGGTTTTTGACTTCACATCAAAAGTTTACCCAAAAATACGTTTTCTGAAATCTTCTACCTCCACTGAGGCACTGAGAGGAAACTAAAGTTCTTACTGCTCTGTGGCAAAATTTTAATCCTTGTGCTCTTCAGTCCACCACCACCATCATTTAAGAAGAACAAATGCCTAACATACAAACCAGGTTGATACTATTATAGCAGTGCTAGTGTGGTCCTTGCAATGACCCTCAATGCCAATGCAGTATTTTTAGAATGATCTCTCAAAGCCTGCAGAAGGTTTTCAAGTCAAATGTAAGAAACACTTCTTTTCTGTTCACTACTTGTCCTTCCAGTACTAAAGGAGGCCTACAAGAGAGCTGGAGAGGGACTTTCTATAAGGGCATGTAGTGATAGGACAAGGGGGAATGGCTTCGCACTGAAAGAGGACAGGTTTAGATCAGAAATTCTGAAGAAATTCTTTGCTGTGAAGGTGGTGAAGCACTGGCAGAGGCTGCCCAGAGAAGCTGCAGCCACCCTGTTCTTGTAAGAGTTCAAGGTCAGGTTGGATGGAGCTCTGAGAAACCTGTTCTGGTGGAAGGCTGGGAGTTGAAACTAGACGATCTTTGAAACCCTTTCCAACCCAAACCATTCTACAATTCTATGAATAAAACCACTATTCCTCATGAATTTTCTAAATCCATACCATATTTCTATGACTAGTGCCTACTGGAGGTTTAGTCTAAAGTTTGGTGTTAAGAGAATGGTGAATGACTCAGGCCTCCTGGTCAATGAGACACTTTCTGCAGACAAGGAGAAGCAGCTAGGATAATCACATTAAGCAGATGGTCTGCTTATAGTCCCACAAGCTTGTTTAACTCAAACACATGTAAAATACCGTTTTTGCTATTCACAGGAATTGTAAAAAATGAATATATTCACTGCTTAGCTATAAAGGCAGACAAAATCTCTGCCTCCAGACACATAAAGGCTATTCTTATTGCTTCAAAACATTCTAACTGATAGACTAAAAAGCACCTCAGAAAAATACCATTACTTCAACACTGATGATGGAGTTTTCCATAGAGCCAATGTGTGAAGTATCATTTTTTGGACATCCTTCGGTGATAAATTAGTGAGTTTTTTTTCACAGAGTGACAGCTAGAAGTGTCCTAGTGTTATTGATTGTGCTCACTGCAGCAGCACTCTTCTAATTCCCTCATTGTTGCACGGCATCTATCTAATTTTGCTCACGGGGTTTGATAGTGCCAACCCAAACCATGCTATGATTCTACGAAACATCAGGAGATAAGCTGAGAGCGGGACATTGTTAATGCATAGTAAAACTAAAACACACTGAAAAGATGTCACTGGCTGAAAGGCACATAAAAGACTGGTATATAAAAAAAAACAAACACCCACAACCCAGCAGTAGAGTCCAGTTATTCTTCCTCACGTTCTACCACCCTCAAAACTCATATGATGATGAAGCATTTAGGGTGCAATGAAAGGTACGTTATATTTCTCACGAACATTTGCTCTTTCATACCCACACTTACGAACTGCCGCTTCCTCGTTCTGGCATCCCCTGAACACATTTCTAAGTCAAGCGCTTGCACGTCTCAACTTTTACATAGGACAGTTTCAGCTTTGTATGAAAATTATCCTCAGATCTCTCCATACTTCGTCATTTATATTTCTTACATTTGTCTCACAGAAAAGAGATCTCATTGAAGATTTGGAACATAATGAGATACATATTTTGGAAACTATTTAGACAAATATTGAAAAAATTAGAAAATAGCCAACACTGATTAATTTCTTATGTCAATTCTATCAAACAAGACTTACAAATTTCACCATGACTTCTGAGTTTCTAACATGAGTCTTTTATTGAAGGAGCTGAGAAGCTTTGTTGTGCTTTTTCAACAAACTTTTTCCCCCTCTAATATTTATAATTCCCATATAGTCTTACAATTTCTGTAACACCAGTCTATTTTTTCCAAGGTTTCATATTTAGCCTTAGGCAACAACCATGCTAGATTCCACAATAACGTTGTCAATGGTTTCTTCTTTGCTACTCCCAGTGTGGTTTCACTTGTTGGTACGTGGGGTTGCACAACTCCCTTTTAAGCTGTGCATGACATTTTTCAGTGTGCCTTTAGTGCTACTTCAGAAACTTCAGAGGCTGCATTTTCACTTAAGAGTTTAAAAACAGTCCTGCCAAGACTGACTTCAGACACCATGATGCCAAGGGGCATTTATGCTACTCAGTATCAGTACTAAGGGATGAGAAAGATGAAGTCAAGAACAGGGAGGGTGGGTTGAAGAATTCCAAAGTACTCATTTACAAAAATTGATATACTGGACATTCAAAATAATAATGAAGCAAATAAACAAAACCATAGCTTGGCTATGAAATCAGGCCGCTCTGAAGTCAGGAAAAATGAAAGCAAGCAGGGTCTGCGAGCCTTTTCTGTGTGCAAAGGGGTAGAGAGGTCACTCACTCTGGGACAGATTACAGAAGAGCCCAGTTTGCACACCAGAGAGCCAATGCTGTCTTGGAAGCTAGTGATGGCAGTGAAAGCATTTTGCTCAGCAGCAGTGCTTGTATTTGTCACAGGAACTGCTCACCTGTGCTGCTTTAACTGAGCTAAGCACTTATACAAGTGAAGAAAAGGCCACTGTCTCTTCCAAGTCTCTGAATAGCCAATAGTGTTCTTCAGCAATCAGTGCTCTAACAAGATGGAGAGAGCTAAGCCAAGGTATAGGCAGATAGTAACATTTAGAAAATAATTCTGCCACTGCCCTTAATTATCCCATGCACCGCTTGCATTCAGCTATACTCCTGCCTGCTTATCTCAGCTCTTCAATTCAGTGTCTCCTGAATTTCAGCCTAGGCCTGGTCTGATCCTAGTCCTCTTGGATCTTGAGGAAACCTTCTCTTGACTTCTGAGCTTGCCTGGCCCAGGCTCACCCCCTAATCATGGGTGTGCGCTTGCAGCCCACAGTGCACAGCAGAAGCACCACGTAGCGTACACATATATTACGTAGCTAAAGAACTCAGTTACTAACTTCTTCCCAGCAAAGCAGAAATTTCTTAGCTCTCAAGACCAGAAATGTATCACTCAAAGGAATTGTGGAGCAATTCTCACTGTTCAACAGATCCTTGGGAAAATAAGAAATAAAATTCCTGGTTTCATGTCAGGATGAGCACTTTCAGGCGTACTCAGGAACGAGGCTTGGCATTTAAAGTCTGGGTCTGATGAGGCAAGGCATAGAGTACCGGCTATCCTAAATTCACCAGATTAGTACCGGGATGACATTCCCGAGAAGGAAGATTTACTGTCAGGCCTGTTACAGTGTGTCCAACTACCTGACACATAAGCTCAGGAGGGAGATACAGGTATCAGAGGATAAAGTTTTCTTTGGAATTCTCTGATGTTACCTTAGCCATGGCCTGAGTGAAAATTTAGTATACACAAAGCTATCACCCTTGCCTGAAGCATCATTTCCCTGCATCTCTTTGAGAGCTGCGTAGAGCTGATGGCCTCTTAGAGAGGATCGTGGCATAAATGTCAAAATGCACATCAAACTTAACCCCACTTGAGAGATCTCAGCACAGTCAAACGTTTTGCAGTATCCAGTTGAAAAAGAAGTGCTTTATATGAACTAATTTTCCTGACAGTTTTTTTCTCTCATTCTCTTGTACTTTTTATCCTGATCATCTCCAAGGCTTTTATTAATTTCCTCCAGTACAAAGCAATTTAAAATAAGTTCACACATTTGTTTGTTCACAGCAACAAACATCTAAAAAATTTTTCTCTGTGTGTAATTCATTTTAAAAAGCTGTGCAATGAGAATAAACCTTTCAAATAAGCTCATATGGAATATTACTCTACTGGAAGCATAACGTCACAGAGAACTTCTAATTTCACTTTTTCTGTACTATGGAGATATTTTCCACATTTAGTTTTATCACCCATGTCTTCCAGTATTGCCAACATCTGTAAAAGAATTCCCTATACCTGCCAAAAGAAAAAGAGAAACAAAAACAAACAAAAAACCCATGGAAACAAAAAAAAAACACACCACCAAAAACCAACCAACCAAAAAACCCCCAACAAAACAAAACAAAAAAAATCCAACCCAACCCAAACCAAAACCAAAGCAAAATACTGTGTGTGTTTCTTTGGAGTTCTATTTATTTATTGCAATTTATTTTTGCCCATTCAACCAATAAATTATGGATACAAGTAAATAACCTCTCAAGCACTACTTATGACATGGACCAAGAAGGCTACTTTATTTCCAGAGTGAAAGTCTTGGAATAAATTGGATTGTGCTAGAGGGAGATTTTTATTGCCTTGCCGCTTTATGTTTGATTTAATGACACTTCTTCAAAGGGAGTCAGATCTTTTTGTTTAGCTCTACATATACTGACTCAGACAAATTTTTTGGTTAAGTGTATGTATACTGACTCAGCCATATGAGAAGGGCTCTCCTGGTGAAAACTACGGAGAAGGTGTAGATGGTCTGATCTTCTGAGTTTGAGGGAGGAAGAGATGCATGAAAGGCTGTAGTTGAAGCTTTTTATCCATGGCTATATCACACTCTTCCCACTTCATGCAAAGATACAGTTATGTCTCTCATACTGTTATCTGCAGAAGCCCCTCCATGGTTTCCATCATGGAAAATATGAGACACAGCAGTTCAATATTTTCCCCTGTAATCTATTCAAAGGTACTTTTGGTCCAATTATGTACCAGTAATTGTTGCTTTGCAAGGCGACAACTCTGAAGAGCTGAGAAAAATTAATAAAAATTTTCTTAAAACTCCCATAATTTGTCGGGCTTTGGTAGTCAAATTGCTGTTGTAATCAAGTAATAATTTCAATAGAATCACTATTATGCCGTGTCTTGAAAATGGTCATTAGATGCACGCTGATCAGTTTTGTTTTGAAAAGGAGCAGTTGCCTGAGGAGCAAAAGCAACAGCCCAAGAAGGGGGGAATTTTCTAAGTAGAGAGAGAAACACACCAATGTATGCCACCACTAAGATTATAAAAGAGCTAATTATTATGAGTAAACAGTGATCAAGGAAATCTCTCAGGTTACTAGAAACCAAGTAGTACGAGAGAGTGAACAAAGTGAACTTTCACTACGTAAACTGAACACTTTGAGGGAATAATGCTGACACACACAAGTTATCAATGGCAACTTAATAACTGATCCATATGACATAAGGGAAAGTTTGCAGACTTATATGAAACATTTTTTAAAGTCCAGTAATCACTCTTTCTTAATCAAAAGGTTATTAAAATTAATTATTATCAAGTAAACACAAGTACATGCCTCTTCTGTTTATGTGCAGAAGCCTATACTTTCAAACTACAGAGCACAATCTTTTTGGTCAAATGTTATTAAATAGTCTTAGGCTTCTCACAGAGTGTTTTTTCACAGAATATGCTGAGTTGGAAGGGACCTACAAGGACTGAGTCCAACTCCTGGCCCTGCATATCCCAAGAGTCACACCATGTACCTGAGAGTATTGTCCAAATGCTTCTCGAACTCTGTCAGGCTTGGGGCTGTGACCACTTCCCTGGGAAACCTGTTCTAGGGACCAACCACTCTCTGAGGGAAGAACTTTTTTCTAATATCCAACCTAAAAGTCCCCTGGCACAGCTTCAGGCCATTCCCTCAGTTCCTGTCACTGGTAACCATAGAGAAGAGATCAGTGTCTGCCCCTCCTCTTCCCCTCATGAGGAAGTTGTAACGGCAATGAGGTTTCCCTTCAGTCTCCTCCAGGCTAAACATACCAAGTGACCTCAGCCACTCCTCACACGGCTTCCCCTCAAGGTCCTTCATCATCATCATTGCCCTCCTTTAGACACTCTCTAACAGCTTAATATCTTCCTCATATTGCAGTGCCCAAAACTGTACACGATATTCAAGGTGAGGCTGCCCCATTGCAGAGCAGAGCGGGACAATCCCCTCCTGGCTGGTGATGCTTTGCCTGATGCCCTCCAGGACATGGTGAGCCTCCTGGTTGCTGTGGCACTGCTGACTCGTATTTCTCAATTGTTACTAAAATAGGCAAGGTATTATCAAACTGTGCTCACCATTCTTGTTTCTGTAATATCTGCAGAGAAGAAAGATGATGATAGTAGGGCATTGCAGAAATGAAATTATTTTAGTATTTGTGGTTTATGAACCAGCTATACCTTCAGTGGACGGGGACCAGACCACCTGTGCGGAAAGGAAACAATTTTGCAGGTAAGATGTCATGGCTGCTAAGACATGTGACTGTGTCCAAAAAAAGAAAGTCTTGTCCTCCCTCCTTGAGGTAAAGAAAAATTTAAACATGCACATAGAATACCTACTAACTAGGATAAATCATTAGAGCTAACATGTAAAGGTATGCAAACCACACTTTATGATAATGATACTATTCAGGCCCAATATTTCTTGGCTGGCTTCCTTCTCTGCTTTCTTCTATGTGCTTTTTGGAGTGATGGATTAGAAATAAGTCTGACTCACATGGAATTTGAATAGGAGGAATGTAAAAAAGTAACACTGTGGGAATTGTAATTGCTTTGCTAATTGTTAATAATCTAATTGTGCTTTTCCCAAAGACAATGAAATAAGAGGATTTGGTGAACTCTTTGAATCACAGACAAATTTTCAAACCCATCCGGTAGGACTAAATCATGAAGAAAACAGAAGTCCAGAATCTCCAATTTCTTTTAAAGGGGTCAAAATTTTCACCATGTTTCTTACACTTACTAAAATTGACCAAAAAAAGCGCACTATTGTTATGAAGTTATGGTACAAATGTAACTGTACTCGATGTAAAAAAATACAGCTATTTCACTTTCCTCCTCACCTTTCCATTTTGACCCTACTGTTTACTGTAGTCTAGTAGAAACACAGTTAATGTTCTTGGCAGTAGGTGACATACCTGAATAGCAATGGATTCCCAGAAAGGAGCACTTCCTAGCTCTGTGATCCTGTCACAAAACTTGTGAGGATGCTGGTTCCCTGCTAACTAGCGTCTTATCTTTTCTTGTGCTGATTAGCTAAATGGGGAAAAGGAATATTTTAAGTATTCCCAAAATGTCCTGAACTGGGAAAATAACACCATAAACTTACTGTCAGATATAGTTCTGTGCAACCTGCTAGAAGGAATGGAGAGAGGAAGAGAGAGTTTGGTCTCAGTGGAGAGATGCCAAAGATAAATCTGGTCAACTAGGTTCACAGAAATGTAAGAAGAAAACAGTCTCTCCAACCAGAAAAAAAAAAAAAATCAAGCCAAACGTCAAAAAATTTTTGCAACAGCTTAACTGAATTAGCTTTTAAGTTTCTGAGAAAAATGACAGTATGCCTGAAAGAATGACCTCTAGTTTCTGCCAAATAACAACCAATAAAGAAACCTCTATTGATATTAGAGGATGAAGAGTTTTCAGAAGAAACCTATTTCCAACTTTGCCAAATAATAGTGTACGTTTATTTTCCAAGGGAACACATCCAAGGCAAAGTGCTTTTCCTAGGAAAAAAATAGTATTCTACTAACTTACGTCAAACAACAAGGAAAAATAACAAGCAAATTCCTGAACCTTGAATACTAGGTCATAAAACTCAAAGGAGGAGAACAGTTTCCTGAAAACCAGAAGAAACTGTGGCAGACTTCCTAGAGTCCCTCTGCAGTGGGAGCTTGTGTGTTCAAGGCATGTTTGTACAATATGGGAAAGAAGTAAGAATAAGCAAAGAAAGGTGATGACTCCGGGGAAACTATTGTAGAAAATGTCTGTCTTCATAGTTCAGTAATGGACCCCGTGCTTTAGGAAAGCTGTGACAGGGAGCTGCAACAGTCCCGTGCCTTATGAAAAATCTTTGCACACCTGAGCCTTCAGAAGTGCACTCTGTGTGCTTTTCTGCATACTAATTCCTTACAGTTAAGGGCTGAAGAAACTTCAGCATCTTATCCCAGAACATTTCAGTGCAGCGTGTAAACACGAGCAACGTGTTTTAATTGGCAGGCACCAGCGACCTGTGCTATGACAGTACAGGATGCAGCTGAACATGCCACGAGTACAGAGCAACAAGGTCAACACACATGCCAGTGTGCAGAGACCACATGCTCAAACACGGAAATTTAAAATAGCCCTTGAACGTTTTGAAACCAGGCAGAACAAAATCTGGTCTTCACTTGTAGGAGTGAACTGAGTCAGTGGAGAATGAACAGAGCATGCTTTCCATCCTTAGTCCTGTCCAAGGGAATTATCAAAACTGGTTCCAGTTTGAGACTCCTCCAAGTGCCAGGAAGTGGTTCTGACCTGGAAGTTAGCTTTGGAGGTTTGTCAGGCTCCTAATTCTGTCTCCAGTGCTGTGAAGGGGCATTAGCAGATACCTAGCCTACTATTCATTATAGAAGAGGGAGGTTATTTTATTTTCCATGCTTCTTTTAGCGAGAATGTGTTGTACCAGTCCACCACTCCCACACCTTCAAGCAGCAAATAATGTCAAGCTTATAAAAATGCTTCAAAGTGTTTGCTTCCCTTTAGCCATGTCCAGCTCCTATGATTAATATCAATCTGCCAGGATAATTTTCCTGCATGAATATTCTTTTTAATACTAAAATAAAAAGTAACACTTAAAAGCACGGTCTTCTCTATATAGGAGTATTCAAAACCAGATACTCATCTATGTTCAAAACCCACACTCCTGTTACTGAAAATATTCATGCTTTCATTATACTTCATTTACCATTCCTTACAAATAAAGGCAATGAAAGAACATGTGTAGCTCTTTGCTTCTTTATGATATCAAAAGTACTGAGTTTACTGTTGGGTTTGAAATATAAGAATTTTTTTTTTTGGTTGTGGTTTTATTTGGCAATTCACAAGACAGAAGGAAAACCAACTGGAGAACAAGAAATGTGGTTCTATTTAAATTAAGATAAAAAAAAAACAAACAATTTTTGTAGAGAATATCAGAGTTTTGCCGAGGTTTTTATTTTTCAATTTAAAAATAAAAACATGAAGAAAATGAAGGTAATTATTTTCCTAATGAGCTAATACTTATAAATTTTCTCTTTTATTATCAAAAACCCCAGACAGTTTCAGAAGGAATAACAAATTTTACCTAATAAGGTTCTGTCTATTATAATACTTTCTTTCTGGATTAATTTAATGAAATTTTAAAAATTTAACTGAAGAAGACCATAAACAATCTGAACATAGACCTTTTTTGAACAAGATTTTGGACCCTCTGTTCTTCAGAGATCACTTACAAACCGAATTTTACTCTAATGGTACAGATATTTCTGTTTAATTCTCTATCTGAATTAATTGGTTAAAAAATACCCAATCAGGCCGGGTTCAGAATAAGGCTGAAACACCTACTTACCCTCAGTATCAGTACAACTACAATAGCCTCCATATGATGCTGTATCTCATGCTACGGTCATATATTTGTTTCCTTTTCTGCCTTACTTTTCCATTTTAAACTAACACCTATTTAATTCAAATTCCTAGCAATATGATATGTAAATATCAATTATATGTATCTTCTCAGCGAAGGACCGGAAAATGATAAATGCAAGCCTTTTGGTTCTTTCAACAAATTATGACTACCATTACTTTAACAACAACTATTACTGAATGCATTTATAAGATCAGTATCCATTTTCACGTTCTATAGTGATTTATAGGCCTGAAACTAAATTCAAAATCGGGAAGAAAGATAATCTAAACTGCAGAAAACACTATCATCCTGAAACTAGGAACAAAAATGTAACCCAAAGCTAATTAAAGTACTAAAGTTTTGACTTACAGATCTGGTGACTAGCACATGTTTATGCTTTTACTGGCACACAATGGATATATGCCAGCATAGCTAGTTTGGTTTTATTTTTTTCTTCACAAACACAGCTGTTTGCAATGAATCAATTCTTACAATTTCCCAAATGACCTATAATGAAGGAGAGCAGCCAGCTTTAAAGCACCAGTTAATATCCTTTCCTAATCCGTGTTTGTGAGGCTACCTTTGCAATAAGCGTATTTTGTGAAAATGAAACTGGAAATGCACATGTGCATACACACGTGTGTGTGTTCTTTCTACAGAGAAGAAGAAAGGTAAAATGGCATTGAAAGAGGATGTCAAATACATGAAAATTATATGATGGACCGTCTCAAAGGGTGAGGTCCTGCCTTGGTCACACAGCAATCAAATCAATGGCATGATGAACATATTCTGCTGTTCACAACCTAATTGCAATATAATTCAGATCCTAGGAACTTCAAAGCTTTTTGAAAGTAACATTCAACAATTTTGCTTCACAAAAAGTTTTCAATTTATATCCCAGTGAAGACAATCAGGATACTCCTGGTGCCACTAGAACGGGTAACAAAGAATATTGTGTTGTTTGGAAGAAAAATTGCCTGAATGGTTCATAGTTATTTGAATTGTACCTATTTATAATTTTCTTAGACCATAATAACAATCTACGGAACTGAAAATCTGAGTATGAGACAAGAGGAATATGCAAGATGAGTCTCTTTTCTACCTTTCTCAGTTGGTTTAGTACAGACCACTGATACAATGGCAGCAGTGGTCAGCTCCAGATTGCAACTCTGATAAGTATTTTTACCTAGAGAGGTGAATCTACTTCTGCTGTGTTTAACAGATAAAGCCCAAGACTGATACTCCTGAATAGATTAAATACATAGTAGCAATGTAACATTTTCTAAAGAACATCAATATTTTTTCCTGTGATTAAAATAAATCTTTTCTAAGGCCATCTAGGAGTAACTGTTATGTTATATATGCCACAAATTCTAACAGCTTAAACAGACACCCAAGTTTATGAAACAGATACACAGATACTATATTCTGTTTGAGTTACTAAAAAGAGAACATCAGCCAAAAGACTCACGTATGATCTTCATGGTAAAGCTAGAACACAAAGGAGTTGTCCAGCCTTTGCCTGATCTTTTTTCTGTGTTTTTTGTTCTTCAGCGACCAAACACATTTCCTAAAGATCTCCATAGCACCTCATTTAAACTCCATGAACCAATCAGAGCAAGTTGAAAATGCTGTTTCTTTGAAGCAAACAGAATTCCTTTGGGAGCCTCTTTTCTGACAAACTTTGGATACCTGTCAGTCATTTGCCTTGGTGTTTAATGATATAAAGGCCAGAAAAGAGAAAAACATACCCAGAAAAATAAAAAGCTGTCTGTGATCTACAACACAGGTCCAGAACACAGTGTGTAAAAAATCTGTATTACAGATAGTTTATAAAGTACTTGGTCCGTTCTATTCAGGTAACTTTGTGGTGTAAGCAAGGACAATTAGCTTTGAACTGAACATCCCAAGAGATACTTTGGAAGTCTGATTAAGAAAAATTGATAATACCAAGAATTATATGTAGTACGTACTCTGAGAAAAGTCACATGTTTTTAACTGCCCCAACTGTAGAAATTTATTGGTAGCATCAGAGGTGCTATAAAAAAGAATGATACTGTGGATGTCTGAATATATTTGGCTAAAACCAATTTTTAATATATAACATAAAGCATGTTTTTGTTTAGCTCTATGGTAATGTGTTTTCCAAGAAAGAGTAATATACTTTGATTGGGAGGCAGTATTCTATAACGAAAAGGGTTTACTGACAACATCAGTTTTATTTCTATCTGCATAGATTGGGGCATAATACTGAAACACAACCCTGCAAAGGAAACCCTGGCCCAGCATTCTTATGACTTGACACGCTTTGAAGGTGGCAAGAAAAAAATATCCAAGACACTTTACGTGTAGCCAATCCATTTGGGTTGTTGAAACCAACCATGTTTTGTGCAGGGGTCTCAAGTACATGAAGATGGAGAAGATCCTTCCTTTGGTATCACTTTAATAGATGGATTGGAACAGAAAGGAAGATGTAAGAGACACAGGCAGGTCCCTTCTCTGCAAATCATTTTGACAAAATTCAGTGATGAGAAACTACTTTAATAACTTCACATATTGTAAGTCAAAGGTAACTTTGGCAACAGCCCATTAACAGATGACCTGAGTAACTCAGTAAAAAAAAAATTTAAAAAAAAAAAAAGAAAACATTGGAATGTTCTTTTTTCTTTTCTTTTTGTCAGCCACAAGCAAATTTTTTTTCCTAACCCTCAGATATATTTAAGGGGACCAAGAAGGTGAAAAGTAGCCTAGAGGTAAAAAGTGATTTTTACCAGGCAACAATATCTCATTATCTCAATGTTACAATAATGCAGAGTGTCATGGGAAATAATATTCCTTCATGTTAAAATGTAACCATGTACATGGTATTCTTCATTCAAAGCAGGTGGTGGGAGTTGCAGTCATAAAACAGTTATGCAAAACCACAGATCTCTCAATAGATATTTGTTTACATTACATTTGATTTTTGATATTTTAACACAGACTAAAAGAAAGACTGGAGTCGGAGGAGAGGAAAAGACAGATAGAAAATGATGAGCGAAACTTATCTTTTACCCTAAAGAGAAATTCCGTAAGAAAGGCATATCATATTGAGTAAAGCCATTATTTCATATCAACAGTAATCAATTAGCTGTGGATTATATGGCTGGTATGGTCATCAGCTGCTGTATCTGCATTATTACAGATTTTTTTTCACAGCGTGGTTTACTTTAGCAAAAAGACTCAAGGCAGTTGGAAGTTTTATAACTTTGGAAGTAAAAGGATGAGAACTAAATTTCAAGAGGATCACCCTTCTGTAATCTTCTAAAAAACACAAACTCAGAACACTGATATGACCAGAGAAAACAAACTACTCATTTCAGTCTTGCAATTGTCCACCTAAATCCCCTTTCTGTACCGAGTAACTGCAGGAATGATCTTAGTTCAGCTCTCAGCAGTCACAGTAACAAAAGCAGTAGAATTCACATCTAGTATATAAAATGTTTATATAAACAATATCATGGGCATTTAAAGGGAATGAGTCTTTTTCACGGTGATTTGATCTGCTAGACACACAGTGCTCCTCGAGAAGCTGCAGGCTGCTCCTTGCAGCTGTGCTCTCAGAGACTCCTGCTGGACACACAGTAGTTGCTGACAAAGAGTTTTGCTACCTGCAAAGCTATACCACCTCCTATAAGGCAAACTAAGCCACTAAAAAAAACCCTCATCTGTTGCCATGATTTTTCCCACCATTGGAAATACTTGATTTTTCCCCGGTCCTGGCTAAGGGTACAATGCCAGAAACCTTTCCTTTGTGTCTACCCTCCTGAAAACTGTTCCTGTCTTCTCCACAAGCTAGTGCAACTGTTGAAGGCACAGAGCAGTAAAAACAGTCTTCAATCTTCTCTGACTGTTTTAGAGGACCTGGACTTGTTGTAAGCATGGAATAGGCTTTTATACATAACCACTATTAACAAAGTAATTCCCTTGCATTTCTACCAGAAAGAAATGGATGCAAAGACTAATTTTGAAAAGCAAGATGAAGCTGAATCTGACTAAAATGTTTAAGACCCAGCTTCACGTGCAGTATCCTGAATCTGTGTTATCCCAATATTAATCTCAAGCCTTACTCCTCCCATTTTGTGGCAGATCTTGATGAAAATTTTTATCCAACTGGATGTTACAATACTGACATGTTAGACAAGGACAGGGTTGTGAAGTGTTTATTTTATTGCAGTGGAGATAAGAATTATGTTTTATATCACATGTAGTGATTTGTAAGATAAACCCATACATTAAAAGCTACAGCTCTACCAAATAAGTGCTTTTCTAAGTCTAATAATAATTCAAACCATATAATCAAATCTTCCAGTCCATTCTGATCTCGTTCTGCCAGACATTCCTAAGTCATATTGTAACACCCCCCTTCAAAACAACAAAAAACACAAAACAAAAACTAAAACCTCATGAAGAAACCTGAAGGTAATCACTTTGCAAGCCTTATTTATTCTGTTATAAAGTAAGACTTTTGGAGAGCTTTCAAGACAATACTAATTCTTGAATAAATGCCACTACAAACCTCACAAATGTATAGAATAGGCAAACTAGTTTCTGAAGAGAGAATGAGCAAGCATCCAGCTGAACAAACCACAGTGCCCCACTGCCCTACTCATATCCTTTTTCTCCACACAAATGCCAGAAAACACATTTCTTCTGGATAAAGTGAATTCTGGCTGACTGTATTTTCTTTTTTTTTACATTTGCCATCTTGACAGAACCTGCCCATTTGCTCTATCCCTATGTACAACCTAGATTGCTTTCCTGAAACACTTTCAAATTCCACTTACTGCCAGGATCACTGAATGTTTTATCTATTCGGCTTGAATTCCCCTGACCATGACATTATTCAAATACTGCTGATACAATGGTCTCCACACACAGCTGCTTCAGCTAACACACATGAGGGAGAATTTTATTGTGACAGCGTATGAAAAAAATTTACATAAACAAAGGAAATGTGCTAACATTTTCAGTGTCCAGTAACCAGTCCTTCATCATAGCACAACACCTACAGGAAGTGTGTATGACATCCACAAGTACTAAATGAATCCATTAGGATTAGCGGTATTAAAATGAATACCAGATGCATTAACAAGGGATTGCATAAAACAAAATGCTGCACAAATGTTTGCATCCCAATCCCAGCTTTCAAATAACATCAGCATATTACCCTAAAATCATTACTTTGCTATTCTAGTTCCTTTCCTAGGGAGCTCTAATGATAGTTCTTGCCCTGCAGTGAATTCATATTGCATCTGGCACAGGAAATTTGGCATTTCAATTTACATAACTGTTTTCAATTGCACAAATTTGCTGTTCCCTAATTCTCAGCGTACTTTGAACAACAGTTTTCAACGCTTGACTGAGAAAGAGCAAAACTCTTAGCCGAACAACTTTTCTTCCCCTCCCTTCTCTTCTGTTAGTGAGTTCTCGTGCTTTTTCAAATGAAGATAAAAGAAGGTTAAATGTCAGATTTCCAAAAAGAGCCTAATTTAATCCCAACAGCTGGGACTGACTGACATGTATTATCATGTATTAAGAGAGAGAACTGTAGCCTGGGTGAAAACCTAGACACCAAAATGTGTGACATTTCCCAAGAAATGATGTTCTTGTTTATGTCAGATCAAAAGAGACAAAGATAAATTATAGTATTTTTATGAGACCAAATAAAATCTGCACAGCTTTATTACTAACTGAATTTGAGCTGAAGTTGTGGAAGGCAGATATGCTTCTCCAGAATATGCACAGCTCCATGGTGTACACTGTTGGATGCTGAAGCACTAAGCTCTGAGTGAACAATGATAATACACCACACACAATCCACATGAAATTGTATGTGGAATTTAGAGGGAAGACAGCAAGGGTGGACTGGAGTGGAGGAAATGTGACACATAAAAACAAATCGAATCCAATTCTAAGAAGATGCAGACCCTATGGCCTAATCTAGTGGTAACTCAAGTTCTCTGAGTGCTTGTAAATCAAGGCAAATACCATTATGGTACAACCCAGGGTTTCAGCTCACACACTGAAGCTATTTACATTTCTTGAGAGAGATGCAAAAAGCTGATATTGGCAAATTGCAGAGAACTACAGCTGTGGAGAAGAAGAGGCAGGCTAATCCTAGTTTTATTGCCAGTGTCTCTGTCATTAGGAGCAGCAGTGAAAACAATATCTCTTCTGCTTGCCATTGTCATCCATGGTTCATAATTATGTTGCTCAAATTTCCAGCACTGGCTGCTGTGATATATCCCGTTCTTGTCACTACGTGCCTGTGGCAGGATATCTAGTTTTTGTAACAGTTCGTTCTCCATGACTGAGTTTGGTGTCTGAGATCCAAGGAAACAACTCGGCTTCGGAGTAAGACATGCCCTGGGCAAAGGGAGCCGGCACCACTTTCATCCAGTCAGAGAAATCTATTAACAGGAAAGATAAAGCCGCAGAGTATGGTGTCTCCTAACAGCTCCCAATGAGATATGCAGTTCTCCTTACTGAGGCAATAACACAGATTAATAAGCAGCAAATAAGGGAATAAAGTTTGCCAGAACTACAGTGTCTCAACGCACAGCTGTGTCCAGTGTCTCCTGGCCTTTCTGAAGATGGCAATGGCAGCCACAAGGTGGGCTGGGGACACAGGGACAGCAGGAATTTCCAAGTACAAGAGAGAGGAAGAGCTGAGCTCAGTCAAGTGAAACACAATGCCAAATTTCTCGAGTACATCTAAGCCTCAGAAAAGACAGGAACCACCGGTCTATGCAAATCCCTTCTGTCATGCTGAAACCTTCTTGGCAGCCTAGCCCTTCCTTTTCTTTCTGCTTTCATTAACTGCTGCCACCATTCCACCCACTACAGCTGTTCAGCTGTCTCCTACTGCCCACTCACTATTGTGACCCAGTCCCTTCCCTCTCCTGGCCTTTGTTGCTACTTCACACTGCCCAGAAGGAAAACATGCCAATCACAGGTAAAACAGGTTTGGAAAGAAATTAGAAGAGCAGATTTGACTTCTCAGCCATTCTGTGACAGTATTGGAAAGAAAGCCACAGAAAGACAGACCACAACTGTACGTAGCATAACTATGGCTTTCACAGATCCTACTCCTTGATTTTTCCCTGTTTGGGAACAAATTCACCACACAGAGTAAATGATCAGTTCCATCTGAAAGGCCAATCAACGTAAACAGTTTTAAGAGATCCTGAGACAGTAATTTTGAAGAAAAAAATATTGTTTCACTTAGGCATCTTCCAGAAGGTGGTACAGTATAAACAGGTTTCTTGAGTTCCTAATAATTGAATGTAGAGAGTGCATTCTGGAATAAGTACATAAATGCCTGTGTGTGCAGTGCTGTGGACATACGCTACTCTTTTGAAATAGGTACAAGTTCCAGTTTACATCAGAGAGGTCTTTCAATTATGAGGCGAGAGCAAAATATTCCACCATTAAAGCAAAACCATTAAAGGAGTTTACGCTGTATTAGTAGCTTTCTCCTTGTAGTTAAAAACAAGAAAAATGTATCCAAACCCCAGAATCTGTGTTGAGTCTGCTAATGTCCCTGCCAATAAGAGTTAAAATTTCAGTTCCTATGTTTGTCTTCTTTGGATACATTTCAGATTACTTTTACAATATGTGTTCTGACAGGGAGGTCTAAGAGAGCTGCCAAACTCCTCTTCCCCCATACTCACAAAACTACAAATAATCACCTCTTCCTTTACCCTCTCACTTTTTTTATATTATGGAAGCAAAAATAAATTAGGTAATTTTTTAAAAAGAAAGCAAAAGGATGGAAAAACTGAAGCAATTTTCAAGCGTTATTGTTTCCAGAACTACGAACAAAAAATTAAAGCTGATGACCATTTAAAATGGCTGCAAGAATTTGAGGTGTTGCTCTATAATTGAAATTCAGTTCCAAAGCCTTCTGTAACTCCAATGAAGTCAGTAGGATTTGGATGAATTTGATGCACTACATTTATAAAACAGATGAACAATCATAGTACTGTCTGTCATTCATAAGATTTTGGGGTTTTTTTTGGAATGTTAGGTTAAAGAAGCGTTGAGCTTGTAAAACTGGAAAAATATTATTTACAAAATTTCATTAGTTTATAGATGCGTTAGCTCTTTGGGATTGTCTATCTCCATGTCACTTTGTCTTCAGGAAATACAATTCTATACTTGATTCAGAAATGAGATAGGGAGAATCCACTTTGGAAGTTATCCACACCTAAAATTATAATTTCAAAGGGAATTTGATGAAAAAAACTATGTTTATGCCAACTTTTTGGGGTAGAAAGGGAGAAGGTAAAACAATCAGTATTTTCATACATTTAAAACCCTGCATATTTGAATTAGTCACATAATAAAGTCATAAAAGGCATGGTGTGCCTTTAGGCATGGATTTAAATAGTTCACATCAACTTGAATTTAAGCTATGTTAGGCACTCTCAGGCAGAATTGCAAGGGGAATGGTCTGGGGTTTTTTATGACTTCTGAAGAACAGGTACAAATCACACAGAAAAACCCATCTGTGTTTTTACATGTGTCTAATTCTCAGATCTAAGAGCTGATTGTCAAGGAAAGTATTTCACAAATCTCTATTGCATTGTTTGTTGCTTTCTCTGTAGAAAACAGCTGCTAATAGTTAATCCATTTCGATGTCACCATGCTGTCTTTTCTGCAGCTCTCACAAGAGCAGCATTTACAGGATGCTTAAATAAATTATTTGGTTTAATGTTAAAAACAGGGTACAGTTTGAAGGGCACAAAACAAGCACCAAGTCAGTGAAAGACTGTGCTCTAGCCCAGAGACTAAAGCAGACACTATCAAATACTGTTGGTTTCTGGTTTTGTAATACTGAGTAATTATGGCTTGAATTCTTCCGAATGGAAACAACATCAAACATTTCATCCTGCTTTTAAATGGTTTCTATGCTGTCTAGCAAAACCATTGCATTGTGTACACCTCACTGGAGTCTCATAAAAGAACAGTTAAAAAACCAGAAAGAAATTCCACATTGCTCTCTAAGATTGTCCACTTTTAGGCTTCTCATTTATTGTTCCATCCTTCTAGCTATTATTATTTTCTCACTTCTATGTAAGCATTGTCCCCTCCACTTTCCACCTTACACCGGTTATTATAACAAAGTGTTGACAGACTGCTGGAGATTTTCAAAATTAACTTCAAAGAGATGCCAATGCATAAATCTTGACAAGCTTTTCAGCAGGCACATTCAGATAATTATGGTGAAACAAAGGGTAAGTTTTGACCAACCTTACCTGGGTAAGGTGTGAGCTGATGCACTTCAGCGAAAGTCAAAAAACTGTCTTTTACTGAAAAAGGATGTAACTCTGAAGATCTGTTCAAGTAAGCTGTTGTTATAAGCATTATTTTCAGGGTGAGCATTTCATCAAAAGAATGCTAAAAGAGAAGGTGTCATTCTAAACAGCCAGCTAGGGCTTGTTCTGGCTACTGCTTCTCATACCAGTGCTGCCATTTGAGGAGGTATAAAGAATGAGGGGATTGAAGAGAGATGAAAAGCCCAAACCAACCAACGACACAGTGGTAAGATAAAGACGCTTGTGAGATTGTGCACTGTAGACATTCAAAGACAACTAAAACACACAAAAGAAAGTATCTGGTCAAGGGAGCCCATCAATGTGTTTGAAGAATTTCTGCCCTTGTATACATTACTGACAATCAAAAATGCCCAATCAATCTAAGCTGTACCGAAAACAATATGAAGTTTGAGAGAGCTCCTTGAAGAGAGTTCTTCCAAGGAAGGCTTAGAGTAAGGGAGAGTTTCCATCTTGATTCC
>JAWMRA010000078.1:39798572-39988207 GCA_035584735.1 Pseudotriccus pelzelni | reverse complement strand
TCACCATGCTGTCTTTTCTGCAGCTCTCACAAGAGCAGCATTTACAGGATGCTTAAATAAATTATTTGGTTTAATGTGAAAAACAGGGTATAGTTTGAAGGGCACAAAACAAGCACCAAGTCAGTGAAAGACTGTGCTCTAGCCCAGAGCCTAAAGCAGACACTATCAAATACTGTTGGTTTCTGGTTTTGTAATACTGAATAATTATGGCTTGAATTCTTCCGAATGGAAACAACATCAAACATTTCATCCTGCTTTTAAACGGTTTCTATGCTGCCTAGCAAAACCATTGCATTGTGTACACCTCACTGGAGTCTCATAAAAGAAAAGTTAAAAAACCAGAAAGAAATTCCACATTGCTCTCTAAGGTTGTCCACTTCTAGGCTTCTCATTTATTGTTCCATCCTTCTAGCTATTATTATTTTCTCACTTCTATGTGAGCATTGTCCCCTCCACTTTCCACCTTATACAGGTTATTATAACAAAGTGTTGACAGACTGCTGGAGATTTTCAAAATTAACCTCAAAGAGATGCCAATGCATAAATCTTGACAAGGTTTTCAGCAGGCGCATTCAGATAATCATGGTGAAACAAAGGGTAAGTTTCGACCAACCTTAACTGGGTAAGGTGTGAGCTGATGCACTTCAGCGAAAGTCAGAAAACTGTCTTTTACTGAAAAAGGATGTAACTCTGAAGATCTGTTCAAGTAAGCTGTCGTTATAAGCATTATTTTCAGGGTGAGCATTTCATCAAAAGAATGTTAAAAGAGAAGGTGTCATTCTAAACAGCCAGCTAGGGCTTGTTCTGGCTACTGCTTCTATACCAGTGCTGCCATTTGAGGAGGTATGAAGAATGAAGGGATTGAAGAGAGATGAAAAGCAGTACATAAAACCCCAAACCAATCAACAACACAGTGGTAAGATAAAGACGCTTGTGAGATCGTGCACTGTAGAGACTCAAAGACAACTAAAACACACAAAAGAAAGTACCTGGTCAAGGGAGCCCGTCAATGCGTTTGAAGAATTTCTGCCCTCGTATACATTACTGACAATCAAAAATGCCCAATCAATCTAAGCTGTACCAAAAACAATCTGAAGTTTGAGAGAGCTCCTTGAAGAGAGTTCTTCCAAGGAAGGCTTAGAGTAAGGGAGAGTTTCCATCTTGATTCCTTAACACTCTGTTCAGTTTTTTTGCTTGATTATTGCTCCAGAACTTCTCTTCCCCCACGAGATAAATGACAGTCTTCAAGCTGCTCTAGTCTGTGGTGACGTTAACCCAGAGAGAGTCTGCTATAATAGCCAGCTCTCCCAGTCATGCCTGACTGGGAACATAATTCCAGTGAAGCATTCACACAACAGGAGCTGCTCCACTGGCCACTTACTCAGCATTCACCATTTATTGACTATAGCTCCTGGACTCCTACATATTTCTATGGTCAGGCCATCAAGAGCAGGAGAGGGCAGACACAGTTGTGACCAAGGAAGGATATGAGGATGGTCAACCCCACATTTTGATCTGGAGCAAACTGCATCAACAGAGAAAATTACTTCAGTGGCAGACTGTTGAATTCAATATATCTAGAATTAGCAAATGTCACAAGCTTTTTATATTGAACAGGCTAAATTGCTACAACAGTTCTTCCTGCCATACTTTCAGTAGCTCAGCACAATGCTAGAACTTGAAGCAGAAAAAATAACAATGCAAAACTGGAGTCCAAACAACTGTTTTGCAAAAGAAAGATGGAAAAATCTTTAGAAATTCTATCTCCTAGAATCCTCCCAATTCCAACAGAGAGTAAAGCTCTTTTCCACACAAGACTATACTTATATTACAAAATGTTTCAAAAGAAAAATCTTGTGTCATCATTGTAAAAATTATATAGCTGCCAGTAAATGAAAGAATCAAAATAGAATGAACAAAAATATTAGCAGCAGAAAGTCACTTGTGGACTAGCAGAACACACCCTCATGGTCAGTAGAGCAGAAGTTCTAGTGCTGAAACTGCCAGGACTACAGAAATGCATCTGACAATACTGAATCACTATGTCAATAGATATTTACACTCTCAAAATGATCTCTTGCTTTTTCAGTCTACATCTTCTACAGCTTTCTCTTCCCAAGAAATTTCAAGTGCATGGAAAAAGGGATGTAATAGCTCACATTAAGGCAGCACCAATAGTCATCAGATATCCAACAGATCAAAGTGATTTTGGCTCAATACCTTAGGTTACCTCCTTGATTACAGAGAGGGCTTGACTTCTCAACCTGTGCTTTTTAAAGCTAGTTCTAGAGACTCTGGGGAACAAACAACAATGAAAGCTGTGTGTGGGGATTAACCTTGTAGTTACGTGCTGTCTGATTTTATCCTGGGCAAAAAGAAGCAATGATCCGCTGTGAAGAATTGTCCTAAAATTTGCCTGTGGTTCTTATTAAGTTCTACCATTTAAAGGATTGTCTATGTTTTTCCCAACAGTAAACTGTACCTTCATACTGACTTCTCTATTTACGTTAATCCTGAAATGTTCCCCTTTACTGGAAATCCATAGAAACTTTCAGTTCTTTACATATATCAGTTCTTTTTTAAATATTAAAAAGCTTCTCTGCCATTTTCTGACTCTTTTTACCATAAACAGTCATGTTCAAATATTGAATATTCTTTTGAGATATTTTTTTGGTCACTCATGGTTTTCTACTCTAGATTATGAGCAGCTTTGCAGATGGTGTTGATTTTTAAGCTGAAGTGAGGTGATCTTCTATATTATTACTGTTCACATTTATTCATAACTGGCTTTCTTTCAACAAAATAGAGCATTCGTGTGCTCTGTTCAACTAGTACATAACGTACAAGAATTCTTCTTTATAAGTCAGGAATCCCAGCCAACTTCAATAGCTACATAAACATTTGTCTGCAGTGTTCTGTTGTTTATCCCACTTGAAGAGAGATGAGGTGTAACTGGTGAGGGAGGAGGAATCAGACCATTGCATAGAAGTTAAATAATCAAAATAGACAGGAGCGTGTTAGAGAAGATCACATTCAAGTGAAGGATGATATTCGAGTGAACACTTTGCATGGAGACATTGAAAAACCTGTCCAAAGCAAGTAGTTTAGACTAGCAAATTATGTAGGTGCTGCCATTCTAAGTAAATCAACAATTAAAATTCAGTGAATCTACTGGTGTATGGAAAGCCAGCACTAGGAATTCAACTGTATCCAAATTCAGAGCAAATCCAGTAAAAAACCAACACCAACTACAGGCCT
The DNA here is from genome assembly GCA_035584735.1 of Pseudotriccus pelzelni. NCBI lineage: Eukaryota > Metazoa > Chordata > Aves > Passeriformes > Tyrannidae > Pseudotriccus > Pseudotriccus pelzelni. The sequence continues at coordinate 39,984,949 of JAWMRA010000078.1, read as the reverse complement.
GGTTAACCTTAAATCACCTTAATTCATCTTAAACTCCTTAGCCTTGGGATTCTCTTTTTTTTTTTTTTAGCAGTATGAAATTCACATGTTAGGGAATTCAGTGTCCCTAAATTATATTTTACCTTTGAAATCCAGAAACATCTTTGCATAAGACAGTTGGCAAGCCCAGCAGATAGAGTGAGAGACACTTGTCTCGGTCTCAACCCACAGTAAGGCGCAGCATGGAAGCAATAGAGAAGAAAAGGTGGGACTCTAAAGATATCTGTTTGGGTCTGAGGTGCAGTGACTGTTGATTGCTGTGGGGATGTGGATGTCACTTGTGAACTTTGTGAGACTGCAGAACCTTAAAGACTTTTTCATTACTACAATGATTATTCAATGGGATGTGCCCCTACTTCCCAGAAGCTGTCCCCATAAATACGGTGCAAAATGAGGTGGGCACTGAGTGTTCAGGTGTGAGCTGGAGAGGGACACTGAATGCACAAAGGTGTGATAAATATTTTGGCTTCTACTTCTCCTGGCTCCAACCTCAGAATGGTAGTAAAGTCTACATTCCCGGGATAGTTAAATATCACCAAACTTTTTTAAAATTATTGTTCAGGACTAGGCTACAATTTTCAAGAAATTTTGTCTATGGCCATTCTTTCATTTGGAGGAGATATTTTCTACAAGCACTCCCACCTTCATGTTGTAGAACATTGCTATGCTTCATCTCAACTACAGAAAGTAGGCAAACCACACTGGAAGTCTCTGAGTGAAAGGTAAGATGCTAAATACCTGACAAAGTACTATTATTCAGAAGGAACTACCAACATGCCAAGAACTACAGCATACTAAATTCTCCTATTCATCTGAATTACAGAAACAATTGGAAAAAACAGCCTCCTGGGGAAACCATTCCATTAACCTCACACAACATGGCAAAAGCTGTCTCAATTTTTAATCCCTATCTTTCGAGAAACGTGGCTACATGAAAGCAGTAAATGACTGTGTCAGAGCTAAACCTAAACAAACCTCAGTGCAGCTGAAGATGTTGCAATTTCTACTTCCTATTAGTCTAGCTAGTGAGGGGTAGATGGCTGGCTGCAGTACAGTCTGACACTCCCAAGGATTTTGCTGTGGTTTAATTGAATTTTTTTCTGTATTCAACAGACTAGCAGCATGTCTACAGTCCCATGTTCTATTTCAAATAAAGGAAGGAATTTCCAAATCTTTGGACTTTTTGCATCAGAATCTGAGTCACTTATTTTTGTTCATACTCCTGAAGCTCTGTAGGTTCTTATGTAGACTTGCTTATATCACTGCCCTGTCATCAAAACATTATTTACATAGTACCTGTACCCATTCACCTTGCTTTGTCCTGAGACTGCACTGGTGTATGACAAGCATAAAAATAAAGCTCCAGTTAAAGTTCCAGTTGCTTGGTTGATGGGTCACATCAACACAGATTCTTTGAGATATCACTGAAACAGGTGCAAATAAAATACAGTGAAGTATAACACTGTGCACCATTGGAGCACCATTTCAGTGTACTTTTAATGATGTCATAGAGTGTAAGGGCATACTTTTTTCATTTAAATTCTTTTTAGAAGGAACAGGAGATTTTGTTTTGAACTTTTATATTTCAAGGTAATTTCCTTCATGTGTTGTCATATACTTGAAGTCTTGCATTTAATCATGTTGATCATGATCATAACTCTCTCATAGCTAGAAGCCACCCTCGTCCCAGAGTCATACTCTGAAGGGAACTGTCTAACTTGATTGCACCCAAGAGGCAGGATGCAATTCATGATATTAGGAACATCGTTGTTGATGTCAACAGAAAGTCATGCTAAGAGAAAGCTGGCAGATGGAAGCCAGACAAATCAGAAATTAGAAAATACTACAGTTGGCTGCCAGTGTGAATTACTTTCAGGTGGCCAGGTTCACCCCTAATTAAGATAGCACCCTCAGCATGCAATCCTAATGAGCCCTCAGCAAAGGCATAATAAAACCTAATTCTCAGCTTGCATAGTTGCATTTCTCAAAGTGGGTTGGTTACTATGCAACAAGTGAGGCATATCGAGGATCTTGCATTTTCTAAGTGAAGTGGGAGTCAGATGAGATTAAAAATTTGATTGGTTCATTTAAGTGTGCCTGTTTAAAAAAGTCTTTAAAACTGAAAAAATTGAAGTTCACAACTCATCCTGTCAGTACACTTGGGCAGTTTTGTTGTTTATGTGGAGTTTATCTTAGTAGCATTTGAACAGACATACAGTATACATGATACAGAAAGCTTCCTGTAAGTCTTTAGTTTACTTCAAAGCAGATGTCAAAGCCTAGAGAAAAAAAAATGGACTTCCAGCCTGGTTGTCTTGTGAGCGAGCTTTATAACAAAACTTGAATAAGGAAGTTTGGCAAGCTAGTATAAAGGTCAAGTCTCTGGTAGGGATGCATGGCCAAGAGGTTATAGGCTTATAAGGAACAAGACCTGGCATTTCTTGGTTGAACCATAGAATTGTTCCACTGGCTTTAGAAAAGCTATTTTCTATACTGCAAGGAGAACCAACTAAGTAAAAATACATATGCAGTCTCAGTTGCTGTTTTCCATCTCTAACACCAAAATTGAGTCCATGTCCCATGGGCATTTTATGACAGCTGTTGTTTACAACATCCTTGAGCAAACTAGCTTTCAAAGGTGTTAATTAACATGATATAGTTAAGCACAGTCAATTCTAAGACACAAAGGTTTGTCCAGAACTTGTTTGACCTATTACTTTCAAAACAGACATTTTAATTTCAAATCCTGTTTGAGAGTCAAATCCTATTGTAGATGTTAATATATATGAATAAAGAATTTAATTATTACATTTAAATTCTGTGGCTAGGAACAGCAGAAAGCTAACCTTCTCTGACAGTATCATGGTAACTCACATAATGATGAACATACTTAGTTTACCTTATCACAGAACAGGTGGCTAAGTAGCACTAAGCAACAAGTGTGGTGTCCTCCAAAATGATTGTTCGTGAGACAATATAGAGTTTTAGCTGGCATGCAGATTGCTATCTACTCAAATTACTATGAATACATGGCCTTCACATGATATGAAAACTTGTTGTGGCCATAAGTTTGCTTACATTGCACTCTGTTAAAAAGGTCTGCCTGCTTCTGGTTATCACTCATTAACATTTTCTCACAGGTACCAATACTTTGAGCATTTGGGAAAAGACAACTTAGGGAAAGATATGAAGTGCCAGATGTGCAATCAACATGAAGCAATGTTGAAGAAAATGAGACTAGCAGGGAAGTTTTATTGCTGTGTCCAGGCTGGTGTGTGCAAAGGTACAAAGCTCAGGATAAGGGGGCATCAAATTCAACAGCGCTATAGGCTGAAAATAAACCAGTTAATTTACAAGCAAATGTTTCTTTTTCTTTTTTTTCTGTACCCCAAGAAGCTGCCAGGATATCAATGCCACAAAGGGTTTCTTGCATTCACACTATTCTGATATACTGAATAGCCATTTAAGAAACTCTCATGTAATATTTTGCCATAGCCCACTCTGACACAACTATTTCAACCTCATCTGCCCCTATTTAACTGCACTTTGATCTTCATTTACATTATTTATCCTTAGTTTTAGGCATTGCCAGATATTAGCACATCCTCTTCCAGAAATCTGTATTACTGTTAGAGTTGACTGGGAATTTTATGTGACTTTTTTTACTGAATTAGCAAGTATTGAAAAAACTAAACAGGTTTTTTGGAACTGGAAAGTCTGTTTTGTAATGGAAGGTCAAGTTTGACTGTTAGACAGTTGCAAAATTATCACCTTCTTTTGACTTTTCTTTTGAAAGCAGCTTATTTCCTGGGTCAAAATGACTCAGCTTTGAAATCAAATTAATGTATGCCTCAATTAAAGGGTTGGTAAAAAAATTGTGAGGGGGGAGGCTGGTTTGACAGAAGTGGAGCTAAGTGTTGCAACACAGAAGAGTACCTTCCTGTGATTATTAGAAAGAATTGTGACAGTGCTATGTAGACATAGTTTAGCTTACAATAAAAGCATCAGACAGGAAAAATATTGCCAAAATGTTTAGAAAAGTTTTGTACAGAGAGAGTGCCAAAAAATCAGATTCTTGCCATATTCCAGCTAGAACTGAATGGTTTCTTAGAGGCAATTTATCATCTCTCAAAGGCCAGAGCAAGTGTGCTTGCCTAGGCCTGCTCCTAAGAGCTGTCAATGGATGGCAGTTCTCCAGAGTCCCAAGTGATCCCCTCCTAGTCTTCAAACGTCTCCAGCTCTACAGACATAGATACCAGCAGAACCGTTTTCGTGCTGCCAGAACTTCACCTTAAAAATTAGCCTCAGAAATGCTGAGAAAGCCTGAGAATTCATAGCATATGTCTCCTGAATCTATATTCAAACTGCACAGTCTGGAGGGCTCTAGAGCCACACAACAGCTTCCAGAACGGTGCATGCATTGTTTTAGCATAATTTATAAAATTAACTAGGCCAAATGGATTTTATTTGTTGTTGGTAGTAACAGACTTCCTTCTGGTGAATAACACTAATGGAAAACATCAGTGTGATAAGACAGCACAAGACCATATTTTTCTGTTACAACCAACTTTTGATAGAGAACTTACTGCCTTAACTAAGTTGTAGTGGCAGTTTGTTAGGACTACTGTTTTTCCCCTTGATGAAAGCCTCACTTTCCCTGCTTCTGGCAAAGAGAGTTCCAGGCACAAACAAAATACATATCTGTCTAAGCAATAGGCAGGTAGCTTGCTACACACAGCCAGAGAAGAGTCAAAAAGATTGCTTGGGTACGGAAGCAGCACCATGGGAAAAGCCTTGTCTTCTGCCTTGCCTAGACAGCATCACAAAAAGCAGAAATAAGGCTGTTGCTTTTGCCAAAGAATTTCAGGATAAATGGTGTAGCAGTTGCTGCAGGGAGTTAATATCCCACACAGAGTTGCTGTATCCATAACACTTGTTAAATCCTGTTACTCCATTTCTCTATCAACAGCTGGAACAATAAACATATTTTTTTTCTATCTGTATCTCAAGTTCATCTTATCACCTGTCCTTGTCTACGACTGGAACGAGTTTGTCCTTCATTTTGGGACAATAAAATTCAATTCTGCTCATGCCACTGAGAGTCTCTGAGAAAGATCTGCTTTGGGAGTAAGGCAGAAGCAATGTCAGAGTAAATAAAATTAGCCAATCTCATTTTTCTGTAAGTTTCAAACAAACTTAAAAGACAAGCTGTAATAACACCACTCTTCAAAAGAAATTAAATTTCTGAATCCCTTCTCATAAATTTGAAGTTGTGTAAATAATCAGAAGCATATATCTAACCAAGCAGTATAGTTTTGATTGCCAGAGATGTTGCTGAACGTAGGTTTCAAAGATTAGTATGTTTGCCCAGGGTCTGGTTTCTAGTTTAAGCAGACCTGAATTTCTCTGAATGACTAAGGATGGTGAAGAAAAGCCTCCAATATCCTTGGAATTCCAAAGTTTATAATAGAGAAATTTTATTAGCATCCCCAAAGCTGCTTTCTCCCAGCTGCATGTTATAAAACCAATTTGTGACTCACGTAATTGTGATCTCAGTTATTCATAAGTATTAACTGCTTTTTTAAAAGCTTATTTACTGTTGGAATGATTTATTATCAGCTGATAATATATTTATTCATAAGCAGAGAGGGGAAAAGCCATAGGGGATTTCACTTTTAGAAATTATACAGTCACTCTTATCTCAGTTTGCCATCTCAGACACCAGCTTATTCAGGAACAGATAAAACCGCAAGAAGGTCTACTGGCTCTGGTTTTTCTTTATTGCTCTATAAGTATTATTATACTTCTATTTTTTTTCTACCTCTAGAACTACGACTATGACAAAACCCCAAAATTCTAGCCTTTGTATCATTGCAATGCAAGTTAGAGGATTCAAGGCATCAGTGTTGAAGAAATGTATATAATAGTCATGTGAAGTTTTGTAGTGTATATGCCAAATGCTGCCATCAATATTTCATTAGTTCCAGACCAGGAGAAATAAAGTAGGAAATTACTCCCATACATGATAGAAATACTAATTGCACACAGGATCTGGTGTCCCACTACAACTCCATTTATATCAGAATAATTGGACCAGCTATTCACCTCATAAGGCCTAAGAGAGTTAAAGCAGCTGTTAAACTTCCCTGCTGAGGATCACAGCCATCCTTCTCATACTTCCGTGGATGTGGTTGTTTTAGGGAGAACAAATGCAAGCTCAGAGAGCACCCAGGCACTAAGAGCTTTTGTCATTCAGCATCACTTAGACAGTGCCATACATTGTCTAAAGCAGAAGTAACAACCCAGTCAGTCCTGAGCAGCAGAACGTAGAGCACAACAATCCTCTGTGTCTCCAAATCTCTGGCCCTGTGATAAGTAACTATGGAGAGATAATTATGTGATATTTAACTATGAGGAGAAGCAGAACAACTATCCAGTGGTGTCCTTAGAGCACAGCAGGCTGGAAGTATGGTACTGACAAGGCTGGAAGAGCGTGTAACGCACAGAATATGACAACTACATTCTACTCCACATTTCACTGCAGGAAAACATTCGGGGATATTTATTTCCACATAACCTTAAGCAGTTTGAAAGTTAATTTATGCACCTACACACAATAATAATCATCTGGAAACTGTATCTCTATTCCAACGTGTACACCCTTGCAGCAGCCCTGATAGCAGTGAAATTTCAACTGTAGCTTCTCCTCCAGATAAGCAAGCTTTCAAAGGACCAGAAGTTATTGTTGTAGTAAGAGCGATCAAAGGCCTTGTAGCAGGTGTTTAAGCAGCTGTTCCTGTCCAGTTTCTGCCGAAATAATTCATGGCTGTTTACGAAAGGACCTGTAGAAGTAGCTCAGAGAGCTACTCAAAGTTAGGGGAAGTCTTAGTTTCTCTGACTTGGTTTGTTATGGAAGAAGTAGGTTATTATTACATGGCATTTTCTAAGTAATAGCATGAGGAAGAATATTCTGCTCAGCACCAGGTTAGCTAAGGACTTACTTGGGCTGAACAGCCGTGCTGAATCATTCTGAAAGGCATCTTTCTGTCTTCCCAAAATGCATATGAACACTTACGTGCGGGGAATGGAGCTAGGTGCAAAAGTAGGGAAGAGGGAAATGCCAAATCCTTTACATGGTGCAGAACATTATAGCTTAGCTGCAGCCAAAAGAGATTCACTGACATCCTGATGTTACTGAAATGTGGTGCTTTAGCAATAAGTAAACATATGCTGAGTCCCAAATTTTGCCCACTGCTTGCTAACATCTATTAGCAAATTGAAAATGGTCCAGAAAACTGCCACAGAGAATAGAAAATAAACCATACAATGAAAGAATGAAACAGCTTTTCAGAGCAAAGGGATTTATTTGTCTGTGGTTTATAAAACATGGACAAAAATTTTCTATGGTGAAGATGCACAAAATCCAATGTGTGGAAACTGAAGCTAGATGTTTTGTGTTGGAAATACTGAACATGTTTTGGTTTTGAAAACAACAATCAAGTCCTTAATTAACAATGAGGTAAATTCTCCATTTTCTGACATCTTTAAATCAAGTTGAGAGGTCGATTAAGCTATGTGTTCCTTCTCCACCAGAAGGTTTTGGATGGAAGAAAACATTGGGTGTCAGGACATGCAAATGGATGCATGGCTCAGTCTACACCTTGGAAAATTATTTATACTGTCATAAGAAAACTGAGTAATTTGAGGATGTGCACAGTGCACACCTGCTGTCACAACTGTCCTTGGGAGACTTAAAGGAGTGTTCCCACTCGCTGCAGCTGAATAACAACTTTGTGTTGGAGTAACTGAGTATCACCCCCATGCACATCAGGCTTTATGGTGCGTACACACACCAATGTGATTAACATCCAGCTTTCCACTACAGCCATAAAAGTCCCTGTCTATTGTGGAAACAATTTTAGTAGGTAAATATTTGTTCATATTTCCATTTGAAAAAAAAACCCAACCCAACCAACACCACAACAGAAGATTTTCTTAACAAGATAGAATTTTCTTGGGAAAATGAGGGGCTGATCTAACATGGCTTTCCTATTTTAGAAGTTTCATTTTAGCATGACCTTTAAAATATTTATATTAAAAACTGATATACTTATCTGAAAAGAAATATTAAATTGTTTCACTCCCAGCAGTGTCAGCACCATTGAAAGTGCTAGGTAGAGATTTTCCAAAATGAAGTGTCATTGAAAACTTTGACAGAAGGTTCTGATTCAACAAAGTTGTTTTTTCCAAACAGAAGAGAAAAAAAGTGTTAGAAAAATGATTAACCCTGCTTTGAGGCCTCTGGAGGTGAGTGGTGGTGTATAGTCTGACTGAAACTGAGGAAATTAAATACAGTCTACACTCTTTAAAAGGCAACACTTTAAAAAGTGCATTTTTTTCCCCTTTAACTTTTATTCCAGCATATTTAGCACACCTGCAAAGAGACAAGGGGACTGTCCTAGCAGCTGACCTCCTTTCACCAGAGAACAGTTTGGAAGCAAGGAAAAGCAGAGTTTGCTTCTTTTTTTTTTTTTTTCGTTTCCCTTTTCTTCTCCTCCACAAATTTCAAGCAAGCCAGCCCTCATTTGGGTAGACCTTCAGCAGTTATGAAAAGAAAGCTCAGTGGCCATCCTCTTTCAACTTCTTGATTTAATTCGAGACACATAGACCATTCTCCGTTTCATTCAAACGTAGAATGTTAAGAGGGTACTAGTATTTCAGTCATTTTAAAGCACACAAGACAAGCTGGCAAAAAAAGTAACGGAACCAACAGTGAAGAAATGTCCTAAACTAAGAAATGACTGTAAGCAAGCTACCAAAACCCTGCAGATAAATGGTAGGGGCAGGATACAGATTCTGTCCTAAATAGCACAATTTCATAACTGTGTTACCACAGCATTCCTCTTAACCTCTGTGGCTGAAATAATGTAAACTCTTTTAGAATACTGAGACTTACAGGTTAAGGTAATGCACTATTAACATAAAATACCAGATACCTGCCTGAGGTTTGCATGACTTTATGTAGTAGTTTTATTTTTGGATTACAAGGCTCCTACACTGTAACTACAGAACAAACCCCAGGCCAGGCAAAAAATTTCAGGGAATTTACTCTTTGTTAAAATGTTTAAGAATGGTGCTCTCTCAAGGGGTGAAAAGGGAAACTATGATACATGAAAGGACAAAAATTATATCTACTTTAAAAAATGTAGAAAATTTATTTCTGGATTTAATCCATGCATGCAAGGCTTTATATATCAGTATACATTTATACATATGTTCCTGGCACATTTGTGTACTTGGAAGAGCTCAGATAGTTTTATAGTTTTATACATATATAGTTTTATACAGCACAGACTGTTTGAGGGGTTATTTTGTGCTTTGTAAACAAAGTAAATAACCACCCTTGAATTGCTTTGTGAACCAAAACCAATCACAGAATTTAAATATTTCAAAAGCTGCATTAAATAGGGCCTAGAATATGTCTATAGGTGTACTGATTTTCCAGAGAAATAAAGGGGGACTTTAGGCTCTGCTCTCACTTTCCTAGTCACCATTGCTGTGTGTTGCAGGAAGTTCATGGAAAATAACGTTATAAAAAAAAAATTAAAACAATTCTAAAAAAGAAAAATACGCAAAAATCTGCCCACTCCTGCACTATTTTCTTCTTCCAGCTTCAACATTATAACCAGCCCTGCTCATAAAGTAACACAGGCTTCCTCCTTTTTGGATGAGGAGATATAAGACTGAAATAGGTCCATATTATTAACGATAACCTCATATCAAAGGTAAGACCAGATAAAGGCAATTGGTTGAATATAAAAGCTGAAGTCTGCATCTTCTTTCTTCAGTGTTTAATGAAACTGAATTTGGCTCTTTCATCCTGTTTTGCTCTAGCTGTTTGGCTATCTTATCCCCAACAAACTACCTCAATAAATACTTCAAAAGCCTTTTTCCCCACCCCTTACTTCAAATCAATTCATCCTGTGCTTTAAATTAATGCTGCTGAGTTGGCTTTACAGCTGAACAGTAATGTCAGAGTAAACATAGCTAAGTTACGAGGACTGAGGCTGTTCAGCCTGTGGTTCTGATCTCAGCCAACGAGTCATTCCACACAGGTACCTTTTCCCATCGGGCAGGAAAGAAGACAAATCCACATAGTTTTGTATCAGTTACACGAACCCAAGCATCTTTAGCATCCTGGATCTTTAAATACATGATTTCACAGGGTCAGGAGACTCATTACAAATTTATAAAGCCCCCTGAGATACTTGGAGGAACGATCAATAGCTATGACAGTTACATTATTAGTATTATGAACGTATTGCAGTTTAGAGTGTTGTGCCGAGTAGATGTAAGGGAGAAGAGAGTTATCCAGTAGACAACTATATTTTACCTGAGGCATTGCATGTGTTACCTAACTGTCAAATTTTATGAAGTGCTGGCTGTTTACATCTAACACCGCAGACGTCTCTTGTGACTTGGCTCCATTTGTAAGGAGTATGGGACACGCAGGATTGAGCAACGAGAGCACAGTCAAAATGAGACTTAAACAGCAAGATTGGAGCAGTGTGCAGGGAAATGAAGAGTATGGCAGATCTGCACAGACAGCTCTAAAATCTCTTTTTCTTCTATAAACTGTTCTTAGGTTTTGCTTTGTTACAACTCCCACGGAGTATGGATTACACAGCTAACATAGCAGGCACTAGCTGCCACAGAGTGAAAGGAGATTTGTTTTGCTTTGGTTTTTTTTCTAACTAAGATGTCTTGGTTACGAAAGAAAGGTGATGATGCCTGAAACAGATACACTAGCCACATTGAATCCAAAGATGAAATATTTTCAGATTTAAACCTCAACCTTACAACTGGGTCTGCCTCGTCAGAAAGGCCCCTGGCATTGTCCAACAGTAGCGTCAGAGGTTGCCTCTGAAATCAACATTTCCTCACCTGCTCCTCCCCTCCATATACACTATCATCTTTTAAGGCATCTGCTGCCAGTATTAGGAAACAGCTTCTTAGTAGTCTATCTTATCCATGTGAATTTACCTGTGTGAAAGCAGAAGATCTGTGGTCAGGCATTTAGCTCCTAAATGCAATCTCCCTGGGGTTTTATCCCAAGGGAGTGGTTCCCAGATTAATCAGCCTTGCTTCCCACCTCCTCCCAGGAAGCTAATCGAGTTCTGACTTCACTACTTAAATAAAAGAATAGGGAGAGGCAAGGACAAAGGCAGGTCAATGGCTTCAGCTTCCATAAAACTGCTGCCAGTTTTCCATAAGTAAACTATCTCAATTCTTCTAGATGAGATCATCAAGCAAGAGATTGAAGGGTAAAAGTTGTGATGAGGTCTTTGGTGGCTTGCCTCCTTCTGCAGAGATATTGGTGAAGGAAAAGGCTTCACTGAATCTCTTGCTGCCACTCAAGTGGGTACAGTCTTAGAGTCCAGTCTTAATAGCACCCGTGTCTAGTGTGATGTGAATCCATCTCAGCTTCTTGATATTCTTGTTCTTTACATAATAGACCAAGCTTTTATTTACTCATGCCTATGTGTTAAAATATTCAGTTCTGAGAGTCAGGATCAAGCAGTTTCCCAGGGTGATCACGATACCCCTGAATGCCTAGAAAAACTTGTCCTTTGAACAGGTTACCAATACTGTTTTTGTCCTAAGCTGAGGCATCATGCCACTTTCTACAAGAAAGTCCTCCCCAGGCAATTATTTTTTGCCTTATGCTCAATACTTCAAAGTCATCCAAAGTCAGCATCTGCTGCTGCTATAGTAACTGCAGCAGCAAGGATGGGGGAAATATTACAAGCTTCCACTTTACTGCATCTGGATTTTAAAATACCAGGCACAATTATTAACTGCCTCCCCTGGCCATTTCCTTCATTTATTTTGCTCAGGCAAGCAGGTCTTGGAACCTTGAGGTTGAGTAGCCTCAGCAGCACAAAATGGTCAGTGATTTATTAAGACAAGCTGTAGGTGCAGTAATGCTCACCAGGTGGCTAATAAATAGGCTTTGTGAAATAAAACTAAGGGAGGGGTGAAAAAATGAGTGGCTGTTTCTTGGGATAATGTCAAAAATTTTAAATATGCACTAGGGAAACACACCTTTTTTTTATGATATTATTTTTTTAAACAGTTTGACATGTTCTTTGAAAGTTAAACAGACATACACTCGGCATTTTCTAAGTCAGTATAATTCCACAGTGAAGAAGGGGGAATATATTGATACAGAAATAGTCTCCCTTCTGTGTGGAAGAGCATTTAAATCTCATAATGAAATGGTCTTATATCATGAATTGCAAGTATGCTGAAGAGGGCTTTCATCACTCTTCAAATGTGCTTCCTAAGCTGTGGTGACACAACAGAACTGTAAGACTGAGTAATGTTGCAGCCAATGCACTGGGAGAAGTTGAAAGATATGCCTTTTTTTTTTCCCCCCCTTTGCTAAACTATGGAAGCTGCCACAAGAACATATTCCAAACTGTGGAATAGGAGCGAACATAAGAAAGTGTGCTCCGGAGTGAACAAAATACATATTTCAACAATAAGAAAATGGCCTTTTCAGACAGGTCACGTATCTTGGGTATATAAATATCTTAGATAAGGCAACCTTGATGGCTTGGCAAGTTAGAGGTGGATTCTAATTGTTTAAATTTTGATGTTTAAAAAAATTTTGTATGGAACATGCATTTTTCCAGAACAACAAAACATGAAATCTTATAAACCCTTTTTTTTTGTGCTTTTTCAACAGCTTGAAGGGGAAAAAAAAAATCTGAACTAAGAAGTATACTGATTATAGAAATTGATAAAATAAATAAAAGAAGTATATAATAAAGAACAGATAACATAATGACAATAAAACAAAAATAGACATTGAAAACTGATACAAATTTTGATTCCAGAAACGAATCTGATTGCATACATGCAATAAAGGAAGAAGAGAATATATTTTTACAAACATCACTTTTTCCTTTCTTTCATATTTCTTATTTCAGTAGTACCCTGTATTGCTACCGATATTAGCTCATAAACAGGTTGGCATGGATCAGCTCTTGATGAGTCACTTGAGAACAGACAGAACCTTCTTTAGCTGGTTTCTAGTCTTAGAGCCCTCTCTTTGTCCATGGACCAGACCCTTTGGCACAATGTGACCTCAGGAGACCGTTTGTGTAAATAACAGGAAGAGAGAGCATTTCAGTGTATTCAGCCACAGTGTATTTCCACTACCAACTAACTGCCCCACCCATTTTTTGTTTGCTAAACATCGCGGAGAGAAGACATCAAGGCTGTCCTGTGACGATCCTTGTATTACACGTTATATGAACTGCACAAAGGCATTTCCCACAGCTCTACTGCACTTCAAAAGAACACATGCAGAAAGCATGATTGATTACAGTAGAAGAAAGATCTCCTACTGCATCTATAAATAGGTCACTGAATTTGCTGATCTATGAAATAGGCAAGCTCTATTTTAGCAAATGTAAACATTTGGGATCCATCATAGTTGTACTAGGACACACACACATCATCACACTCCAATATACTTTTATTAACTCTTGAGCACAAAGGTCCTGCTTTCCTTCTCCTGCCACTGGGATTACTTCAGCGAACTCCCTCAAGTTGTGTAATTCCTTAACAAGGAACAAAGCCTGAACTCAAAGATATGAAAAATCTTTGGCCTATAGTTTAAGGCTCAAGTCCAGGAGACTACCCATATTCAGGAAAATACCTGAACATTTACTGAGGTTAGGCTGATCTCAATTAGATTCAAATAAATTTATAATGCCCTCCTGAATGTAAGCAGGAGGAATTCCAAGTAAACACATCCTTTAACCTGTTGGGAGATCTACACACTTCAGAGAGGAGTCACAGTTGTGCTGGAATTAACTCAGTTGATGACCGTTATGAGGAAAACTCTTCTTATAAGCAGTGTTAAAACAATATCTTAGATTTTGCCATTGGCTTCTCTTCTGTCTTAACATTGATGCTATAGGAGTAGCCATAAAGACAGTGCTTAAGAAAGGTGACAGATTAACTCATTTCCAATAGGAATAGTTCTTCAGCAAGGATTTGTGGAAATAGTAGTGAATCTATGGGTACATCCAGGATATAAATTTCAATATCCAGAGTTCAATATGTGAAATAACTATAAGTAAAAGAACTGTCCGCATAAGAATTACTTTCCTTCTTGGCCTCTGTTATCAGTTGTCAGAGGAATGACATCTCTCACTGACATGCCAAGTAATGTTCCTCTCCCCCATCCCAATTTCAAATAAGGAATATTATCAAGTAACTTGTCTACCTTTTCAAATTTATGAGGCGTGGTAAAACAGTGCTGCCTTCTGCCCCTAGTAGTCAAATTTCACAGAACTGGGTTGTCACAGCTGACAAAATTTCTTTTGAGAAACGGCCTCTTTTATACTGAAACATCCAAATTACCAGTCCCAGTGGAGACCATAACACCACCCTGGTGATGCAAAACCATTAGGATAAATAACCAGAGAGAAGGACACTCATCTTAATTCTCAGGCAGTGTTCTGTCATCTTCTGAAACTTCCTAGTCCTGAGAGATTTAGAATACTAACTAGATAAACTATAAAAGATGGCAAGAAATGATCTACAATGACTTGTGCATCTTTCTCAATCCATAAATAACTTTATATTTCATTTCTGGCAGCATGACAAAGCAAGGAGGTAATGAGCCATTATGGAAAACCCATCTGTTGCTCATAAGGGGAAAGGCTCTGTGCTGGTAGATTTACAGAGGAAAATTTCCACTGCAAGTCCTGTTAATGAGAATTGCACATCTAATTGCCCATGCTGAAAGTGTACCCCATTATGTTCCTTTACTGTCTAGATGGCTATTGTGTGCTTCAGCAACAAGGGAAAATTATTATCAAAAGAAAACCCAGTGTTAGTGACATTCAGATGATGGGGGAAAGGAACATGAAATAGAACAGGGGAGACTGGGGGAAGTCAAGTGCAAATGTACCAGTCAAAATTTCTGATAATACAATAAAACCAATAAAAAAATTATTTTTGCATACACATAGATAAGCCTAGTCCACTTAGTCTACTCCAAAACCCATGTGTTTTTATGTTTCTTGCTAAGTTTTGTGCATTGACTCCCAGATTTCCAGTTAGAATTCTAACCTCATATTGTTTTACTTGATCACTCTTCAAACTGCTCTAGAGAGGGTACTCTAAGCAAAAGTATCCTGTCTACACCTACTCAGCAAGGTTTTCTGGCTTCTCCAGAGCACTGGAAACTGTCTTTGGGTCTTGACCACCCTGATAATGCATTTATCTTTCCTTTTGCCTAGGATTTATTTAGCTCATGCACACACACTGGACTTCACCTAACAGCTCTGTACCAGTCTGTGCACCTCCAGCATCTCACAGCAAGTGGAATGGACAGGAGACCAGAGGAGAAACAACCTGGGCCAATGGTTCCACCTAGACTTTTGGCTATACGCCTTCTCCCCCTTCTTCCATGCCTGTCTCTACCTGAACTTGCCAGTGCCACGGGGCAAGACAGCAAGTGCTCAACCTCGGAGGTTTGGCCCTGCAGGCACCTGAACTAGCAACTCCTCTCCCCAGCTCCAAGACTCTCAGCCTTGAAGCCACTGACATAACCTGTTTATTCCTGCTACCATTTCTCTGGTACGGAATCTAGGGCATGAAGGAGCAGGCAGTCAAGAAGCCTGATAGAATATTATAAGAGTTCACCAACAGCAAGAAACATGGAACAGATGGAAAGAGAAGTGTAAGGAAGCAATAACAACAGGTTCTTTCTTGGTTTCATATTTGTAGAAAGGACTGGTAAGCACCATAGGAAGTAGGAACACATGGAGTGACATCTCCACCCCAGTGAAGTGCATTAAAAAAAAAAAAAAAAAATCAACAAACCAAAAAAGTAATTATTTCACCAAGGGCCACACACCTGGTCCTAGCAGCAGTGACGTAATTTTACTGTCACTCAGACAAAATAACTTTCTCCTTCACATTTGCAGAAGAGCATGAGGAGAGCAGGCCCTGTACCCAGACTGAAACAACAGCAACGCATTGCGTGAGTGATATCCAGATAAGCAACACAAAGCAGCTTTAAGAGGAGCCTCTCTGGCTACAGAACGCAAAGATGTCTCTCCCTCAAACTAAGTGTTTGTGTCAAAAGCAGTGGGCCTTAAACAACAGTGAGCTCCTACTTTATCTTTCTAAAACACAGCTACAAAGGACACCCCACTACTTAAAGAAAAACAGAGCCTTGTAAGCATTCCCAAAGTTATTCCATTAATACAGTAAAGTTGATGACATCCCAGGTATGCTTCTGATGGCTTGATGACCACCAAAATTCTTGTCCTGATGTAACTTCCCAATGTGGATGCAACTGAAGTTGCCACTGAACTTAGCAAAGCCGATTTCTGAGTAAAAAAAGCAACAAGACAAGGCATACAATGCACATATTTTGAGGAACCGTTGTTCAACAGCCCTTCTGACTGGGAGGCCTCAAGTACTGTACAAACATGCCTTTACTTTGCATCAGCTTAGTGAGATAGAGATGAGTTCCATATGCTATTCCTGAAACACAGTCATATCTGAATACACAGAAGTGTTTGTGAAGAATCACAACAGAATCTGCTGAATGTAACTGAAATTGCAGAAGGACTGTAAGTAACCAGAATACAGTCAAGAGTTTGGGCAGATGACTTGTGTTTGACACGAAGTACCCTGTGGGTCTTTAGTTGCCATTAGTAGCATTATCTGTATTATTTTCCTCAGCAGAAACAGTTTAAGAAATAGTGGGTTCCCTGAAAGAATTGCCTGTTGATTCAGTGCTAGTTTTCGGGGGGGGTGGGGGTAGGGAGGTGCAACTGCAATATAATTTTTTAATTTCCTCTGTTCAAGCACTAATTCAGACGACTCCTTTGGAAGCTGGTGATAAGTTTAGCATGTCATGTCATGACCAGTGTCTCTCAGAGGGGCTAGTGGCTCTTGACTTAGTAAGGAGCTTATGGAGTCACAAGAGGAGAAAGACTACATTGCTGTAAGGCGTTACCAGTTAAGTATCACACTTTTTGTTAGCTTGTGAAGACTGACATGAAACTTCGTAACACCCTAAGTGCCAGCTGCAGTTTTGTGAGACAGTTCTGATAGAAATGCTATAAAGAATGAAGAGACAATTATTTTAGTTTTATGTTTCAGCCTGTGTGTATGTATATGTGTAAGCACGCACAGGCCCTGAATTTACAGAAGCTGGATTTGGTCTCCAAAATATTTTATTGGGATATGGCTTAAAAATGGAGATAAGGGCTCAAGGAAAGCATTAAGAGAAACAGAAGAAAAGCTAATAGAATTCAATTTAACAGAAACCACCTCACAATACTAAAAGCAGAAGAAAAGGATGCCATGTCTTCAAAGCACGTGTATAGTATGTCTTTAAAGAATGAAATTCCTTGTGGAAAAAAAGAGAGGAAGAAAAGGCCCAGGCTGACTTGTGATGTGATACATCTCCACATCAGCAGATTTCAAGTGGCACCAGAAGGAGATCTAGCATGCAATTTATATACTATCCTACAGACCTACTGTGGACAGAGGAGGAGCACACCTTTTCCTAAAGGCATAAAAAATATGTTTATTTTGCTGCTGTGGAGAAAATAGGATGGGAAAAATGTATGTTTAGGTAACTAGTTGCAGGATAAGACCATCATGGGAAAGGGCAAACCTTAAACTTTAGCTGGCCACGTTACAAAGTTCTGTAAAATTTCCCTTTCCTTCCCGAGTCTGTATATCTGTCTAATGTCTCCATGTTGCCTAGGCCTACGAAAGGTAACAGGAAGAAGCACTCTGCCTGGAAAATCCTGCATTTACAGATAGCACATCCATAGCACATCTATTTCCCTAATTATTTAGGCTTATGCCACATTTAAATTTATGTGCCAGAACACCTACAGGGCTCAGAAAATTCTTTTGAATAAACACAGTTACAGGGACACAAAAAGACAGATCACTCTATTCAAGAACTGCTTTAGGATTCCTTCTAATATAAGCCACAATGCCTGTAGCAGGACTTGCTGTTGCAGTTCTACCGATGTTAACGGTACCAGCAAACCCCTTCAAATCAGACAAGATCTTATTTCAGCAGCAGAAGGCCTAAAATTATTTTTTTCAGAATATTCAGAATTTTTTCAGAATTCTCTTTCCTGTTGCACGTCTCTCTGGCCAGGTTCAACTGCTCTCGCCCTGGGGACTGGTGGTGCATACAGGGCTGTTTTTTGATCTCTACAGGCCTTGAATGCAGCATGATCACATGGACGACTGAGGAGCCTTGGCAGGTGTGCAGCTGTGTGATGCAGCTCCACTGCCCCCTGACTTCCCAGCTCATCTGTCTCGCTTGTCTCACAGCTCACAGACAGGACAGACCAGAAGATTAAAGCCACATTACACGTTACTGAGTTACACAGGAATGAAAGCAGATATCAGCAGAGGATAATGCTCTTAAGTAATAAACTAGACAATAAATTCAGAGACCTTTTTCTCTGATTGAAAGGAAGCCTCCGTTTCATTCTCCTCTGGATCTGCTTGGGTATTTTTACTAAGGTTTTAGCAATTTTAGGCTCTTTAAGGCCAAAAAGGTTAGTTCCCCATAAAAAACACAACAGCAGAACTGATACGGTTATCTGTTTACAAATGTTATAAACAACTATCCAAAAAAAAGATTTTTTTTTTTCCTGAAGAGCTCCTTAAGCTAGATCTGAGCTGAAGAACACTGTAAACTAATGATATTTCTCCTTGATTTAAACTGACTTGCTCAATATCAGACAATTTAACTATATCAGCACAAAGCTCAGTACAACCTGGTATACCCTACAGCAGAGCATCCATAAAGGCCTATTATAACTGCCAAATGTTCTAAACCAGTTTTTCTGGAAAGATTTTGAGAAGATGCTGTAGCTTTTTGGCTGCCTCAGAGATGGGAATAGATAATTGCACATACCTCACCAGGAAATTCATACCAAGTTAATATTCAAGACAGTTTGAAGCCTATGTTCGGGGCACCAGATTTGTTCTGTATGTTGTAGTTCAGCTTCCATTTCTGAAGGCTGTCTCCATGGAATTTAAGACCACCGTGGACTTAAGACAGCTAGACCATGTAATTGAATGTACAAAGGAAAAGATAAGCAGGAATCTGTGCCTTGAGAGTGAATCTCATAGATAAAGACTTCCTGAAAAATCAGAGGAATTAAAAAGACTAATGCTTTTACTGATATGTTTGAGTGCAACGGGTATGTTCTTGATTGCATAGCATGGTTGTACCTGCACAGGTACAGAGAACACACAGCATTGCCACACACACCCAGCTAATTGCAATGTTCAGGTACTCCATAAACTGGATTAGTCGGGCATCCTTGAGGCTCATCCTTTAGAACAGGCAGACTGGTGGTTCCAAAACCCTTCTGTGTATCTTCTGTCATACTATCAGAAGCAGATTACTAGTTTATTCCACACCTTTTATACCTAGTGAAAATACACCCACAACTGTCAGGCCAGCTCCTAAACCCACACTTTTACATTTACAAAAACACCTTCAGAAGGTTGTGCTTTTCTCCTTCCTAAATCAAAACAAAACCCCACAAATTGTGTATGCCTCCTTTTGAAAATGTGTAAGGAAAAAGCCCCCTCATTTTAATTTCATTTTGTGGTTGGCATGGCTGTGATCATATGCTGTATAACGTGCACAGTGGAAATAATGGTAGGATAAAGCCAACACTTCTCATAAAAATCTGGAAAAATTACTGATTCCTGAAGTACTTTATCTTGTTTAACACAATGGAAATGAGGGGGGAAAGGATATCTTCACATAACCAAAGTTGAATTAATCTCTTGATTTAAAATCCATCTACTGCAACCCACTAGAACCCTCATAACACAACTGATTACCATTTGATAGCATAAAGCTCAAATTCATCAGGCGAGAAACAGATCCACAGAAAAAGCACAAAAAAAAATTTGGACTTGCCTGCAAAAGTCAGGTTACAGCACTGCACATTTCAACAGTGGTGGATACAACCAACCCCAGTACGCACTCCTTTTCTATTCACTGATTTGACTGAGCATTCCGCAGGCCAGAACCAGCCAGCATACGTTATACTGGTTAATATGTCATACCGTCGTATTTACCAGCTTGAAAGAAACTTCGCCATTAGAGCTTTCTGCTTTTGATATCTTCAGATTTTAATTAAGCAGTGTCACAACAGGGTGTGCATTAACAGACCATTGGCACATGCCTTTGGAGCATTGTGAAGCATTGGACCAGAGACCAATTACCTTCTACCACCCAAGCAGTACAACAGCAGCCCATTAATGCACACCCTGGTGTGGTCTGTTTCAATTAAAGTATATTTGTGAAAGGACAGGCAGTGTTGAACCACTGAGAAAATCAGATGTTTTTAGGCTAGGATCCCGCTGATTATTCAAACTTTTACAAATGTACACACTGAAATTCAGTAAACAAATTGCCCAGCTTACTTGGTAACACTGCATAGTAAGAAATGGGGCTATTAAGAGAACAGAATGTAATTTCCATCTGAACGTAGAGAATGCAAGGAGGAAGCTGTGGTGTCAGCACTTCTGCTCTCTCCATTCCCCCAAAGGAGGCTCAGTTTCAAGAATTTGGCAGAGACAACATCGAGGAGAAATAGGCTCTACTCACTCCACAACAGGGTTTATCCATGGATAGAGTTCATCCAATTATGTAGCACAATGTAATTCACTAGGAACTTAATATCCTCCCTGTTTTTTGGTTTGTGGTTGGTTTTTGTTTGCTTGTTTTGCTTTTATTACAAAACTAGTTTTCTACTTCTGTCAAAATTTCACGCGTGGCTTCAGTAAAAGGCATATACGCACTTGGCAAAAACATAACTAAAAAAAATAAATAACTAAACATAAACTAAAAATCCCATCAGTCAAGTCTTGCTTCCTTGCTGGTTTTTATTTCCCTCTCTCTCTCCCCACTCCTTTTCCATCTAGGTATTTATGTCAGAGACTGTTTAAGGTAAGCATGAGCCTTTCTGAGATGATCATACAGCCCCAAGTAGAACACCTCATGCTCTGAATGGGGCGCTTTCAGCTACTCTGATGCAAGTTACAAATAAATAGAAAGCATTAACCTGTGCTTAACTAGCAGAGTATAACTGCATGTTACAGGAGGAGAGCGCAAAGCTTTGCTTTTGATCGTTTCCCTTCACTCTAAATCAAGTGCACACCACCACCACCAAAGGCCCTAACAATACAAGTTGCAGAAGTTGCAGAAAGCACAAAATAGGTGGTAAAAATTCTTTGGTATGAATCTCACTTAGTGTCCATATAAATCAACTTATCCAAATAGGTCAGCATCCTGCAGTTTATAAGTACACTGTAACCATTGCCAAAATACAGGGCCGAATGAATCTGGCAGGAGCATCAAATACATGAGGAGCCATATCCTACCTTAATTCCCACTTAACTACCAGAATACATTGAAAGATGAGGAGTTGGATGATAGAATAATTGGCAACTGGAAGCACCAGAAAAAGAACTAGTTAAGTAGCAAAACAGAGTTATTACTGATAAACAACTAGGAATGAAGCTAAACAAAGTGATCTGGCTGAGATTTTTAAGGAGAACAAGTGTGGAGAATCTTCATGTAGGAAATATCGGTAGTTTTACTAGCCAGGGCACTGAAACTGGTCAAAACTCCAAGAAGCAATTACCTATAGGGGGAAGCTGGCACTTTTAGCAGGATGAAGTGGATGGCACAGAGCTGCTTCTCCTTCATCATCTTCCTATGTTTCTAAATGAGTCATCAGCCCGGACATGTAATGAAGTGAAGCCATAGACATCAGCTGCTTTCTCCCAACTCTCAAAGGCATAGCTCAATAAATCTGCAGTATCACCAGCTAGTTACCCAGGCAGTATTACAGCCTCTAGAGATTTGAACTGCATTACTGCATGTAGCAGTTGGATTTGCTTCCATATTTCAGGATCTACCTGAGCCGAGGTTGAAATGAAAAATGAGCAATGTGAAGACACATGGCAAAATTATGAGATTTTGTCCCTCCTATTTTGTTTTCTTTCCTCAGGGTATAGTCTAATAACTCTAAAAGCAGATGTCAGCTCATGTCAAATACTCTTCTTTCTCTCTTGCTGTAATAATGAAATTTGCCAGTTCTAATTTCAAAGAAAATGCTATGTCTTATAATCCTGAGTTATTATTTAAGTATTAAGAGAACACAAGTTCTCCCTGCTGCAGTCACCCAGTGAGCTGAATGCTGCTCCTGTTCTCAATTCTGCATTAACAAACTCCCAGTGCAGACAATATGCTGCCAGAGTGATGGATATGGTTAAAATATTGACAATTAGACATTGAGTTCTAATCGAAACTGCAAGCATCAAGTGAATTTCAGAAGCATTTGAGCTGATGTCACTGTTTCCCCTGGCCTTTTATCTGTTTTTATGGAAATTTATTCTGGGATTGACAGACAATCTCCCCCCATCTTTTCACTTTCCTTCAAAGGAAAGATCAGTCTTTCAATCCAATCATAAGGTAGTCAGACAAAATTGGTAAAGAAGCATCTAAACCTTTCACTAAAAGGAGTAAGACATATTTTCTCTAATTTTTTTCTCTACCAGATTGAACAGGATCTTTTGCAGAACTTTCAGGATCACTTAAGAACCAAGTTCTCTTCTTATTTCTCTTTTCCGGATGAAATGATGGTATCATCTGCAATTTTTCTTTAGATAAGCATCCTATCAAATTATTAATCAAATAAAGTGTGTATATATAAAAATGTATAAAGACAGTATATAAATACAGTGAATACACATAAGTCTAATAGAGATATAAAGTACATATCAATATAAATACGTATATCAAATATGCGTAATATTAAATCTATTGAATATGATTCCTAATGCAATTTTTTTTTAAGGAAGAAGCCAAGAACAGAACATTCCAGATATGGCAAGATGTTTTCTCAGGAAACACTATAATTCATGTCATTCTAGCTTTCTAAGAAGCTCTGTACACTGGTATCTACTGAAAAAACATTACTGTGAGTTTGACTGAGACTGATATCTAGATAAAGCAAGGTGTAGAGCATTAAAAATCGAAGCCAGAATAATATCTAGTGGAGTTTAATATTTATGTTGTATATTTTTCTATTTTATTTATAAGGCATTGTTATTATGATTAAGATGTAGAAGTAGGCAATTTTTATTCAAGGTTAGTAATACCTTAGCCCTTATCTACCTTCAAAGAACCTTTAAGTAAATTTTTTTGCTCCCACAATAGGTTTCTATTCAGAATTAATCAAGTTATTAGCATTTGGCTTTCAGTGAACATGTCTAATTGAGTACTGCATGCACAACTTGCCAAGAAGATTCAGTTGAACATTTAAGCATAACTACTTCATTCATTTAGTGTTCTTCCATTTGCTTTCTCAAAATTTCATATGATTGAGACTTGTTATCATAGGGAAAGCAAGTAAAATATTCCCCAAAAAAAGAAAGCTAAGTGTGCTTTCCATAAGCATTTGTCTGGATGACGTAAGAAAAAAAGATACTAAAATATGCACTATTATATCATGTTTAAAGTACTAGTTACTTTAAAGATGGCAAGACTGCTGGAATGATTCCATTTGTAACATTTCCTAAAACTTTCAAAATGAGACAAGAGAAATAAAGCATAAATTAATCTCCTAAATGGCCCTTTCCAAAATGACCTAGGTTAAACCCTTATATCTCTCCTAACAGAAGTCAATTGCTAACAGACAAAATGAATGGCTGTTAATCTTTGCTGCTAATAATCTTTTCACAAAACTATGCAAGATAAAAGTTGAATTAGTTCTTCATGGTTCAAAGACTACCTGATAGAAGTTAATACCACATAAAGTGATATAAGGGCCTTCCTGGCAGAAAGAGGGCATAAGGACTTTATTGGTATAAGGGTATTACTTTACCAGTCCTACAGAAGAAAACAGTTCTTCCATTAGGAATATATTTTCTCAATTGCTAATAATTGATTTCTTGCTTTAAGTCAGCAATTTACTGCTGCAGTGCAACTATACAAAGTTGAAGCCATTATTCCAACAAATAGAGAAAGTTTTCTAAATTCAAATATTACCTATTGCGATAGTTTAGACAAAATATAAGGAATAACAGAGTTCCTCTACTATTTTCCATGTATTGTGTTGACAGCACTGGTACAGCTCATGAAAGATTTGTAGGTTTCAAGTGTGAGCTTTTTATTTTATTTTGTCCCGACACTTTGCTGATTTTTTGGACATTCTTCTAAGAAGGCAGGGAGCGCTAGATTTCCATGTGTGTTTTTAAACAGCAGCTCATGAGGCTGATCACTAGTTGGATTGATTTATGTTTTAATTTTATGGATGATATCACACAATTATCTCCAGATGGAATAATCGGGATGAAGCATTGCCAAAGAACATTAGACACTAAAGAAGTCAGCCAATGCAATCCATTCAGTACTGTAATTATTTTTGTTTTGGCTTCAGACATTTGTGCAGAGGCACAAACTCATTCTGGTAGGGCCTTGCTCAGAGTCTATATAACTCCATGGAAAGACTTCCACAGATGACAGGAGCCACTGGCTCAACACCCCACACCCTTCCAGTTCCGCCCATGCTTTCCCCTCTATCAGAGATTCCTTCTCTTCATTGCCCTTCTCTGTTTTGACATAAACCCTTGCTTTCCCATCCCTATGGCCACCCTTCTTTTTTTTTCCCCCCCTCTCTTCCCAGAACTTTGCAGCTGATATTTGGACCAATTGTTTGTGGTTTATTAAACACAGACAAGTGAAATCAAAACTTGTTCAGCCTGCGTAAAATAGGAAAATGTTAGTTCCTACAACCATCTATATAGTTCTGATTTGTATGTGTTTTTTGGATGAACAAGACTGAGCACTTCAGGTTTCTCAATGTTGAAGTCAAATATTTCTTCCTATTTTAAATCTAACAGTCTAAGAGATGGACAAGTCTCTCCTTTTTTTTTTTTCCTCCTCCCTGGGAAAGCAGACACTTTCTGGCTTAACAGGCCCCATTTTACTCAGCATGAAATATTTCAAGACACACATTTAGTTCTCTAGGAGTGGATTTTCAAAAGGACCTGTCGCAGTTAGTAGCACAGATCCCATTCTATATATGGTTTGAGTGTTTGGAAACTTACATAGAATCAAAAAATTGATTTGGAAATGTAAGTGTAGACTTCAGGTTGTGATATTTGGGCTTTACTGCCAATTGCAGAACCCAAATGAGCACCACAGAGGAGCACGGTGGATGGCCCTCTTAGGACACGTTGACATTGCTAAGTGCAATACCAGAGAGCTAATGAGCTAACTCAGAAACTGGAAGCAGTGTCATGACACTAGTGCAGCTTGCTGAAAGATAATTACCCTGAAATCAGAGCTGTACCAGTGTGTTTATAATGCTTTCAGGACACGTGTTCCATCATGGAACTCTAATTCTTCCTATAGACCCATGTAGAAGTAAATCAAATGTCTTCTACAAATAACTCTGGCATGCCCACTGATCTGAATGAGTTACTTTGTCTTCATGATATGCTCATGCTATCTTAAGTGTGTTTATTATTATTATTATTATTATTTTGTATTTATGTCTGGCTGACTGAAACATGACAATCTATTTAGTGTAATAATGTAGAGAGTTTTACTTATGTTCCTGAGCCAGTGAATGAAGCTCTCAGACTTAAAGAGCCTGAGCCAAAGTTCCTGAGTTTCACAGCTTTCTACTAGGTTTTGAATCAGCTGCATAGGTTGTGACTGACATCTGTTATTATTTGAACTGCATATTCCTACCAATATAAACATATAAAAGTTTTGGGATAGGGTATCATGTCCAATTATATCAACTAATTCCTGAAAAATCAAAGAGAATATTATACATATATACAAATACATCTTGATGTACTTGTGTCACATCTGGGACATTTCACTAACCTTCATTGTAGACCTTTCTATCGTTTCATTAATCTTCACTGTAGACCTTTCCCTTAGCTTTTTCTGAGAGATTCTTTGCAGAATAACATTGATTTAGATATAATTAGGAAGCACTGGAAACCAAACAGACAAACAATGGAGAGAAGCCGCTATGCTCTTTCTCTTCTCACTAAATGCTTGAAAAATTCAGACATTTGTAACAACCATTTCTTTACAAAATTCCCAAGGTGTTTTGTCAGGAGCCATACAAAAACCCCTCTGCCATCTGCCCTTGTTTCATAGAAAAGGTATTTATATTTAAGTTTTTAGCTAATGCGTAAATTCCCTGAGCTCCTACCAAACGAATAAGACGTAATGCACCAGTTGGTTACTCATTCTATTCCACCATACCACCTGGGTGATTTCTCAATTCCTATAAGTAATTTGGCAGGATAAGTTCCATTTAAAAGGCTACTGTGTCCCATTGCAGTGGACGCACACAGCATAAGAAGAGTAAACAAAGCTGGGCTCTGAGGTAGAGAGACACCATAGGCTAAATTGCAATACCTTTTTCAACAAAAGCTTCATGCTGAGTTCAAAATGTTCTTGCTGAATAAGGTGCTCGCTCTAGCCACGATACAAGCAGACATGCTGACAAGATGACAAGTGAATTTATTAGACTGGCATTGAACCTGAACTAATGAATCTTCTTGGAACCTCCCCAGCGGTATAGAGATGTTCAGGTGGCACTCAATAAGCCTGGCTGGCTTTGAGCTGCCTCTGTGCAGCCCCAGTCCTTGTGGGAAACAGAAACGCCGTACTGAAGCCTTCTTGATGACTCCACAGAATGAGCCTGGGCCTTTAGGGCTATTAGTCTGTGTTCTGCAGGACACAATGTGGCTGAGCTGCTTGCAGACCCAAGCTGGCTGGGAAGGCGGCACAGCTGCCTCTTCCTGGCATTGAGCCTAAACTAATAAGCCTGGGCAGCCCAATGTTGGCTGGGTGAGGGGAAAGCTCAAATATTTCTGCTTCCATGGTATGATTAAACCTCAAACTGGTTAAAGTACCCACAGATAAGTGAGTGTTGATTGCACATAAGTTCAGAATCACACACAAAGCATGTAGCAGAGCCCAGGGCTGTTTTTACATTTCCTGCATCTCAATCCTGTGCCTACAAGAGATAGTGTACAAGAATATTTCCACTTCCAATAAAAGGGGTATATTTTCAGTCATGTGGCAGTAGGTAAAGAGTGACTTCTCAACACAGATCTATTAGTGCCCGACAAAATGCTAATTAACAGAAAGACATCTACAGACAGACAGAAAAGATGCCTACACCTGCACAGGTTAAATAAGGAAGAGCACAGCAACAATAACAACTAAAAAAAAAAATAAAAAGAGCCAGAGACCATTCCTTACACATAAGTGGAGTACAAGTACTCTGATCATAGGTAGTCCCCTTGTGGCAAACTGCTTATGTACAAACTACAAAGCATTTCTTCCCAAGTTCCCTCTAGGCCCTATATGGTGCCAAGACAAAATTACCATTTAGTGGTTTTATTTCAGGCTCTGAATTCAAACTGACAGAAGTGATTACTGCCTGTACTGTAAACTATCAGAGTTCATAGCATTAAGCTGAAGTTGAGTGTTGCATGAACACATTATGAGGATGCTTGAGGGGTAAAATCTGCTGGGGATTATGTTGCAAAATCACATGAGAAAACACAACCAGACGCATGGCAGCCTTATCCACTCAGCTTTCTGGGGGAGGTCCCTTGAGTGTGCTCTTTCACAGAGTTGTATCCATATGGTGGCTTAGAGACCCAAGCTGAGTGGCCCAAAACAGAGCTGGGGTACAGAGGAGTGCAAGGAGGGTGCTAATATTGACAGTCCAGGATCTAGTGGTTGAGTGTCATCTGGTCACCTTTTGTTGAATAGAGTACATTTACCTTGGCATTTTCAAACTCAACTGGTTTCAAGAAAGATATATTTATATTTAGAAGGCATTCATGTGTCCTAGAAGTGATGATGAACAGAACTTGTGCGTATTGTCACTACTCAATATATATTTCTCAGACATGAAAATAAAACAGCCTTTAATTTAAAAGCTTGCTAAAGTTGATTTCACTTCCATCCTAGCAGTGTGCTTAGTTCTAGGAAGAAGCTATGAAAATACCTTCCTCCCTGTCCCCTTCCTCCAATCATTAAAAGAAAACACAGCATCTGATGGCGAGGAAAATAACCTGAGAGAAAAAAAAAAGAACAATCAGAACACATACAGGAAAAAGGAAGCATTGTATTGTGACAGATCCCCCTGTATTTGTTTGACAAACACAATGAGTTTGTACAGTACAACAACTGAAAATGAGAGAAGTCACCTTTGCCTCCACCTAATTATTATCAAAGATTGTGCAATGAGTTTGAAAAATTCCATTACTGGCTTGTGACTTTATTATTTGTAATAGAAAGAAACTGTGCTAATAAGGATAACAAAAGCAAAGGAAATGAAAAAGCATTCTGCATGCATGGATAGCAGGGTAGAAATCAAAATGCAGCACCAACTCACAACATCCCACCTAACCTCCCAGTCAAGGTCAGTGGCATTCTCCTCTGCATTCACAGACTTCCATTTCAGAGGAACACAGAAGAAAGAATGTATAGGTAGTAGAAATAAGATTACAATAAACACAGCCAGACCCCTTTGATTCCCAGATGAGGGCAGAACAAGCTACACTGATGCAGTCTTAAAAATCTGAGCTCCATCTTGTGCTGCATTTGATGGAGCATATTCTTGAGCCCTAATGAAATACTGAAACTAGCAGTAGGAACAGCTGTGGCAAAAAGGTAAGGTAGACATGCCAATGAACTTGGGAGGTGGCAGAGAGTATTGGTAGCAGCTGAAACTGCTTTGTCACCAACATTTTGTTCCATTATCCAAAACAACATATCACTTTTCCTACTTTATGATGTGACACTGTAAACAACAGCTTGTAGATTATGCTAGTTCATAAATAACAGTATGAATATTTTGTCTTTTAACACCTCCTCTGAAGACAATCTGAATAATGAAAAATAGTCATGAAAAAATAGCAATTACTTGGTCTTGAAACTGTAGAATCAACTTTATTATAAAAAACTATTCTTAAATTCTAAATAATTATTTAGAGGACCTAAAATTGCCCAAATTAAATATGTCCTGTCACCTAAATTTTCTCCTAGGCAACAATAATTGCCTTAGGGCTGGGCTGGGGAGTAAGGGTTAGAAAAAACCCCCGTAGATACAGTATATCTTGATTTTGACATAGCATTTCCATCAGTAATCTATGAAATGAAGTATAGATTCCATTATCATACAGTAGGTGAAAAAGTGATTGTTTTGGCTTCTAAATTGGTTATTAAAGGGATCTATTCTAGACCTGATTCTACTCATTGCTTTCTTAATGACCAGGATGAGGTATGAGGATACGTTTACGTATTCAGTAATGATAATAACTGGGACTACAAAGGGTAGAATTCATCATAGTGCTGAAAACTGAATATGGTTGAAATAACACCAGTGAACAAAAATTTAAATGTAAAATAATACATGCTGGAGGGACAGATCAAGTGTAAGGTGGGAGATAAAATACATAGGCTGTTCTACAACAAAAGAGAAGCTTTTGTAGCAAGCAATGAATATATTCTGAAGTCAGACCATGGCATCCTTCTTCTCCTACACTGTATGTAGAGGTGGTGAAATTTGTCTGGTGCACTTCTTGACTTTGGGACATAAGAAGTTGGAGAAGAAAATATCAACATGAATGGTGTGATTGCTAACATGCTAAGCAATGAACAAGAGCAGATTGATTTGATGAAAAAAGTCTTCTCTGACATGAAGAGAATAAGTGGATGTATAGTTGAAAATACACTTGGCAAGAATTTTCCAGTATTTAAAGGGACAAAAATCAAAAGCTACTGTAGCTACTGTATGTACTGAAACATTTTATTTAGAAAAAAAAAAAAGGGAATTATTTAGAAATTTCTTTTGTTACAATTTTTTTTCCCCACATAGCTCCAAGAAAGGCTGCTAGGCATATTAGTCCTGCATCATGGTAGAGGAAATTCTCATACACACTCTCTGAAATCCCCTCCTAGCCCTATACACCTAAACTTACATCAAAAATTGTTTGTATATGGATAAAGAAGTTTTGGTACAGTGCTCTTATTTAAATATACTCAAAGCTGAACACTGACTGCCTTGAGTGCCTTTTAGATGCCTGTGCTAGGACTCCACAGGAGCAGACAAACACTTCTATGCTTCAAATGATATGTTTATTAGAGAGCATGAATCTTGATCCAGCTCTGGTGTTTACAAGAATTGTGTTTCTGCATTTCCATTTTGCTTCTCTTGGTAACAGCACACAAGGTACCACATTACATTTCTGGCAGGTGGTGGGATTTCAGGGCTCTAGCAAGTGCTTTGACACTCCAGAGTTAACAACAGCAAAGGTCAAAACCCAGTTTAATAAAATATATATTTTAAGGAAGAAATGCTTCTTATTTGAATAATTTCTACTACTATTTTTTTGGTAAAGACCTATTGCCCAATTGCTGCACATTAGAGTTACTCCTAAAAAATACTTCTACTGACACACCTATGTGTCATAAGGCACATGCACAAACCCATCTAGACCATCAGCTTGTGACTAGTCAACTCATTACTTGCTCTAATTCTAGGATATCTCCCACTGAATATTAGTATTAAAAAGTAGCCAAAAGGAAAAGTGAAAATGGTGTTCGTGACGTACTTTCAGTTTATCTTGAACTCCATGGACACTAAGTGATTCTTTGGTGTGGTAGGTATGAACTGCTTACTACAGATATGATCTTCTAGCAATAATCTCCAGTATGTATCTGTTGTAAAACTTACTTCTAACTCCCCTTTTCACCTAGGACTAAACCTACTTTGATTTTCTCTCCATCACCCTCTCTTTTTACTAGTCCATTGGGGGAATGAAAACTGTTCTCTTCCCTTGGCTCTCTAAGTTTGGCTAATTATGAAAAAGGCAGGACAAGTTTTCTGGCATTGGTTTTTTAATTAATTTACATACCTTCCTTAAATCGAACAATTTCATCACTTATGGCAGCTTCAATATTGCAATAAAATACTTTAGGGGGCCCAAAATAGGTAAGTACCTTAAAGGAAAAAAGCCCTCAGAATGAAAGATCTTGCGGGCAGAACAATAAACTTGTCTCAACTGCTGCATGGCAAGCCCTGTGGCACCTATTCGTTGTGAGCAGAAGATATTTCATGTAGGAAATTAATCTCCCCTTAAAGGTAAGCCTTACTCTCAGTGGAGACAGAGGGGAAAAACTGAACTAAAAATCACTACAGCTAGAATTTTACACCCACCTGTTGGGAACATGAAGTCTGGCCAGCTCTGCACTGGCACTGCCCCAGTTACTGTGCTGGTACAAAATATACGGCCCTCTACCCTAGTTCACTCAGATGATGCGTGCAGAACAGGAAATGCTTGCAAGGGTAATTTAATCTACCTGGTCTATGTAAGGCTCACTTGATAATCTTGGATGCTGTGCCATGTCTCTAAATAAATGAGAAGTATGCCTCTCTTTTTATAGTTGGAACCGATTTCAATGCACAGACTTCCATTACCAGGCTGTACCCCTGAGATTCTGCCGAGTCCAGGTGATGACAGCATTGCCAGTATGGAAGTTTATTTCTGTGCAATCTTGCATAACATTGCCTTGTTGGGAATGAGCCCCCAAAAGGGCTTGAAAGAGTAGCCAGTCCGGATAAAGAAAGCAAGCAGACTTCAAAATCTGAATTCTGACTGCCTACTGCCAGCCAGTTTGAAACACTGCCCGATTGTCCAGGCTAGCCTGCAATCATGTGAGAATACAAAGCTACACTTGTAATCTAGACAAGTGAATTGGCTGCTATTTCCCACACAATGATAGGGATTTAGCTGGAATGCTCTCCACTGCAAACTCAACTGAGGTAGAAACCTCTAACAGTATTAACCAACAGCCTGGATTTTGTGTTTTCTTCTTTAAATGGACAAGCAGCAGAAGACTAAACAAAAATGTAGACAGTTAAAATTGGGCACGTGCCTATTAATATTCAAAGTACATCTGTTCAAACCTCATTTTAAAAAGACGACCAATAATTAGTTTTTCCTCAGCAGAGCTTAAGTTGTGGAAGTCCCTATTTTAGTCACCTACTTAAAATGCTAGCCAAGTTTCTCCTCACCACACTCTCTGCAACAGGTCTCCCTCCAACCTAGACAAATACAACCTTGTCCTACCCTTGGCCATTCAGAGATCATTTTCTTAGCTCACCTTTCTGTTCATCTCATATTCCATACCTTTTTCAATTCCTTCCCTGGTTTTCTTGCTCTACTGAATCTAATCCAAGCTGCTTCTCTTCACTTTTACATGGACCAACACCTAACTTCAATGGATCTCTTACTGACAGTGGAAAAGCTGACTTTTACCCCACCATCCATACCTGCCATCCTTGCCTCAATTTGCATTTGTGATTGGTTATCTAAGATGCATCACTAAATAAATTGGTGCAGAAAGCACCTTTAAGCATCTGGAAGTAGGAAATTTTATTCCATAACAAAAATTCTCAGACACTACAGTGATATAAATGAAAAGAAAGACCACTAATCTAACACACTAAAATAATCTTCAGTAGTCTTCCACTGGCCACTGCACTTGGTTTTTTAGCTACTAAATAACTAGAACTGACCTTACTAAAGTCAATAATATATTTAACATTAATAATTTTCAACCACTCCAGTTCTTCCTTCCAGCTAACCTCACTGTTCGTATGCATACAGTCATTATAAATGTAGCCCACAAGCCTGGCAGCAACCTTTTCCTGGAAAAGCCAGTTTGTCATTTTATTACAGGTGTGATCAAGAACACATGTCTGAAAGCCATATACATCAGCTGTTTATTATACTTAAGACTGAATCTTCATCTTCAACTTTAGGGACTGCCATCATGTTGTCTCATTATTTAAACTTTCGAAAGGTGAGACCTTACTATGTCACTGGGAACCATGGTGGTGTAAGAGCGAAGTTTCAATGGTTCTTTGTTTCTTTCAGAAGGAATACTGAGAAAATGTGGGACCTCGGAATCTCTCCCACTCCCTTCTGTCCATATGTATGTTTATAAACATATCTATTCGTATATAAAACTTGTCCTCCAGAATTTGAATCTGGATAGTTGTGGGTGGAATGGGTCTGAACTGTGGCTTTGCAGAAATTTTCTGAGACATAAGAGGTCTAGCGTGTTATTACAGACCAAATGATACTTAGATCTATAGATTCTTCTCTAGCTATTTATTTCAAATTTCTACAGTTGCAGAGACCGCAGACTGCTATGTCAATAGAACACCTAGTATTTACAGAATCACAGAGTATGCCAAGTTGGAAGGAACCCACAAGGATCATCGAGTCCAACTCCTGGCCCTGCACAGGACCATTCCCAAGAGTCACACCATGTGCCCGAGAGTATTATCCAAATGCCTTTTTAACTCTGTAGGCTTGGTGCTGTGACTGTTTCCACTGGCAGCTTGTTCCAGCATTTAGTCTAAATCATTCCCACAAACTGCTTCTTTAACCTGTACTCAGAAACTTACTCTCCTTAAGCTGACTTGGTACTTGCCAGCTGTTAAAGTCAGTATTTTCCTTTGTTGGAAAAGAAATCTCACCGAAATCTCAGCCCACCAACTCTTGTCTCATCTATCACTGATAAGGAAAGCAAAGAAGATTCGTTCCTTCCTTTACACATCACCTTTTTACGTATCTGAAGGTTGCTCCATTGCATCCTCCCACTCTTCTGATTGAATACCCTTAATCTTCCTAGATCATATTTCCCATGTGTCCAATCACTTTTTCAAGACTGATGATTTCTCCACGTCCCTTTGCAACATATGTGTTTGCCTGCATAATGTAGTAGCCGCTGTGGTGAGCCTGACATGCATTCAAGTTTGACAGTTATTTAGATCTCTATTTATCTTGGTTTAAAGTTTGTAGGACTCCTCACATTGCCTTCCAGAGGGGCCATATCAGATCCCATTCATGGCAGCTTGTGCTGTTCCTCTACTGGTGAGGCTCAGAGCAAGTCACCAACCCACAAATCAGACTTGCTTGGACATCCGATTTGTAGTTAGTACTGCAGTATATGTATGAACTCTTTAGTTGATGGAAAATATAGTTTACAGACTCCATTTATTTTCTGAATCATGAAGTCAGCAAAATTACTTATTACAATTGTAGTCTATTGATACGGCTGAACATCCAGCAGCACTGTATTTTCTAGGGTTGAAAATGAAAAATAATTTAAGAAGAAGCTAAGTTATTCTGATTTAAGGAATTTGAACTGATTGAAATAACACTGATTATTATTTTTTTTCTTTCTTCATAAGAAGTGATGTGAAATCCAGAAAGACAACCGAAGATAAGGACATGATATCTTAAAAAAAGAAAAGAAAAGAAAAAAGTGGAACTGAGCTTTAACCTTGGTAATACACATAACAATCAAACTCATTTCTCTAAGTGTACAAGGGCTAACTAAAAAAGTAAAAAAGGACTAGCATGACACCTTCAAATACCAAACTGAATTAAAAAAATCATTGGATAGAGACAATGAATGAAAACTGAAGGTAACCAGTTTTCAGACATTATTTGATAAGCTAACATGAATGAACAATCTTAGAATAAAACCCATATGGCTTTCTATGTTTTTGCCCAAATCTGTAGTGAGAGGACTTAATTGGGATGGAAACCAGCAAATAACTGCAATAATCAATGAAGACAACAGCATCTAAAGAGGACCTTTTCTTATCTTGCAAGGTGTTTATAAACACATCACCAGTTAATTTATTATTTACTTTCTCTATATATTTTTCCATCTCAACGTTGTCTTTCACCTGCAGGATTCATCACATGCTGCATGCTGCCAAATGAGTTACCCAAGCTACACCTTAGACAGGAAAATTATTTCAGCTGGAGTGCAAGACCAAGATAGATGAAAAGACTGTAAATTACTTGGAAAAATGGTTCTGACTTCACTGGTCAAGATCCTTCATCCATGAATTCTCTTTTGAACCACTTCTATGCAGCATTTTACAGGCACAGGACAGGACTGCTTATTAGAAGCTGATTCCAGCCAATGTTGAGTCCAGTACAGGGTCAAACTTAGATGTATCCTCATGGTTCAGGTGCAAGGTGCTGCAGCCCTGACTACAGTTTAGGAAGACAGTTATTACTTGCAGAAGCCAACACAAACTGTGACACTAGGTTCTTATGATTAAATAGGCATAAAAAGAATGCATTGCAAAGCATATAAAACACCAAGACCACCCTTTCCTCTGAAGTAGATGGTGCTGTAAGCAGTCAGCTCATTCTCCAAATCAGGCAGCATGACCAGGATGTGATTAGGATGACCAGGGAAGGCACAGATTTATCATGTTTTCACATTGGCTTTAACTGAAGGAGAATCCTGTCAATCCCCAAGGACTGAAACTGCTGCCAGAGTGGTTTTTCAGAAAGTTTAGTTGTAGAAACTTTTTATTTAGTGGGTATATGTGCTGTCTAAAAAGGCACACATGTTGTCCCACAGACACTTAAGATTCTTTCATATTTAGACCAAAGGGGGTCTCCCTAGTACAGAAAAACAGATTTAGTAGACCAGGACAACAGGACAGATTTTGGGAATTATTAACATATTAGAATAAAATTCAGCACATCCATACATAAATGAAGGAATGCTGCAGTGATCCCTTTTGACAAGTACAAACCCAAACCATTCTGATTTCTTCCGACCTTATTTGCAATAGGATGTAGTACCATTATCTCCCTCCTGATGTGTGTATTCGTAGTACAGACACTGCTTTGAAAGACAAGAAAATCAGGGTCAACTTCTACCCCTATAAGCTTGGGGTAGAAGCCTCATTCAAAGGCCTTTGCTGACTGAATTGTGCCAAAATGAGTGCCTTCCAATCTTCCTAGTTAAGATGTTAAACTTCACGTATGTGTTCAGACATGTTGAAACAATGACTCCTATCTCCATCTCAAATGGGAGGGTGCCATCACAAGCTCTCTGTTACAACCCCTGTTTTTCTTTCTATCTTGATAAAGATGTGATGAGTGATTTACCTCTAACAGAGGATGCCCATTCTCTGTGTACAATATTTTTTCAGGGCACCCAACTCCTTATTTCTAGAAACACAGGCAGCAGAAACAATGAGGATCCAAATTCCAATTCAGAAGACTACACGAGGCTGCTTGTGGTATACTTGCTTTTACATTTAAGACTGATTTTTCACCATATTTTCTTAAAATCTATTCCAGCAAGGTTTCAGCTAGCCACTCTCCACTCTTCATTGCTATTCAGCGTTCTGAAGTACTGCAGGAAAGAAGGGACCTTTCTGCTTCAAAATATCTACGGAATTTAGGTCAGGATAGCATTATAAAACAAATGTTATTAAATTACAGAAGGCTTGCTTTCTCCACCTAGTGGCTAAGATACAAAGCCAATATCCTGTACTATACTGGCGCCTTAAGGAAAAATGGCAAAATAAAAAATAAAATAGCAATAAACAGGATAAAAGACAAATCCCCTAATTCCCTAATACTTAGTGTCTTTATTTTATATGAAAAGCTGACAAAGTTCTCCTCTCTCCTCATCCTCAGTAAAAGAAATGTTACAGGCAAATCAAGGGATGTGGGTTTTGCCCTCAATGAAAGCTGCTAGTCTAAGATCCCTGGAGGTTCAAATCCTCTCCTTTTCCATGGAAGAGACATAGTGCAAACAGCGAAGGTCAGTATTATGACACTGAGAGCTGCTCAGGTGCTGAGCAACATGAGAAGAAGAAATGGAAAGGTACTATTTTTCTTAAATTTGTGATCCCAAGCTCACTGTGGATAAGTTTTCCTGACTGCCATAGAGCAGCCCAAAAAGGGAGGGAAACAGTCCCTCCTCTGATTACCTAAAAGTTCGATCTCACCTAAATCTTGCTATCTCAAGCTGGACTTCTAAATGCAGTGTAGTTTCCCAAGGCTTTCTTCAAAATCAAAGGAGATAAGCAGGTGCCTCCAGAGAGTGAGCCTTCTGGCCTTTCTCAGAGCTTGATTCAGTATGAGCTGCACTGGCTTCTGTAAGGTCCATCTACCTAGGAAGACTAGCTCAGAATCAAACCATTTCTAAAATGGGGTGCTAATGCAGAGTAGAAGATTTGTACCCTACCATACTAGGATGGAACTTTTTAAATGCTACACGCTCTCCTTTTCAATCTGAAGCCCCACCAGCCTCTCAGAGTAAGGCTCAGAGTGAGCACTTTACTTCTGAGATCAAAAGTCCAGTCACCATATGTTTTACTACTTCCAAATAAGAGAGGAGAGAGGAGAATTTTCTATTCATATTTCTCCCCTCCATCAGCTAATCATGTAAGCTAAGCAGCTCTACAAAGAAGAGAACCAGACAAATTCTCCAAGCAGAATGAACTTTGTAAAATAATTGCAATTACTAAAAGAATGGTGGAAAATGCATAGGGTTAGTTTGAGTTAAATGATATTTATGCTTGCCCTTACAATTAAGCATATGATTAAGAGCCTTCCTGATCAGACATTGATTTAAACTTGTACTTCAGTATTTTTACAGATCTTTGTATATCAGTGACAGTAATAAACAAGACCTAAGAGAATAATTTTGATTTCAGCATTTTCAACATTATAGGAAAATTACAAAAGACAATGCACAACACAAACCCCAAACCTACAAAAAACCAAAAAAAACCCCCCCACCACCCACCCCTCTGCAATATGTGAGGAAAATAGGAATTATTTTTATGGTTTCTAAAGCTGTTGAAAGCGGTTGGAAAAAGGAGGGGTTTCTATTTGTTTGTTTGGGGCTTGCTGTAACAGTTACACTGAGGACATCCAGTTTATGCATCAATATCTTCATCAGTGGGTCATCTTCAACTTAAAGCATGAAAAGCTGAACTGTACTACACTTAGGAAAATACTATAATTTATATTATATAAGATAAATCTGAAATAGACTGCTCATTAACCAAAAATGCCCTTTCAGAGCTACAATACCAAGTTTCTCAATGTCAGAGGAAAGTACTTCCTTAACAATATACTATAAGAAGAAATATTACTGACCTACTTCCACTCTTCTCTTTGAGCGGTGAAAAGTATTGAACAGATATTTGTACGGTTATGAAACATGCAAGTTTAAAGCAACTTAGGAAGAACCACTATTTAGGCTTAGTACCTGAATTTAAAGTCACAAACTTTTCTCTGTTTTTAATTAGTAATGCTAGTTAGTAATGTGTATCACTACAGCAGTGCATAGTATAGTAGTACACATTAGTAATATGATTTCTGCACTCAGAGATGACGTGTCTTAGTAAAGAAGTTTTTTAACCTACTTCTGATATGTTCTAAAAGCCCAGGACGTATACTTCTACATCTTGCTCTCTCACTCTCCGAACAAGTGTAATCCTTACGGCTAGCTATTGCACGATACTTCATTAAACATCTTGTTTTTACAATTTATTTTCATATATTTTTCATGCCAAATTGAGATGAGAACAGCATATTCTGCATGTTTTCACAAATCAGTGCAGAGTCACAACACCCTCCTCAGCCAAAACAGGTTTTGTTATTACTTCGGTACTTCAGCACTGTCTTTTGGACAATATTTTTCTACAGTGTGGCAAGATTACTGGAACTTGCTAAACATGACAAAATTGCTAGCCACAGTGCCTTTCTCTCTACAGTCAAGCTTAGCTTCTCCCTCTTCAGTGAAGAATAACACCAACCCAATGATGTATAACAGCTGATATGGCTAAATCTCCTCTTCTGTGCTATGAAGACCAATGGCAGAAATCTTGAAGGAGTTCCTTTGTTAAATCCCTCAGTAGCAGTCTCTGATTTAGGTTTCCTCCATCTGATGAAAGGGATAGAAGCACAGTATAATAGTACAGAAAGACAGAACAGGATGACTCTTTCAAGAAATTCATAGCCTTTAAGGAAGAATTTGCAATTACATTTCAATCAGGGTCTAGAAAAAGCTGTGTCTGCTTTGTGAATTGTTTTAATGGCATCATCTGAGCACAAAATGCATTCTTTTACCTATCACTCAAAAAACTTGTGCTTTGGACAAAAATCTATTTTATGAAACGTTGAGCCACTTCTGCCCCCACCAAAAGACACCCCAAACATAGGCAAGGACACCCACATTTTCATCTATGAAATTACCCAGATATTTGGAATCTGATACAGGTTGACAGAAGTCTCCCAGGCAGGCTGCAAGAACAGAGCTGTTTGCATTTCCCACTCAGACACAAGCTATTTTTAGATGATATTGGCTCAGCAGCCAAGCACAGTTTACTGGTATCCTAAAGGTGAGAAGGAAGGGCAGTACAACTCTTCACTGACTCAGTAAAACTGACTGTTACTATTGCAAGCATGACAGGATTTTGCTTTATTTTTTGAAGATGCTACTAATATTCTCCGAGTTAAAGGAAAAGAGGTGTTTCTGTCTCCTTTTGCTTTTTTTTGGCAAGGATGTGTTAATATCCTACTTAGGTAGGCAAGTTTTACATATGCGTATGTTGTAGCCAGCAGTCAAAGGCCATCATGCATTCATATCTCACATTTCCACCAGGAAAGACAATATGCCGGTGGTATAAATGACAGCTATTTGCACTGCTTATCTTCAGACCTGGCAAAGGTCTTTGACAGTCAGTGTGCACTGGAAGACTTTTTTTTCCTGTTCTTTTCTGCAGTACTCAGGGGACTGAAATAGTGAAACCGTGAGTGACATCGGGTAATTGCAGGTAAAAACACAAGCAGAAATGAGAAATAAAAAATAAAATAAAAAAAAGTCCCTTGCTATAATTAGTGAATTACTGGGGTGGGGGGAGAAGAAAGTGGAGAAAACACTCATCAGACCACCAGGTCTGATCCCCACCAGCTCTGCTCCTTCCCACTCTGTCCCAAGCTATTTCACTCCGCTGAAGCAATTTCACATTGAAGTGATTGGGACTTTCAGAGGCTGATTCCTCATCACCACACAGCTTGTACTTCTGCTGCAGTGTAATTTCATTGTACAATGTTTTACTTCAACTGTCTGCTTGAGCAGACAATTAAATATAGTACCATAAAGTGTATACCATATATATATATTATAGTACCATATAAGCTTATATTCCACCACTCACTAAAAGAAAATCCAGAAGATGAAAGATCCACTTCAAACAAAGTTGCTGCAAATAAGAGTTTGTAAAAGCGAGATCTTGAGACGGAAAATAATCGTTTATACAAATCTGTTTTTTAACTCAAAGCTTTCTGGACCTCCAAGAGTTTCTGATTTAGACTGATACTTAGGACTGAGGCCGTACTTCAGTTTGGAAATGATCTTGCAAATCCACGCTTCAGTTTAGACAGGATCTTACAAGTCCATTTCAGGTTGCGTAACCGTACATATGATTTTAAATTAGATACATTGTAAGCGCATCGATGCTTTGTGTTAATGCAGTCCAGAGAGGTGATCTCCCCCACACCACATTTTTTTATTGCAATTGGGGTAGTTTGAACCAGTAACTTTTTACCTGTAGGAACTATTTATCCTTCAGCTCCTGCCTAGCACGATGTGAGTAGTAATTTTCAGATAAATCTCAGGAGACAGACTGATACTTGAAAGAAAAAGAGAAGCCTGCAGCTACTACGCAGTGCACATTACATGCCTAGCTCTCATCTACAAACTGCTCCTAAAAGTGGCTTAGAGTCATAATAGACACTGATTTGATAGAGGGCCTTGTTTGTGGGTAGGGTTATTTTTTTAAACCATATACCCCACAGACTTAGGCTACCTGTAACTGACTGGTGCTGTAATCAACACCATAACGTGATTTTTTTAATGAGTATCACTCATTCCTCACACTTCAGTGTGACTGATGCTGATGCTTTTTCAGCCTGTTTCAGTGTTCACATTTTATATTTCAGGTACAGCACTGAAACATCTCTCAAGATCTTCTTTCATGACCTCTGACTTCAAGGTTACTTCAAATCCCATCAGTTCCCTCCTTGTAGTTCAAGTATGCACAGGTTATGCCTAAGTGGTGGTCAAAGTATGTTGTGGGTGCTCAATAGTCCTGCTCACCAGCAGATTGGTTGAGAACTTCTGTTCAACCCATGCACACAAGAACGTCCAGGATATGCTTCTCTGTCTTACATGATAAACATAGTCTCTGTTACCCAGCATTAAAAGGATGTGCCAGATTCACGACAGGTATTCCACACTGCTTCTCTGGTATTAACTGGGTTGGCTGAAACAAGGACTGTAGTTTTAAGTTAAAATTTCAAAGGTGTGGAAGCCTGCCAGAGAGCAGTGCTGCAGCTATAGTTCCCTGATGCCCCATCTCCTTACTCTCCTGCTGCAGTATCAGCATCACTGAGCACAATATGAGCACCTTCTCCTCAGAGTGATACCTTGTCCCCTCTCCACTCAGTAGCTTTATTATACCACCCTATTGAAAAAAACCTCGCTTTTCTACTAAGACACTAGGAACACACCATGCACTTCCATGAGCTGCTTCCTTGCACCTGGTGTAAATAAATCAATATTTTCAGTTTGTAAAAAACCCCAAACTGAACAGCAACAATAAAAAACCCATGACAACAAACCCAACCTTATCCAAGCAAAAAAATCCCCCCAACCACGCAACAAAGACAGATTACCAGAGAAAACAAAAAACCATAACCCGCACAACAAGCACCACCCCCCCACATCCTAAATCACAAGAAAAATGATTGCTCCTTAGCAATCTGTGTGGTTTGTGACACTTAGTTTTGTTTTGGGTTTGGGGGGTTTTTTTGGGTATTGCTTGTTTGTTTTAACTAAGGAGATTTTTGCATTTTTCTATTGTTTTCTTCCTGTTTGTATTTTTTTGCAGGGAAACAAGGTACTCCTGTTGGTTAAATGACCACAGCCAGTCATTTGTGAACCTGTTAACTTTACCAAATTTGTGAGGGGTACAGAGATCTCAGAGCAACAGGATATTTTTTAATGCATGTTTTTTCCATTAAAAGGGTAGGAAGGAAGTTCAGACAGGAACTGAGGGAGCACTGAAAGGCTAGTTAGCCTAGACAGGCTTGCCACATTTGGCACCCATCTACCAGGCAGCCAGTCAGAGCACAAGTAGCTCTGACCCAGTCATGGTATGATGGACTTCCACATCTGAAGGGCTTGAGTGGGGATAGATTAGAGGTTTAACAAGGGAATAATAAGAGCACAATTAGGGAAATGAGAAGATATGTAAGTATTAAAACAGGAGACTGACAGGGACATAGGGAAGTGAAGAGGATGCAAGCTCCAAATTCGTAGCAACTCAGGATTCTTTAACTCAAATGCAAGCAATTTATTGTTCTCAGTATTCCTGTTTAGAATTACAAAAGACAGCTTCATTTACTCTTCCCAGTTTGCTCATTATTTCTTTGGGAAAGGCTCCAATAAAAGCAACAAATTAAGCTTTTCACAATTGCACTCACACAAACCTAACATCTCTCTTCCATCTTCTCCCACACCCTCAGTAACAGACAGTATGAAGAAGGTCTGGGCAGAGAACTAGTGCTTTTTACTTCATATTGGTTTGGGAAAGTAAGAGGTCTATATATACTTTCAAATTCTGACGCAATAGTCTTGTATGAACGAGACAAAAAGATGGCTGACATTTAATCTTAGAGGGAGATATGCTAGATATTAGTTAAGAGGACAAATTTGTTCATATGTTCATCTTCTTTAATAACTCTAAAGTAGTCAGGCAATTGTGTTACATTTCTTTTGTGTAAAATTGATTTTATATTAGAATTACAATCCTATAAAAATATTGCAGCATCCTCAGGATTCAAAGGCAGTCATATATCTTTATTTTATCCTAGAATGCATACTGACCTTGTTGTATCATGTGTTATATTTATAGGAAACATATCCTATTGTGCATGTTGACGCTACTACTTGATACACACATATTAAGTGAACACTGGGAATTATTTCTCCTTGGACATGCGTGTAGAACTTGCACTCTCTTTGGGGACTACACAGTAAAAACAGGGGTCTGCCTGTGTAAGTTCAAATGAATGAATAAAAGTCTACAAGCAGGAAAGCAGATAGAAAATAATGCTGCTCTATTTGAAACAGAAAGAGTAGGCTATAATTTCTCTGTATGTTCTTAGTTGTTCATTCATTAAGAAATACTAAAGTATAACCATGCAGCCACTAGTTTAGTTAATTATAGGCCAAGAATCAAAATGGATGATCTGGCATACTTCCACTATTGTTAATGAAACAATGGTAGTTTATACCAGTTGGATGTATGGTTTCCGTTTTCATGGAGTAATTGTTGCCCTTGCCCCTGTACATTTATGGCACAAGAAGGAATGTGGAATAAGAAGGCAGACATACTGAATGTCTTCTTTGCATCAAGCTTCACTGGCAAGACCAGCCCTCAGGAATCTCTGGCCCAGGACCAAGGAAAAACAATGGTGAAAGCTAGGCTGCTCGCAATCATCTTTGAAAGGCCAAAGTGAAGAGGAGAGGTGCCAGAGGACTGGAGAAAGCAAATGTCACACCCATGTTGAAAATAGGCAAAAAGGAGGAACCAGGGAATTACCAGCCAGTCAGTGTCACCTCAATCCTGGGAAAACTGATGGAGCGCCTCGTTATGGAAGTCATCTCTAAGCACATGGAAGACAAGAAGGTGATCAGGAGTAGTCAGCTACATTCACTAAAGGTAAATTGTGCTTGACTAACCTGATTGCCTTCCACAATGAGAGAACTACCTGGATGAATGAGGGGAGATCAGTGCATATTGTCTACCTGGACTTCAGAAAGGCTTTAGACTGTATGTCTCACTATATCATCATAGGAAAACTCAGGAAGAGCAGGCTGGAAGAGTGGACAGTGAATTGGACTAAGAACTGGAAGAACAACGGATCGTAATCAGTGGCACAGGGTTTAGTTGCAGGCCAGTCACCACTGGTGTCCCCCAAGGCTCAATACTGGGCCCATAGTTGTTTAACTCATTTATCAATTACTTGGATGAAGGGGCAGATGCCTCCTCAGCAAGTTCGCTGAGACACAAAGCAGGGAGGAGTGGCTGATACCCTGGAGTGCTGTGCTGCCTTTCAGAAGGACCTCGAC
Source organism: Pseudotriccus pelzelni (assembly GCA_035584735.1). Taxonomy (NCBI): domain Eukaryota; kingdom Metazoa; phylum Chordata; class Aves; order Passeriformes; family Tyrannidae; genus Pseudotriccus; species Pseudotriccus pelzelni. The sequence goes on along the minus strand of JAWMRA010000078.1, from coordinate 39,940,692 downwards.
AGGCTGAAGAGATTGTCACAGAGGAACCCTCTGAAACTCAACAAGGGCAAATGGGAGGAATAATCCCATGTACCAGTATAGACTAGGGCATGACCTGTTGAAAAGCAGCTCTGCAGAGAGAGACCTGGTGGTCCTGGTGGACCACAAGCTGTCCCTAAGCCAGCAGTGTGCCCCTGTGGCCAAAAGGGCCAGTGGTATCCAGGGGTGCATTAGGAAGAGCACTGCCAGCAGGTCGTAGAGATGATCCTGCCCCTCTACTCAGCCCTGGTGAGGCCACATCTGGAGACCTGTGTCCAGTTCTGAGCTCCTCAGTACAAGAGGCACATGGAACTCCTGAAGTGGGTCCAGTGCAGGGCAGTAAAGATGGTTAAGGGACTGGAGGACAGGCTGAGAGAGTTGGGCCTGATCAGTTCCAATGTCTGTAAGTATCTGAAGGGAGGGTGTCAAGAAGAAGGATCCAAGCTCTTATCAGTGGTTCGAAGCACTAGGATAAGAGGCAGTGGGCAGAAATGGATGCACAGGAAGTTCCACCTGAATACGAAAAAGAACTTTTTTACCGTGCAGGTGACTGAGCACTAGAACAGGTTGCCCAGAGTGGTTGCAAAACGTCCCTTACTGGAGATGCTCAAGAACCATCTGGATACAATCCTGTGCAATGTGCTCTAGGATGACCCTGATTGAACAGGTTGGACCAGATGACCCCCCCTCCCCAAGGTCCTTTCCAACCTTAAACCATTCTGTGACTGTTTAACTAATTATCAGTTATTTTTGTGAAAGTTACATATCAGGTTGTGTCTTTAGATATTAAGAGAAAATTCTAAAGGATTTGCTCATAATTCAAAAGTTTCCTTCATTTGATTTTATGGTTTTGGTTAAAACTGGGACTGGCTTGTCTACCACGCTTCTTAACGCATCAGGGAGTCATACACTGAGTTGACATACACTGCTTTATATGATTTCATTTCCTTATTGGAGAAAATACTGTGAAAAAAAAGACAAAATGACACCTTATTTTAGCCCCAGAAGTGATTCCCTCAGGTACAGAAGGATGTGAATACAAATCCAGTAATACTACATTTTAGTTAGATAACTCACTACCTCCATTTTGACTTTTAACTGAAATGAAATCACATGCTGCATACTATGTGTTTACACGTTCACCTGTCAAAACAAGTCCTCCTCTCAAACTGCAATATACCAACCAACGAACCAAAACCAACCAAAAAAACCACAAAAACAAACCCTGGAATAATACAGAAAAAAGCAAGCAACCAACAAAAAAAAAAAAAAAAAAAAAAAAAAAGCAAAATTTTTTAACATTGGCTGTGAGTGTTGAAATACATATCAAGGTGAAGAGTTTTATTTCCATAGGTTTGTTTGCTTTGGTAATTTATGTCTCTTCTTCTTCTGTTTTTAAAGCTGTCTTTAACAAAATGACAGCTTAAAAGCCCTCCTTATTCACAGCTTGAGGCTGAAATGGAATCAAGCCAGAGCTAGAATAGCTTTCCAAATTAGCAAGGGAACCTACTGCTGAAGTAGACTATTACCCTGCATGTGTTTGTGCGTACAGCCTTATTTCCTCATACCCACAACTGGGCTAGCTATCATTTACGCACCTCACAAAGCTGCCTCCTTCCTGTTCTTCTCAAAAAACAGAGTCAAAACAAAAGAAAAATCAACAGAAAGCCTTTTGTGCTTGAAAGCACTTTGCCACTTCAATGGCCAAGCAGCATCGCATCATCAAGCAAATAACACCGAAAGAGTCTTGAAGTGCTCAAGGAAAACACAGTGGGATACATTTTCAAAGGGGCTGTGCAAGAAGCTCTGAAAGTCTCACGTCTAGCGAGCACGTGTGAGTAGTTGCACGCAAAAGACATGGGCTGCAGTCACACGCACCAAAGAAACACGCAGAGGAAATTGCACAGATCAGCCAGCTTGCTGGTCTGCTAAGGAACCTCTTAACCATATGCACAGACAAAGCATTTTTTTTCTTGAATTCACCCAGTTTGAGTGACCCCATTTTGGGGACACCAACAGAGGCAACTGCTTTAGAAATCAGAAATCTAAATCACAGAAAGGCACAGGAACATAACAAGAAGACCCTCAACGAGTTAATAACAAAGACAGTACATGTCCTTCCTGATCTGAGTTTCCTACTCTCACAGAGAAGAATCCTGAATTTTAATGGATATTAACACAAATTACTTAGTTACTGGACTGGCTTTCTTACAGGTATTAGCACTCACAAAGCAGCCTAGCATGCAAAGATGATGGGCAGCGATTTCCCAAATGTCTCTTGATCATTTTCTCCACAATTACATTTTGCACTGAAATCCAGACAAATCGTCAGTAAATGTGCTCCTTACAGAGATGCTCCACAGCTCAGGAGCAATGAAGAAGGGCAAAAAGAGCAGCAAAACTACTCCACAGCTCTTGAGAGATAAAGGGAAAATATCACACGCAATCAGCTCTGTATGTCTATGGGCTAGAGTCATGGCACAATTGCACCTTGCAACCTAAGAGCTCTGTGCTGACAAAGTTTAAAATAAAAGGAGCTAAAAGTAGGAATTTCACAGCTAAGTAAGGGCACATGCAGAGCCTAAAACCACCAGTAAAGTTGCAGCAACAGCAAAATGAGACCACATGTCAAGATTACTATAGAAAATGCTGACTATGATAATGAACTATTTTTGAAAAATTACAACCTAATTCCACCTTGCCAAGTGAGTTGGATCACACATTATTCCCTAAAGCAGCAGTTGTTACTTACAGTTTCCTCTCTCAGCTGCCTTGCTGCACACTTGAACTACAATCTGACGGAGCACCATACGAGCAGACTCTCCTGAATCAGCATCCAGGTAAAGGGAGTCACATATAACTTCATATGCCAGGTGGCTTTCCTCATCAGCTGAAAGCACTTCTATTTAGCCCTCTGAAAGAGCTAATGAAGAAAGCATGTGAAAGGAGCTTGTAAACAGCTGTAGACTGAACCCTCGTCAGTCCCTTCTCCTAAGTAACAAGCACTAGGACAAAAGGAAATGGCCTCAATTTGTTCCAGGGGAGGTTTAGATTGGATATTAGGAAAAATTTCTTCATTTAAAGGGTTGTCAATCATTGGAGCAGGCTGCCCAGGGAAGTGGTTGAGTCATCATCTCCTGAGGTACTTCAAAGACATATATGTGACACTTGGAAACATCCTTAGCAGTGAACTTGGCTGTGCTACATTAATGGTTGGACTCAGTTGTAAAGGTCTTTTCCAACCTCACTGATTCTGTGATTCTCTGGAAAATATGGATGCAGCTAGGATTGACTCACTTGTCCTGGCTTAGGCACTAATCCCCAAAACCCAGGTGAAATTCAACCTAGCCTTGGTGATTGTCTTCTGCCAGCAAGAGGTTATCAGAAGGGATGGTAAGGGTTGGTTTCCCCTTTCTGCATAGTCCTGAAAGGTGGAGCTGTGTGGCCTTTCCCACCTCTCTGCCCACAGTGGCGTTCATGCACAGCACGAACTCACTACGCAGGATTTCACGTGGGTGCCACCTGCTTGTCTGTAATTACCTGTATACACCAAGCACCTCACTGAGACAGAAATGGAGGCAGCTGCTGGGCTGGGGATCACCTAGAACCTTCTGGAAGGTTGAGGGTGGGGGGGGGCAGGACCACTGCTGAGCATCCTCAGTGCTCCTGCTGAGCACAAGGTGCTTTGTCCAGCAGTCATGCTGACAGAGAAAGTCTCAAGCACTTTTCAAGCTGAGCTCGTGGGGCTGCCTGGGAAAAGCAATGATGGGAGTCCACAAGCAAGGCTGTCTTACCTACAACATACTATAGCTTGCTGGGCGTCCAAGTGTTAGTTTTGGTAGCAAATCTCAAAGCCTGGCAAACGTTACTGTACTTCTGGTATTGCAGTTGGGCATTTTTTCCTAATTTATAGAGGGCTTTTTCAGAGAATTATCTTGCTTTGTAACGACTCAGCTTTCCTTGCCATAGATTATTGCAAATGGCACAATTTCAAAAGAGTCAGAGGAGACAGGGCTTTGGGGTTTCTCACCACTAAATTAAAAACAAAATTAAAAAACCCTCCCAAATTGCTTAATAAAAACCTCCCTTTTAAAATCAGTTCCCTACCTGAAACTGATTCTCTCAGCAAAATAGCTACCCTGGAATCAGAGATCAGTGGTCTGAGACAGAGGAGCTGCAGATGAATGTAGAAGCAGCAAGGACCACAGGTGCTCCTGCACTAACACACTAACCTTGGTGAAGAGAGAGAGAAGACAATGGTATTTGTGTTGTGAAAGGCCAAGCCTTCTGCAACTGTGATGGAAAATATAAAATTAAAATAAAATAAATCAAAACAATTTATTGGGGGAAAATCTTCAGATATACAATATGTTGATGGGGCAGGGAGGAGGGAAGGCAAACTTCTTAGGTTTTGGCACTTTATTTCAGGTATTCTATCATGCAGTAGAATCAATCTTCACTTAAAACATGTGCCAGTGCGATATATTAGTTTTCAAGGGACCTGCTTTCACAGCAGAGTGCTACCTGGCATGAGTGAGCCCACGTGGCATGTTTAATCTATCTGACAAAACCTGATGTGTTTTGGGTGCTTCATCATTATACCACCGGTTTTAATATTCATAGCTCTCTAGCCTTCATTCGCTAACCTAAGGCTCTCCCCCACTTCTTCTCTTTATGTCCTCATCCTGTTTTCCAGCCTCTTTCCCTTGCACCTCCTTCCTTTTGTTCTTTTCCGTATTTCACAGCCCTTGAATCACACCCCTGTTGCCAGACAGTTTGTCCTCTGTAGTGCTGAATGGGCCCTTCAGAAGGCAGCGTGTCTCCTTCTCAGGAAGCGACTGCTTATTTCACACACAGAGAGGAGCATCAATTCAGCACAGCGGGAGAAATTACAGAATGCAGCCTGGAGGGGGGAGGTCGATGAGACAGAACACTCTTCTGGAGCATTCTGGCTTCATTTAACCTCTTAATAAAAGTAGGTTAAAGCATCCTGATATTAAGGACCGTGTAAAAGGGGGAAAAAAAAAAAAAAAAGGATGGAAGGGAAAGGAGGAGGAGGAGGGAGTCTTTAGATAGGAAACATGTCCTTGCGGGTACTGCACGCGGAATTCTTTCCTGATGTATAGTATAAAGGACGGTATAATCACGCTCAGCTCAGCAGTTTGCTTTTTTTTTGCCAGACAGTGTCAGGTCTGAGCAGTCGTGCTCGAGTCATGCTTCTTCTGCATTTGAGCAAGGTGGAGGAGAGACTTAAGAGGAGAGGGTAGAAAAACATTGTCACTTACAAGTCATGCAGACAAATCTAGAAGATATTGTGTGTGTGCTGTATGCTTAAAAAGAAAAAAGCGTCTGAAGGTTCAAAATTCTTTGCAAATACATCAGCTATGCTTTCAAACACGTGCTGAGAAAAGACTCTTATTCCCATTTCTCTACATGGGGAAACTGAGGAAATTTCACAAAAGTTAGTTTGAGACAGCTCTGGACTGGACAGGCACAGATAAAGGGATGGGGACATTACCAGTAAAATGAAATGTAATATCACCTGTTAATAGAAAATGAAGAGGCTACTGCTTTAGCTTCATTGCAATTACTAATGTAGAGTGATAATGAGGGGAAAAAATAGACCAGCAAGCCAAGGCATTTTTTACCTCTGAGCTATGATGGATAGCTGTGCTTCAATAAAGACGTTTGAGTGGGATTTCATAATACATTATTTCTGTTTTAATCAGCCCCTATAAAGCAGCAACAGGACTTATATACTTCACAGCCACTCAGGATTATTGAATGCTCACAGTAGGCTGAAAGAGCACTTACAGTTCATCAAATTAAGCAAAAATGTACAAATTAAGTACCATTAAGCCCACAAGCCAATGCATTTATCGTGAGTGAAAAAGGGGAAACAAGAGAGATTTAAAGGATGAGACATTAAAATGTGCTTTACAGTATGCTTTTAAGAAATTACATTCATGACAGAGGAAAACAATTAACAAGTGTTTCAGTCTATCCATCCTATGAAGCTAACACCTATTTCCACACGTCTCCCTGGTAAAGTATCTGTCTTCCCACGTCAGGTATCTATCTTCCCTGGTCAACTATCTGTCTTCCCTGGTCATTGATTATTGCAGTATTTCCAAAGAGCATGATATATTGTCTCCCACACATGCTGCAGCTTATACAGCATGCCTGTCATGCAAGGCAGGCTCAGCCTGGAGTTTAACAAATGCGATGTGGACACCAAGCTCAGGATCTCACACTCAGAGCCTGTTTTGCAGGACACCACGCAGAGCAGAGGCACTGGTATGCTGAGAACCAAAACTGCAGCCTTCTGAATGCAGAGCAGCTTTCCTGTCACACAAAAGCCTTGTCCAGATTTAATGACCCTAGGAATTTCATTAATTCTCCCTGTCTCTGAGCCACCAGTGGTGGTACCCATATGGAAACTCCCAGCTTGCTTTTTGGCACTATGAATTTGCTAGTCCGCCCTTTCCTTTGCTGCTGTCCTTTCCGGGACACCCATCATAAATTAGCAATAAGTTTTTTCCTCTGGTGGATCCCATGCAAGTTTTCAATCCATTAAGGATTGATTAGGTTTGTAGCGAAGACTGGAGGCTAAGACAGGCTGAAGATGTCTTCTGCAGGAACTGGAGGCAGAAGGTACCCACCCATTTCAGAAAGGGTTGGAAATTAATGTGTGAGGGTGTAGGATGAGAAGAGGGCAGTTTCACCACTGTAACATCTAATTGGGAGGGAGGGAAGGAACAGCTGGACACAGACAGATGAAGAAAAAATGCAACAAACTGTTTTAGTCTTCCATATACAATACCTAAGATAGTATCATTTCTATTGTGCCTCTTACTGTTGTGATAGATTACCAATAGAATTGCCACAAAGTAAAGATAGTAGCACAAGCTAAGATAGGTCTTTAAAAGCATGGAGGGAAAGCCTTCAGGAATTATGAAAATGTCAGAGATTGAAACAGCTTGGAAATGTATCACAAATCAAAGCTCTTTATGGACAACTGTTTGCAGGCGATGGTCATACATCTTTAATTTAAATTGCAGCATGAAACATCACCTTTTCAGCAAGGACTTTACAGTGACAGTATGGCTGTTCTCAAAACAATTAATATTATTTCACATGTCTATGAAAGCAAAACCTCTGACATAAAGCAGTCAGCTGAAAATCCCCACTGAAGCCTCTCCAGATCAGGAGAGAGGTTCTGATTCTAAAGGAAACTGATACAATTCAGAATTAACTAAGAAAAAAATTGGGAATACTATGTAACAATCAAATTTGCCAACTGTGTTTTAAACACTATAATGAAGGTTTTATGAGTATTATCTCCAATTTTCCTTTAAAACAATTTTTCTTTGTTCATTAATAATTTCTGCTCAGATCTCTTATAGGGAAGTTGTTAAACTATTGAAGGATCAAATTAAGATAAAATAACTAACCAGTTAAGATAGAAAGCGTGTTCCCTTTCCATTTCCTAAAAAAACATTGGGTAGGCAGACCATATTGGAACTGTTGGATTGGAACAGTTGGATTGAAAAGATTTCAGGTTAGGATTCCATGGAATAATCCTTCAGCAACTGAATTGCCTATAAGAATGACCACGCATCAGGTATTGCAGTTTAGAAGAAAGTGGTTACCTTAAATTGTGCTAGAAAGTAAAAGTTAATAATGTGCATTGTCTCTTTAATAATTTTATTTTAGATAGTACAGATTGCCTGTACCATGAGAGTGTCAAATATAGAAGCATTATTTCTAGCATGGTCCCAGTGCAAGGTGTTGGTTGGTCTTGCTCCTCCTTCTGCCCTCTGTGGTAGGATAAGAGACAAGCAAAATGAGGTTTTGTAGGTGTCTAGCACTCAAAAGTCTTCACCAGCATATACATGTCTATGGCTACGTTCATATGCACATACATTTATACAAATATATATACACACATACATATAGAGAGTGGCGATGGATTACAGTCTGTGGTGCCATCTGGTGGAAAGAAGTCAGCAGCAGCTCTAGTGTTATCTTTAAAAAAGTACAAATGCAGGTATCCTTAAAATAAGGAAGGAAGGAAGGAATAAAACCCTCAGAGAAGGAAGGTCTGATCCATATGATTTATGGAAGTCGCAGTGTTCATGAAAAAACAATCAGTTTCAGTCTGTCTCAAAACCTACAACTTCTTACCTTAACTGTCTCAGACTGTCACACTCATTGGTGTGGATCAACAGTCATTGATGAGCATTTAAAACCACAAAAAGCTAAAATGGGTAATGGAAAAATAGAAGCACTCACAGACATTTCTAACTATCTGCATTCCTGATTCTGTCTGAGGTAGAAGGGTTGGAGTCTTGCAGATCTAACGGAACAGCAAACATCTTCAATGTTTTCAATGTCTGCATTTCATAGTGAACCTTTTTACAGTGAGAAAATATTTATAGGAATCCGCTTTTTTTTTTTTTTCCCCCTGATGCCCTGTCTACTTCACCTGGCATGAGTTGTCTCCATTTCTCTCAGTAGATGCAGTTCTTGGGGACAGAGCTGCATACTAGAAATTTTACACAATGAAAGCAATCCTTTATTTTAAAGATTTCTTGGGGTAATGTTTGCTGTATATGTAAAGTAAGGCAGTCATGTTTTCTTTGAAGAATCTGGGCTGGCTTTCTCAAAATTCCCTTTCTGTTTGGAAGAAGTATAAATGGACTGGTTACTTTCTTAGATAAATCTTTTATCTTCAAGGACAGCACTCACATCAGAACAGATCAAGGTCTGGAGGAATCTGCCCAATATAAGTAAGGTCTAATTCTTCACTAGGTTATGCAAAATTCGGTCATTTGGGAATATTCTTCTATACAGAGGTAAGATATTGTATATTCACAGTTACACTGAGGACTAAGGATCAGGCATAACATTGTTAAGGTTTGCATGGCAGAAATAAATGCAGTAAAACAGTTTTGCAGAGAAACCAGAAAAGGCTCATCAGCAAGTGGTGGCATTTTATCATGTTCATATTCCTTTAAAGGTAGCTTGACCTATTTCAGCTTTCCTATTTTCAGATTAAGATCCTGAAATGAGTCAGTTAATGAAATAATGATCAGGGATGTTTAAAAAAAGACTGGATAGTTTGTCAAATGTTCTATGTCTTACAAAGAAAATACTCTGGGAAGCAGAGATTTTAAGTACATAGGTGAATAAGCACAAATACATTATCCGTATGCCACCTGATAATTAGTTTCTGCATCTAAGGCAAATGTGCTACTTGCACCTTTTTCTTCATTCTCTTTCTCCAGGTTCTCTTTCCCCCTTGCCCATTTAGTGGCTGTCTATCACTTCCCCACTTAGTTCTCAGGCTCTCTCAAGGCTCCATCCACCTCCCTGACAGCCAGCAAACCCTCTCAAGAAAGCAGATGGAAAGGCAGTGGGGAAGAGAGGTGATATGACTAAATAAAAATCCTATCCCTGCTGAGATAACATCCTAATCCAATGGCAGTCTTTCTTGATGAAGAAGGACAAAAATCTTGGATAAGATTTCAGGACTTGAGCTGTGGTTGAAACATCTTTATAGCCACCAAATTAAATGTATTGGTTGCTTTCCAAAACTAAGCACTGTCAAAATATAAAATTCACTCAAAAAACCCCCCAAACAAACAAACCAAAACCCAAAACAACCCCCCCCCTAAAACCCGAGTTTAAATGTTTTACTTCTGTTTCTGCCATTGTCTTATTTCTGCAATTCTTGCTTTTTGGTCCAGTGTTCCTTTGTTTCTCATTGCTTATATTATGATGTCTGAATCACAGGCTGCTTCTTGTATCCAGTGAACTCAATAGAATAATTTGTATTGATTTTACTGGGTATAGAATTGGATTTACTGTCCATTGCTCTAATCTGTTAGATTACTTTCCTCCTGCTATTTCTTTCCTATATGTAAATAAACAATGAATATAGGGAAGTTGTGCTTATTGGCTAATGCAGCTTGTTGGCTCATGAAGCTAAACAAAAGCAGTGGCTATTTTGGGGAATAATTTTCACATATTTTTTAATAAAATATTTGTCCATAGTTTTGACTGACTAGGATTTGTTAAAAAACAAACTTTGATTTACTACAGAAATGAAACCATTTCCCAGTAACTACAGATTCCCCTTTCTGCCTTCCTGCAGCAGATTCTTCCCCACCCCCATCTCTCACCAAACCCATCGGGAGAAAATTATCTTTTTACTCCCAGTTTTTCTAACCAAATTCCTTGTTTTCTGTGTAAGCTCAGGAATAATTACTGACTGGGGGAGGGTTTCATTTGTAGAACAATTCAGCAAGTTCAGTGGTGAATGCCTGGAAGACCCTGTGATGTGCATTGTTACTGTGATTAATGACTCTTATTATTGATGCAGAACCATAAATTTATACAGGATCTGTCAAGAATAAATAAGAGGGTATTGTGTTCTGCTATAAAGAGTTCCAGCATGAAAACGGCAAAGATTTATAAAAAGCAAGTCTTAACAGATAAACAAACACATAACCAAACTGTAAACACACTAGTTCCCCCTTTGTAGCTCTTGGAATGTTGTCTTTTCTCCGTGACAGGAGGGGGACTGGGCTTTTAGTGGATATAAGAAAACCAGAACACAAAATCTGAATTTAACAAGGGAGCTGATTCATTTCCTCATAAAACCTTGAAAAAGTAATTTGCTTACGAACACACATTAAACTGATGTCTGATTGAAGAAACTGACAGTAAATGGGATAGTGTCACAATTCTGTTGGAGCAGGAAGGAGTGCTCCTTTTCAGCCTCAGGGATTTCTTTGCAAGTTCACAAAGGAGCATCATCCCTCGTGGTTTCAAGGTGGTCTGTTCTCTGGGGTGCTGCTGCATGTCCTCACTCAACAATAAACTCTGTGCATAGGTAGTGACACAAACTTGGGAGTGTGGAAAGCAGGGGCTAGTAGTGTCTGGTAATCTGGAAATTATTTAGGCAATCAACAGCCAAGAATATACACTTTGGGATTTGGTAGCATTTACCTTGGTTGGATATTCACTTCTGCCTAGGGCCAACAAAGGGGAGACAATGTAATTTCCCCTGGGTCCTCAAGAACTATCAGAGAGACACAGCAGAAAAAAACAGGAAATGGTGGATTCCATATTAAAAAAAAATATACTCAAGCTCACTTTCACTGGTTTTTGGTCGCAAAAAGGTAGGAATGTCATCTGATTTTGTGCATAACAAAAAGTATCTCTGAAGTGATTATGATGTTGCAAAATATGATATGGAAAAAGTAAGATCTGAACACTTGAGAAAACCTCCAAAGCATGTAATTGGATGTAGAAGTGAAATCTAATACCCTGAAAGAGTACAAAAATAAGAAAATAAGTCACATATGGATGTTGTATTGACAACACATAGGGAAGGAATGGGATCAGATGCGTTTCAAAGCTGGGGCAAGAAGGCACAGACAGCAGCATTTTGTCTCAGGACCTCAAAATCATAAGAACACCTTACATGACCACATCCATCACACTTTTTCTGAAATCACCTCTGTCTTTCCTGTGTCCTCATACCATACTCAAAGGCATAATTTAGGCTCCTCTATGCTTGACTCTTCTGGGCTGCTCTTGTTCCCTCTGTGGTTGTATTCGATGAGGTTTCCCATTCCGTCCAGCCTTCATCGCAGGGACTCCTTCAGCTGGCACCTCTCACATGTTGCTTCTGGCTTCATTCTTAACACACCTCATAGGTATTTCCATTGCTTTTTCTGAGCCTTAATTACCGAAAGTGTGCCTGGGCAGTATCAGCTGACACTAAAATGGTTTCCCCTTTAATATCAATTGAAAAATGAGTTCCGTTTCTTGCTCCAAACATCGCTTTCATGTCAGTTATTTCAGGAGGCCCAGGAGAGTTTTACTAGAGCAGCCAGCTGCTGTGGGTGGAATCGTGCCGTGTTGGACCAAGCTCTGCTAGCACACACTCAGCTGTTACTGGTGTTCTGCATTTTGAGTGCTCAATGCCTGCAGGAACACCAAGTAGTTTGAATAGCATTTGGTGGGAATGGAGGCACTGCTGCAGGGAGCTACTGTGCAGACAAAAGCAGCAATGAATTTTATTGCAAGAAAAGGAGGATCACAACTTCTTAAGTAAAGTTACGGGAGAGGACTGAGAAGGGATTTTTTTATTGCTCATTATAGTGAAAAGATTCCCCTGCTTAAGTCTTTCTCTGACCTCTGCACAGAGACCATTTTTCCTGTCTAGAGACTTGGACTGCTGTACTTTTTATTCTCTGCAGACCACAGCTTTCTGCTGTGTCTGTTACACCAAACAGCACCTGCAGCCATTAAAAGTGAGGGTGGCAAAAGCCTGAGTTTGCACTGGCATGCAGTGGGGTGGATCAAATGGACAGGCACATTTTATATGTATGCCTTGCTACCAAGCAGTTTTTATTACCGTAAGTGTTGTAGAAAGAAAGAAACAGGTTGTCAGCTGTGCAATCTGCTTTTTCACTTGAGTTCTGAGGATGGGTTATGGTTTAAAGAAGGTTGAGGATAATGCCACATAGAGTTTCTATTGCATAAAAGTGTCCTGGGTGTGTTTATATACGTGTACATATATTGATATCCACAGCACAATGCCTGACCTAAATGGCATTTTATACACGGGCAGAGGCAAGTGGAACTTTGGAAAGGATGGATAGCAGACATCTTTCTTTCCTCTGGTCAGTAGCTTAGTCTGCAAACAAACTTACCACACAAGTGTGAATCTTCAAGAGTGTAATTCCTTTTTTTAGTTCTTCTTTTTTGATTTAGGAAGTAAGTTATTTCAGGGTGCCTTTAGCCTCTACAGTCACTCAATTTATGGCTTTGTTTTGCTCTCTTTATTTTTTAAAATTCGGTTGTCTTTCTTGGAAAAGAAAATTAACAAACTAAAATATGAAGGCTACCTAGGAAGTCAAGAGAAGTAAGGCTGAAACAGTCTCGCTGCATTTCTGCAAAGATCTATTGGCAGGTGTAGCTGTGCTGATTAAATGTCTGGCTATGTGTGTGGGGAGTGGGTAAGCAAGCGGTAGCCGAGGGATGAAAGAGACTGTGGTGCTTTTTTTTTTTTGGTAAATAAATCATTTTGGATCATTGTAGATATCACTACTGGAAAAAGTAATCCTGTTATAAAAGTTTTGATCGCATGTTTCTGAGCCCTTGTTAATGACAAAGTAAAAGCTTGTTTGTGAGGACTAGACAGTTTTCTGGGCCAGATGTGGATGTCCTGCAATCTGACATTCAAGTTTCCTTGTTCCCTCACAGCCTGTGTGCACCTCAGCCATCCATCCTGCTTCAATTCCTCCCCTTTGACCTATGCGCAAAATTAATCAAAATTATTTGCTAATTCATTCATGAGGGCAGCTCGTGCTCAGTGTTATCTCAACCTTCCTAAACTGTAGCAGTGTCTAAAGGAGAGGAAAATGGGGCAGAGCCTCACTAGCCTGCAAAGCCTCTTCTGAGTTAGGAAAGATTCTTTCTTACTTCTTCTCTTTGGAAAGTTTGTTTAGTTTTTCCCATTTTTGTTCAATTAGCTACAACATTTAATATTTCTACTCAACAGACAAACCGCTTCTCTCAGGTAAACAGTCTACATTACCATAATGAGTTTTGATGCTCAAGTTCCTACTTTTTAATGAGAATTCTTTCCAAGGCTAATAAAAAATTATGTGCTTTGGAAAGAAATAACCAAAGAATTCCCAGCAGAGAATCCAGTGTGGTTATAGCTTGGCGGTTGTGCCTCGGGTACTTTTTGAAGGTTTATTCTAGGTGCTGTGCAGACAAGTAATGGAAATCACCTCAGAAATTGGCATTGTCTACACTCTGCATGCCAGACAGGATGTGACATATGGTAGGGACAGACAAATGAGCTTGAAGTGGATTGGGAGGAGAAGAAGGTTATAATGAAGTAAAGTATAATTTAGCTGAAGAGCAGAGGTTTTTGCACTTGCAATTCCCTGATCCTGGGTCACCACAGCTGGAGGAAGTTTCTGACAGCTCTTTTTTTTTTTTTTTTTGGTTCAGAGGAGACACGAAGGACTTGTTCTCAGGACTTCCTGTCAAGAGGAGCTGGCTGCAAGAGCTGAAACATATTAGAGTAATAAACATGTTTCACACAGCCAGGACTTGCAAATGGAAGGACTATTGCTGCAGCCCAGGGAATTCCTTGATGTGGAAGAAAACCTTCTTTGTCCTAGGGCCTCTCGTGCCTCTGTGCAGTGGCAGAGTCCTCACTAGAAGCACCGACATTGCTGCCAGTATGCAAGTGAGCATGGGAAGGGTCACGTTCGAAAGGAAAGCAAGGAGAAAATGTCATTTGCACAAAACACTTCCAACGCAACCCCTGTTCCCAATACAAAAGACAAAAGAAGGGACAGTTTTATGACTAGCTCACTGCACAAGCCCTTAAACAAAAAAAAAGTTCCCATCTAGCTTACGTTCAGGTGAGGCGTTCTTCTACAAGGACAGTTCAGTTGTCTCGTGCAGTAGAAACAACCCTTTTGTGAGTATCCTTTCTCAGTCATCACTTTTAAAGGTCAGTCAGGCCCCCGACATAAGTCTCTTTGGACTGAAAGAATATCTCATCCAAGCCATACAGGTCTGCATGGTGTGAATCATACACCTCAAGATGATTTTAGTGGCAGCACTTTCGCTGCCTGAAACTACTGCTAACTATATTTTTCTGATCAGCAGTAGATGCTTCTCTTGGGCATGTTTTCTTCCGGGAAAAGAAAAAAAAAAAGGGGGTCTTCTCCAAAAACTGGTATCTGCAAGCAGCTCTCTACATCCCAAAGACCTCATAGCATAGTCAATATATGAAAAGGGAAATGGATTTTGGAAAGCAGTCCTTGAACTCTGTGCTATAGCCAGCTATCGCTGTGAAAAGTAACCAGTAACATTAAAGCCCACTGTACACAGCTGTGTCAGAGGGTCTAGCAGAAATCTGAATCACTGAATGGATTAAGCAGATCATTCTTCCTTCACCTCATAAGCCTAGCAGAACATGCCTTTTTTTTTCTTTGTGTGGCACCCAGAGACTGGGGCCACTGTGTTACTGTAATACATATTTATCTGCTCATTTCGAAGCGTGCATGGGACATAATACCAAAGAGCCACAATTCAGAAACAGGGAAGAAACACTGCAAAGATGAATTATTATTTTTTTTTAAAGTAGTAACTTTATGGCCCTCTCAAAGACTCACCTCTACAGCAAGAAAGCCAGTCTCTCAGGGTGCTTGCTAGGAAGACAACCATTCACTGCTGGAACTTGCAGCACAAACAGAGAAAGGAAGCACTGGGTCAGGTCTCCACTTCTCCTCGTGGCTTACTCCATTCTGTTCACTGTGCAGTGATGTTAAGGCTCAGCTGAGCATTTCAGTGGCTCTGAACAAAGACACACTGTGTGTCCAGCTGTGCCAGTGGCCACATACTGCACCTGAGAATGCACATACACAGTTTTAATTCTGTTGACTGACTGTACATGCCTTCCAGGTAAAAGAAAAAGAGTGTGAGGGAAGTTTTAAAAAACTGATTTCTCTACTGCTTTACTTTCCTCAAACAAACACCTTCTCCTTTTCTTCAGCTAAGGATTTCTGTGTCTTGGTATCAGCTGAGGAGATCTATCTAACTCCCTGCTTCTGTCTGCTCCTCCTCCGTACTAAAAAGGGGTTCAGTGGTGGCAGAGCAACTTTGCATGTCACCAAGATTAACTAGCAAATAACCAGATCATGTGTGGAAAGCTCAGATGACTCTGCATTCCACTAACAATCATGAGATTGACACTGGGTAGAAGTTGCTCCGCCTGAGGAAGAGAGCATCTTAGTCTGTTGCCGAGTGGTGTAGCACAACTGTTAAATGATTTCTGAGTGAAAAACGTGGGACTCGATCCCGAAGGAATTATGTTCAAGGCGCTTACACAATTTTCAGTTGGCTGCGTGTCAATGGCTGAAATCCACACATGACACAGAATATACAGACTGCTAAAAATGGTGAAATAAATCCAGTAATAGGTGTAAATCATGCTTTCTATCTTTTTCTCACACTTTTTTTTTTTTTCAGCAGCATTTCAGTGCAGCAGAGCCTGGGGCCTCAGCTAAGCACACTATAAACATAAGCTCATTCAACTTTCAGAAATGGCTACATCAACTAAATCAACTTTCAATTCTTTCATTTAAAGCACTACACATATTCAGTAGGTTATTTAGTCATAATTTATGTCCATTCAAGTAAGTTCAGTGATGCACTAGTGCAAAGCCTTTGATAAACCTGAGCATGTCTTTGGCAAAGGTCTATACATACAAATTATTTAAAAGGAAGGAAGTGGTTTTGTCACAGAACCTTTCCCCCAAAGTAGATTTTTCTTTTCAGGAACATTGTAACATCGGTAAACAAACCTCTCTGACCGTGTCTGTGTTTCTACAAACTGATAGGCTCTGGGAGGGCTTAAGCAGAGAGATGCATGTCTCCTGCCTGCCTGCCGATCTACGCGACTGCCTTGCATGCAGCGGTGGCTGGCTGCAGCCTGCCTGTCTGGTTATGCTGGACAGTACACTCCTGTTCTTATTTGCTGGGCAAAAAATCATCTCCTGTTGCGTGCAGCCTCAGGACAACTTCTGCTAGCCATTAATTATCACTGTAGCTTGTGCTCAGCTAAGTCAAATGAAGACTTTTGCCCAGTGTCCAGTATTCTGCTGAAGACCATATTGACAAGAATGGGGCAAGGAGCTGAGGCACAGAGAAAGGCTACAGTAAGTTTACCAATAGTCAGGCAGATGCTTAGGTTTGAATCTTGGCTTGCTTACTACTTTCAGTAACTTCTACTGCAGCCCTGCCTGCCCCTGACCGCTTGCTTCTGTGTTTGCTGATCATTATTGGCACACTGAGACCCTGTCTTAATCGGCAGTCTTTGGTCATCCCAAATAATAAAAATAAAATTTTTTTAAACCTGGTAAGTATGGAATCTTCCTCAGTTTACGCAACACCAGCTACTGATTTGTTTTTTGGTCTTCCCCTCTGCCTGAAATCTCAGGGAGTGACAATCAAAGGACATTGCTTTCTCCACAAAGGAAGTCATGGACTTCCATTCCAGATGCAGACTAGTGACAAACACAGCTGTCCCCTCTGGAAGCAAAATACGTCACACATTACCATGGCCCATTTGTCCTTGTTATTTTAATTCTATAGTAAAGATAGGGGACATAGTCTTAAATACAAAGAGATCATTTATCATTTAATTTTTTTTTTTGTGTTCACTGACAGTGACACCAAGAGGATGAGAACATAAAGCCTTCTTACCTGCACTTCTGTGGAAGATGATGCAAATCCCCCTTAGCCTGGCTCCATAGGCACAGAGAGAGCCAACTGACAGACAACAAAAACTACTAACACTGCAGCTGTTATTAATATCCTCATTAGTAGAGCTTGAAGTGGAATGACTTTTGAAATGCAGCAATCCTGGCAGTGACAAAGCTGAACCTGACACCAGAACATCAGACACAAACCACCTCTGCACCACCTGTGTTGGTGGAACAGAGTGTCCCACTTTGTGCTGATCTCCTGAAGCTCCTCAGCTACCACTCAGTGCCAGGCAGGCTGGAGCTTCAGTCTCCTGCCTTCCTCCTTTACTCACCATCCTCAAGGCCAGCAGCAGTGGGCATTTCAGCATAGGTGCAGTTAAAAAAACCTGTCACCTACTTACTCATCCCATTCCTCCACCTTCTAAAGACTTCTTTGGTCTTTCCTGATTAAGCTGAAGGGAGTTAGAAGCTCGCTGATGCATATTTCATAGAGCAAAGAGAAGGAAAAAGAAAGAGTGCAGACAATTACACAAAACATGCTTAGGGCTGAAGGAGACAGGCACTTCCCTGGTAGGTAAAAAAGGAGCATTCAGTGATTTCCAACCTGTGAATAAAGCTCTTGGCTGGGAAGGAGAGTTACTGGACCCTTCCACCCCACCCTTGCCTTTGCCACAGAAACAGCTTTCATGGGAAGAACTGCACATGGCAACAAGAGAGCCGCTGAGGGAGGCAGCCATGGGGAATGCGCCAAATAGCTTTCTTATTCCCTGTGAGATATGGCTGAGGAGGCAATTTACTTTCCAGTTTCCTTTCAAGATGAAGTATGGCTTGCACTACCACTGCTTAGGCTGTACTTTTTCTGTAAATAAAGATTTTCTGTCTTCCATGTGGCAAATTTTGCCCCGAAGTTACTCTTTAAAATAAGCCTCAGAAACAGAGGCAATGTTCTTCTAGCAGGTGCACAGCTGAGAGCCTGGACAACAGATACCCACCAACAGTAAATATTCAGTCTTGGTGTGAGGAAAAACTTTCTCCTGCGTTTCACCTCGAAGCACGTGGGTGGTCGTGCTGCTGATGGGCCAACAGAGCTGACTCGTCTCTCTGAATCTTTCCTTCCATTTGGTGAAGGCGCGGAGGCAGCAGACTTTGCCGCAAAGCCTTTCTGCTCCCTCTGTTCTCAGCACAGAGCCACAGCCTTGGGAAGCCTCTGCGGAAAGGTGTCACAAGAACACAGAGTCACCCAGCTCTTTTCTTTCTTTATTTTTTTATTGAAAGCTTCATCAAAGAAAACAGAAGTTTAAACCTAACATCCACTGATCTACAGAAAGCCCCAGGAGTGGGAAAATGGCAGCTATTTAGGATTGTGTTACAAATGGAAAACATAAAAAAAAATAAATCATAGCAGTACAGATCTTTCAAAGACATTCTGAGACATCAGCACACAGATGCCCATATAAATAAGATTCATAATTTAATGTATCGCAGAGGTTCTGTGTTCTATATTTTGGCTACAGTGTGATCTGTAAGGGCTCTAAAGAACCTCTGCCCCATTTTTGTAATGCATGTTTTTTTGAAAGGAAGTTCATCTGCTTTCAAAGCTGCTTTGATTTTTCATACAGATAGAATCTGTTCATTCTCCTTTGAAAAGGACAACAACTAAAAATTCCTAAATGAATTCTGTTCACTTCCTGGTTTTACATAAAATTGTTTTGCTTCTAAAAGATAGTGGAATTTTCTTCCACTCTGTAATACAGCATATTTAATAATACTTTAATTACATAAACATCATGTTCTCTTCTCTAGGCTGTATTTTTGGGCTTTTAAAAATATAACTGACTGTAAATTTCACCAAATTCATAAAATTATTATCCAAGAGAAAGACACTTAAAGGCAGAAAAATTAATGTTGGGCAGATACTCTCTTAAGGACAACAGATCCAGATCTTGGAAGGTGCTTACACCTTGCAGGCTTTCAACCTGCAAGGAAAAATGGATTTGTGAACCTGTCAAAGGCTGACATTTTTCACTTCATTATGCGTTTTTATTAAGGTAAAGGAACTCAGCTGTCACTGTTGGGGAATTAACAACTGAACTGAACAACTGAAATAAACACAAGAATTTTTTCTTATCATGGGAAGCTGAACCAACACTATGATTCGTTTCTTTTACAGCTTTACTCTCATCATTTTCTGTTCAATATTAATAAAGAGCATGTTAATAAAGGGGAGAAGAAAGGGTCTCTTCTGCCTGCTTTGAGGCACAAAGGTGAATAAATCTCTGGGGTACATACAGCGCTCTAGCCTATCTGGGGGACAGGAGCAATATAGAAAAAGTTGGTGCTCTTTTTGAGAAGAAAATAACTCTCCTTACACTGCATCTTTGCTGCTTTCTGAGATTCTAGAAATCTGCTCCACTGAAGGGGAGAAGTCTGCTGCTCACTCAGCCCTCCTTCTGAAAAAGTGTGTGTGCATGACTGTGTGTATGTGTATTAGAAATGAAAGGAGTCGTTGTTACTAGAGTCAATTGTCATTAAACAGAATAGACTAATGCATCAAATGTCAGCATTTTTGTTGTTTTCTGTTTTGCATTTCCATCACACCGTGACTGTTTTCTTAGTTCACGTGGGCTACCGAGAAAGACCAGGAAAATCCCTTACCCTAGGGCACTTCTTTTATATCCTGACCAATTTCATGTTAAATAAAGTTTTGAAAGGAAATGTTGACCATGCGTGTATCAAACATTACTATCTTCAACTACCACATTTGGTCTCATCACTAAAAATGGATTGATTCATTACTTTAAGCACATTATCACTCTTTAGCATGACTCTTGCTATAGGTGGAATTAAGCGAGTCTGCCTAAACCTGTTTTGCTCATGTCAACCTCAGCATTAAAATGAAGTGGCATGAGGAGCACCATCAAGCTTAAAATCATGAAGTATGGCAATTTGTTAAACACTTAGTATCAGTCCCATCCTTCAGTACCATAAACAACATAATATAGATCCAAATACTATGACATATTAAAAATAAACTTTATTACAATGCAGGCTTCCTCAAATTTGCTGAGTTTTGGTACACACACATACATAAATAATACCCTTCATTTGATTTTTACTTGTGTAAAAATCCATTCGAATGCTACAGCCCAATTGCCCATTGAAAGTTTAAGCCCTCACTTCTCTAATGACCAGCCTTTATCTTCCACATTTGGGCATGCATCCATAGCAGAAGATGATACAATGTGATGCAGTTGCTCTCAAATATGCCTCATTCTGCATTAGGGTGGATTTCTTGACCAACACAACCAAGGCAGTCTCTTGGTAAACAGAACTATACAGGTAAGCACAGGCTAAGGACATTTCAAGAGTCTGTTTCACTGGAAGGCAATAAGAGGACATTCACAATTTGAGGCCTGACTGTCACAGGTGAAAAGTGCTTACAAAACCAGCAGTAGAGCCAGATAGGAAGAAGAGTCCCTCTGCAATCTCAGTGGGAACAGTAAGATTTTTCAGTGCCCTGATCTACACTTGGGTCAGCACCTGCGAGTATCATACTCTTTTCAGTTCCACTGTCTTTTTTTTTTTTTTTTTCTCAATGTTCAATGACAAGCCCAGGTATTCAGAAATTTCTAGCCATAATTCATAGTTTTCTGACACCCCTTCTGTATTTAACTTATAAGGTAAAAAACAAAATTACCAAACCCAAACATCCAGATTTGATTATTTACAAGAATTCAGGTGTGATGGAAAGTACATACGCAGTTCAGCTTATGGATTGATGTTACTTCTAGACCTCTGGGCCAGGCACCACTGCCTTAGATATCTAGAGTTGCTTCTGCAATCTTTCAGGAACTCTCCTGATATTTAAAGCTAAATTGGCAAGACAGACATCGATAGTGACTTTACAAATTCAGGTCTTAAAAAAAACCCCAAAAACCAGAAAAACAGAAACTTTGACAGTTAATAATAATAAGCCTTGAAAAAAATCATATTAGCCAGAACATAAAGAAAACCAGTTCTAGATTTCAGAGGCCACCAAGTATTCCTCTCCTATGACAACATCCATGCAGCATGTTGCTATTCCACTGTTCACTTTTATCTCATTTTTAATTTTTAGAAGTAAGTTACCACTTTCTGAGCATTTTGTATGTTCCAAATAAGCTTTTTTCTTACCTTATGATCTATGACTGTTTATACTCAAGGCTCACAGTGTTTATAATTCATAGACTTTCAGACCAATTCACTGGTTTTTTTTCGGGGGGATCAGTAACAAGATGAATTGCATTTAAGTGATCCATTTTCTTTCCTCTTCTTCTTCCTCTACTTCTTTGCTCTGTTTCTTTTGATTTCAAACACTATTGAACATTACATCATGGAAAAAAAAGGGAACAATTCTAATACAGAATGCACTTGAAACACTTTAAAAGTGACAGGCACTGTGATATCATGTTGCCTGTCCGGCTTAATAAAAAACACTGAGATTGTTTAACTTCACTGAAAAAAATAAGAAAAAATGTTTCTGAATGTATAAATAAAGCAGCAGAGTTCTGAATAGAAACAAGAAGGTACCTCAGCATATTCATCAGCCACATGGTAGCTACCTTGTAGCCTCATTGTTGATAGTAAATGAGACTTTTTTTGTGTCACATTAGAACTAACACAGAAACAAATGTCTTTATTTCATACATAACTGACTTGTGCCGGGGATTATCTGCACTTGTACAAATAATTCGGAGAGAGACAGAAAGAGAGTACGTGTAGAAAGGAAGAAAATAAGGCTAGATCGATTTTTTTCCTCCTATGCCCTCCAAAGAAAGAGGGAACCTTTATCCAAGGACAAAATTCAAGTGCCACTCTCAAAAAGCAACAAGTAATGAGACAGCATATGAAACAGAAAGAGAGGGGTTTTTCGCTGAATTGAAAACATGTTGTGGATGATGTTGTTCTTTTACTTTGGCATCATCTGGTTTTCAGAAGTGCTGAATATCAACTACTGCTCTGGAGAAAGCAGTTTTACCACTTCTGAAAATCAGGCCTTTTTCCTATGCTGAAGAACCATGTGAACTCCCATTTCTCTCTTTTCTATGTTGCATATCTAGCAGCATTTATTTGGGAAACCCCCTCCCCCCTCCCACTACGTTAAAAAATACGATCTTGTTTTATCGATTTAAAAAAATAATTGTGTTCTTTTCCCCAAAAAATTCAGGTTAGGGAAACACAGATCTCCTTTTAGGACTGGGCAGCTGAATCAGATTGATCCAATACATATGTTTTAATTTCATTATTTTTAATGGATACCCTGTGTCTAATCCACCACAATAAATGTGATGAACCCTCCCCTCTTTCTGGATGGAGGAAAGTTTAAAAATGTTTGGTTTGATTTTGACACACAGATATGTGTGCCTGTATGTATATACTGAAATGCTGCTTCTATTCTGCCTCATTAAGGAAAAAAAATCATCTTTTGACTTGCTTCTCATCTTTTCCATTTGTTTGTTTGGAAAAACTAAGGGCCATAATAATCAAGATTACTCTACGGAAAATAACTGTCATTCCTAAAACAGGGTTTGGTGGATTAAATTTAGTCTCCCTTTTTTTTTTTTTTTTGCCTAATCATACTAATTAGTGATTGTCAGCCAACATATTAAGACAACAGAAATCATAGCAGAGAAGAACAGTATTTAACTTCCTGCCTGCATGAAAATACCACATCCTTTTCAAAATTTCTGCTTGTGTGGGAGAGCTAAAATGAGAAGAAAGGTCAGGTTTGCTTTCTCCTGCATCTACCTGGCAACTCAAATGCAACACTGAAATATAAATGCAGAATTAAGGTGGCTATGCATGCTGGACGATGACAAAGACTGAGGTGAAGAAATGAATCTGCGGTATGTCAGAATTCAGAAGGAAGACTGTTGTTTCAGTAGAAATACCAAAGATCGGGCAATTAAAGATAAAAACGCATCAAAATTAAAGCCCGCCTGGACAGATTAGTTGGTAACCCAATCCCCTTGCTTTGGGATGATCTCCAAAGCACATAATCAAAAAGCTTCTAATACCAACTATTCTGAAATTTCCACTATAAACATATGCAGTATGTAAAACACCAGTGGAAGATAGTTTAAACAAATGAGAAAGTAAGAACTGGTCCGGCCATGTAGGTCAAATAAAGATAAAAAAAGAAAAAAACCTCTATCTTCTGGACTGCGTTAGGGTGTCACTTCATCTTTGGTATAAAATAGGCCATCCATAGGCTGCATTTGTTCACAACTAGGAAAGACTACAGAAATTGTCAACAATTTCTTCTATCTATTGCTTTTTTTGCACTTTTTTTGACCATAAGCTCCTATCTACTTAAGTTTTTTTTTAATGCTCTTAAGCTAGGTTTTTGCAATGTGACAAGCAAAGCAGACTAAAAACTTCTTAAAGCTCATAAAAAAGACTGCAGATAAAAAGCACTAATGCTTTTGCTAGCGATCACGCTTTGTAAATAAAAAAATCTGCATTCTGCAAGAAAAAACCCCTGCATTCTCTATAATGCAGCAAGTTTTTTTCTCAATTCAATAACTTTACTGTAAAATGCTTTAGCCTTCTAGAATTTTTTTTTCTGTCAACAATTAAGACAAAGTTCATAAAAGTCCCAGCATTTTTCCAATCCTTTCAGTTGCCACAGTTCCTTTATCATCAACTTTTCTTCAAAAGAAGAAAATCATTTTCTTTTAAACTGTACAGTTTATTTTTTGTTCACCCCAAAAACTCAGTCTATTAAACTTCTGCACCAGCACCGGTGTGAGCAGTTTCAATTCATTCTCGGGTTTTCTAACAAGACGTTGACAGCTTGCCTTGAGAGCCTTTGACGTCCTTAAAATTAAGGCAATTAAGATTCAAGATAAACCTTACCTAAACATTTCTTTAAAAAAAACCAAAAAAAAAACCAAAACAAAAAAACCCAAAAAACACTCTAGATTTTAAACAAGAAGAAAAAGAAAATGAGAGAAAAAGAGTAGCTTAATTTTTGAGGAAGACAATTGGTTTTCATCGCAACTTGCTCCCTCTTGACATCATCAGTTTATCTGTTTAAAAAAAAGAAAAAAAAAATCTAGCTACACCTCCAGGTAAATTCTGAATTCAAATGTTCATCCAGATGAAATGTCAACCCAGCGTTTTTCCTCTGGGTTTTTTCCTTTAGTTGAAAAAAAAAAAATAGCAAAAATAAAATTGTCAGACTACATGACAGAACCATTTGCACAGCACATAAAAACACTGTTTTGTTTTCATTGGGAAAGGTAGAAAAAAAAAGCATTCATTTGACGCCTGTGCAAACTGGAAGCCAACTTCTTGTTCAGTGAAGTTTCTCCATTCAAGGCAAAGATTTCAGACCGACATTCTTCAGTCCTGTTTATTGTCTGTAAAAACAATTGAATTAAAGTGGTCATTAAGTCAAAATAACTTTGAAATAGGCTTCTCTCCTTTTTTTCCACCCAATTCACTTTAAAAGTACTCCAAGCTAAACTAACTTCGCAGCTGTTTAAATATGATACCACCAATAAGCTGAAAATAGTCAGGCAAAAATAGGGAATTCCTGCTTTGGGGACTTTAACACACTCGAAGCAGATGAATTTACTCTTGTTAATGCTATGCTTAACAGGCAGTCTAACTACACCGAAACGAGATGAATACATGCAAATCTTTCAAAAGTAATTCAATAAGAGGGTGAATATTTTCATAATAATTAGTGCCGCTATTTATTTTGGATACTAATAATGAAATGAAGGATAAAATTACAATAAAAGGATACATCCAATTTGCTAGAAAGAACACATTTTCTGACGGCAAGAACAATTAGACTGTGGAGCAGTCTGCTTAATGAGCCGGTTATGGCTAACTTAGTAGAAACATTCAAGATAATATGAATTAGAAAAATATATTTTCTGATCATATAGTGTTAAATCTTTCTAAATTTAGCACAGGGATTAAGCAAAACTATGGACCTTTTTTTTGCAGAAGATAACTCTCATTTTCTGTTTTTGAGGTTTCATGTCATTTCAAGATATGTCACATCAAACTTATCTTAACAAGACTGTGAGACCTTTTGGGAGATGTAGAACCTACGTATAAATGCTGTTCCATGTCCAGGGCTATCAGTAAGGGTCAGCTGTTGTTTTTCCTACAGTCCTCAAAACTTACGTGGAAGAAAGTCTTTTTCTGACCAAAGCTTAACAAAAGAAAATCCAGTATCTCTCCTTTTGCATGCATTAACACTTCTGCCTTTTGTAGTATAAAATTAGTTTTAAAATGATGAGTTAAATAGTGAAGAACGTCGATGATCTAACATTTGCCACAAAACTGTTTGCCTGGGATGGCAAATCTAAAACTACATTTTTAAATTTTAAATTTACCAAAGGATTTTTTCCTTGCACGATGCCCGAAAAATAGTATTTTGAATGTTAACAACAGATTTATGTGGAATGCAACAATTAAATATTTTATCCATACTTTCTATGTATAATTTCTGGTAGGAGTATTAAAGTTGGATGCTCACCTTCTGAGGTTTTACTGCCGCTCTGGGTAGAGTGGCTGGTGTCACCAAAGGGTCACAACACATGCTCTCTAATGTAACCTGGCATTGATTTTGCCCACAAAAGGCTCCAGAAAAACATAATTCTTTCCACATTTAAAATCAGAGTAGGTTGTCCAGCAGACTTTTGCGTGTAGGTAAGAGTGTATTCTTTTCTGGGCCAAGGATATCCACTGATCTCCAATTCATAGGTTTCACATTTTTATGTGCAAAATTAAAATATTTACAAGGAAAGAAAAGGAGTAAGGTCTAAAATAATTAAGGCAATTTCCTCACAAAGTAAATTCCTTTGTTCAGAAATCAAGGCCTGTTCTACCTACACAATAGTTAGCCAGGTTTTTGGCATGAAGTTACCATTTCTGAACATCTTTGGGTGGGATCCTCAAGTACAGAACTCAGCATATTAAATAAAAGAACATGTATGCTGACTAAAAAAGTGGAACTTAAATATTAAGTTTCGTGGTTTATTTCTACCTACAAAGAGAGTACAGAGCCCTTATATTACCTAGCTCATTCTTAGTACATTGTCTCACCTTCGTTGCCTGCAATTTCATGATTGTTTCATGGTTGCAAAGAAAATAAATATAAGGAAATATGGTGTTATAACGTTTCTCCTGACTGATCAGCTTCTATGAAATAATTTTATATTGTCTGCCTTTTCCTTTGCCTTTATCTAACAAAATCATTGTCCAGTCATGTTAATTACTTTCTCTTATCTTGCTTTGATAATTGCTGTTGTATGTTGGGCATGATGTTTGTTATTAATAAATGTGCCCTTCAAAAAGCTGAGTAACAAAATTATATTTTAATTATAAAACAACTTCATTTGGTTTTATATTAGAGGTTACTGAAATATTTTGTCAGAAGTTATCTTGTGTATATTGTGTATATTTTGCTTGTTTCTACAGCTTCCCACACTGTATTTCTGCCTGCAACTAGCAGACATAAATAAAGGGCCCATTTCATGAAAAAAACACCAAAATAAGTGTAATAAAAAAATCTGTAGTGGAGCTGACTGTGTGATTAAAAAAGGAAGAAATTTCCCTGAATATAAATGCAAGTGCCATTAGAAGTATATCCATCATTGCAAAAAGGCTGTAGATGACAAGGAAAGATGAGGGATCTCATTCTCAGGAAGTTCACCACACTGGCAAGAAACACGGCACCCATTTCAATAAAGAATTGCAACGCAGCTTCCTCTTACGTGGGAAAAATGCCAGAATCTGCTGCTTACAGCTACCTTATGAGGCCCTCTAAACCTAAGCCCTTCTGCTTTGAGACTTAAGCAAAAGGGAACAGAGACACAGGAATGGCCAGATCCAAAGGCTACGGAACACAGTCATCAAAGCAAGCCAACAGGATGGGACAGACATATAATTCTCTCTTTGCCCATTGTATTCTATAAGTGTTTTGCAATCATTTATTTACAGGCGCTAGAGAGGCTGTTGGCTAGAAAGATATACATGTGTACACTGTGTTTCCAATTGGGTACATCGGCAAAAAGCTTGTGATTGATCGCTTTTGTAACATGTACATGCAGACAGAAGTGGGCATGACAGAAGAAATAGCGGTCTTCTGTTTTATGGTGGTCAAAAAGAGAGATTGTGTGATCTGAAACCATTTGCTGCTCATACGGTAGACAAATAAGTGTATCTTCCATGTCCAGAGCTAAAAAATGAAGTAAAATAACTGACAGACTAGTATAATTCTAATCTTTCCTATACCAGCTCATATCTGATGCCTCTATAAGTACCGAGTCATGATGCATTGACTGACATATCTAACATATTTCTTGTCTGGCTATTTGTCTTCTTTCTTGCCTAAGATAAAACATGTGTAATTCTCTTTTCACACTGATGCTGGTGTTCAATATACATGTATTAATAAAGGACTCGATTTGTGCTTCTTCCTAGAATCTGTCCAACATTGATCAGTCCCAATGAGTATCCTGTCGCTAAGTAACCTTCCCTTTGTGAGAACTGGTTTTATTGTAGCAAAGAGAAGCTGTGTTTGAGGATTATTCTGAAGATGAAGGGACTCTTTAGGAGTTCTAAATCCAGCTGTCAGTGTATAAATTTTGAACTTTCCAAGGTATTCCGTAGGAAGTAAACAAAAGGAGCAGAGAAATGCAGACAGACTGAGCAGTGCTTCTCCCCACCTCTTTCCTACCCATTCTCCTTCCATTTCCAGTTCCTGCCCACTCAGTGTCTGCATGGCACCAATTTTGCACAATCACAAATACCAACTTGGGTAATTTATACTGCTTCATTAACTACACTTTCAGAGAGAAACCTTTCCATGTGCCACTGTGTACTGTGCCAATATTTTCACCACTGCAAATTTAAGACCTCTTTAACCTCTGATGCCAGATGCCACTTTAGCCCAGCATGATGATTGTTAACACAGTTGCTGAGACCCTTCTGAGTCCAGAAAAGCAGCAGACAGTTAGAGAGCATATCACTGTAGGCAGGAACTCAAGGACATTTTGCCAAGGTGAGGCCATCGGCCAAAACCTTTTGCTAATTACACTGCTACATATTCAGAATTCATCTGAACTTAATGCAGCTCCTCAGAATTTATACTGCCGAAACAGGGAGTCGAATTTGGCCTGCTATACTCAAGAAGCAAAACCTTCTGGCTACCAAGCGCATGTGTACTTACTTAGACTGTTGGTAAGAATATGCAGGCGCATGTTCACTGGATGTTTCCACTGTCATCTGTTGCTGTTGACCACTGGCTTCCTGTGATGAAGATGCTACTGTCTGTGGAGAAGTATCAGCAACAACACCCTAGGGAATCAAATGAGGACATGAAAAACTTAGTCATTTTACTCACTGCAGTAAATTACGCGAAACAGCTCAGCATCAGCTCACCATTCCTGTGTTTCTCTAGAGAATGAGAGAGTTTGAGGTAGCAGAACCCGTGCTAACACAACAAACTCCATCATAAGTTTTAGAGAGCTAATTCAGCAACGAGAAGCTTTCTCAGCATACCAGTAGTACTTTGCTCTCTCAGGCTGCAGTGGAAAACACCTCCATCTTTGAGGGCAGTTCCCTGTCCATTCAAAGCCAGAGGCAAAACTTCTGACTTTGGCAGATTCTGTGTTTTACTTCTTCTCTTTTTCACAATATATGTACGGCTTTTCTAGTTTTCACCTACCTACCTCAATTCACAGCTAGTTCACATTTATTTTGTTGGACTTAAAATGCAATAGGGGAAGAATCTAGGCCTCCCACTCTCCACTTCACTGCACATCCACTGCACATCCACAGAAATTTAGCCACCTTAGAAAAATACCGCCCTTCTCTCCGCATTGCTTTTATGCATGTTCCCTTCAAAATAGATTTGTTTTACGCTAAAGACATTTATCTGTTAAGTCAAAGCTCCGATGAAGTTTTGTTTTATTTATATGTTTGAAAAAAGCAAACACATAAAAGATTATATGTATGAACTTAACATTATGCATAACTTCTTACCCTGTTTAGACAGTCTGAATAATACTTGGTTTAAGCTTTTTGGTACTCTTTGAAAGTAAGCTACATTTTCTCTTTTACTCTCATGCTTGGTGTGTTGGACACACGAATAGCAAGTCTCTCCAGGGAAAATGCTTTATTACTCTATTGCACACAACAGAGCCAGAAGAGGGAGCACAAAGCACTTGCTTTGTTTTTATTTGAGTCCTGTGTAAACAACAGGTAGTCTATTTTAAAGCATCTGTTAAAATATCAGTTTCATTTTCCAGAAATTCTTCATATCTATTGCTTAACAGACTGTCAGTGTTATCTTTTTCTGTCTACTTCCTTGTCTTTATCCTGTTTGTGTCCATCTTATCTTGAGATTGTAAGCTCTCTGGCACAGAGATTGCATTTTTTGGTCTCTGCTTGTGGAGCATCCAGCATGGTAGGGTCCTGGTTCATGATGCTACATGAATACAGATAAACATTAACAATAATCATCATCACTGGCTCAGTGAAAAACAGGGTATATATTCAGATAATATTTGAATTATTATGGTAGATAGTTACTGCACCATGTTACTTTAGAAGGCATGAATATACCAGCAGGTGACAGGGAGGAGAGCTCAGGAAGAGTTAATTTAAGCTCTCGTTTGCACAGGCCAGCATGGTGTGCAGGCAATACTGTTGGACGAACCACTCTCCATCCCACCATCTCCTTTTAATTCGTATTTGTATCTGCCCAGTTCAATACTTAAGAATGGCATTTGAAGAGAGGCATCCATGGTGCAGTTATAAACAAATGAGGCTTAGGGCAAAATGATACCGAGGCAAAAAAAGACTGAAACATGACCAGATCAGTATGACACAACAGTAGCAGCCTTTCCTGTGGGACATTATCTGGGAATGATTGCAAAGAACTAGGAGAAAACAGGATAAGCCCACTTGACTGCTGGTGGAACCATGTCAGCAGTACCACTAACTCAGTATCCTCACAGCACAGAGTAGTAATAGCACAAAATCCAGAGTCCGCACAGCCGAAGACAGAAGTACAGAGACCCTGGCACTCCTTGCCTTACCCCAGAGTAGGGCAGAAGTTGTTAATAAAAGAAGGTAGTGCCAAAGAGAAGCACACAGGGAAGAGGATGACAAGGTTCCCTCCTCTTGCTGTGCTCAGTTGCCCTTATGAAGCTTCACAGAAGTGGAGGCCAAGCTGACGCTCTCCCGGCAGCTTGTGGTCTACAGGGTTGAGTAAATACTTACTCATTAGACTGTCATCAGCATGACTCAGCCCCAAGGAGGGAGGGAGCGAATCCTTCCTCAAGGATGAAAAGCACTCAGTCAGTGCAGCATCCTCCACGTCTGTATATACAAGAGGAAGGTTTCCATTGCTCAATCACTTTTTCTGGTGGCTAAATGTTTCAGCAATTACCTACGCTTGCTAAGGACCGCATCAAACCCTCTTGCAATCTTCTCTTCTTGAAATCTCTTTTGGTTTCGTGGTCTGCCTGCTGGGTTTGTTTTCCTGTCTCTTCCCATCTCCCTCCCAAGTACATGGGGAAAAAATAGTCATAATCACTGATGTTTTACTCCACGTCCTGCTGTACAACAAAACAAATGCAAAACAAGAGCCCTTGCAAATAATTAAAAAAATAATAAAGTAAAAAGAGGGGTTAGAAAAGAGAAGGAAAAGAAAAGAAAGAAAACAAAAGAGGAAGAAAGGAAGAGTCCTAATTTTAAAAGCTGGGAGCTTCCAGCCAACTCCATAAAGAAACTTTAGGCCCCTTTCAAACCACAGGTGCAAGAAGGAATAATAGATAAGAGTTCTGCTACCCCTTCACTCTACTTTCATGGATGGAGATAAACTTACTTCAATAGGGACAGCTGTTGGAGGCACAGGAGTATACTGGGGAATGTAGGTCCCTTGCATAGGTGCAGCAGCAGTCATGTACTAGAACAAATCAAAAGCACATGAACAATAGAAAACCACAATCAAGATTCATTAAACCATATGTTAGAAGCATGATACTGTTTCAATTTCCCAGTCTGAGTTTTTCAGTTAGTGTATAGCATGTTATTTCTTTTAATTAAGGATTTTAGGCAATGGTAGAACTTACCCAGCTACCAAAAAACATAATCTTGCACTTCAAAGCCAGGTCCTATCTGAATATAGGCAATAGCAAACATGATGGAGTTAGATTGTTCACAGGTTCTCTGAAACTGAAAGACTACTACTTGTACTTACAAAAAAACCCAGGGGAGACATGACAGCTTTCATGTCTTAACAATTTTTTGGAGTCTTATTGACCTTACCTAATGACACCTACAAAATATGAAGCATGAAATTTGAGAGGTTTATTCCAGTCTATGTTTAATTCTACCAGTAACAACAGTTCAGTTTACAGGGATACAAAGTTTCAGGAAGGTGCAATCTAAGACAGGAGAAACAAAGGAGGAAGATCTGTCTGGAGTTTTGCCTTTTGTACACAGATACTTCAGCTAAATTCCTATAGCTTGTTCTTAATATCCAGGGATCTTTTCTATGCATTTTGAAACCTCTGCAAATTATCATATAATGCTTTGTATTCGCTTCTCTGAAATGCTCTCTCTCCCAAGTACTACCTGACAATCCTTTTCAAAATTCCTGTGTGCATGTGAATTTTGTCATTGGCATGGCACTAATCTTTTTATATACAGCACTTCCTAAAAAGCTCTTGAACTGAATGCAACAGCGATTGTTCAAAATTTTCAAATAAAGTATCAATATTAAGTCCTCAGATCTATATGTACCATTCTTTCTACAAACCAGTCCTAACTACATGTCTTAACTGACAAGAATCTCAGATTGTGCCCAATCCCCCAAATGACTGTATGACACTTCCACTGCACGTTATCTTCAAAGACACACCAAAGATCTGAATCAGCCCAGAATGTATTTGATGAATTTTAAAATGAGTTAAATATAGCTTTGCTTCCTGGCAGAGCTAGGAAGTGCTTGCAAGATTTTATTTTGCTGTTTGTAGTAAAATTTACATTTAAAGCACTCTCTCACCTCAACTCTAAACTAACTGGATGGTTTGATATGCCTGTCACAAACATGCATTATGAAATTGCAAGGTGGGGTGCAGACTGCAGCAATGCTAGGGAAAGGCCTTAGGGAATGGCAACAACATATTCAAGAATCCCACAGCTAAGTCCTGAAGTCTTTTTTCAAGTAGAAGAAAATAAAAATTATTTAAGTGAAATTGTTTTCTATTAAAAAAAAATCAGTGAGGATCATACATGACATAGAATTTATACTTGCAATATGAGCAGCATATGGTGTTGAAAACCATTACAATATTTTGCCACATTTTACAGTGTTTCCCATAACCTGAGCAAAGTGATGGGAGTGTCCCCAGTGCCTGTGTGCCTCTATCAGGCCATGTTTTTCTTCAGATTTTTCCCTTGCTCTTCAGAAAGAGAATTGAATTCAACAGTGTTTTTTTATGAAGGCTTACCCACCAAAAACATTAGGCCAACTATCCCTATTGTACTCAGTACAGTTGGGTTATTCTCCTGCCTCACAGATTAAGAGCTAATGAGAATGTTACAGCAGGGTGTTCCAGAGCTGCTCCCGCTCCATTCATTCTGCTTTGTAATGTTGCTGTCACATGTTGGGAAGACATCTGCTGTGTAGCATTGTTTTAAATGTGTCAATATTTAACAGTAACCTGAAGCACTCATTCTTACAGTTCTGCAAAGACCTGTAAGGGTTTTAAACATCTGTGCAGGCTAGCTTCACTCGGATAAATATATAGAGATTTTAACTGAAAGTGTTAATTCAAATAATGAAGTTGCCTCATTCAACTTAGACTTCCTCTGAGTTGGAACTAGCAGAAGATCAATGCTCAGACTTATAAGATGCCATTGTCTGCCATTCTCTTATCTCACACACAAACCCAAACAAGTTTTAATAAACCAATACCAAATTATTCAACCGCTTTTTAATTCAGACCAGTCCACTTTTTGCAAAATCCTTTGGCATTGAGTTCTGTAGCACAACTGAAACTGTCTGGGAATTAACTGATGTCTTTGCTGACTGTGAAAGCACTGCTCTCAGTACCTGTGTAGTTTCTTACTCTATTGTTATTTTTTCCCTCTTGAGGCAGATTCTGATCTTACTTGCCAGACTACTTCATGTAGCTTCCTTCACTGCTAGACAATCGCTAGGGAAAACTGCACTGCTGACTTGACTGCCACTGGTGGCTCTGGCCAAACTCTGCTTTCCAGACACTCACACCTCCTCACACTCCCCCAGTTCCATTTTTTGCAGGAATTTTAACTGAATTCAACCAAATAGCAAGTTATTTAAAGTTGTGGAGAGCAAAGCCATCTATTTGCTTGCCAGACTCCCTTGTGAAGAACTGTAGGAAAGTGACTTCTCCACTGTACATAACATTCTGCTTGTCTAAATGTCTGCTCTAATGGTGGTTCAAGTTTTTGTATAAATCCTTCAGAGTTCTGTAATTTAAAAAAAAAAATGTTTTGGGCCAAATTAGTTCCACCAATGGCTCACAGTATTTGTGGCAAAGAATTTGATCTTAGTAAAAGTAAGCCAAGGCTCATTCCTACAGAGTATTGCTGCTTATCAGCTGGCCCTTGACCACACAGCATTGTGCCCTTTGGTGCAATGTCCAAACATATTTACGTTCTTTATCTTTATGACTGTAAATATACCCTCATCATTTCAGGAAAGCGTAATTGGGTCAACAATTAAAGAATTTACTGGGGCCTGGAACTGATTCTCAGTCTCCAGGGTCTCACTTTAGCATCCATTGAGGCTTCTGTTAAAATCTTTATCAAGCTATAAAGGAAAACTACGGTTTAGTTCTCAGAGACACACAACTGGTCTTCAGTATCCCTCACATGCAGCAGAGGGAGTCCCCTCTGAGACCACATGAATTTGGGAGTGTCTGCCCTGCTGCATCAGTTTTTATCACGAGAAGCCTAATGCTGAGAAGCTGCTTTAGTTTAGTTTGTGTAATAAAAGAGGGAACAGATTATTTTTTGTTATAACTGACACTATCTCAATCAAGTTTACACGTATTTCTTTTCTTTGTGAACTACATAATTCTAATTCTCTGATCTCACAGGATAAATGAAGATTACATAGTGCTAAGGCACAATGTCAGTGTCGATACTTACATCAATGGGTTTGGATAATGCAAGAGTTGAATTCCTTGTCATGAATATTCACAGTTGGTTGTTTAGCAGAAAGCTTCCTCAACACTGCTGTTCAGTAGCTTCCACATCCAGACACACTGAGCCCACTGAAATCTGTGTCTCTCCCTCTGTCCCCCAGATACTTTACCTAGTTATTCTATAAAATAGTGTGCTCTGGATGTGTTGGAGTGAGTGGCACTCATGCTGGGAGGTGGAAAAGAGCTTTAAAAAGAATTATGGGATTTAAAGAAAAGTTAAACATTTTATATCTACTCAGCTTAAGACCACCCAGGATGAAAATTCTGATCTAAAGACATGCTTAGCTGAGGGACGCTGTTGTAATGCAGCTCCATTTGGATCACTGTTCCTGTACATAGTTTCCATATGGCTTCCCATCTACCTCAAGAAACTCATGTAACTTGGAAGTAAGCAGATGGCAAACAAAGAAGACATCTGTGTCAGAAGACCATCACTGAGATTTATTTCCTCCATGAACCACCCTCACTACAGTTCTTTATCCACACATACGTGTGAAAAAGAGACAGCATGACTCACATGCCCAGCCTAGCAGCAGCCGGCTAATTCCACCAAATATTAGCATTGTGAGCACTGAAATGAGAGAATCTGAAAGAGCCAAATCCATTCTTTCTTTGTCATATGTTTCCATCGGGATTAAAGATTTTTGGGCTGTAGTGTGGTTGGTTATTCAACGAAGTATGTGCAAGGCATAAGAAAGCACCGTTTATTCTTCCACGACTGTAAAGGCTTTGTGGGTCTAAAATTAGAAGCTGGTTATTTCTGACAGAAAAAATGAATAGTGACTCTACATGCACAGATGATGGATCTGGAGGGTGTAAGGGAGATTTTTTTTTTGGGGACTTTGGTCCTTTGAAAGTCGGTAATTTCTACTACAGAAAAAGAATACCTTGCTGGTGGCAACATTCTCTTAATTTGCTTGTAAACTATTATTTTCTTTATACAGTACACAGAATGCATGTTCTCAGCACTGAAGATGTACAGTATTATAATATAAGTCATGCTTTATGATGCCTGACTGCTTAATTCAGACTGCACTTCTCAGGGTACCCATTTAGCCTATACGCTACATTAACAATTCTACTCACACCTTGTCCAATGGAATTTTTGGTTGTCACCATTTTGAAACTACTTAAATGTGTGAAAAAAATATAAAGTTAGAAAATAAGAGAGTATTAGGGTACACTTACAACTCTGCTCTACTTTCAGATACCACCCTCAGTGACTACAAAGAGTTAAAGGAAAGGAGGTAAGGAATGAGGAGGTGGGTTGAGGGGAAAAAAAATGAAATTTCGAGAAGGATCATGTTTAATTCAGACAGCAACATCAGTTCTTAGAGATCAGCAAACAGTGGGGTATCCCAGCCCGGATCCAGCAAGAGTGGTGTTAAGCCTGCAGCAAACACTAAACCCATAAAGGTGACAAGCATTGGGAAATGAAAAACAGGAGGAAGGCAGCTGCCTGCACCAGGCAGAGTGAGGGAGCATGCTGCAGTAGGATAATATGTTTTAACCACCAAAAGTGGAGCTGGGTAACCTGCAGGGATTTTACAGAAGCTTTTACATTGAGAATATGGCACAGGTAATGTCCATTTATTCATTTGCCCTAGTAAGCCTCTAGCATGCCTTTCTGAGGCCCAGATTAATGCAGAGTCAGGCAACTGCCTAACAGCTGAGGTACACAGCAAACACCCCACACACCAGCTATTAGTTACTGAATTTCAACTGAAACAGTGCCTGAAAGAATGCCTCTTGCAAAACCAAACCATTACATCTACATCATCAGAAGGCTTTGGCTGCACACTCTGTTTAAATTCTGAAGGCCATCATTAACAGAAAGTATAAGAAACCACTCTAAAGTTCCATTCTATTTATAGCCCTAGTTGCCTATAAAATAACACAGCTGTGATTAGATGGAGGCTGCTGCAGATATGTTAACTCTCTTGGTCACTGTGAGTACTGTGAGATTTTACAGTTAATAACTGGATCAATGTTGAGTAAGTTTCCCAGCATAAAGAAAACCAAAAGGAATTTACAAAATGAGATTTTAACAGATGAGTTTGCAATAAATTTGGAAACCTCAAACAACATTTAAAATTGGGAGGGACAACGAACAAGGAAAAAATGTTAAAGAAGCGTTTTATAAAATCAATGTGCAAATGCTGCTTTCTGGTGTTTTGCTGTGTTTTTATATAAATGTGTATCTATTGCAAGAATCAAGGATCACTTTCCTTAATTCATCAGCTTCCATGTTCCTGAGAAGGCACAGATCCCTTAGAGTCAAGGTGAGAGCCAAACCGCAGAAGCCTTGTACCAGTATACGCTGGTAAGCATTTACACCACCGCAGCCTGCTGAAGGGAGATTAAATGGGATGTCTTACGTGAGCAAATGCTAAACCATGTATTCTTCAGTGAGTATTTGTGGTTTCATATCACTGCATGAGCTATAACACAGTGATAATGACTTAGCTTTTCAGGATTCCCAGAATTAATGCCAGGGTTTGTTTGTGTTTTGGTTTTTGTGCTGGGTTTTTTTTTTTTTTTTAAACCATCTGAGAAGTCTAGACACTGAATCACTTACAGAATTATGTGAAAACATTTGTGTTGCTGGAAAACTTAAGGAAATGAGTCTGTTGGCTGGATTTATTTTTATCATCTTTTTTCCCTACCCCGTGAAGGAAACCTGCCTTCCCACTTTCAAATCTCTCCCTGTAAAGAACAAAAACTGCATCTCTCTTTGAGCATTGTCAAGTGGTTATAACTGTAATGAAATACAGAATAAAACTGCTGCTTTTTTGTCTCTGGTTCCACCTTCTCATTTGAAAATATGCTGTTCTCCAATAGAAAAGAACATTGTCTTGCTGTGTCCTCTTATCCCATAGTCTGGCATGGAGACATAGGAACTCAGGAGAGAAAAGGACCATCTAAGTTCATCAGTGCCAGTGGCAGTTCAATGAAATACAATATCCAGCTGCCACAGTTTTTACTTTAAACTTAAAAT
Source organism: Pseudotriccus pelzelni (assembly GCA_035584735.1). Lineage (NCBI taxonomy): Eukaryota > Metazoa > Chordata > Aves > Passeriformes > Tyrannidae > Pseudotriccus > Pseudotriccus pelzelni. The sequence continues at coordinate 39,903,088 of JAWMRA010000078.1, read as the reverse complement.
ATCTTCTGCTACACAGAAGCTTTCTCATTTTCCAGCTCAACCCTGTACTTATTCAATGGCTGTTATTAATTTCACTTTCTCCCAATTAAAGAATGAGAGAATAAATGATACGGAGTTTTTGCATATATTAAAATAATTTTGCTAATAATTATCAGCCAGGCCTAAAATATAATAATATAATGCCTTTTATCACACAATTACCATAGCCCTATCAAGAACAGCACTGTCATTCAACAGAATCCCATTGCTGGCCCACTGCACTCTTTGTTCAGGCAGAGAATAGAAATCTTTACTGGATTTAACATTCCTTCCCCGCTGCTCAGTAATACAAATGTATTTAGGAATCCTGGCTATCAATTCCCTTTCAACCTTCCTAATGAGATGTTACCTAATTCTCTGAGCAAGTTAAATGAAGGTAGAGAGAATAATAACTTCAAGAACTATATTTACAAACTAATCTCCTTTTCTCTTCAGGAGTTCTAAACATCCTTCACAAATCCCTACCTTTGGCAATCAAAGTAATACAAAGGTATAGAAGAAACAGTGCAGATGAGCTCACCTGCTCTCCCCCTCCACCTCCCAGCTAACAGGTCTTTTCTTCTTTCTGAAATTCAGTCCTGCTACTAAAGCAGAGTGATCAGGACTAATCAGATAAAGACTATTTAGAAGAAACAACTATGAGAACAGTCAGTTCCCCACATACAGCTGTGCACTATGCTCTCACTGGCATACATGTTTGTAACAGCAAGCAGCATAAACAGATAAAAAAACTGGCTCATTCATTTTAACCACTTTTCAGAGTCTAAAGGCTGGCATTACAAAGGAATTTGGTGAAATTTTCAAACCACTTGCACTCTCATCAGTGAAAAAGGTGAAAACTGAGAAAAACTTAACAGGATGTGAAAATAAGTTCCCATTTTGATTGCAACTTTCATTAAGTAAAACCTTCTTATAGGAATACTTCCTTAAAACAAAATGTTTACATTACATTTTTCAGTTTATACATGACTGCGGAACTTGACCTCAGGGTGCCAATGATCCTTGCACTCCATGCCAGCGTGCCTAGGCCCACGGTATTTTCACTCTTCCTTGTGACGAAGCCTCTACTGTAGGCAGGGATCCACAGAGGCTGTACAGAAATGTAAACTGATTCTCCCTGTATGACTGGATATATAAATAGCCCCAAGATGTGAAAACTGCTTTTTTGCATGATTCAAATAATGCCATGCGTCTGATGGATACATTTGCAAGAGAGCAAGACTTCTCTTATGTTAAAAAAAAAGACCAAGACTCTGGAATTTTTTTTGCACTTTCAATTCTTACTTTTTCAGTTCTTACGCATTTCTCTACAAAAGGAGCATTTTTTTTCCCCCCAATATCCTCTATGTATCTTTTCTATGAATGTACATTATGAACTCTCTGGGGCAAGTTTTAGAGCAAGGGTTAGTGCATGACTTATTGCACTATACATATGTGTATATGTGCACTATATATACAGTGTATACTACATCAGCTACTGGTCAATCAGGGTGGGTAATCATTGAGATTCTGTCACATCTATATTTCACTTTCAGATCTCAAACACTGAAGAATAAAGGGTTGATGCAGCAGAATTATGACTGTAGATTCTGATACCAAAAAAAAAAAAAAAAAAATTCCCTGTGCACCCCCTTAGTTGGAAATTCTTAGGAAATTCCATCTGAATACAATACTTCCAATTAGTCCCTGATGAATGGCTGCTAGTAAAATGAAGGAAGGCTGATCTGTACATTTTAGTATTTTCAGCATAAGTAAAAAAAAAAAAAAGTGTCAAAGAATCTCTCAACATATGAGCAGATTAAACTATTATTAATAACATATCCACTTACATGAACAAATAAATGCTTTCTAGAGGTAAATATGTTTTCTGGAGGCTATTAAATCTCCATGAATTTGAAGAGTCTAAAGAGAAGCAGACTACTGTGTGCAAGTGTCCATACTGTATGGATGAAGCTGTTGTTAAAACAACAGAAGAACTGCTTAGAACAACAGAAAAACTGTTAAATAACAGTTGCTCATCAATGACATACAACTTCCATTGCTCTTTCAGACCAGAGATAGAAGTGGACAGCTCATTGGTCAGCTTCCAAGAATGGCACAGATGAGAGCAAGGACAATTAATTACAAGATAAACCAAGCCAAAAAGAACAGTAAGAAGAGACAAGAAGTCACCTGAATATTAGTATATCTAATTATCCTAGAAACAGGAGGAATTTCAACACCTCCTGCATGAAAAGGGAGTCATACTGGACAGATGAAAGGTAGTGAGATACCACCAAAGTACAGCTGGGACATTCTTAAGAACAGCTGAAGCATGATATTGCTCAGTCCTTTGCCTCTAAAAGATCCCTAGAATCCAAAATATTTGGTTAACCATAATGAAAGATATCACTGGGGAAAGAAGGGGTTGGGAGGTGATGAAAGGACAGGGAAGGAAAGGGAAGGGAAGAAAGCACTTCAATTCTTCATAAGAAAACAGCTGTTCACCAGCACCCCGCATCCAGAGACGAAGGAGAACTTGCCAGTTCAGTGAGCAGAAAAAAACCTTGGAGGCATCACCTGTTGGGGCTTACACTGGAAGTTAACAGTGGCATTAGGACTGCCTTAAAAGCTGGCCTTCCTGAATTGATGGTCAGCATGCAAGTCCAGGCTTAGGCAGGGGAAAACACATTCCCTGTGGGAAATGCTGTGTCCTTATGCCTAAGGATGCAAGGAAAATCAGCCTGCTGTTGGGCATGTGTGGATAAATGTCCTGCAAATCATGCACTCGGGGCTTCCAGGCTGCTCAACACAGAGTTGGTGGGTTTGAGTCGGGAGTTTGCAAGCTCCAAGAACCCTGCTTCCATACGGGCCCTCAGGTGAAGCTCTGGGATGCCCTTGTCTCTTCCTACACACCTGGAAACTGGCAGTCCCTCTTCAGTCTTTGAGCCAGTGCCCTGCTTTTCTTCCAGGACAATCCCACCAAGTTGCCCGCTCAAAGCAACATCCCTGGTGTTTTCTGACTCGGCTCCCAGACTAATCTGGTCCTTGGTAAGCAGACCTGTAAGCCGACTCATTAGGAGATCTGGAAGCCTGCCCAAAGCATTGGACATGGTGAGGCTGCCCTGGAACATGAAATCCTGGGAGTGTTTTGCAGCTGCTGCCTGAAAGCTTACATGGAGCAGGACAGCAACCAAGACGGACATTTTAAACCAGTTGGCAGCTCTCAAGATCTTGCAGACTATATTTTGTATTGGAAATACTATGAGGCATAATTTCTGAAAATTAATTTTTGTTTGGAATTTCTGGCTCATGGGAGAACCTTTCTGGTTTGTTTTGAGTTTTTAGAAGATGAATCAGAATGAAACCAAATTTCATAAGATGAATTTCCCACAAACTGGAAACCATGAATGCTTCTCAGCCAACTATTCTTCTATCTGTAGCTTGAGCAAAATAATCAACCAAATCTGTATTTGGATAGGATGGGGATAATAGAGAATACTAACCTTTAAAGGCTGGTGGCAACTTCAATACATTTAAAATACAGTGTTTAAAGTAATGCAGTGCAAGATATTGCTTCTCATTAGCATAAAAATTGTTCTGTCAAAATCTTTAAATATATTTACGTTATCATTAGCTTTGCTTACATGGCAGGTCTGTGGAAGGTGGTAATAGCATTTTTGTGAAGACTTCCTTTTTCCTCCTTTCCACAAAGTCTTGGAATTCTTATGGGAGAAGGGTCAGTCGGGTCCCCTTAAATTAAAGTTAATGCCCCACTGGCAGAGTGTGACTGAGTAAGAATACTACAGTCCACTCCTAAGTATTTTAATTATCAGCTGTGGGAGGATCTCTGAGACATCAGATCATATCAGCAATGGGGCTGCAAAAGCAAAGGAGAAACCTTGTCTTCTAGCAGAGTGCTGGTTGGGTGAACTGAACTATACTGCCATGTCATCAGCTTGCCTACCATGTAACGATCTGCTACAAGCGTTGAACTCCTGAACTTACTGCGTGGCAAAAATCACGCAGAATCTCTCCTAATGTGTCATTGTTTCATCCAAACGATGAGCGGGGGAGGGAAGGAAGAAGGAAGGACACCAAAAAGTAAAAAACAAAACCAAAACCAAAACAACAAAAAAAACCCCCAACCAAACAAAATGGCAGAAGAACAAAACAGAAAATGAAAGAGGGGGGAAAAAAAGTCCCAATACTTCAAAAAATAGTCATTCCTCCTCGCCTTAGGCCTTCCTGTCTTGTCATCTAACCACTAACTCCCCTCTTGAAGAGATGCCTTTAGCATGCCTCCCATTTTTGACTACTGCAGGTCTTACACACTATTTCACAGCACTATTTTCTTTCCCTTGTACTGGAACACGCTGTTTTGTTGGGAAAGTGTGATCAAAACAGCTGATGAGCCATAATTGAAGTAGCCAAGAATTCAAGCTTGATGCTTCAGCTTTGCCCCTCACTTTGTACAGGTGAGCAACTTAACACGTAGGAAACCTGAGGTTTGTTTAAAAAAAATAAAAAAAGTGCAAGCACCCCTTTTTCATAAGACACTATTAAATATAGCTCTATGGGTGTGCTTAGTACTTATTTTCCCAGGAATAACATTAGCAATGCTTGAAGGGGCCAGGAAAACAGATGTGTCTTAGTGCTGGCAGAATAACAACATTCCAAGGCTGTTCTTTGTGTTCTTTCAGTGCTAGCTTTCCAAAGCAGACAGAGTCAGCTCATATGCATTCAAATTATATACAATTATGATTTGGTATGGATTTGTGCTTTGACACCCTCCTACAGTTCTGGAAAATATAAGCACTGAAAGTTTTCAGTGCTGGTGTACAAATTTTAATAATTTTTAGGGCTAATAAAGACCAGGCCAAGTGAAAAGCAATTCACAGCAGCAGAGAAAAAAAATCTGTTAATCAGTCTTGTCCTCGCTATCAGTGTACTGATTGTAAATAGTTTTAGACAGGGCTAAAAAAAGCATAGCAGCAGTCTCAGCTTGATAGAGGAATACACTGTAATGGTTGTTCTTGATACATTTTTTCAGGTTAGCACATTCTGTGAAAAATTAAAAGCAAAGCAAAACAATAAAATCTTCCCTACTTCCTCCCTCCCTCTAATTCAGATAGAGAATATGAGGAGAATAATCCAGGAAGGGAATAGAATTGGGAAAGACATTAATACATGTACAAACACCCATATTTCCTCCTTATGAATGCCCTTTATATGACAGAGCTGTCCAAACAGCACTTAAGGAGCAACAGCAAAATACCTGACAGACAGGCATGATAAGTTATGGCTCAAAACATTTGCTTGCCAGACAGAAAGGGTGACTTTTTTTTTTTTTCGTGAAAATCCTTTAAGGTAAACTCACTCCATGTCTGCTGGCATGCAGCCATTTTTCTATAAACTCATATCACAATGCTGTATTTCTAATGGATTGGGTATGGTGCTTTTCCATTTTGCTAATGAGAAAAGCTAAAGGCCATTACTTGTTCTGATTAAGATCCCAAGGGAAGAAATGTGATGTGTATATTACCAGGCCATACGTAAAGGAAGCATTTGGCATTTCTAATCAATCAGACGAAGGGTAGACATAAAAAGTCTTATCCTGTGTCTGCAGAGGAAGAAGATATAAGAGGGAAAGAAACCATAGAAAGTGTCTTTAAAAGGTGACTTACAGGAATCAGTTTTAATGATATTAGTATGATCAATGACTATGGCTACTATCTGGGAAGGATGTAATTACCAAAATGAAAACTTTCAAATGGGAAGCCTGATCAAGGGCAGAGGTACTGTCATATTTCTCAGAGCGCTGTCAGTTCTCATCTAGGCCACGTATTTCTGTGTCCCTTACAAGCATTCCCACACCATGGGGCTTTCCTGTGGTGGGAGCAGACCTAGGGATTGAGGGGTTGAGAAACTTTGCATTCAGCTCAAAAACACAGGTAAGTCTTGCCCCAAAGGCAAATTCAAGAGGAGGAAAGACAAGGCTGGGAAAAGGGAAAATAGAAAAGAGGAAAGTCGCTGTCATGACTGGCTTTACGGAAGGTTTTGCAGTGGTGCACATTTAAAAACCATTTCAAGTGAAAGAAAGGAAGTGCTGTAGACCAATGACCTATTCATCATAAAGGAGAGAAAAAAAAAAGTATTAAGATATGAGCTGCTCAATTTGAAGAAGGTTAGTCTGGAATATTCTCTAAGATGTTTCAATATGCAATTGCCACATGCTTAATTCTGATGGCATATAATTTTTCAAATTTAATACTTGAATGAAATACAAAGTTTAGAGACATTTTTTCATTTCTTTTTCAGTGGCTGCATAGTTACAGCTTGAAAATGGAACAAGATAGATGCTCCAAATGGCAAATGAAATGAATAGAGCTTGGAGATGAGTATTCTAAGAGAGGATAAGATCCTTTGATTGCGTCACAACGCGTAGTAAGAGCTGTAGACATAGTTTTAGTAATATATTAATTTCAGAGAATATTAGAAATCACTCATGTACATTAAAACTGACAAAATTCTACCATACTACATCCTCTCAAATGGAATCCCAGATCAATGAAATATTACTGTCAACGATGGCAAAACTACAACAGCTGATAAGGCCAGCAGGAGAACTTTTAATGCACTCTAGCCTGTACAGGTAAGCAGTCCTGGCCTCTTCTAAATACCACAGCCCAACCAGAGACTTGTTCTTCTCAGGAGGATCTTGCAGACTATCTATTTCTAGGGTAGGTTGTCCATTTTGTTTTTTTGATGCACATCTGGCTGTGGAACACGGACTGACTGGAAAGCTCAGACATCTTCATTTTGCACTGCTGCTCACTGACCAGCAAAATGCTCCCTTTCTGCTCTCTTTTTACATACAGAATAAAAAATTAAAAAAAAAAAGGAAAAGATTAAGTGCTGTACAAATGTTTGCAATGGAGAAAGTCCTAACTACACCACAGATGTGCTTGTCCAAGAATATGACAGAGATGACAAAGTGGCCATTTTTCCATCAAATAAAATTATATCAACACTTTCAAACCATAGGACTTTGCACGATTCACCTCACAAAGAAGGATCACTGCTGACATACTAGTGTTACACTGAACTCCCGGGCTGCTCTGCTAAAATACAAATTAGCAGAGTTAACGTTTAGAAAGTGTATAACTGGCTATTCCCAAAGCTGAATAAGGGCATTTGCAGATTCCTCTCACTTAGTGGCTGATGTCAGGGACAATGAATTTAATCTTAGGATGGAGGGGGAGTGGGGGATGACGGTCTGCTAGCCTGCCCAGCTGTAATATTCCCTAATAGCCTGGAAGGAATTGTAATTGTGAACTGAAACAGCATCTGCTTAACTGTCATCCTAGCCCTCAGGACTGGAACTTTTTGCTTGTTGTGAAGGATCATGAGAAATACTACACAGAGCATGAAGATGAAAACAGAGTGAGATTAAAATCATTAAATACAACCACCAAGACACAGCTGTCCATACTGCTAGGGAACTCAAGGAAATACAAATGCCAAAATATATTTGACATTCATGATGTAATTTGGTATGGCAACTTAGAACACTGAGGTAACTGCAAACTTCTAGCTTAAAATATTTTTAATTATTAGCACAGTGGACAGATTATTACAGATCATTCAGTGAGAAGCAATTAAGTTTCACTGCTAGGCTCTAAAGCCAAATCTAACTAGAACTGGTAAAATCTTCTCCTTTCTTACCGAGAAGAATGGGCCAATTAGTTCAGCTTTCTTGACCAGAACAGCTTATTGCAGTTACCATCACACCAAGAGTCTGGGCTTTGCTTTAAATATAGAGCTGAGCCATCCCTGGGTTTGAAACGGGAGCTGCTGTCCGTACTACAAGAAGACTACAGTGTATGGAAGGAATTTTCCTCAAATGGAATCAAAGGTCCTGTATTAATTTGCTTATTTATTTAAGTGATGCTATAGGGTTTAATTAATATTTTTAAAACACCTTGAGAATATAAATTTCAATATAGGTGCTGCTGCTGTTATTCTCCAGTTGTTTCCTGCTTTCGAATGTCTCTGAAAAGACTGGAGTCCTGTTTTATTTGGGAGGAATAGCAAATGCTATAGATTCCCTCCTATATAATCTGTACTTTCAGAAAAAAAACCCAGAACTGGCAGAAATCTGTAGGATATGTGCAGATGGAGTTAAATACTTCCACAAAAACTCTGCAGGTCCATAAACTGAACTGCCTAAAAAAAGAAGTGCTTACTAATGGTAAGTACTGCAACTTCCTAGTTTACAATGGGACCAGTTCTGCCTGCAAAGATCTCTGTAGAACAATTACAGACCAGAGACACTGATCCATTACCCTTCCATGCCAGACTTGTAATTGTGATCATATATGTATGTATATATATTTATAAAACTGTTCCTAGGAACACATACCTAATAGGGTATGCAATACAGTAAAAACCCTAATATTAAAAATGAACTCAAGATGATGCCATGATTCTTAAGCCATATTTTTCTCTTTTGAAACCCAAGAAAATACAACACTGCTCATCACATTTGTACAAAAATTAATGAAAGAGAAAATTGGATTTATAAGCCTTGAAATGTATAATTCTTTTCTTTGCCTTCTGTAGCAGGTTAATTACTTCAAATTCTTTCATCAGTCATTTTCCGGTTTCCCACTCTGATTCCTAACTGATAAAATTTTTTACAAACTAGGATACAGTTTTAAACAAAGGACAGAAATTTGAAGAAGGTCAGTGGTCTTCTGCTCTCAATATATTTCTGGTACAATTTATACAAATAAGGAAAGGGAACCTCCTCCTTCAGTGGCCTGATCCATAACTAATGGAATTTTTTGCTGCCAACTATTTTTCTATGCCCCATTACACATCCAAGAAATTTGAAGTTGTTGCTGCTTGCTTTTTTTAGTTTTAAATAAATTTCATCTAGTACAATAATCTTCTAGAAGATGTATAGGAAAACAAAATACAGTGAATGAAATTATGATCCCTTTGATGAAACAACCATTTAATACTAGAAAATGAAAATTTCTGAGATGAGTCCACTATCTTCAAAGGAAATCAGTCCTATTAAGCCAGTTAGGAGAACCTGCATGTTAAGAGAAAGGCAGCAAAATAGCTTTTGTTAAAAAATTACTTTTGAACACTAAAATTTTGAGCACCGATTTGGATTCTGTGGATAAACTAGGCAAGGTTATCTGTGGAAATATAATCATAGCCAAATACTCACTTCACCTCGTCATTATATTTCTGTCACTCTGAACTGGATTGTCAAAAATGGTCATTGAAGAAAGAACAAATACAACCGATTTTTTAGTCCAGTGCAGGCATTGTAGGTGGAAAGTAGTGGCAAGAGCAGAATTAAGGTGAACAAGAGAAAGGGAGCAGTCAGGTGGCCTGCTTGAAAAAAATATCACTTTGGAAATAATAGCATCTTTGGTCTATACTGCAAACCCTGCATACAACTGTGGTTGACAGGCCAGAGAACACAAACAGCATGAAATTTTTGCATCAATGAAATCAGCTTGTGTCATATAAATATTATACTGACTTGAGGGAGACCCCCAAGGGAAATACAGCAAAGGAAAACAGGGAGTTGAGGCTGGCGAACGCACAATTATTTGGACATTTAGATGCTAAACTCTTAAGAAAGTGTCTGTTGTTGTATTACAACGGCTAAAATTAAAAAGTCAAAATTAGAAGCGTACAGGTGTGCCTATCACATTCAAAAGCCATGAAAAATCCCGAGGGATAGAGTAGTCCTCCACTGGACTGACGAAAAAAGGATGTGCCTCTGAGATCTGGTTGCTCCCTAGACCCATCCCGATGTGATGCAGCTCACCTCTGCCATACAGTAAAAATCTTCCATGTTCAGCAGTCCATTACCTTGCTAGAAGAACAACTCATTTCAGCAAACTCCCAAACTCACTCAATGCAGCTGCTCTCAAAACCCTTGTTACAGCTCAATGAAATGTGCTGACTGAGCTGTTTCATAGTAAATATTAGGGATAGCAGAATTCTCCTCCCAAATTGAGTCTTTTAGGAGCAAGAGGATTCTACAGCACCGTAGCTCTGACACAGAATCACCCATAACTCACGGATAATAAAATACCATCAGAGGGCAAAGAGGTTATTGCCATCAGCAGGTCCCTGCAGAATTGTAAATCGTTTGAACAAAGCTTACCCTTTTCTGAGAACTTCAAGCTAAAATCACTGTATATACAGGATTCCAGTGTCTTACACAACGTATGAAGAGTGCACCTTTAGCTCCTTCATTTAACCTTGCTTCACAAATGACTGAACCCTGAACAGGGCTGCTCTTTCCGGAAGAAAATAAGAAAGATACCTCAAAAGCACTGGCAATTTGTCTTAAGGGAAGTTTAAACCTTTGGGGTACAAGCTTGCCAACCATTTGATAAAGCCATGTGGATTAACTGTGAAATGCACTGTGCGCTGAAATTCGGTTGGACACGTTATAGGAAAAAGCAGTGAAATTCCATGGAATATTATTTTTGTGAGCATCTGTGTAAACTTCAGACATTGCAAATAAAATGTCTGAAGTTTGATGTACAGCTCTTTTCTGAGTCTTGGTACATCATGCTCAGTAAACATTTTTAAAAGCTTTTATAATTTCCTGAATTCTCAGTACTTAAATGAATAGAAAATAAAAATTAAATTATTATTATTTGTTTTGAACCGAATTAAAAATGTTTCTTTAAAGTCAGAGGTTGGAGATGAAAAGAGGCTGTTAGACCATTGCTCTGGTTTTGTGTCAACATCTGAAAGTATCTCCTGTGGATTTTAAGGTGTTTGGCCCAGTTGAATTCTAGATGTCCCAGACAATGACCTTTCTGTGGTTCATTTCAAATGCCAGTCTATCTCTTAACATATTACCAATCTTTGCAGTGCACTAAAGTTATGCTTTCCCTCTTTGACTTTCAGATCCTTATTGTTAGCACAACTAAAACTTTCCTCTCCTTTCCATGGACACCTTTCATGCACCTACATTGAGCTGTAAGCCGCTGCTCTCTTCCACCTTCATGCCCTTTTCTTTCAGCTACAGTTTACATCTGCATTTGAAGTTTATACAATTCAAGTACTTCACCTTAGACAGAAAAGGTATTGTGTGAAGGACTGCAACAGTACTTAGGAGAAACTTCCATATACTTTATCATGTTGTTCTCCACTGAGGATACAGTCCCTGCAGGGTTTTCAGGACTTCTTGCCGTGCCAATGCACACTTGACCACAGGACTGTTTCCCAGCTCCTGGAAAACTATGGAAGCAGCACCTCTGGGAGACACTTCTTGCTTTGCACATGGCCACGGTTCTGAAAAACATCCTTCACCTTTCCAAGATCCTCAGACTTGCCTTTTATTACATAGACCCCACAGAGCTTGTCTGCATCACTGATATTTGGATTTACGGAAATTTCTTGAAAGTCATATACATCGTTTCTGTCAGAATCACCTGAGACTTCTTTAGATACAGGCAGGACAACAAAACCAAGTTTCATTCCAATAAGGCAAAGAGTACTGTTCTTGATTAGAAAATGGAAAACCCATTTAAAAAGGAAAACACATCAAGAAAATACAGATGACAGACCTGACATTTAGAATACTTCTGTTTTCCACCTTTTATTGAGTTTGTCAGTTGTAGGTGTGGCAGAATGTTTCAAACATAGAATTATTTTCAGGCTCTTTTAAACTATTATTTGTTCCTCTTTTCTACTTCCCTGTCTGTTAAATAAACTCCTTCAGCTATATCTTGTGTAAATCACTAAAGCCAAAGTAAGTAGAACTAAACCAAACTTCTCTTCCCAAAACCTGCTCTATCATTTGTGGCATCAGCACAATTTCACATGAAAATGTGTGAACATAACCTTTTTTCCTCTTAATATTCAAAGTTGTTAGGGGAATGATCTACCAGTAGTTAGCAAAATGAGTTCACAATCTTGGTTCATCTCTAGCAGAGATATCAACAAAAATTTCCAGGGGTATGACTATAGGTGAGTATTTGGGGGGAGAATATTCTGTAGACCTCTAACTATATGCCAGATAGTACCAGTTTTATGGCTTTGGGTTTCTGTTCATTATTACAGAATAAAAAAGTTCATTTTATACACAGTGCATGGCTATCATTAAAAAACCCCACTCTTTGGGAGAGGTGGCTTTGAACTACACTCCCAAAGTGTCAACAGGTGGCACTTCTAGAAATCACAAAACAGAACTGCAGCGGTCATATTTAAGAAAATATATGAGAAAAAAGCCTCTAAATGTTCTGATTCACAGTTATGTGAAGTCATCTGCAAATTGATTATGTGAATGAGATTTGTTTGATGATGAAAAAGAAGTTATATTAGTAATGGTTCTTCTGGCTGATACCTTTTGCTTTGCTGATCCATCACTGTTACTTTGTGTTGATGCACATTTTTATCACCACAGTCAGGGAGCTGAGTCCTTCTCTGAAAGGGAATCTAATGTCACTTTGAGTCAGTAGCTGATACCTCAAAGAGAGACAAGGAGTCCTCAACAAATCCACTTTGTTCATGTGTGGAAGTGTTGTGTGAAAGTAAAATTTAATACAGAATAAAAGCTACTGACATGCTGGGCTCATATGAAGTGCTGCTTGAACCAAAATTGGAATTCCCTCCATCTGTGTTTATTTTCCTTTTATGTTTTCCTTTCCTGCCTATGGCAGGCAGTGGCTTTTAAGGTACATGAAGTCAAACAGTAAGCTACTACCAACAAAGGGAGGAAAGTAAAGCCGAGTTCAAAAGAGAAGGGGGAACACTACAGAAATAGGATTTTACAAAGTCTATCATTCAAAAATACCATCTAACCACAGCTATGGTCCAACATAGACTGTGGAACCCATGGTGAAACAGTTGATAAGAAAGAGTCTCATCTACACAATAGCTGATCGGCCCAATTCTATCACGAGTCTGTGGAATTTCAAGAGGGTCCAAAAAGGGACAAGATCACATCTTTCCTTGCTCACCTTAGCAGGTGTTTGGCCTATACTGTCACATTAAGATTTTTTTTTTCCACTCTGCTGTTGCATCCACAAATGTTTCCTTTAGAAATGCTGAATCTATTTTTTTTAAGGATGCTAACCTATTTGTCTCAATAATATTTAGTGGCAGTGAATTCTGCAAATGCTTCATGAAAAAGTTCTTCGTGCCCTGTTGATTGCTTTGAATCTGGTGCTTTTCCGTTGCACTGAGTGTCCCTTTTTTATCTCAAATTACGCATGAGGTAAATAAGAGCTGCCTTTCAAGAGACCGGGAAGGAAGGTGAAAGAGAACTCTTAAGAGATGTTATGTTGTTCTTCTGTTTTCTAACCAGAATAATTTTTCCTTAAATGGATCTCCTGCCCCAGACAGCTCCGTGTTGTTAATCACTTGCATTTGCCATGGACCTTTGCTGAGTAAATGGATAAGGAAGATCTTAGTTTCAGCCTGAACTAAGCTATTTCATTTGCAATGGATTCAGTCCTATATTTTCCACACAAACAGTAACTGAAACTGTCAGTCAATAAATAAAATAAAAGAGCTCTACGATTAACACCTGATAACACGAAAGGTACAAGACTGCAAAGAAACTTTGCTCCTGTAACTCTCCAAGGACCTTGTGACATACAATTAGAATAACAGAAAGTACTTTTCGAACAAGAATCAGCTTCATGTAGCTGTAGTATGTGCAAACAGAATCACAGATTAAACGGGAAAAAAGCCAACCCTATCTAACAAAGCAGTTATTCTGCTGAGGCCTTCAGGTGACATTTTAAACCACTAGTGACCGTGGAGTATCCAAAGGAAATAAAAGATAAAAAACTTATAACAAGCTTGTTGTTCCATTGAAGGGTTCTGGAGATATCATCAAGCTTTGCTGGCAACAAAAAGAACTCACAAAGTGAAAGATAAGACTGATGTACCTGCACAAAACCCCTGTTATTCCACTGAGAGATTTTGGTGATACTATAAACCAGAAAAGCTGAGTTAGGGTAGTTTGCAGCTGCAACAGGATACCACATTATGTCAGTTCACTTCTTCCACCTGATCGCATTTTTAATACAGAGTATCCAGAACAACTAAAAAATTTTTGTTGTTGTTGTTTAAAAAGTGCAATGGAGAGCTTATTTTATAAGTGGCCTATTTCTAAATTAGAAACTGAAAGTGGAGTGAACCATCTGCAAACGTGAAGAACAATTAAGCAGCACTGTCGAGCTAGCAGTTTTAGTAAAAAAACCTGGCTTCTGCTCACTCTTCCATTGGTGTGAGTCTCAAAGGTTTAAGACGAAACAAGGCTACAGTGAGGCAGTTCCAAAAGAGAAGGAGAAAAAGCTGGAATTACGCCTCTGCCAATAAGGACTAACAAAGGCTGCCTCAGACTGTTGAATGAAACGTTAACCCAAGTGGTATCTGAAATGGATGGTAACAGCAGGAAGGGGAGGGAAACCCCGACCAAGAAAGTGCAGAGCAGCAAACTTCCTTCAGGAATGAGCAGCAGAGGAAAAAGAGAAGGGCAAGTCTTCTTCCCACTGAAGAAGCAGATTATTGCTGCTGATGGGCAGACAAGGAATTGCTGAGAAACAGGGACTAAAAGCAGTGACCAAACCGCTCAGTTTTTATATTTCTAAAGGTTTTTGTATTATATCCACTCAGGCATCAATCACAACTTTATTAAACCACAAAACAGATGTCAGATCAATGGAAGTATTGGAAACATTTTAAATGACAGGCTGATGAGGGAACAATTCCAGCCTCCATACATTATTAAACACATACTAATGCTGCTCTTTCAGTGCTACCCTTACAGACTCCTCACTCTATTCTGCCTCTGCAGTACCTTTTTTAATAGCAGACCTAATTGTAGATGAATATTACACCGGAAAAAACAAGACTTACTATAATAAATAATAATTAACTAGTTAAAAAAAAAATTCAAGCTTAAAACCATCTGTCTGCCTTCACATTATGCCCTCGGTCATTAAAATTTTATTTTAATACAACTGTAGAAACTGAGACTGGGTTGTCAGCCTTAATCAGAATATTCAGAGCCATTGCCTTTTTGCTACAATCTTGATGTAATTTAAGATTAGGTTTTCTTTACATATTTACCCACAGCCAGCTTTTTGCTCTTTTTGAGTGAAGAGGTATGTATGAAAAATACATATAAATATGGCAGAAATTGTCCCTCTGGCAGATTCTCTGCTTAACTTGGGATTTCAGGGAACTGATCAGAGCAGAACACTTGTCTCTCAATTCATCAGTAACATAAACTGTATTTTCATTGGCAGAAATCAATTTGATTTTCACAAAGGCAGAAAGGAATTATGTTCTTAGTGGGAAGAACTGGTAGATAAAAAAGCTGTACAAAATTCTGTCACAGAACAGGAGTGTAGGGTCAAGCTGCCATAAATGGCAGACCCTTACATCTCTTCCTCCAGTGTCCTATACCATCCTTTGGCATTGAAATCAAACAGAGATGGATTTGCAGATTTTCACTTGGCCTGGTATCTTGGTAGCCTTAGTGTATCCTCTTGATTAAGAAGTGTTTAATATAGTAGAGAAGTCTAATTTTATGCAGACAATGTAATCATAGATAAGAAATAAGAATGTTTAAAAAATACAATAAAATGAAATTAAATATGCATTTTTGGGGGGTTTTAGGGAGAAAGGAAACTTGTTCCTATCCATGGAAAATAATTTCCTAAACAGAATTCTTTGTGCTTTTTGGGGAAGGCTTTGCCTAGCACAAGGGAAATGCAGCTGGCTATGAGTGGGTCTAGAGGAAAACTAGTCTGTTTTGATGCTGAATTGCAGGCTCCCAGCTGGAAGTGAACAGCCCTGCCAGCATTAAGCCAGAAATGCCTGCCCTGGGCAGGTGACTAAACACTCAAGTGGATGGAGGCAGCTGCCCCCTGAATTCCCATGGGTTTTAACATGTGCTGTGGGGCTGAGAGATCAAAACTCAAATCCAGTTTTTGGTGTCAAGGCAGGAATTGGCAGAGGCTGCTGTTACTTGGGTCACTTGCCTCACCAGAGGGCTAAAGAGTGCTCCTCTGTAAAGGGTCTCCCATCTGAAATGGCTCCAGCCTGGACAGAGTATTTTAATCTTCTAGAAAGCATTAAAAGGCAGAGTAATTCCCACAAGATACGAAGCTGTATATGCCTTTATGCTATTTCTCTAGCTCATTCACTAGAGAATAGATTTTCTGTTGAAGCAAGATTTCAGAAACCCAGCGTTCATCCTGAATTCGGCAAGTGTGGAAGTGGTTTTGGAGCCAACTCTCACTTAAGTGACCACAGGGGTCTGTTTCAGCTGAAAAATATATTATGTTGATTAGCAAAATGCTTAGTCTAAGGAAGCGAACATATGACAGCCTTTTAATAAAAGTTACTTTGCATACGGCAAGCTTTTAAATTAAATTAGAACAAAGTTACAGCCAACACTGAGCAGAATTGTTTGTGACTTTTTGTCTTGTTTGCCTAAAAAATCTGGATGTTTTTTGAAAGATAGCTGGTGGCTCTTTATGGCACCCTGTTGCACAGTTCTAAGAATAGAATTTAAAAACATATTCATAACAGAAATGTCTTACATCTCCCATAAAACTTAGTCCTGCTGCAGTACTCAGAGTAGCATGGTTTGGACTTGGCTCAATTCTTTATGCCTTACGCTTTCAATGCTCCTCTCTCAGAATTAAAAAAAAAATGAAGTAAAACTACCTCTAAATAAATCACATTTCCAAATATGTTCTGTTCGCCACAATTTTTTTCTGTAACAGAATACATTAGGAAGATCGAATTTCAAGTCTGAATGGATACATCCCACAAAACTGCTACCGGCAACCCAAATCCTGAAGTTTTCCCTATAATTTCTGACAGGAGGAATTCACAAAGCAGGAATTCTCAATGACCTCCCTGATTATCCTGCTTGCACAAGTACTTTGACTGAATAGGGTACTGATGGTGTTTTTATCAACGAGAAATCCTGTATGGATGTCATTTGAGATGCATGGAAAGCCTATGGACATTGTAGCACACATCAATCATTCACTCTTCCTTGCTCTTTAAGCTCTCTGTAAACGAATTAGGAGTTTTAAAGATAGAAAACAAAAATCTGTATAGTATCCCTCTAAATGTATTTCAAGAAGTTATCACAGGGAATGCCGTGACCTTGAAAGATAAGACTGGGTAAAGAGCTAGGAAAAGAAAGGAAATATTTTCTTTCCATTGCAGTAACATAAATTCAGGATCTTATTGTCACCTACTAAAGGACCCATTGTACTTCCCCTGACTCCTCAGATGGATTTGTTCCTATAAGCCCTGTAATAGCAGTCTCTAGTCAGAAGAGAGCCTCAGCTGGGAATTTTCTAGTTTGCATTAAGTTTGAGAGCCAATGAGTGCAGAAGACAATGTCTGTTAAGAGTTATGGAGTTGAAAACAACAGCGAGAAGAAAAAATTGATAGGAACTGCCCAACAGCACAACCAGAATTAATTTTCCATTTCCTTCCCTTAATTTTTAAATACACTTTTGATTCACAATAATTACACATGCAGAATTTCCCATTAGTCCTAGCATTTCCTTCCATTCCATTAAGGGAAAATTTCTGAGGTTGACTTTGAGATGTAATTCTTACTTCTTTTGATTGTTGAATGCAACATTTAACATAACACGAATAAACAATAAGGCATCTTATTTAATTTTTGTCATAAACGAATACAGAAGTCTTAGATCTTAACAGAGTTCTTTTAAGGAAGTGTGAAAAGACACTGGAGTTAGAATTACATTCAACAGATAAGGAAAAAGGAGGTGAAGAGAAGGGGATGAGGAAGAGAAGACCTAAGTGAGTTAAATAACTTTGTACAGATGTGCTGTTATTCAGTAAGTCATTCAATTAAAAAAAAAAAAAGTTGGAAAACTCTGTTTTTATAGATTAGTATCAGGTAGTACAGTGGTGAAACAGAAAAACATTTTTAAGTGCATAACAGATCTTTCGTGTAATTATTGCATAAAGAGTGGGTGTGGTAAAGACACACAAGTGTAATATTTATGCCTGTATTTTTGCAAAAATTTACATGTACATGCAGCATGCACACACTGACATATCAAACCACCACATATTGTCTGTAGTTGCCGTATCTTAGGAACTTTTAGAGAGCTTCAATAATTTTAAGTAAGAGTATTTTTTGCCTTTCTCTGACTCTGAGTGAGTTAACTGAGTCTGACTTACACAGCTTAAAGAGAAAATAATTGTTGAAATATACATGTTTAAATATGATATACTGGAAACACAGCGGGCCATCATCAAAAAGCATATTTCTACACCGGGAACAAAATGTGTACGCTGGCTGTTATGGTTTAGAAGTGAGTAGTGGATCCTATCAAATGTTTCCCAGCAATATAAAACTTTCTAGATTGACAAGCAAACAATTTCACATTATAATCCAAATTGATAGAGCAGTACTTCCATAATTACACGAGAATTAGTACAGAAAATTCCTGCTAAGTAGAGAGCGGGTTTTGTTGACCTGCTACTTCACAACTCATGCTACTTTGTCATTTCTGTTCTCTAATACCTAATGCTGACTGTATGATGCTGAAGCACTGAAAATCAAGGAGTAATAAATTATCTTAAGAAACTCAGTAAGCAATACATGTTTTGCAATATAAAAAGCAAACAGTGTAATCTCTGATCTTACCGTTCCTGTTGTGCCCAAGGAAAGGTGGTTCATCTGTTGGGTCAGAGGGCCCATCATGCTTGCTGGCTGCATTGACATAGTGTGGTCCATTGTTGGTGTTATCACAGCACCCTAGAAACACACATTATTTACACTTCAACCTCTCACTTTAATAAAAAAAAGGCAGCATTCTCTAAATGAGTGAACCTGACTGAAAACTTGACATGAATCTTAAAGAGACTAATATATCTGTCAGAGGAAATATGTTTTGTTCCTATTGACAACCAAGCTACACACATATATTATTTGTACTGCTAATGAGGCCATTTTATGTCAGTTCCAATTAAGTGTCATTTTTTACTTCATTGCTTCTGACAAACAAATGCATATGTTCTTTCTACGATGAATGCTACTGTACATTGCAAAGCGCCTGTCATTTCCATTTTTCCACATCCTACGTAGAACAATCTTACAGACAGAACACATATGTCCTCAATTTTCTAAAACCTTCAGTCTCCGAGATCTTCAGCCTGTTATGGTAATTATCTTGGATTTTTCCAGTCGCAATTAGGAACTCTTACGACATTTTATAGCTGATTAAGTAAGACTAGCTATTGACAAGCGAGTTTGGTAGTGGCAGCCATTTAAAACACAGCGTTTTAAAGCGTTTTTCTTCTCCGCATGGAAAACAAAGACATTATTAACAAAGAGCATATGAACTAAAGCAAAAACAAGGCTTTGAATAAAAAATGAAACAAAAGACATGCCAGAGAAGCTTTGGAGAGAGAGCTTCCTTGCCGTTCATATGCCTTGGGTTTTGCCCTCCCTCTCCCCAAGATCCCATGTTGGCAACCTCATGCCTCAGTGAAGTGTTGATTCTCTGCAGTTCTATGGGGTACAACACAATTTCCTGTGTTGATTAGAGAAAGTCAGTCAGAAAGAGTGGTCTGCTCTTTTTCTTGCAGATAGTGAAATAGGGAGGTATTTCCAGCTATTCCTTCATATGAAATCCCAGATTTACTTAGTGCATATGCATGTTTGCAGGCACACACGGCAATTTGCACAGTCACATTATACTACAAAGTGAGGGAAATGTATATGAATGTATCTGTTTAAAATAATTGACTTCTTTTTTCCTATGAGATTACTGAAAAAATCCACATATAAACAGGAATTTAAAACAAACTAGTTCTGAAAACCACAGCACACCTGTTCTTAAGTGTCTCACATTTACACAGACCTATGTTACTGCACTGCCAAAGATCTGATTAGAAGCTAAAGATTTCAAATTTTCAGTAACAAATTAAAAAAAAAAAAATCTGTGGAAATACCAATTGATTTTTTTCCCACCTTCCAGCAATACTTTTTCCATGCACATGCTATTTGAGAAGCACAGTCTCCAGTCTCTGTGAACTCATTACTTGCATGTCCTTTTTTGTAATACCCTCAGCATATGAAATACATATACGCTTGCTTTATGTCCCATAGTAGATTACATTTCTTGCATTGACAAGAGTCCCTAGAGAAATTTGGCAAATTACAGAAGCTAGCCTCCACAGAGTATCTGTCATGATTCCAAATAAAGGCTTATAAAACAAGCTGATCAGTGCACAGGTATCAAACCTGCAATACTTGCAAACACTTTTGCTGCTTTCTTGGTTATATTAATTTCCACTGGTTTACATAGATTAACTTATTGATTAACTCACTTAATGAACTACCACAGTCAAGTCTTCCCTTTTGCTGAAATGATCTAAAAGCAAATCTGTGGGACATACACCCATTCAGCAGTTCCTGCACAGCTGATTCAGTGTAAGAGTCTGAAAAACCACCACGCCAAAGGAAAATGATGTTCTTCCCATGTGTTCAAAATCAGTGGCCTGGGATACCATGCAGCCACATGAGGTCTTAGGTTTTAGACTTCACCTGGACTTTTTGATTATCACAAGGAATTGTAAGCTTTATGATCGGAATGATCAGCATTTTTACTGCACCAAACCATAAGCGCTCAAACTAAATATGTCAAATCATAAACAGTTCTCAGTTCCCTCTACAGGCAGTTGGCTCCTTCAGCTTAGAGATGCAGAATTGCCTCAAGGCTTTCCATGACAGACAAGTTGAGCTCCCACTTGTGATGTTGAGGAAGGTGATTCTCCCCTTCTCTGCTTTTGTGAGACCCTGCTTGGAGAAACGTGTCCAGCTCTGGGGGCCCAGCATGAGGAGAATGTGGACCTGTTTGAGAGGGTCCAGAGGAGAGTCATGAAGATGATCAGAGGGCATCACTGTATACAAGCATCTGGAAGGAAGGTGTCAAGAGGATGGAGCCAGGCTCCTCTTGGTGGTGCCAAGCAATAAGACAAAAAATGATGAGCAGAAAGTGGTGCACAGGAAGTTCCACCTGAATACAAGGAAGAATTTCTTTACTGTGCAGGTGACTAAGCACTGGAACAGATTGCTCATAGGTGTTGTGGAGCCTCTCTCACTGGAGATATTTAAAAACTCTCTGGATGCAATGCTGTACAATGTGGTCTAAGATGACCCTTCTTGAGAAGGGAGGTTGGATCACGCACTGTAGAAACCACAGAGGAGACATATCACTGCAGCGGGGTTGGATGAGAAGACATTTAAAGCGCCCTTTCAACCAAAACTATTTTATGATTCTTTGTGTGATAGGGTAAGCAGAAAGTCACACATTCACCACTGCTTCACGCAGCATCACACTGCCAGCAATAGTGGCTGCAACTAATGTAGGATGTCCCAAAGCCTTAAAATACCAAGCCTTTTTTTGCAAAAATGCTTATTGCAAAGGTATGGTTGGAGGAACTTGCTGTGATACAGATGTGACAGACTGATAGCTGTTCCTGTGTATAAATTCAGGAGCCTGGAAATGAAGAAGGGGCAGCACTGAAGGAAGTCTTATGATTTAGTGCAGCAAACACAAGTGCCAGATGCACAGTGGAAAAATTTGATGGCAAATGTCTTTCAGCAAATAAGTAAGCAAGACAGGTATTGCAAATAAACTATTAAAAAAAATATGGACTGGAGAGAAAATACATCAGGGACAAAAACATTGACCAGAGAGAGTAAATATATTATTTTTAAATTGAAAAAATACATATCCTAGTCCCTAAATATATACCACTTAATAGGTTAGAAAAAAAGTTGGGAAAATAAATCAAGTATTTGCAGCTTTTCTAAAACAGCTTAACATGTTTGAAATCGACAGTTACCTAGAGCAGAGAACTACATGCATTTTCCAGATTACTAATTCACCAGAGTTTGCAGAATCTTCTCATGATCACGTAGGAAAAAATTATACTTAATTAAGGAAATCTCATCTGGTTGTTAGGATGATGCCCAGTCTCCAGACCATAATGTGTTTCACGATACACACTCTCAAATCCATTCACATTCAGTTTATTTAGCAGTAGAAGACAACGTCTTGCATTAGATGTTGCCATCATATTAAAAGTAATTTCATTCTTTTCAGCCTATAGTAGGTATTTGCTGATAAACACCCAGTTGGCTGCTGGCAAAGGCTACAGTAAACACACATTTTTGTCTTCATCTGTTTGGATATCTGATTTTACTGAGTTTGTAAGCTGTATAGAGAGACATCTTAGCATTGCATAATACTGCTTCAGACCCAGCTTAGCTGAAAAAAAACTGCACAAGAAATTATGATCAGGTTTTAGCCACGACCTTTGCCCAAACAAGTAATTGGCCAGCTAATTATTTAGGTCTGCCCTGTTGCCTCAGTATGATTACTTTTCCTTTTCATGAGTCCTGCAAGGAACTGGTTACTATAATGACTTCTACATTTGTCAAGATATTCTCAGCACATGGCTTGTCACACAGTTCCGTCAGTGATATAGTGGCTTTAAAAGAAATTAACAGGACAAATAGTAGGGAATTACTGGTACAGGCCAAAAAAAAAAAAAAAAAAAAAAAACCAAGGCATGATCTTTGCAACACCGTGATACGTCCAAGATATGCTGACATACAGCCTTTAATTCCTCTTCACTTTATTTGAAAGACCTTGCTGTTTTAAAATGCTTTAAGTTCTGTGAACATACCTTCACTAAAAGAAAGTAAATGCATATATTTCAGAACATAATCTATCACTGGCAAAGAATGAAGTCTGACTTTATTAACTACAAACTCTGTACAAGCCCCCTGTAGCAACAAACTGAAATTTTTTTGAAGGACACCAAACACAGTTTGTGTATTATATTAAGTAAACTATGTTTAAGCACTTGCCAATAGCAAAAGGCATCGGCAAAAATAAAGTCTACGTTGTGCAATGACACGACACCTTTTGTGCATAGAGGATGGGAAAGTGACATCAGAAATAAAAAGTGTATTAGGAGGTTTAAGGATCAGAGAGTTCACTAGTTGAGAGATGCGCTTAGGGGCCAGTGGGAGGATGGACTAGTTAGTCACAGCTTTATACAATAATGAACTGTATTAAAGGGTTCTTTTTTATTCCAGTGTTCTAATACTGATATTGTACCTAAGGGGCAAATACCAGCTGAATAAATAATCTTAAAAGCTTACAGTAAGCATCTGCTTATTTTGCAGTTTACTTTTTCTTTGTTTAAGAAGTTTTAGCAAGTTAACCATAGTTATAAATTCTACTTTGTAAATACTGGCCAATGTAAAGCCAATAAGCATTACAGCAGTAAACTTACTTCTCAGATTTATTTACAGACATGTTGTGCAGACCTATAAGCACCAGATCATTCCATTTAAAAATTTATTACTCTACTACCACGTCAATGTATTTATGTTACTGAGAACATGTTGTTTCCTGAGGTTTTATTAAACCGAGTCAAAGGATGACTTTCCTTACACTTATCAGACAGACATGTCTATCAAGAATTAATAGGAAAAAAAATCAACATGCATACTTTTTTGCAGATAAATATACTCTCTCTGCATACTGAACAAATGATGACCATATTTCTATTGATTCACTGTTCTATCTAGGCTGTCTTGTCTCATTTCCTTGGGCTCCCTCTAACAGGGAGCTCACTTGTGGGAACAGTGAACCTAGAGAACTACTCTGAACTGGCTGGTAAGTGGTCAAACTTCCATGACAACTGTAGGAAGATTAAAGGTAGCTTTGAAATCCTCTGTCATCAATTCTGCTGGAAGTACTCACTGATATTCCAAAAATAAGGAGAACCTACTTTTCCTTTTTCAATGAAAAGTTAGCAATTGCCTTGTCATTTGCTAGCTGATCAGAGATTAAATCATCATTTGAGTACAATGAAAAAGATCAGAAAACATCAGTTAATAATGTATATTCTGCAAATCTTAGGATTTGGTTTCATTTCATTACATTGTGAAATTTAAAAGCTTGATAAAAATGGGGTAAAGTGAGCAAGGAGGCCAAACCCTGCACTAAATTAAAGCAGCTTTAAATTTGGAACACGCAAACCCCAAGACAGACTTTCATCAACTCTGAGCCCTGTTTCTGTACTTGTTAAACTACAAGTTCACATGGTAATATTTCTAATTTTGAGCATAAATTCAAATTCTTATCTGACATCCCTTCCTTAACTTGGTTGAATTTCCTTGGAGAAACAGACTTATTTGCTTTCTCTTTCTCATTTTCTTGCTGTATGTTTGTGAACTTCTTTCCTCAGATGAAAGTATATGTCATAGGTCCAAGAGAGTTATTGCCTAGAAGTAACTGGTCTTAAAGGATTAAGAATCCAAATATAGTGTGTGGTAAATAAAGAACAAAGGTGACCCTTGTGTATGCACCACCTTTCCCACAACAATGGCCAAGGTTTTTGATGGTTTCTTTCCCATTCTTGCCTTTAACTGATTTTCTTGTCTCCTAGTTTGAAATACAGCTTTTGATAATATACAGATAGTAGCCTAAATGCAGATTAAAGGATATAGAAATGGGAACATCAGGGCATAAAGAAAACACAGTTGATTTGATAGGAAGAGCTTTATATTAGTAACTGCATGCACAGATAAAGCAGTGCCTGCAACTATATTGTACCAGTTAATAAATGTATTATATCAGGTAGTACCAGCGTGATTTTATGTCAGCAGTTCATGCCTCTAACAGAGTTGAAAAAACCAGTAGATTTCATAGCATACATCCGTCTGTTAATCTAAAAGGACTTAACAAAAAGAAATAGCATTTCTGTTGCAGGCAAAAAGTTGCCTCTGTTACTCAGTGCCTAACATGATTTTGCATGGTGACTTAAACCTTTCTACCCAAAATAACATCTCAAAAGAAAGGTCATTGAAGAAAAAGAAAATATTTATGAAGGGAAAATATACCTGAGTTGCTACAGGGACTCTGAAGCAGAGATTGAGGGCCCCATGCTGTATCTCTGTCATTGCTGCCTGCACATGCAGGCTGGACCACAAGCCCATGTGCTTTTCTCTAGACTGAAAAACAGAAGTTTTCACACCCTTCTCCAACCTACCCCAGGAATAAAGTAAAATTACTGAATAAATAATAAATAATTTATTTTGCTGGGGCCGGCTAACAGAAAGGAGTCTGCACCAATTAGGGAAAGACCTGTTGCAGTGAGGTATTCATTCCAGCCAGTGCTGGAGCAGGCAGAGAGGCCATAGGCAGCTCTTGCTCCCTTGTCTGACATATTCTAGAAGAAACTAAGAAATCACATTTCTTTTGATTTTTTTTTCCTGCTCTTTACTTCAGTTTATAACAGCCCTTGGCTGTATGATGGCTTTATGTCGCCAATCCACATAACAGTGCTTTTGTTCTGTCAAGAACAGCCATCACTAACAAAAGCATCCTCACAACTCTCACGTTAGGTTTAGCATCCCCAGAAGACAAAGAAGAAATAAAAACGTGGTGCTTTGCCTGGGACATAGCCACTGTAATACACAGATCTTCTCCTGCCCTTCCCTTCCCTTCAGATTTCACATAAGAAATATCCAAAGGCCTTTTCAATACATGTCAAAATAAGCATAGATTTTAAAACTATGACGTTATTAGTGAAAACAAATCTTTATTTCCTGCGCAGAACTCCTGATCTATACCTACGTGGTATATGGCATATGCTCAAGTGTTGTGTTTGGCAATTCCATCCTGTTCATATTCTTATATACATTTTCTGATGTGGATGAAATCCTTCCTTCAGTGTCTCCCAGTGGCTGATGTGCCATCCTAGTTAATGGGAATCAGGTGCCTCTTTCCCATGGACTAGTTTTTCATAGCATAAGAATGGAGTTTCATCTAGTAAAGCTAAATCCAAATAATACTTCCTCTCCAGCAATTCTGTTGTATTCCCTCCCTTTTTGCCAATAACTAGGCACGAAAATTGACTTAATGGCACATCCTAGTTCTAATAAGGTGCAAAATAGAAATTATAGAACAGTAAAATTAAAATATGAGCCAGCACTAGTCTTCAGCTTAAATTTTCACTTCGTTGCCCTACTGGGTTCAAAAGAAACTTTCAGAAAGGATGCCATATTTGTATCTTCAATAGTCTGATTTTACATATACACACACACATAATTACATACGGAAAGACAAATGATATTGTCATTTATATTACACACACTCAGGCCACAATTTTTTTTCAATATGTGGATGTTGATTTTTTTTTTTTTAACATTTGAAACTCTCAGTCCAGGATTTACTATGGTAAAAGTAATTAAAAGCAACAATGGCAGGTTTTTAAACTTCTTGCTCATGAACAACATTTTCATAAGCGATGAGTAAGAACTTCTGACATTGGCTGAAAATACTTACTTTATTTCACTCAGGGAAACATGCTCTAAAGACAAGAAAAATGCTTAATAGGAAGATTTGTCTCCAGAGCTTGTGCTTGGATGCAGAGGTGCAGAGGAGGTTGGCGGCATAAGGGCATGTATAATGTCTTTAATGTGGTAGGACCGGGCTCTCCCTGGGTCTCAAGTTTTCCAGGCAAGGTGAGTCAGTCCCAGCTCTCTGTGTGCTTCATGAAGGCATGACAACGGAGGTTTGATCAGACCAAATGTCTGACACACTGCGCTGTTCTCTGCTTTTCTGTTGAGATTTAGTACGTAGGTAATTTGCCAGGCACAGAGAGTGGTTAACCAGGTTTGGGGAGGAAATGTCTGTGACATTTCTTCCACATGCACTTCTAGCTTCTCCATTACAATGGCCAGTGACAGGGCAGCAGCTGTGGTCTGTAACAGATGTGCTGTGTTTCATTTCCTGCCCAAAACCTGGAGGGGCTCGCACTATGTAAGCTGCAATCTAGCAGCTGTGCTGGAGGAAAGGTTTTACACATTTGAAGGACAACCACTGACACTGGGAGACATCAGAAATGCTGAGGAACTGGCTACCAATAAGAGGAAAAAAAAAAATCAAACAGAAAAGCAGGCTGGTAATATAACCCAAGGTCTTAAAGGTATACTGGAGTTTTCAGATGACAAAAATGACACCCTACACAACTGCAGCCAGAAGAAAATGATATGGCTCCACAACACTAAAAGGACTCCACCAGATTTAGATGGAAATATCTTCAGCTTTCAAAAAAGTGAGGTGGTATCACTGAATGAAGCAGCAAGGAGACATACTGAGGTGCCAGGGTGGCAGATAGCAGAGTGCTCCTCTGTGAGAATCCTAATACTTAAGAGGAAAATGGAAAGAATAGTCAAGGAATGGATAACTATCAGGTTGTCTTCCTACAACTCCAAGATGAGATAGCTCTTGTAAGCCAGAATTTATTAGTGATGGACAACACAAGCAAGAAGATTTCACACAATTGCTCATGGACTTCATGTCAGCCCTTGCAATGTCAAGCCAAAAGCAACTCAGAGCTCTTTGACTAGGCCCAAATTTAAGCTGCATCATCAGAGCCCCTGATCCAGGGGCTACCACGTAATCCACATACCCAGCTGCACAGTTTGGGTAGAAAGCCATGTTGAAATCCAGAGGTTAGTATTGCTGTATCACTACTGAACAAATCCAACATCCATGCTCCATGAGAATGCACTATGGAGCACTGCCACCTGCTGCCTACACTCCTTTTTGAGCAGCTCCTGCACAAAGGAAAATTAAAGGTATGGAGGGTCTGAAAATTATGTTATTTCTTCCCTCTTCCCATTTTTCTGGTTTAAAAGTTCTGGAAAGCTGGTGAGGGGCAGTAATATCCACATAATCTTCCCAGGAATCCTTCTTATCCTACCTGTTAGGACAGACAGATAGTACGAGAGGCTAGAAATGAAACCCTAGCTGGGAAAGGAAGTTCTTCTAAAGGTATGCCTTTCAATAATGGATTTTAGACTTGAAGAATACAGACTAGGAAATCCTGTACTACGCCCCTGCTCACATTTTGTATCAGTTTAGTTCTAGATCACAGTGGTTCTTGAAATCTAAAAATGTGCCTGTATTAGGAGAGGAGAAATACAGAAATCTGTCTCTCTGTCATGTTTTGTTAGATTTGTAACCTGTTATGTTAATAAACAAGGCCCTTTCCCACATACTAATGGAAAGCAAACTATTCCAACCTGCCTTTCCTCTCATTTAAACCCAAAAATTTTAACTATGATTTTTCAGACTCTAACCACACCGGTTGCTCTGTACAAGCCAACTGCCACCAACATCTGGCTTTTCCTGCACCTGGACATTTCCACCACTCCTGGATGATGCCCCCAATGACACCAGTGCAGTTTCTACATTGTTTTGAACAACTGATAATACAAGCACAATCTAGAGAAACTGTGACTGCAAAAACGTCCTTACCTTAAACTTCTGTCACTGATGCATCAGACCATAAGAAGCCAGTAAAGCTGACTCCAGTAAGCACACAGAGTATGTCCTTCAAAGGTAGTCACGATTAAATTAGTGTAGGTACAACTGATGGTTTGATGAAACCAAATTGAAGCCCTCAGTTTTGTGTCAACAGTCAGAAACAAGGAGTCTAGAGAGCATTTATAACTAATAATCCGGTATTTCAATTTATCGTTTAAGATTACTCCAGTGAAACCAATCTGTGTATCAGAATAAACTCTTGACATTTATACGTCTCCCTTCTACTGAAGACCCCAAAGTGTTTTAAAAACTGCGTGATATATACGGGACTCAGGAGCTGGTCTGTTATCAGAGTTTTGAAATGGGTTTGGATCTACATCTGAACTTTTCCAAGTCCATAAAACTTGACCCAAGACTGAGGATACATCTTGGGTCATCACCATTGCAGGCCCAAAGAGAACAGGTGTTTTTGATCACACACTCCAGTCCAAATTGATAAAAAAAGGGATACATTTTACCTCTTGAGTCATGCTGAGCAGATCTGAAGTAAATAATAGAAAATGGCTAACTTAAGTCTACTTTGCTCCACATTCCATTAACTTTTAAAAGAAAACAAAAATTTTGAGGAAAAGCACTTTAAAACTGACTCCTGTGAGTAAAAATTCAGTATTCAAGCGGTTCAACATGCCTGAAAAATAGACACGTAAAGTTCAAAAAGGTGCAGATTTTGGCTATTATTAAGGTAAAAAGAAGAAAAAGTAAGCAACTGATCCAGCAAGGATTACTTACTTTTTAATATCTCTATACTGATTAAGAATGAGTAAATTGATATATTTTCCTTGTTTGTTTTTTTTTTTTTTTTCCCAGATAAGGTCACTCTTGGGCTGAAATCTTCCTTATAAAGTTTCAGCCTGGAGCACATTTTTACAGCTGAGTTATTATCCTTAAAATACGAGTTCATACTGGAAATGCTGGCAGCTCTCTTAACTATTGTATAGCAGTGAGCACAGCTGTAACATGTTAAATATGTTGAAAGTACATGGGGGGGAACAGAGTGGCTCAGAGGACTGGTAATAGAATAGGGAGTCTCAGTGCTGGGTCACCAGGCTCGGTCGTTGCTGGGTCTGAAAGTCATTATCAAGCTACAGCTGTTCAGTTATGTCCAGACATCAGCTACCCACAGAGAAACCCTCCACCAGAAAAATACTCTATTGCAAGTGGTGGTGTCCAGCAGCTTTCCCAAGGGTTGTGAAAGGTAGGGAGCTTCATCCCCACCGGTCAGCTCCACAGTGCAGAGCACCAATGACACAGAGGGCAGACTTGCATGGTCACTGCCCCTCACGCTGCTGCCCAGTCTACTGAGGGTGTTCATCACCAGCCTATCGCTACTGTGGCTTTTCAGGGCGCTCATTTTTTTCAGAAAGATGTTAACCACCAAAGGCTGTTCCTGAAAGAGCCCTTTTCCCCACATTAGTGAAGGGGCCACATCCATTCCATCACGCTACCAGTTTCAGAGGAGTTCTGGTAATAGTGGTTAAAGGAAGACAGAAAGCAGATGACAAAGTACTTTCCCAGCTCCTCATTATCAGTAATGCCCAGAATGACCAAATACTTTATTATTACCTCTCTCTACATTCATAGATGGCAACCTCTCGCTATTTGCATCAAATTATAATCCATTTCAACCCCAAAATAGTAGTTAATTTTTGCATGAGGAGATGAATGCAGAGAGTTCTGTATTTCTCAGAATCAGGCTGCCTGCTTGAGTGCAGTCTTCTATCACAAACCAAAGTAGCCAAAGCAACAGGGGCAAATGAAGTCCAAGATTGCTGCTTCAGTTTTCTATAAATGAACTTACTGGAGTAAACCAGGTAAATCTCTCTGGTTTACACTTATCCATACATGCTGCAGTAATCTCTATTAAAAGTTTGGTTTATTATAGTGTTTTTGTACACCACCATTTCCTACCAGTCACTGTGTGAATGCACTCACGTGAATGCACAGCAAACAATGAGATCCCACCATATGATAAAGATGTTCTTTTCTTCTTTGTGCCTGTGGGGTTTCCACATACCATCTGATTTGCTGAATTTTAGGTTGAAACCAAAGATGGTTTTTTTGGGCAGCTTTCCTGAAGATCTTTCAGCTATTTGAATATTGTAAAGGTGCTCAGTTTCTCAGGAAAAAAATGTTTATATTTGTTTTATTTTCTCTGGTATCTAGAAGTCAAACTATCAGTCAGCCCTGATTTTAGAGGTCCTTCGGATGAGCCAAGAAAGAGCAGTTCAAGTTTTTTCAAGGCCTTTTTTAAACCCTACCTGAAGTCAATTCTTCAGCCTACAAGGCAGCTGATGGGAACTGCCTACTACCAAATACTGCTCTGACAGTGTCTCAGACAACATAGAGCACCTTGCTCTGTAGCCAGAGAAGAAAAAGCTGGCGGGTCACTACTATGGTAAATGCACCAGAGTGAGTCTTTGACCTAACTGAGTGATGAGCCTTTTGGGAAGCACTGATCAGGCAGCTGAGTCTGCCACGAGTTTAGCAAGACGTCTTTTACATGATGGTAAGAAGCTCTCTATGCTTTGGAGGAATAAATCATAGTAGAAGCTGGAGAAAAAAAGGCCAGCTGGATGGTATACACATATTACTGAGACGGACAGTAAATTATTTGGAAAAAGCACTTTGAGGGAGAATAAAACTTCTTGTGAATCCAGGTCACACTTGGCACGTAATTGTGACCAAAAGAATGAAAAAATTGGAGCTGTCAAAAAGCAACATTTCCACTATATTTCAAAATGACATGTCATTTCAGAATTTATCTAAATTTGAAGAGGAAAAAAAAAATCTTAAAATTAGTTCAAAAACCCAGAAATGAAAACAGGAAGATTATAGATATTTTGTCTTCATTCTTCTTCTCGCCCTCTCCCCACTCCCTAAATTCTCTCTGGGAGTGGAGTCAAAACAACATTTTCCCAACTTTTTCCATGTCACTACCCTCTCCCTCTGCACATTTTCACTTGAAGACAACTTTTAGAGTTTATTATTTGATTCTGCCCACAAAGCCAAATTTTATTATCCACAGAGTATTATATATGTAATAGTCTTGTCAGTCCTAGCCAGAGGCAAAGGGTAGCCTCAGAGGAAAAGGAAACAAGAAACATCCAAAGGAAGATAAATAGGAATGAGATGATAGGCAAATGGCTAATATTCCCATCTTTTGTTGAGAGCTGTGTGGATAGAAAAAGAGCACTTTAATTAATTCCAGAGTGGTGGGGACTCGAGGGCTCGGTTCTGGGCACTGCAAGCTTGTGAATCCTCATTCTGTGTGAATCTCCTTCCTTTAAAAAACAAACAAACTCTTGTTTTGTCTTTGAAATCAAAAGATGCATCATAACTAAAGGCAGATGTTCTGATAAACTCCAGTAGAGCCCAACGTCCTGGCAGCTATATTTCTGTTCTACAGTGACTTTTTCAGGCACACAGACAATCCATTTGTGGGACTGAAAAGAACATGAAATGGTTTTCTGATAGTATTTCTTGTGGTATTTTTGGTACTATCGAGGAACTGCAATATCATGAAGGACCCTGTTTGTGGTGTTTTAGCCCACTGTCACTGCAAATGATTACAACTGCAGAGAAATAATGCAGAATTGCACAGCTTGAAGCATAAAATTTAAAAAAAAAAACAAAACAACAAAAACCAAAAAAACCTAACAGCTCTTTGCAATTTCAATGGTTCAAACTTCCATAATCTAACAATCACGGTAACATACAGATCTCAGTGAATTTGAAAAATTTGGTCTGAAATCCTGGCCCCATTGAAATTAATTAGAATTTTGTAATGAACTTTAATGCTACCAGTATTTCACATGATTTTAATCCTGAGATGCACAACTGTACATTGCTATGCAGGTATCCAGTAGATTTTTATACCACAGACAAATTTTCATTAATTAATTTTCCCTAGCAGAGATAATTCTGCTCTTGTTTTCAGATGCAGATTGTAATTCAATGATTTTTTTCCTCAGTAATACAATTGCAATTTTGTGGTCTTATGCTGCCTTGCAGACTTGTTTAATCAAGAAACAATTTTTTTTTTTATAATGGCAAGACAGTCATCTTGTCTAGAAACTGAAGTAATTAATAAAGATAAGGACAACCAACCTCTGAACAGGAAAGAAGCAAGTCTAATAACAACTTCCAGAATGAAATCATCTAATAAATACTTGTTATGCACACTGAGAAGAATCCTTAGGCTGAAATGTTGCCATAAATTATTCATATGGAAGTTTTGGACTGTAAACAAATTTATGAAGATAATGATCTCTTTGCAATTCATGAACAAAAGTGGAGGGAGGGGTCAATCCCCAGAATAAACTGCGATGTATAAATCCACCAGCTGTAGGCATAACGTACTGATGCAGAGATTCACTGCAGAAATTGCAAAATAATCCCTGTATGTTTTCTCTTTCCAGAATGACACCTTTGAAGAGCAAATGCAGAGCCAGATAATTTAGCATATCCTCATTTGCTGTTCTTGACCAGAGACTTGTGACTTCTTGACTTGTGACCTAATCACAAGTTAGGAATCAAAGTCTTTGGACTGTAATGGGTGAATCAAATCAGAACTGTGCACAGCATTAGCCTGGTCTGCTTAAAACTATCAGCAAGCAAGCGTAAAACCTCTGTCAATACAGACCACAAGGGGCTGTTGCAAGTTTGGGAAACACTGATGTTCATTTTTGTTTGATGTACCAAACAGCTTTTCCTCAATTGAGAATCCATACTGAGTGACTAGGTGGTTTAATAAGCTAAATGAATTTCACAATGGCAAAGTTTACTTCCAGTACATTTATTTAATGGCTGAGGGAACTGATGAAAGGGAAATAAAAATCTGATGAGAAGAAAAAAAATTAGTCTAGAATCTAGACTCCCCCAGGACAATTTCTTGTGCTTTGTATCCTCTGTACTGAGAGACAACATATTTGCTTTCTAGCTAATTACCAACAAGACTAAAATTTTACATCTTTGATGTGTATGAGATCAAAGAATATTAGGAAATAAAAGTAAGATTAACATAATTGTCTTGTACAGCTATAATAAATTATGACTACATATACAAGCAGACACCCTGCTCATCAGGAAAGTATAAACTAGAATCAACTGAACTAAACAAGAATCTTATTTAACTTTGCTTCTTCTGCAGCTTCTCACCTCTCCTGACACCCACCACCAGATCACAGATGCAAAGCCAGGAAATAGGCCCTTTCCCAGTGGCCCATCTGACATCCATGAGACCCCCGGGAGCTCCTGTTTCTGTTGCTGAGCCTTTGAAAAAAATGTAGCTGCCTTGTGCAGACACAACAGGCCATCAGCAGAAGAACTAAAGGATTTCCAGGTTCCAAACTCACATATCCCTAGTACTTGCTTGATCTAAAGTACTGACTTCAATTTACTCTTTTTTTTTTGCGACTACTGTCCACACACAGAATGGGCACCAAACCTCTTTTGGGAGCATGTTGTGGTAGTGCAACCTTTCCTTATTACGCATGCAGGATATGGATTCTCATCCATCAAATCTGTGTGACAGTATGCTCACTTCAGAAGCAAAAAAAAAAAAAAGAGAAGGGACCCAGTGCTTTGGTGGTATACCTGGATCTAACCTGCATCATCCTTACCATGGCTAAAACACTGTGTTAGGAGCGTTGCATTTTCTTTCAACTGTCTAAGAGAACAATACTGCCCTATAATAACTGAAAAACACCTGGCTTTGATTGATTTGTTTTCAGTCTTTATACAGCCCAGCATGTTTGTTTACTCTCCATAAATATCCAGTATTCCTACTTCATCAGCTCAACTGTGAGACAAAAATCAAAGGCAGCCAAAGTAGCTGCCTCATAAGAGTAAAATGGGGCAGGAACGTTTGGATCACTTGAGCTCATTAGGGTGATGGGAAAGGTCTACTTCTGGCTGGGAGCTGTGAGCTACTCCTTCAAGCAAAAGC
Organism: Pseudotriccus pelzelni; assembly: GCA_035584735.1. Lineage (NCBI taxonomy): Eukaryota > Metazoa > Chordata > Aves > Passeriformes > Tyrannidae > Pseudotriccus > Pseudotriccus pelzelni. Next base: position 39,868,621 of record JAWMRA010000078.1, on the reverse strand, counting down.
ATTTTGAAGGTTTTATTTGTCATCAGGTGGCAGTGACAATGAAAAACATCTACTGCACTTCAAGACAGCTGGTAATAAAGCAGCACAGGGAACGACTGACAGAATAACAGTCACTATACCAGTGTAGCTTCTAAGTTTTTACAGCCACTCAGCTGGAGTTATACCATTGTATTAAAAGTGGTTTAGGGTATAAAAAAATACTTGGTACAGAAGGGCTCTCCCTCCCTATTGCTGTATGAGGAATCAGCACAACAAAATTTGGGAAAAGCCCGTCTCTTGCCTAATTGAATTTAGGTATTTTTACTGTGTAGTTTTGCTTTAGTTCACACAAGGGCAAGACTGAATATGTTTCTGACAACTGCCTCATTCAGCACCCTTGCAAGCAGCTCCCAACAAATCACAGTCTTCAAAGGCACATTGTTTTTGTTTGTTCTCATTGTAACAGATGTTTTGTATCATGTACTTCAACGAACTAATTCATCTGCAGAGGACCGCCTACTCTGGCTGGTGTGCATCCAGCTGTGGAAATAGCTCAAGTGTCATCTGCGACCACTTTCATTCCATTCTTCTTACCTCACAGGATCTCAGTGGCCGCATCCAAGTGCATAAAAAATAAACAGACCTGAGAACATCCTTTTAAAAAATTTCCAGCGGAGGAGTAATGCTACTCCAGGCAGGAAGCCTTTCTGGAAAGAATGCAACTGATGTGAAGGAAGATTCACTCAGCTCTGGAAGTCTCCTCCAAAACATGTTGCTTTTATCATATGAACTGCCTGGTCAATATTAAGAGGCACAGGATCAACGTCATGTGTGATTTTGATGGGGCTGAGAGCTTCTGACTAGCTCAGTGCCGTATCAATTAGCCCAGGCACCAGGCAATCAATCACCACTTCTTCTCTAAATGTACTGAGCTCCCACCAGAAGCTGCAAATACTGTGAGGCTAGTTCATCTCAACACACTGAGCACTTTTATATACTGTGGCTCTACTGTAATATATTTCTGAAGTAGAAACAAAATCAATCTGAATTGCTCTGGAGTGGAAGCATATTCCATTAACAGCTGTGCACCAAGATTAAAATGTATTAGTGGATAAAAAATAGTCAGCGTCCGTAAGAAGACAATTACTGCTTTCTTAAAAGAGACCAAATAAAACACCCAATAGTAATAAAGAATAGACCTTCTGAAAATGCCTTTAAAATCAGCTGGGATCACTTCATCACAAGTCAAAACATGCCTGGGATGGTGCAACCATTCCTTGATTAGCTTCCTTAGAAGAAGGAGCAACAAGTTGCATTCTGAATTTGTTGAGAAGTCGACTGCAGTTTCCCACAGGAAATAAGTAGTTCCTGATAAGATGCTGATCATACACTTCAATATCAAGTCCACTGTGTTTGCTAATTACTTTCAAACCACTTAGTCAAGTCACCCATTAAGAGGAAATGATTCAATTGCAGATCCACTGGACTGAGAAACTAGGTGACCAAAACTCCTAGTGGAGCTACAATTATCCACCTATGTAAGAGGGCTCGCAATATGTCAAACCGAGTAGTTAATTTCAGTTTTGAGAAGCAACTATGTCTGTATTTAATTAGATGGCTTGGCAGGATTTTTAATATTTTACAACACCAATTACCAGAATATTTCAGAAACATTTCAGAAGCCTTTGAAAACCTTCAGGAAAATTACAGCTTTATATCAATCATCAGAACTGATTCATCACTTTTAGGAAGTTGCATTCCAAGCCCCTTAATTCTGCAGCGAAAATTCTAAAACTTGCTGGCAACTGTCCTATATTTTAAAGATGGTGATTCATCTTTTCACTTCTGATCAGGTGTATTTGCTACACACTTGCTATTTGGGTATATCTATGGGTCAGCTGCTTCAAGGTCTAAGCAGAAGGCCTGAACAGCTGGCTGCAGCTCATGACATTTCCTGTAGCTCCTAACTCAGAGGTCAGCGAAATGGACTCGCTCACAGCGAAGTTAAACAATTTCCCATCACTGTGCACTGACTTCACAGCAACTCATTAACCAAAGATACCTAGGTTAAAAATGGGTGCCTGACAGATGACTCTTTTGGGATTTTTAGTCTTTGTCTGTTACACATTCTAGCCTTCCGCTGATTTGGCTTTTGCTTGGCCTGTTTGGCCCGAGCTTCCACTTTGGAGCATGTCAGAATGATAGTGTTCTTTGAAATACAGAAAATACTTCTCAGAGGGAAACCACCACATTTGAGTAAAACTATTGTCCTTTAGCACATATAACATACAAAAGTAATGCCTCTGACATGCCTATGACTTATGCCGGATATTGGAATTGTTAACTTCAAAGAGTTCCATCCCTTGCATTTATCCACCAGAATTTTACCAGCAGTAAAGAGTTCACATAGCTTTTTCAGGCTGTGAGAAGAAGAATAAATATCACATAATACCCAGTTACATATTGTCCCAGCTTGGCCAAGAAGATGAAAGGAAAGACCAAGACACAGTCCCCTACTTCACTCGACACAACATCACAGATGGCACTCCTCTACTTGCTCCTTTACTTGTCTATTGAACAAAATGATGAAAAGAAGCTCAGAGAGGATTCAAATACATTTCATATTGTGGAGGCAAGAGAATATCACCACAAACAGATGATTGCTAATCATCACATCCCACACTCTGAGCCATGACCTGCATCACTGATTTTTATCTGGAAGACAGATTTGAATGGCATGTAGAACTCTAGGAAGAATAAGAAATTTACACAACTGAACACTGAGTTCCCTTGTCAGAAAATTCTCTTAGATTATGGTACTCAAAACTTCTCAAGTTCTATTAAAAAATCTTTGTAATAAGCTCACCTGGCTTGCAGCACAAACACCTCCAATTTTATTTTTTTTTCCTGAATAGATGGCAGCTACACACATTGATCCATTTATGTTATCCCTGTGAAAACATCTGTGGTTACTATCCACTGAAGTACAAAATATGTCATCTCAAAGACCTCCACACTGCCTGTGCAGGCCCAGCAAAATGTTTTTCAGGGTTACAGCCAAACCTGAACTTTGACACTCAAGGATAAACAGTTTTGCTTTGCCACCCTGGAAAGTGAAGGCAAAACAAAGGTAAGAACAAAACTAATATGGAGGTCCTGGGACCTCCTCCAGGAAAGTCTCACCTGACTTTACTATGAATGCTGGCATGGTATGAAGGTAGATTTGCTGTGTGAGTTTGAATTTGAGAACTGAGCCAAAACTCCTGGCAGCAGCAACAGTATCAAGGCTTCCTTTCAAAGACCATTTCCCCCCATCATCAAGGTCTAACCCACTGCCTAAAACTGGCTCTTTAGTCGTGTCCTGGTAAAGCTGATGTGCCCAAGGTGTTGAACGCCTGTGAAGATTTAGGTTGAAATGTTATCAAATTGGATATCAAGTGGAGATTTAAGATGTGAACTGGGTGTTACTCTGTAGAAGGTAGCATTAAACCAGGGGAATTGCACAGGTCTTTCCCTTCAAATTCTTCTTATTCCTATGTTGTTTCTGGGGGAAATGTGGCCTGTCACAGCTTTAGCTGTCATGATGAGCAGCTTTGCTTGCTAAACTTGGAGTGGGAGTTAGTGAGGGACATAATACAGCTTTGTTACTTCCACAGACACAAATCAGGGAGATGGGGTCCTGCATCTGCCTGTCTATCAGAAAGACTCAAAATGCTCCTGACAAATGTCCACCCCCTCCTCTCCCTGAAGTAAGACCTGTGACAAGCACTAGGAAACGATCATTGCATCAAACACTTCATCCTCATTTAAAATAAGTACATCTAGAGCAATCCTGTCCTTTCCACAAAAATGACACCGTCTGCCAGCAGGAAGAAACGTCTGTGGTGGAATGCATATAACCACACTTTTCCTGTGACACTGCTTGTTCTCCTGGCCCACTGGTACTCTGGGTTAGCCAGGAGCAGTTGTGGCAAATGCGGATGAACCAGCTTTATAGTGGCAGGTTCCTTCCCCTACTTGCCCACAGAAAATAAGCCTCTAGCCTCAACCCTGTCAGATGTGGGACATCTGTGATTGTGACACCCACCCTGTTGGCTAGAGGCAGGCAGTAGACTAGTAATTTCCAAAGCTGCAGGCAGGAGTTTTTCATTGATAGCGCTAAGGAGGAAGGCTATCAAGCTGAGAGCTGACACAGACTCACATCCTGTGTGGATTGGGCAAAGAGGGGGTGCATAACGATTTACAGATTGCCGTACTGGAAAAGTATAAAGGCAATTCGAAAGCAGGCTGTGTGCTCTGTGAGTCATGTCCAGCCCTCTTGTCCCACCACAGAGATCAGCTTGAAGCGATCCTCAGCTTGAAGCTGAAGTAATCATCCAAGTTATCCCGGAGTGAGCCGCAGATGAGGACATCGCACATGTTTTTTCTCCATGAACCTACAGCTTTTTAGGAGGCAGAAGTAGATACCTGATAATGAGGAACCCAGTTGTCTTCCTGCTTTGGGATATGTGTGTGTGGTTTGTGATGCGTAGAGAAAAGGTAACTTCCACTCGACTGCTCTCTCAGAAAAGCACAGTGCTGAAAGGCTACACCTGGGATTTGGGGTGGATGTCAGAGATGAGCTCTCCTGGGCAATAAGGCCTGCAGCGGCATTACAAAACCTCCTAGGCAGCTTATTTAAAAGGCACAAAATGGGAAAGGCTGTTCACTAGACATCCTTTAATGGGAAGCTGTAGTCAGTAACAAGAAATAACAAATTGCATTTAAACCATGGTAAGAAGAAGTGAAATTCTTTTTAACAATAGGCCATTTGATAAGAGAACCTACCCCGCTGGAAATGCCTGTCTTTGGCAGGTAGTCCAAAAGTAGTGGTTTCACTAAATAACAACTTGGCACTCCTTCAAAATTCTTCAGACTCTGTTGATCTGTCACTGTGTTACACAACTCATTCTTCATCAATCCACTATGAAACAGCCAAAGAATGTTCAGTGTTTATCCTATTACATTTCACTATTTGTTTTTGCAATCATGTAAGAAAGAGGTGGAAACCACGCTCTCAACAGTGTTGCAGATACCACTGATTCACAACAAGAGGCTTTATGGCAAACACTGTTTAATGCATGGGTTTAGAATGGATTTACTCCTAATTTACACCAGTTTGAGAGTAAAACAAGACCACAAGGTTACAAGCCGAAAACTGTAATTAAGCAATTACTCCACGTCAGTGGAACTGAAATCAGTTTAGGAAAGATATACATGATTTGCCTCTGTACTGCAAAGCTTAGGTCAATATTACATTCTTTCTAAAGGCATTTGAACTGAAAAGAAAGCATTTTATCTATGAGAGTAAAAAAATGAATGGCAAATACTGTTAGACCTGACTACATTCGATAATAAGCTATTACTTATGATATCTTGGACGTTTCTAGCTTCCACGATGTCAAATTACAGTGTACATTTATACATTGATATAAAAAACCAAATTGTTAGCACTGTCTCTGCAAAAATAATTTAAAAATAATTATGTTATTAAGATTCTTCAACAGTTACAGTCAAGGAGGTGTTGATTAGTCAGACACTTACTCAGACCCTGCAATAAGTATATCAGGAAGGAACACAGAAGGGAGGAAAAAAAAGGCAAAAAAAAGCTACAGCTGGAGGCCAGAAGTAAGATTTGCAAAAAGTCTATCTGAGATTTTGCAGATGATATTCAAACACCTAAAAAAAGGTTTCTCATATAGATGAATGAAAAACAAGGAGAGAAGCCAGAGTTCAGCTCACCATACAGTGAGGATGGGGAACACATTAAAGGTACTTCAGAAGTAGCCCCATCAGGCCAAAGACACTCTCAATTTCCCACACAGCCATCAGACGGCAGAGGCAGCTTTCTGAGAATGAGCATTTGGGCAGAAAAATGAATACAGTCAAAGGAGATGAAAAACCCACAGAAGTCAGTGAGCTCAAGGTGAAATGAGGAACCAGGACTGGATCATCTCTATTGCAGAGCTGGCACATATAAGCACAGGTCCAGTGGCCAGGACTAAAGGATATTAATGAAGACAGAACATAGATAAATCAAAGATAGAGCTAGCTAACCTCATTTTTTAAAATAAAATGACCTATTTTCTAGACAAAGGACATGCAGCAGATCTAAACTCTCTGAAGGTCAATAAAAGTATTTCAAGCAGTGCTACACCAGAAATTACTAAACTTTGGGGATGATAAAGGATTAACTAAACAGGAAATGATGAAAGGTTGTGCTAAAATACAAGCTATATTGCTTCACTGGGAGGGTCACTAAAATCGCCGTAAGGATTGTTCTCATTCAATGTTTTTAATAATGCCCTTAAATAATAAGGTTTGGGGAAATTGTGAAGTTGTAAGGTATATTTAATAAAGTGTCAGATTGAACTACCATACAGGAAGGACTGGATCATACAGAGTGAGGTGTAAATTCATGAAGACAATTACACTACTGTGTGGTTTCCTTTATCACACAGGAGTACCTGTTAGAAACTAAAAGAAGGAGAAAACTCTGGTATATCAGTGAATTACAGGATTACTGCACTACCAGTCGTGAGCAAAAGGGGAAAAAATTATTATTTTACAATGCAGCAAAGTTGCCCCATAGAAGAGAAGGAAATATTAATGCTATTTGCACAAAAAAGTTGGAAAACTGGGAGCACCGGCTGCCCCAGAAAAATGAATTCAAAGTGGAATAGATCCAAAGAAGGGTCATTCTTGCAATGAGAGGTACAAAATCCCTCAATTACTATAAATGCAGTGATGCTAACACAGTTAGCCCAGGAAATGAAAATGTAGATAAAATTTTTGCCTATAAATTATTGTGGTGAACATGGAGAAGGGACAAGAGTTACCAAAGGCAGGGAAGAATGTTTGACCAAGAACAGATGGAGACAAAATGAATAGGAGCGACTATAGGCTGGAAATTAAAAATGCAGTGCTAAGCCTCAGAGCAAAGGTATTTGGAAACAACTGTCCTGATAGGATTATCAAGAGGCATAAAATCAAACTATTTAATCAGGTTTTGCAAGGGATTATATAGCACGGTTCCTGGATACAGGAATTTTGAGTCTTACAAACTGGTCACTAAGTCCTTAGAGTACATAATTATAATTTTTTACACAACTCCTGCACTAAATAAATCATGATGCAATCATAGGTAATACATAGATTAGCTAGTTTCCCCTACTTATGTAAATTGGTCCTTGAATACTGTTTGCATAACATAATGGTAATTTATGGAAGTGCTTTTCTTCTAGAGGATTAAGAAGGTGCCAGAGTCTCCTTCATCAACTTATTGCTGCAGGCATGATTCTCGTCTAATTCTTAGTGTTTCACACCTATGCAATTCAATTTTCTTAAGTTAATTCTTGATTTATAATGGTAAAAATAAAATCCAACATGAAAACCTCAAACCTTAATAGTATCATCGTGAGGATGTGTTTAGAGACATCAGTCAAGATAGATCCTTGTTTCACCAGACTTTTCACAAACGTTTACTAGATACTATTTAGTGGCATGACAGTTTAATAACCTAAATAGATTGGGATTAAAAAAGACAAATCTGAAACAGTCTAGGAGAAAGACGTTTTCTCCAAGGTCAAAAAACTGATCAGTGGCAGATAAAAAAGTATGTGTCCCTAAGTGCTATAAGCCTAAGTCTTTGAAACCAGGATGAGGAAAGGCAGGCTCAGGTCAAAAAGGAGCTGCAGCAAGGATAAATAAAGCTATAAAGTACATTTACAGCTGAACAAGTATGCATGATCTCCATTTGGAATTTTCTTCCAAAACCAGCTGAAGCCTCTGAGACAAAATCCCATATGAATACCATATTTTAAAAAATAATAATGCAATAATAACTTTGCAAGATTATACCTTGGTCCTTACAGAGCTTCCTTCCTACTCAGTTGTATATAAAAGGACATCTTGTCAATGCCCTAAAACTTGACTTGATCCTTCACTACAAGGAATTCACCTTTACAGCTTCAACAGGTTGTGATAGTCTTTAGAACTCCTATTTTGGAGTTATCACAGTTACAGTGCTGCTGCCCTGGCATTACTCTTGCTGTAAAACACAGACTTTTCTCAATAATGCTATTCTGGATTCCAGGGCTGTTCCCTTTTCCAAAGCTGCTTAAAGTCTCATCTGTGATGGAAATCCTGATTTTCTGCAGTGTAAGGATGGGGTCTGGGAAGCAGAAAGGAGATCCGTGTCCCTTTTTTGCTGGAGAACTGTCCTGCAGTAGCATCTTGTATTCTTAACTGCACTATGGAAAAGAGAACCACATCTCCATCATGGGAAAGGCACCCGCAGATCATTCCCAGCCTTTTCACCAGCTACTGTGAAACCTCTGTGCTCCCAGACCACAGAGTGTATTCAAAGCTTTTTACTGCTTGCGGCAGATGAAAAGTTTTGCCGTTGCCTCCACCATCACAGAACCTACATACTTGGAAATTTGTCACAAGAAGGCTTGTGTCCCACTTACTACATGCATATCATCTAATCTGCTTAAGCCACCACAGCAGAGTGGTCCTTGCAGGAGATGGATAACATTAGCATCAACTACAAGACAACGGATAATACTAGGCACAAAATAAGAGAGGGTCCATGATGGAGAGTAAATTTGAGAGACTATAATATACCTGTCACATGCCTCAGCGTGTTCACAGCACACCTATGCACTCATAACCACAATGGGCAAAATATTTGATGGTGAGCTAAACTGAGAAGTCATCTGAGAAATCGCATGCTTACCTAATTCACCGCTCCGCTGAGCCCATTACTTTCTGCACACTCATTAATCTAACTCTTGGCTTATAATTAATACCATGTGCTTACACAGTCCATCACTCTTTCCTGATTCTATCACATTATGCCTACTCATTAATCTACCACCAGGACAATACCTAACTTAACCAGGGCTCAACAAATGAGGAATTTTTGCTCAAAATGGCAAACATGACATGAATTTTACAGTTTGTGTTAAGGTTTTGACTTTGTGTAAATTTAAAACTTGACATAAATGCAGATCTACTTGAAACCAGAGATATTATCATATATTATATAAAACAACATATTAGCAATATTCTTAGGTGACGTACATGGAGTTGGAAAAGTTAAAGCAGAATGCAGGCCTTGTAAAAAATTAGAGATTGATTTTTTTACAAATGCACTACATTCTCCCACAGAAGGTACTCTATTGTCTATTGATTAGTAACTATCTTTAAAAAGAATAGTCCCCTTGGATAAAACCACTTTTAAACAGCTGTTGTGTTATGATTTTTCCTGACAATGAAGGTTGAGGGGTAAGGTTGCATCTTTCCTGTTAAAAAGAGATCAATATTCTATAACCTCCACCAGAATTTCCTGGCTTCAGAGTCTCTGGGGTACCTTTCAAATTTAGTGTCAGATGTCTTGCAAATATCTTTTCCATTAACATTTATAGATTTTTATGAATCACAGATATATGTTTTTTCCACTAATGTAGATGTCTTTAAACAAAAATCTTAGAATGATGTTTTATCCATTTAGTTAGTATTCACACTACCTGCAGAATATTTGAAAGAAGAAAAATTTTACTAGAGGTCTTGAGCTTTTTTAGGATAAAACAGCACAGCACAAGTTCCTCAAATGCACAGGCTTGTCTACTGGAAACATTTGCGGTTCTCCCATCCATGTTTTCTAAGTGAATCCATATGTGGTGTGTCTTGCTGGCATCACAAAAAATGCTCATCTGCACTAGGGAGCTCGAGTAGAGCGTCAAGAAAGGTTGGAAATCTAATTTAAATATATCTTTTCCTGGCATTCATATTAATTTCTACAACAGCAGAGTGAATGACTGCAGCAGTACTTAGATATGATTCCAGAAGCACTGTATAATCAAACTTACAAACTGCTACACTTGAGTAGATGTAACTTGGGTGAATTGTTTACACCTATTTTTAAGGGTATGAGAGTTGGCTGAGCTTGGGCACTGCTTTTCTGTCCTGGCTGCTCTCCTCAACACAAAAACACCTGGCACTAAAGAAGGTCAGCACATGTTCAGCTGGGTCTGAAATGACCCACTTAGTAGCACTGAGACAACATCTATATTAGAGTGGGTGCTGGGCGAGAGGGAGGCAGAAATGACCTCATGTGAGCCTGCCTCCCCAAAGGAACGTTGCCAATTACTGTCTTGATTATCAGTTATAGAATTGGCAGTCCTCGATTTTCTGCCTCGGGAAACACTGGAATTAAAACTGTTCAGCAGAACTTTGGCATTGGTAGTTGGTTAGTTATTTCAACCTCTAAACACTTTAGCCTTAAAAGTTCAAGTAAGTTCACGTTCAAAGGATCTCTTAAAAATACACAGCTAAAAGTTAAAAGACTAGCTGGAGATTCCAATTTCTAAGGATTATTTCCTGTTTACTTTTTTATACCAGCTAGCCGAATTCTCACATTTCATCTTGGAAGCAGGACTCAACTGTCTGCAAAGGACATCCTTTATTTCCTTTACACTCAAACAGGCAAACTCAAGATTGACTCCTGGCTCTGTTTACTAAAGAGGTAGAGGAATAAATGTGAGGTAGAGAAAGCTGTCCTGGGAGAGGGATGTGGACTGGAGCACAAGGAACTTCTTTGTTCCAGAGCGTAGGAATCAAAACACTGAAACTGCTGTGGTATTTTGGGTATTATCCAAAAAAGCAGAGTCACTAGTGAGAAAACGAAATCTGATATATTTCAGTTGAACAATTTGTACCTTTTATGCTACATTCATGCACAACAATAAAAAGGCAAGAATTTGGAGTCCTTACTCAGTCTCGCTTCTCACCAAAGTAGGGGTTTGACACTGCTTATGAAATGTTTCTGTTGTTGCTTTTAAAGACAGATTTCATTCAGCCATGGGCCACAGGAAGGAAGACAGAAAAAAATAATAAGGGTGTTTTTTAAGACATTGACCTTTCTAAAAGGGCTGTAAGGGCTTGAGAAACATTCAGAAGATAAGTTCTCCCCAGCAACCTTTATGATTATCAATGGTAGCTTCTTCCATATGCTACTCTGCTTGCACCCTTTATGCTCCCCCGGCATACTCCAGCTATTATGTAGAAACTATTCCAGACTGACAAGAACATCTATCTGTGCATACCCAGTGATTATTTCTGGTCACACAGTTTTACTTTCAAATAAAAGAGGGTAAGTGTAAAACCAATGTGGAGTATTAGGGTAGGATATTTCTGTTGGTTCACCAGAAAATATGTGCCTTTAAAGAGGAAGAGCACAGGTATTTTTTGTAAAAAAGAGTTGAATCAAAACATTTTACTCAAATATCTTTGTTAGTAAAAATGAGATTGTCTATATGTGAATTTACTACAAGCACATTTCTTTAAAGTAACCCCTGAACTGTCAGACAGCCTTCAGGGACTACAGGAAAAACACAATAATACGGCAAATGTTATAATCCCCAGAATAACTCTTATCCTATTTATGTTTTGATTCTGTCATCACTATCCATCTATCCTTGTCCTGAGGCAGTAATGAAATACAAGACTTGTTTCAAGTAGGGAAGAGCGAGCACTGTACTTTGAAAGCTACAGTTAACTAAACAGAGCCCAGACTGCCATCAGTGCATTAAATGTTATGCCAATTTTAATCCAAACCCACACTGCTATAGCTCTTTTGCAGCTTGTCTTCCATTACAGCTACGGAGAGTGACCAGGGCACATGGCAAAGCAACAAAAATTTTAGTTATTCTTATTTGGACACCGCACAGTCAATATGGGGAAAAGTGGTGAAGGTTCAATTTACAAAGGGTACATTTTTCAGAAGTGTCTGAGTCACGTATGAGCCTCAAGGTAAATTTTTCATCACGTCCACATGATTCAGGAATCCTGTTTTCCAAAACTCTGAAGGTTGTGCAAGCACAAAGATGTGAGAAGTTTTCATGTGTGATCCTACTATGCCAGTAGAAGTTTATTTTTAATACTATTTATTCAGAAATAGGAATACGATCTCAACCTATTTGATATTATTTTTCCATGGCTCTTAGCATAAGATCAGCAAAAATCACTGATAACAGACAATAAAACCCCTTTAAACAGACAATAAAACCCCTTTAAACTGTATTGGCATCAACCTATATTATCAATTCTATACCTGCAGATCCTTGACTGTCCATCTGACTTTCTCCCCTTAGAATAACATTTTTCTGACTGCTATTTTCTCAGAGAATGACATTTTGGTTGTTACATGTTTTTAAGGGATCACAAAAGCAAGAAGACAAACAAGGCTGGGGAATGGAAAGCAATATACGCAAATATTTTCCAGTTACTATATATGTCATTTTTGTTTGTTAGGGTCAGAGGCTTATACGACTGTAGTTAAAAAGCTACAGAAAGAATTGAAGATACTATCTTTTACTATAGTGGAGGTTTTAATCCACCAAGTAAATGGATGCAGAACGCACACATGCACACATCAGGAAAACGTGGCTGAAATTGATATATAAAGGAGCGACATGTCTGGCAGGCCATCCTATTACAAGGAGTATCACTGAAGAAAGGACTTGGTATTTACTGTATGGGGAGGTGGGTGGAAAGGCAGACAAGGTGGGCAGGCAGACACAGGATGGTAGCGCTGTGTGGCACAGCTCTTCCCTCTGCGGGCAAGCTTGTCTGTCTAGGACAAGACTGCCCTGTGTGTGCACAGGACGCAGAATGAAAACCCTCCTTTGTCTACTCGACAGCATGGTCCTGCCTATTTTTCTGCCATGAGGGACAGTACGTGATGTTAAATTATACACAAATATGAAGTAGGGCTTTCTGTCGGAAATGAAAAGCTAATCATCTAGGAACATGATTTAGTGGATACTTATAATCAAAACAAAGAATTAACCACCAGTGTTTGAGCAATTCAAACTGTGCTTTCTGTATGAGTTCATCTCTACTCACAAAGAATAATAGAGGCTTAACAAAATGTTCTCCTTCCTGGGGCAAGAGGAATGTAATATTTTTCTACAGCGGTTTCCAGGGGGACATCACGTGCCACAATCAATCACCTTATAAAATATTATGAAGTAAAGTGGTGGCAATTTAGATAATAACATGGAAAATTAAGTTACAAGCAGAAAAAACAACTAACCAAATTAGAAAATTCCCAATTTCATCCTGCTCACACGGTTACCAAAACTCACGTCTTAAATTCTGCCAACTTTATTGTAATCTTTTCTTCATTTTATTTTTTAAGCAATGGAGTTGCCTAGAATAGTCTGTAGTTAGGCATGAAACTACAGTGAACTTAAAATGGACACAATTTCTTTATTTTCTTTTAAAACAGACCATTAATTCTGAAGCCTCAAGAGTCCTCTGTGCGGTAATACTCTGACAATTTTTTCAGACATTTCTAATAAAGAATTCATCTCTGAATGAAACTTGGGGAATGGTAGTTCTGCCTTTTTGCGTTTATACTTCTTGAGTACTAAATGCCTCATGTCCACTTCCTTAAGAACATAGTCTTGGGAAACACAAGGGAAAAACCTTTTGGTGAAGAGACCAGGATTGCTACGGAAAATCATGCAAATGTTTCCACAACGTCAATGACACTGGAACTGAGATGTTACACCACTTATCCACTGCCCCTCTGCTCTTCCACCTAGAAGCACAAGTCCTTTTTTTTGACATGACTCTCTGGCTGACAATGAACATGAATTTAACTTGGCATATTGAGGGTGCCACTCACTATGAAAGATAGTTTTCTTTTCATGTCCTCAGCAAGGGGTAAATACATTTGATAACCACGCCAAAAAGTCTCTTCTAGTACTGCAGAAAAACGCTTTGCTGAATATTGTCAAATAAAACTCAAATGCACCTATACATAAAAACTGGGATTGGTAAAGTGCTTAGGTTTTTCTGTCAGAAAGTGAGTCTTTCTGCAAGGATCAGAGACTTCCACAAGTCTTGTAACTCATCATGTTTAGACATCTAAGATTTCTTGTGGCCTGCAATTAAATCTGAATACTAGAATACAGGACTGATTTGTAACTGTGAATTTGTTTGTCTCCCTACAAGGAACACAGCAGCAGCTTTACTTCACTGAGATGGCAATTTCCCCCAAGGGCTGCAGAGAGGTGCAGTATTGCAGAGTCAGTTCCATGCTATGGTCATTGCCTGGTGAGAGAAAACTGAAGAATGTGCCTCCAAAGAGTTAAGGGAAGTGAAAGGGGGCTTCACATTCCGATGAGAGTCTTGTGCTACTAAATTTATATGTAGTGTAATCATATTCATGTTGTTGTATAGCAAACTCTCACCAGAAGTTACTCTATTGCGAAGCCATAATATTTGAACCCAAACATGAATAACAAATAATCCTTAAGTATAGAATTTCATTTTAACTTTACTCTCCTCATATAAATCAATGTATTGATGTGTATGTGAAGCATACCTTTACATTTTGATTAATGACACTCTTAAGTGGATCCATACTTGAAAAACTGATCAAAGGTAGGAAATGGAACTAAAGTAATCTGTATATAGTGGAATACAGTACGCCGATTGCTTCTGGTAGATCGCTAATGTTTGGACAAAGTGACCAAAACTCTTCGGTGAGACAAACAAAAAATCAGTTGCACTACTTCTAATGAATGTTGGTTAGAAGTGTAATGCAGCTTTAAGCAGTAGTTATAAATTGACAGAGATGGCAATTTACTCAGGGGGAAAAAAAAAAAGAGTTGACTGGTCAAATCATAATGCAGATTCAGATTTGATAGAGACTGTCTCAGGGAGTTGTGCTTCACCCTTTCCCACTATGTTGAAACGCACTAGTAAGGCACTGAGAATCCTTCACATAAAACTACACAGGAAGTTTTTGATGGATAAGTGTTTAAGGGAAGGATAATGTGTTGATCCTGGCAATTCAAAGTATGCAGGAATGCAGTTATCTTGCTTGCAGTCCCTGAATCAGAGCTTCAGAAGCAACACTTCAGAACTGGTTAGTCTCTCATAATCAAGGCCATTAGATAACATATCACCCATCCTCTTCTTTCCACCAAATCAAATGGTGCTCCTTAAAGGAATAGAATCTTTACAGCAGAGGGCTCCTGTCACAGGGAGCAGCTGGCTCTCTTACGTGACCCAGGACTTTAATGAGGTTGGACAAGCAGAGCGAGGCTACAATGTAAGCACTTTTAGCTGGATATAACCAAGTATCCACTTACTGTTGGTTGCATAACATATGGCGGATGAGGCATCCATGAAGTACTCTGGACCTGCATATCAAATACTTATAATTAGCACAGAAAAGTTTAAAAGTTAAAGATTTACTTGAAAATATTCTCTCTATTATGACTGTGGTACTAATTTTGACAAAAGACTTAAGTTGTGCAACTCAACACAAAATTAATTTATGCTCCATAAAGTTACTGACAAAGAAAATAGCTCTCAAATTTCATTTGATAATGTTTTCTACCAAAGTCAAAAGTCTGAGTGATTGCACCATTTTTATGACTCACACCATTTTAACTCATAAAGCAGTCTTCAACATTCCATACTGTCCTGTTTTTTTCATTTGTGTTGCTTCCTTTCATCTATCAATACAATCATGAACATGTCATCTGACTGACAGTGCAAGAGACATAACGTGTTCAAAGTTTACTTACAAAAGTACCTGTATGAACTTTTGGAGGTAAAACATTTTCAGAGATCCCAGAATGATTTATTCTGCTTTCAGTAAGAGCTGCAGATCTAATTCAGTTTTTCAAACTTACTCTAATTGAAAGCTCTCACGGTAAAGCTAGCTTAAGAAGTCTCTCCCCTCCAAGATCATTCTTAGCTTGGGCATCTTGGGGTCTATTCTCACCAGAACTCTCCATATGCCTCACCAAAGTCCTTCTCTGTTGTTCTGTCTTATGACTGACATGTAACACATTCCAAGGATAGAACAATTTTACTCACAACTACACGCATTACAGGGTGTTTGCATATTTGTGGTGGCATCTCTGAGCCATAACTCACTCTGGTGCTATGTGTGAATGGCTCACATGTTACCAATAACTCAGACTCAGCCCAAGAATTGTGTATCTCGGTCTCCTTTTGCATCAGTCTGGGCACCACAACACGCAACAAATAAACCAAAATTGCAGCTGTGCTACAGACATCAGTGGGCATCCCACTTGCTATTCCCAAACTCACAGAGATGGGCATGTAACACCTCAGACAGAACATGACCAGGGATAAAATGCAGAAACATACAAGGTCCCACTTCTCCAGATGCCCTGTGAGTTTGTTCATGAAGCAAGTGGTGAGTATTAATTGTATTACTGTGTGCTTCAACATTTGTATACATTTATCAAAGTATATTTTTTCTTGAAAAACAAGTTCCTCAAAACACCTTTAGAACCAAAACCAGCACACGCACATGCAAACACACCTTTACTACAACATTTTATGTTGAGAATCCCCGTGAGTTAAAATACACTAGAGCTGCCACAGCTTGCTGCTCATTGTTCCCACTCTTGTACCCTTCCAGTTTCTTCTCTGTGCCAGGGCAAATGCCTTTGGGCTTACACTGCAAACTATCTGAGGAGAATGATATGGGTTAAAAAAATACAAATGAATGTTTTTGGTGCAAATGCATCAAACCATTCATGGATGCAATGGTTCAAACCGGAATGAAAAAGAGGGAGCAAATGTGAACTGTGCAGCAGTGATGGGAATAGATAGCTGGGTGGCCTGAATTCAGTTGCCTGAATAAGAGGGAGGAAGCATGACTCTTAAGCCAGCTTTGCTACCAAGAAAAGTGCATTTGAGCTGCATTCATATGGCCCTGACAGTGACACTTCTTTGGTGTTGCCACTTACTGAAATTTACTGAATTTATCTCATCAAAACAACTTTGGTTTGGGAAGTGTTACATAGTCATATAAAATAAGGTAATGCAGAAGTCAAAGAAAATTACAAGAACCATTTGTCTTTGAAGATCAAGTTGAAAGCACAGTAATCTCCCAGAATGACCTGTAAGCAGTACCATAATATCTCAAAACTCCCCCTCCCCCCCGCCATCCCAAATATTAAGAACAATCGACCTTGCAGCTTTGCAAGTTTGGATTGCTTATTTCAGATAAGACTCAGAACTGGAAAAGCACTAGTTCTGCCATAGGACAGAAATAACTAAAATTAGAAAAGGTATAGCCAATGACCAGCTTCTGTGAAGCGATATGTTCCCAGAGAATGGCTAATAATAAAATTATACAACCTGGTTTTGACTTCCATCTCGGAAAGCCAAAGCAAGGCAATAATTTCCCAGTGGAAATCTGCGAGGGATATGCTGAAAAGAGAAATTCTGAACTACAAGGTGTGTAGCAGACTAAAGAAAGATATGAGGGCAGTTATTCTCAAGTAATTTTTATTTGCCAGGGATTACTGGATAAAAATGAGCACTTTTAAAAGATGCTGTTACTGGAGCAAATACAGCTCAGGTCAAAAGTTCAAAATACCATGCAGTCAACATAAGTGATAAAAAAAACACAGTTTAAAAATTCTGGCTAATGAAGGGAAGCCAAACTGAGAAAACATTTCAATAAGAATGATAAGCTTCTAGTATTGTCAACTGTAAATTAAGCAAAATGTTGCTTTCTAGAGCAGCTGCTGATTGAAATAAAAAATTATGGTGGTTTCCACTACTACTGTAAAGAATGCAGGAAACACCTAAAACTCTATACCCAGTGATACCTGAAAGAGCCCTGTTTAAAGTGTGACTTAGGAGCACAAGCGCCCACACAATTTTCTATGGTATACATTCTGCCTTCATCCACATCCAAAACATAATTAACTGGGAAAAATGGTACACAAGCGCAAATCTGACGTACCTGATATGTGGAGACAGGGGAAGCAGCAATGAATGGCGTGATTGATGTCTGTGGAATCATGCGGTTTGTTGGAATACTGTACGGTGAGGAATAAAATCTGAAACAAAGAACAAAAGGGAGACTTTTTGAACCTTTTGACTGCTTGGGCTCTGACAAACTCACTGCTTCCCAGGCAAAGGCAAAAAGAGTCCACACAGGTAATTCATGTCCACCTATTTCCAAACGCACAATAAAGAAGATGTAATGGCTCCATTAAGCAGATCTTGAAAATGGAAAGAAGGAAGAATATTTACACAAAGCATATTTTTTTCACTTCAACTAGCACAAATACAGAACTTCACGATACATGAAGTAATTATCTGAAGTGCAAAGACAGCTGATTTTCCAGAGTGCTAGCTACTGAAAGGAAATTTCTTATGCGATATTGAAGACAATATTACTGATTTCATTTTTACATGCTGTACTGTTTTCAGATCTTAATGCTTCAATGCTGAGAATAACACATTCTATATACATGCCTGAATTATTTTATTAAGGGGTGGCTACAAAAAATCTGGCTGAAATTTTTATATTCATCTAGGCAGAGAGCAAAAAACTCTTCTTCTGGTGAAATGTATGAAGAATTATGAGCCTAAATGCCCGAGGCAGCACTGAAAATCTGAGACTGAGTTGGTTTTATTTCCACTGTTGCATACTATGAACAGAAGTTGCACTCTCTCTTGCTCAATGGTAATAAATGTTATATTCTTTCTCCTTCCCTGTCGGTTAATGATTATTGATAAAATTGTCACTTGGAAAATATCACTATTGCTGGGTTGTGTAAGTACTTAATATGTGTGTGCTCGTAAAGATTTTTGCATTTGCCCTTTTTACACTTCTAACTTCAAGCCAGAACAATAAAACTGCTTAAAAAAAAAAAAAAAAGAATGTTTGTGGTCTTCCAGTTGTCAAAATGATGATATTTTGGACTCAGACAGAAACACTCATTTTCTTGTCTGATCTAAACCTCACACAGATCCTTCTCATACAGCATGCACCAATAACTAATAGAAGATTCTTTACAGTGAAGTGGATTACATTCCCTCTCTTTTTATATTTTTTTCCCTCCCTACTCTGAGGCAATCAACAGTAGCTTTCCTGAGAGCTATGCAACAACAACAACAAAAATCATTATTGGTGTTTAAACAAGTGCTCTATTTCCTGATCTCCCTGGCACCACAGATTTAGTACTAATCAGCCTAGTTCAGACTGGCTGCATTCATTGTGGGTGTAGGTTAAATAACCACCGATTTCAACCAATAGCCTTGGAAAAACAGGCCGCTCTCTTTGAAGGTTGGGTGGAAACATTCGAAATTAGGAAGGGAAAGGGAGACAGAGAAGCAATCATTTGTTCTCTCTATTCCAAATCAGATTTTGAAATGCCAAAAGCAGCAGGTGGCGTCTGAGTGATTTCTTGTTTAATAGAAATATAATGCTATTTTAGGACCATTTATCTGCCCTTACAATGGTTGCACAGAGACTATTTTAAAACTGTGCCTTTGCCTGATTTTATATATATCCTATTACGAGAATTTAAAGGCATTTGTATCCCACTGCTTATATCAAACATTAAGTTCACACAAAATCGGGGTAGAAAGGATTTTTACACCACTAGCCAGGTCCATCTATGGCACTAGCATGATGCATGTCATCCAAGTCCTTTACAGGGGTCTTCTCCCTGGTCAGTGTTACCCAGAAATCACTTGGACTATGCTGTTGCTAAATGGATGAACTATTAAATGCTGTGTGCAGCAAATGAAAACCATCATTGGCACACTGACAGAATTTACTCTGCAGGTAAAATGCATAAAGTGTAGAAATACCTATAAACCTCTTAAACTAAAAGATAACACAAAACTCTTTTGAGAAAACCACACATTTTTGTTCATTCTGTTCTCATTCCATTCATCAGCCTGGCACTGATGCTGGGTTCATACTCATACCATGCATGAATTGCTTGGACGAAGACAAGTATAGGGGAGAAACAACTTTCCATTTGGAAGTAGTGCTGACTCTTTGGAATCAACTCTCCAATAAATCCCAGCAAATACCAACAAATTTACAGAAAACGTGTGCTAAGCCAAGAACTTGACAGACAGCTTGCCATTTCAGTTTCAGCTTAGAGATGCAGTTATCTGAATAGTACATAAGCTTGTAGAATATACACTATGGTAATGTGAAAAATACAGCCCTTCCAACACCCCTGCCAGTACCATTTATCTATTGTCATTTGGAATGCTCTCAAATAAGCATCAAATAAAACATACTATCAGGATACTCAGCTATATTGGGAAAATTCATGCACTAGGGCATCAAGGAAGAGAAAGGAAGAAAATATGATGCTGCAAATGGCAATGTGAGAAAATCCAGTTCATATATTTTAATTTTAATAATAATAATAGTAAATCAAGTTTAACAATCTGAATCACTGTGACAGGCCGCAGCGCAAACATTTTGCAATCGGAAATCTCTTACACCAAGGGACAAAGACTTGTCCTCTTTCCACAGTGTCACTTGTGGCCAAAGGGATCTAAAAATAAGGGATGTGGATCTCTGCCACACATGAAATACAGTGGTATGGTGAGGATAGGGATGTCCCTGCTGTTGACACACCCAAGCAGAGTAACTCTCAGATATGGGATGCTCAACTTACCACAGTGCTGGAGGCATGCACTGCCATGACAGGGCGCACTGACAAAGAGGGCTCAACACACCCTCACCCATGGGACTTGGAGGCATCTCCCTAAATTCCCTTTACATACAAATAGGCAAATGTCCTAGTATGTATGTAACTGGCATAAGTGACATGCTGGAGATCTAATAAAAGACAAGGGGAATAAAAATGGAATAGTAGCCTGTTCTGGTGTAAACTCTACAGCATGTCAACAATATCTGCAGCTGCTGACCTTGCTACATTCAGTCTTAGGCTTTGCCTTTTTTTTTTTTCTTTAGGCTCCGGGAGAGGTTAAATGAGGTGGAAGATGCATGTTGTAAGTTCATTCAAGGGAACACAGGATTCTCAGTCATCAGAATATTTACATCAGAAAGCGGAGTGGAAAGAGATATGAGTTATGCTGTCTTTGACTCATTTTAGATATATTAAATTATGCCTCCAAGTTTCCTGGCATTAAAATGCACAGTATCTAATAAGGTATTTGAGAGTTGTAGACGTTGTGGTAGTTCACCTGTGAGCTCCAAGGAGAGCTCTCCAAAAGGCCCAGCTGCATTTTCTGCAAATGCTGTTTGCATCCTCACATTGATCCATGGGGTTTTTTTTAGGCATAAGACAGTGTCCTTGCTCCTCAGCTGCAATTGCAACGATAGAAGCACAAGTGTGCAGGAGGCAAGGGCAAGGCAAAATGGACACTGCCCTTGTATTAAAAATGGACTTTTTCAGCATGGCCATAAGTACAGGGGAAACTCCTCACTACGAGGCAAAAAGATGGTCCTCGATGCTCCTGAAAAGGGGTTTATAAAGAAGGGCTCAAAAACCTCAATTTTTAAGAGATGTTGAAAAGAACCACATTTCCAGTACATTATCAGACACACAGAGGCAGCATTTTAACAACAGTTTCTATTGCTTAACAGACAAAGCACATACTTCCCTGCTACATCAGCCCTCCCTTCGCATTTTGGGACTGCATTATCTGCAGTGTCTGGTCGCTATTTCCCTGCCAAAAAGTAGAAAAAAGAATCCATATGGTTCCCATTCTGTGGGGGAATATGCAAGCTTCCACACAGAATCTGCACAAGAGCAAGATCCTATTTGCACTGCAATAAACACCATTTGCTCATGCCTCATGCCTGCGGGCAGTACTGAAAAAGTTACATTCATAAATAGTATCCTGGGGCTCACATAATGTAAGAGTATTACCAAGCATTATCAAGGCAGCAATTTTGTGTTGCAATAAGCCACACAGTCAGATGTTTGAGTTGGAAAAGACCTATCTGAATATTGAGCCCATTGGCCAGCAAATGCACAGCATAGTCCCCCAGATATCAGATATTAAACTGTTACAGTACATCGCAATCTTAGACAAATGACCAGGAGGACTCCAGACTCTGGAACATTTTAAATGAGCTTCCTAACCGTGCAAGTATAAGACCTCTATATTGTTCTTAGTATGAGTGCATAAAACTACTAAAACAATGTTAATGCCACAAATCGAAAAATAAATAGCATATTACAACAAGCACACTACTCCCCAAAATGAAACCTGAGTACCTTTGCAAATGCAATTCAGAAAAGTCTGATTATAAACCAAAAAAAGGCACAGAGAGATTGCGAGGTGAAAAGAGCTTATCTACTGAAGTGTGTGCTTACCATACCTTCAGTAACTCATACTGCAGTGCTATGGCACACTACGGGCTGGATTCTCCACTCCATTATACCAGCTTTATGCTGATGTAACTCCACTGGATGCTTAAACAGAGCTACATGGGCATAAAAACAATATAATGAAATGGAGAATCAAGCTTTACAACGTAATAGACTCCGAAGAAAATTATCTATTGCTTAGTGGGGAAAAATTTTTAGTTATTTTTAGTGAAAGCTTCTCTCTCACTCTCTTTTGTTTTATTCCTACTATAGATTTTCAAGGCAAATATGCAGTTATATGGTAATAAAAGTGGTAGTACTACACCACGAGCAATGAGAACCCGTCTTTTCATTTGGAAACAAGAGTCCAGATTACTCCCTGAGGTTTGGTTATGGCTCAACTCAAAACCTAATATAATCCACACCCCTTAAGGAACTGCAAATTTTAAATACCACGACACCTGCCGAGACATGTCTCTTTAGTAGACTTTCATGGTCCATATAATCCTGCGTGGACTTAGCTACTTACACGCATCAAAATGCATCTATCAACCCAATAAAGAGCTCCAGTAGATGTCAGCATGTGCAGTTAATCTTTCTTCTTAAGTTTTATTGGTAATTCATAAATCTTCTGAATCATCACCTTGACCTGGTTACCTTTTACATTTCCCATCCCCAGCCTCAGTTCACTAAGCTCCACACTGGTGGGCACCCAGCACACACAGGTCTGCGTTAACTCCTGCTTATCACAGCAGGTCAACACCTCCTTGCCCTGTCTGCTGCACAGACCAGGCCTGCTACAAGGAATCGGCCTTTGTTTTACAGATCTTTGCATAACTTTGCTCCACGCAAACCTTAACAGCTTGACCCACCTTACTGCCAAAGTATTGTGCAGCGTCACACGTGCAAGGGTGGGTGTGGGCACAACATCAACACAGGGCGGCTGTAAGCAGCAGCTTTGTGCTCACTTCCAGACTGTCCTCACCACGAGGAATATCAATGTGTTTGCCTAACTCCCCTTCACTGATGACTGAGTTAACTTGGTTTACTTCACAGTGATTAAAGGTGGGAGCCTTTAAGTCTCTTGCACCGTGGCCACACACCTGCTATGACGTCCGTGCCTTGTGTCAGCAAGCAACAGATTGCATTCACATATTTTACAAGGAAGAAGCACCGAGATGCTGCTGGACTTAACTAAAATAAACCCCATGAGCAAGATTTTCGTTGTTCTTGCAAGTAAAGAGGTTTATGAAAAATAGTAAAAATTTATATCCACAGGATATGTAGAGACTACTATGTGAATGCCTGGGCAGACTAAAAAAAATGCAGTGTAACAGGACAGGAAAACAATTGCGTAACTTTTGATGGACATATTTTTCTGCATAGTAAGAGCTTCTTTGATACTGCATACAATCAAGTTCTCACCACAAGAGCATTTTGAATGATGGTTTAGTTCTAATGAAACTGAAAATATTTTGACACTCTAGGAGAGAAGAGATGTGTCAAAGCAGTAATTAATTGTCACTCTTAGAGAGATATCTAGTACTGCAGTATATTTCTTGCTCTATAAATAAAAGAATATTTAAAAAACTGCAGAGCTGAAATTCTCCATTGTGTACACAATTTCTTTTCCCAAAGCTGTGACAGTGTGTTCAAATGATTGAGTGACCAAACACCATTTGAGCAGTCTGACTACCTGAACACTCTGCATACTCGTTGATACAAATCATTTCTGATTCTGAGATAACTTTCATAACTTCAAAAAATTATTCTTGAATTAAAATAAGTCTCAAAGGATCATTCAAATTACAGTTTCCAAAACGTTGGCATAACTGACATGCAGGAATTTATTTGGAATAAAAGCCAGTTTTTCCCATGAAACACTGGTGGATTATGAACCAGTGATGGTTTTATTCATAGACTATAATGTTTTACCAGCTGAAAAGTATAACAATAGAAGAGAAAAACTCATTCGGAGGTCAGAACAGGGAAACAGAAGCAGAGGATTCTGAAATCACATCTCCAAACAAACTATCTTTTCTTCTGAGTTTGGCTTCTTCCTCCACACATGGGAACATCATGAGTCCTACAAAACCACTG
Source organism: Pseudotriccus pelzelni (assembly GCA_035584735.1). NCBI lineage: Eukaryota > Metazoa > Chordata > Aves > Passeriformes > Tyrannidae > Pseudotriccus > Pseudotriccus pelzelni. Next base: position 39,844,325 of record JAWMRA010000078.1, on the reverse strand, counting down.
CTTGTAAAGGGCAATTAAGCAAAATAGACTATTACTATTGATTTTGGTGGGTTTGTTTATTTGTTTTTTTAACTAGTGGGAATGTTAGTTTTCTTCCAAAATGCTTCAACTAGCAGTACTCTAACAAGTATTTAACAAACAAAGCCATTCTCATCTACATCAATAAATTTTCCCATTCAGCTGGAGAACAGAGATAGGAGCATGCATGGAATTTAATAATCATATCAAACATCTCTCTGATCAAAGAATGACTGCCAAAGGATTCAGGGCCAAACCTCCTGCTTCTCTTCAAATTGTTGTTAATCTCTCTGGAAGGAGAGCTAGATTTCAAGGATATCTTTTTCTAGTTCATGAAATATTTGGAACTGCAATCATGCAGGTAAATAATGTGATGAAGTAATTTCTCTGCCTAATTTGAGAAAAAGTTGCAATTCCTTGTGTCAGCAAATTGTAGCTGAGAAATGAAGAAGAGTGTTGCTCAGAATTTTACCCCTAAATTCCATCTGCTTATACACTAATTTAAGGCTTTCTCCCTATCTGGCATTTTTATTCAGACAATGCCATGGATGCTAGCCAGCCTTCAGAGAGAACCCCAGATGAAGTAACAGTTCTGCTATCCAAAATACACTAGAATCTTCAATGATCATTTTAACAAAAGCAAAGTCAGTAAGGGACTTGTTTCAAGTCAGTAAAGGACCGGTTTCCACTTCACGACAGAGAGAGATTAAAAAAAATCCACTAACATTTGGCAAATAGAGATGGAAACTATTAGGAAAAACAACTTCCCATTCAAATAGATATTGCAAACAAGAGGGCATAAAAAGGAAAGGGAAACTAAAAGAAGAACCTGACAGTATAGCATTACATGCTTCAGACAAAATATGACTGGGTCAATCTGCTTCTGAAAAGGTTTCACCACAGAAAAAGAAAATAGAAGATGACATTCAAAATAATTTTTAAAAAGGCATAAGAAAACATGCATTCCTTACCCATTCTGTATAGCAGCTGTTGGATCGTAAGTCAAAGCCATGCCAGCCTGCACATAGTTAGGGAAGAAAAACAGATTTTTACTATTACTGCAGGAAAAAAACTGACAAGAAACATATCCTAAGCCAATATGAATAAAAACTGAATGCAACTATATGGAAATCTAAATTCTTAAGGGAAGCTCAGATGGCCCAAAGCATCACGGAACAGATTGGTTACCTCCCCTGCCTGAGAGATCACTGAGAAACAGATCTGTTCAATCTGTTGGTTGTCATCTCTCCATAACATTTAGGGCAAATGGTGCTTTTCTTGCACCAGTATCAGTTAATAACTCCATTGAAATCAAAGCGTTTACAGCCAATTATTCACTATAAAAAGAGAGGGCCAAATCCTGCTGCTGCCTCTAAGACAGGTAGCTGGTAAACATTCCAAAGTCAACTTCATGAGAGCTTCTCAGGAATGAATCTCATCTTTTCTACTAAGGTCACACCCTGCATGACCCTAGCCTATCCTTTCCCTGGGGTGCCACTCACAGTCACTTCATTACCATGAGATAAGAAAAAAAAAAAAAAGGGCTGTGAAGCAGAAGTGAGCTTTTAAATGAGGCTTTTAAAATACTTCAGAGGTCTGGACAGCAAAAGAATTTGTTAATGTGTTACATAGAGCTTTTCAGCTGCCATTTACCACCGGCAGACAATGACCTATGCAAAAGGCTTTGGCAGTGTCAGAACACTGTCCAGTTAACAACTCTCATCACTGCCACCATTAGCAGACATATCCACAGGTACCACAGGAAAGTGAGAGAGCAGGGCTGGAGACAGAATTCACTGCTCCACCTTATGCTCCAAGACAGCAGTCAGGGTCATGCAGGAAGGACCTTTTTTGCCCCCAGCACTTACTTGAAGACATGGAACTGACACATACTGCATTTATTTTAAATTTTTGCCTTCCTTATCTGTTTTTTTCCCTCCCTTTGTGTAATATGTCCCAACATAAGGCACTACCATGAGATGGGAAGATGGGAAGAAGTTGCCATTTGTACAGGACTAGAAGAACAGAGGAGAGGAACCCCATTATTCAAAGTGTTGCTTTCCCACTGGGAGCAGCTGAAAAAATGCCATGGCCCCACCCCACTCCAAGGCACTGTGTTTGTCATACGTATCATATGCTTATTGCCTGAGACAGGCAGCATTTTCTTCAAGGACAGATGCTTTACCAATAACATGTGGCAGGGTCTGTGCTCCCGCTGGGAGCTTTTAATGCCCCTAAACCCATCTACTAAAGTACTTTTGAATAACGGCGTCTGCCCCCGTCCAGATGGCTGCTCCAACAGGTCAGGAAAGTGTTTGGGCTTGGCAGGTTCCTAGCAGGCAGGTGAGCAGCCAGGGTAAACGCTCTGGTGACAAGCAGGCAGAGAGCAGGCAGCGCTCCTGGAAGAGCCAGGTTAGCCCAGCAGCTGCACAGTGGTCTAAGAGGAGACGGTCCAAATTTCCAGAGGCCAAAAATAGTTTCTGCTCTGAACGGCAAGGCTTCACACTACCTTATGTCACCAAACAAAAGCTTCATGCCTTTATGAAATTTGTATAATTTTCTCATTATTCTTTTAAACAGATGCTAGGGCAAATGCTTTGCTTTGTGAAAATGCCACTGTTTTAATAAAATATGTAAGTCTCTCCCAAGCGAAGGAGACTAAATCCAAGCACATGTGGCTGTTTTTAAAAAAAAGTATTCATTTCATACAAAGAAAAATATAATGGCTATTCTGCAAGTTTAAAATGTCCAAAAAAATGAATTTAGGGTGACCTCAACCACTACTAATTTTGATGTAAAAAAAAAAATTGGCTTAGAAAATTGTCATCCCTTACTTAGTTTTATATTCTTGTCTCTTATACCTCTCAGCATATTATATTGTTTGGAAAGGTTGCATTAATTCCTAATGGGAACATGTACATTTCAAAACAAAAGAGAGACAATAAAACTTTAATATCATCACTTTTTTGAATGCAATACATTTTTTAGGAAAAATACTGTCTTGTTCTCCTATTTTCAACACTTATAAAATTTGTTATTGTTCTCCTTTTATACTCCTGCACTGGTAAAGACAACCTAAATTGTATGTAAAAGCCCTACAGGGAAAGAAAAATTAGCTCTAGCAATTAAAAAAAACCACCACACAAACAACAACAACAACAAACCCAAACCCCCAAAATCTTTCAATAACGTAAGATATTTTCTATAAATCGAGGTGTTGACATTTTAACGTCTCATCACACATCTACTGAAGACTAAGGAAAAAAGCACTTATAATTTCTTGGGAAAGGATCGATCCAAGCTTTCTAAATTAGGGATTTTCCACATCTAATAGTCCTTAGAGTTGCCTGGACCAGAGCTCACTATATTCCACAGCTCACCTTAGTGACCTCGGGACAAAATGGCAACAAGGGAGGTAGTTCTGTGAGGAAAGGGGAAAATGAACAATTGATGTTATTTTAGTTTCTTTGACATAAATAAGAATGGGGCTGCAGAAGGGACAAAGTGCAGCAGCTCTTTCACTGCAGCCCAAACGATGTTCACTGTCCACGTGAGACCCGCAAACACGTATTTATGCCCCTTTCAGTTATGCTGCTTTTCCCATGGATATTTGAGTACACGGTCATTTGCATGTACCCTCAGCTTGTGCTCCAGCTCCTCACGCCCCAGACCTGTGCGTGGGTGCGTGCAGACAGACTGCACATATTCCATTCTCTAGATATCAGCATCGGTCCCATTGCACAGCATCGCTGGGCACTCATCTCCTTGTCCATGTTCCATACTGCATGGAGACAGACTACCAGAACCTGTTCAAGTACTTCAGCAGTGACCACTATAAATATCACCATCGCATTTACCAGGAAAGGAAAAGTTCCACATCAGACAAACAGGACACAGCGTGTGGCAATATGTGCATATGGTAACCACCTACAGTTTGCCCAGTAATATTGCTACTATCTCCCATCGCTGAATAGCCTGAAACAGCTGCTATTTCAAGTAGCTGCTAACACAGGACTATTTACTTCTTTCTCATCAAGTTGTGTAATTCCTCCCCACAAAATTATGCTGGCTAGAAGCCCAGGACTGGCAACAGTTAGCCTGAACCAGTCAAAGATTTATGATCTGGAGCATCCTCGTTCATCAGGAATAAAAACTGATGAGCAATAATAACTTACTGGAAAATTGTCTGCACTTTCCTCCATAGCACACAAACAGGAATTCCAAAAATACCAAATACAGAATCTTAGGGTGGCATCAGACTTCCATGTGATAAAGGTCCAGCTTATTCTTTCAAAACCAGAATTGAATATAGCCATCACAGTGCTTAATACAGACTGAACTATACCAAGGCAGAGGCTGGTGCCTCTATAGCAGTCCTTTGTTGTGCTGTGTTTTCTTTTGGTTTTTTTGCATCCACTGCTTTACTCATGTTTCCTTCAAGGGTCTTATTCCTTCTTCTGATAGCGATACTTCCTGATGAGATGGAACCTGAGAGCGCGGTACTGATGATGGACTGCCGCTTCAGGAAAGTATTTGTCAGATAAATCTTCAATGAAGGAACAACTGAACCACATAATTTTTACGCCACTCAGCCAGATAATGGATATGCACTAAGCTACTGAATGAAAATCCTGCACCTCAATATTTCAATATGCAATCCTTTAATCAAAAAAAGGGATAGCTACTATCAGTCCCATATGTAATAGAAATCAAGATCCTTCCTAATGACTACTGGTCTGTTCAGAAAGTCAGGTGATATAGGAATAAAACCAGCTTGTTTAAAATATAATTTTTTAAAAAAGACTACTTAAACCATATGAGTTTACTTATCTCTGATACTTAAGACAAAGGAATGAAAGTGTTTGCTATTTTTTCTGCATTTTTCTAACTACTGACATCAGTAAGCAAAGAGATTCTAAGAACAAGAGACTCAGTCTGCACCTTTTAAAAATTTTAGCTCTTTCCTTCAATAAAGAGCAGGAAATACCAAAAAGCCTCTAGAAAGCAAGGGTTCCCCAGGAAGTTTGAAGGCCTTTGTTCAACACTTCACTGTGAAAAATTTTCCATGGGCAAAGACAAGGCGTTCTGTTTCTTGGTGGTTTTTTTTCCCCTGTTATAATCTGAACATAAATGAGCACATTTGCCTCATTAAAAAGACTCTTAGACCATCACATTTGCATTTCTTATGTAAATTGGATTTGTAAATCTCTCAAAGAAATGATTAAGTTATGGAATGATTATTAACAAAATGGTCACATCTTCAATATCCTGTGAAACAAGGCGGGTTCATTATTTCTCTTCCAAACTTCTGTGATGTCTCACAAGAACAACATTTATGAGTGCAGTATCTGTCGTCCAGCAAACATAAATACCCATAAATGACCATTTTGTTCTGTGCATCTTTGGTGAATCTCAGCCTCTTCGGTGTTGCCGGGAAGCAGCTTACATTAATAACTTCACCATCACATCACCACCTACTCTCAGTGTACGTGTCTTTCCAACACTGTGGGCAAAAATTCACCATAATATCGACCTGCTGCAGAGTTGTGCTGTGCCTCTTCCTCAGAGGTGTGACTTCCACATTATGTCCTCGAGCCTGCCCTGGTCAGCCTACGCCTAGCGCTGGAGCACCTGCACAAGGCAAGGCTGCTGCCACCACAGAACTTCATGTTGTGCAAAAGGCCACAGTGCCATTAGAAAAAAATTGGAAAGGCCTACAAATTAAAAAGGGGTGAAATCCATGGATGTGATGGGGTTTCTAAGCAGAAGATCCCTTGGATTTCTCCTCCTTAAGGTGAGATTTGGAAAGGTAAGGTAGTAGAAAGATAAGGCAGAACTTGGAAACACCATCTCAAGCCTATTTGGGAGTGGGGCAGCCCTACATTGGAGACTGGAGAGAAGCTGACAGACTCAGTTCAGGTGAGCCCCAGGGTGATTAACAGCAGGAGGGAGCCTCTGCATTCAGCTGTGGCAATTATGCAGAATTACCTGCTTTGTGAAATATTTGCATGAAATTTCTACACTCAGACTCAAGGGATTTCTGTGATGAACTCATGTGGGAATTAGACCAGAAGACAAGTCTCTATTCCCCATCCCTCACTCATACCTTCCTCTTTCACAAGAGGATTGCCATCCAAGGGGAATGGATGTGCCCTTGGCTACTACACCGGATTCAATCGAAATTTCAGCACTCCAATTCCTGTACTTGTTTTGTTACCATTGCTAATATCTGCCAGGCATCACAACACAAGCATCTCTTGTGCTCTGACAGCAGATACTCTGAAACACTTGGAAGAAAGAAGAGAGAGTAGGGGGAAGAAATCATCAACCCAAATGAGATTCATTTAAAATACTAATTTTATAAAATAAGCTCAGTCACAAGTAAAGTCAACTTGACAGAATTCCTTCCTTTGATTATTCAAACAGTTCTGTCAGAAATATTCCACGTTATTAGAAATACTTTTGAATTCAATTCTGAATAAACCCCTCTACCTTTCATTTAAGAGAAAGATAAATCTAGAATGTAAATGTGACACTTCTTGGATATACATGAAAGAAATGGAGCATTTCCCAGTAATGTGTGCTCCTTAAGCTGCTGCAAGTTCTGAGAAAAAAAAAGATGGTTGTGGAGAGAAAAATACATAACATTGATATCAGACTTAAGAAGTGATTCCTGAACCTCAGAAGGTCAGAGGCTGCACGGATAGACACAATGACAAGTTCATATACCTAAATGAATGACAAGAAACTGTTTTGCCCTACAGAACTGGAATGGAAGTCTGACCTACACACATTCTGTTCTTGGGGTCGAGTCACTTTGTTCCCACTTCAATTTATCTGATTAGTTAAAACATAAGTGCTGAGGTCTACAGACTTTGAAAAGAAAAAAGGAAAGAGGACATATGTAATACAACATAATTATTCAGTTTCCATGGCCAGCTCATACATTTAACCTCACCATCTTCAGCTCTATGAACCATCTGCTTTTGGGGATCCAGCACGGCCATTTTGCCATCAGTCTGATCCAGTGTGATATCAGCTGTGGACTAGAGTCACAACTGCACACTAGATGTGTTTGCTACAGTGAGCTGGAAGACTTCCAGGGATGGCTTGCAGCACTACTGAAAATGACAGCCCACCTGTTGGGGATACAGCAGAAAAAGGTATGTCCTTTCCTCCTTTCTACAACATCTGTTTCTTTTGCCTAAGAAAACACTGTTGTAGTAACAGAATTTGGAGGAAAACCCAACCACAGAAAAATCTCCAGGGCAAATGGCATGACATTTTTTACCACAGAAAGAAATTCAAAGCCAAAATGAAAACTAAGAAAATTCGTCTCTGAAAACAGGTACAGTGATGATTCTATTTCAACCAAACTGTGGCCCTTATTAAGAGTAAAACTAGTCCCTTTTAAAATCCTGATTTCAATAACAGCAATTTCATAGGTCATTAGCTAAAAATATTACTATGTGCTTTATAAGCTCAAAATCCAACCATTTAAACTGGTCTTCGGGTTTTGAGCCACTAAGGCACCTTTTCAAAATGTTGCCCACAATGACAGCATCTTGTGTCTTGAATATTTAACTCATTGCTTTGCACCTTTTCACTTATTGATTAGTTATCTTTTGCCCTTCTCTTTCTCCCTCTCTGCAGGCTTCTCTTCAGGTTCAACTCCTCTCTTTGCTAAACTAAGCTTTTGTTGAAAATAAGCATGCAAAGTGCCAATATTTAACTTACATTCACGCTAAATGTATGTAGTAACTGACTTTGTGGGTGGTTTACATATGAGGGTACTACTGCTTATCTGGACAGAACTGGAAATTGCCTCTCACAGCAAAGAAAAAGTTATTTGTCTAGGTATAAAATACATCAGTTCTAGACACTGAGGATCATGGAGCACAGTTAAGTAGTACCTATCCTCTTCGAAGCATATAAACAATCTATGTCTGAGCTATAAATGGGCCTGTCACAGAACTACTAATCATTTCTAAAAGCATGTTGCTGGTAAAGAAGGGACAACTGGCACCAAGAACAACTGCTTCTGCTCTTTAATGGTACTGACTTTACAAAATTCAGGAAGTCTCTTCAATTACCTTTTTTATGTTTTTCTCTTTAAATTACTGTTTGCAGTAGGCAAAGTTGTAATAAGCAGCAGAAAAAAAGAGAAATTGTTAACAAAAGCAATATTCCTGAACTACTGGGTCATCTTATTTTTCTAAGAAACAATTAAAAGCACTTTTAATTCTTTAGATATTCTACCAACTGGTCTTGAAAGACAACAAAGGAGAAATGAGGAAAGGAGGAAGAGAAGAAAGGGGAGGAAAGAAGGGTAACCTCTTGGCTATTTAGAAACAAAAAGTGCAATCCAGATTATAGAAGCAAGACAGCAATCAACAGAACTATTGGTGGCAATTATTGAATACCATTATAGACATCAGACCAAGTGGGTTGCATTGTTGTGGCATACACACCAATACTGCAATGGTGATATTCTCTTACAAGAAAGACAACAAAAATATTTTAATCATCTAAATTTTACAGAAACTAGTAAATGAAATACCAAAGACTTCAAAATATTGTGTCTCTGAAAAAACCCTTAATCACTCTGGGCTGACCAGAGATAGAAAGGCTACAATTTCCAGAACTGTAAACAATAACGAACATCGGGTAGATTTCTCCCTTTCTGTCAGATAAGTTTCAAATAAACTCTCTCTTAAACACACGTATCAAAAAATGTGTTTCTCAATAACCAAAACAAAGTTTCAGTAAATCTGCAATAGAAAATTATCTTGCAAAATTCATGTTGAGGTTTTTAATCCAATCCCTGGGTGCATTCTCAGCTAATGAACATTTTTTGGGAGCTATGTCACCCACCTCTAGACTTGTCAATTGCAATTTAGAGGTAAATTAAATCAAATATTTTACAGACAGAATTTGAATACGATTATCCTCTCCCACCATCTCAATATGATCTTGTCAGGTGAGTTTCAAAACAGAGTGCTGAATTAAACCAGTGTGACACATGAGAAACTAGCCTGAAAAAAATTACTGACCTCTGTGCAGAAATTATGTTGGTGGTTAGGTCAGAATTTCCCTGCAAATGTTTCCAGCATTTGCAGGTTTTACTGCACATTTATTGCACTTCTGTGTTAGATGTCTAATTTGACAGCCTCGTACGAAGCCACCGCTAAATCCAAACTCTTGGCTCCTTAGTCCAGAAATGGTCCGCCATCACAAATACTTAGTTAAATCTCTCAGTAAATCTGCTGAGCATTTCCTGGGACTTCAAGCAAGAGGGGAAGGGCAAGGACTAGAAAGTGCTATTCAAGATCTGGCATTCTTCCCTGGTTGCAACTGGCCAAGTAACCAAGCACCAAACCCACTCACTCCCACACCCCAAAAAGCCCTAGAGAAATTCAGTGTGTTCCTAAAGACTTGACTTTAAAAGGGAAGCCAATTAACAGCCAGTTGAAGTATTTGCATATGGCTATGAAGAAATCTATAAAGATGTATATGATAAGAATAAGACTTTCTATTGCATTCTGCAATATGACCTGAAAACTTCACCAAAAAAAGAAAGTAGCCCTGTTTTATAAAATTCCACAGAAGCTCTTCATAAAAGAGAGTAAAACCTCTGAGAACAGCATGGCCAGAGAGGGAACACTGCAGCAAACCTGCTTCTGCCCACTGAATCTTGTGCCATTCCTTCCCTTTAACAGAGCACTGGGCACAGCTGTCTGCCTCTACTTTGCACACTCAAGTTCGAGGTCGGTGAGAGAATGGCTGGTGTAATTTCTCTGGGATCTGCCCTTCTGACAAATAATTCTCATGCATGCTCAATGTTTTTGGAAATGCCCTTCATGTAAGTATTTAAGAATGCACAGCCAAAATACATCTTGATCTAGATACCACAGGATTTGGCCAGGGTGAAAATACTAAGGGAGTAATCTCTTGGATGCTATTTCAATACTGCTCTTTGGGGAAGAAACCGAGACAAAGTAGAGATGAGGGGAATATTTCCAGATCCCATTTGTAATCAGAACCATGACACTTGTCATATATCAATTATTTCTCACCACTCACTGCCTGTTCTTTTTAAAAGAAATTAAAGCTGACAGGAATAATTGTAGGAAGGTTACCTGAATGCTGCTACATAGAGAACAACTGAATGATACATCATGCTTAGAGTAAGATCATCAAAGGACAAAGGGTTAGAAAAACCCTATTGCATATAAAATAAAAGAGCAATTATACCAAAAAAATTCACATTGGAGATAAGAAAATTAACAAGAGTGGAGAAGAAATCCAATAAATTAATAACCCTAAAAGAGAACATGTATTCTTGTCTTTAATGCCCTGAGTAGTAAATATTTAATGTGCAACGAAATCTTAACCAGATGTTAGTAAACAGAGAAAATCTGAGAAAATCTAGTCTGAAATATCTCTGAGTTTGTATCTTTATAATTTTTCCAAATTTGTACATTATACCACGACAGCAGCTCTGTAATTGACTGCGATCAACAATAAGGAATGACATCTTCCAGCACTGGAAATTAATTTTTAAGTGTTGATACTATAAACACACCAACCACACCTTGCCTCTAGCTCACTAGGATATCACTGTGCTTAACAGGCAACACTTCACCAGCAGCAAATGAACTATTCAGGATATAATAAGCTGATGCCCAGAGGCCACAGTCATAATGGTGGCTTGCTGGCTTAAACTTTATATTCTCTTTTGTTCACTGACTTGAACTGAAGGAAATACAGAGAGTAGAGGTAATAGCTATGATGGTATTTACTATTTAAACGGGGATTTACAGGTCTTTAAAATACGGATTGTTGACCTTACTGAGGATTTATTATTGTCTCCTATATATATACCTTTGTTTTTTCAAGCTCTGTTTACACTGACCTCAGTCTACTGCTTGAAGTGCTTCATGGTCACTTGTTCCTCAGTAGACCCTTAATATGACAAACCATAATGGCTCCTGAGAAGACACCTCCATTTCTTCAGACATATAGCACAAGAGACCACAATGAACCTTTGGAGACTTCTGCAATCTCCTAGAGCAAATATATCTGCTGCACTGAGGTTTTCAGCCCACGGAGCTAAAAACGGATCACTGCTGTTGGAACAGTGTACAATAACCACCTTGATGGGGGGAGAAATTTGTACACTTCCAAACAGCCTTTCTGTTTGTTTTAGGAGCTCACCAATTGTGCTAGGGTATGTATATCATAAACTAACGGTCTGAAAACTATCAGCTAGCAAAACCAAATCATGACAAAAAAGCAGAAATCATCTATTAATCATCATCTAACTTAGAAATACCATTTATATTTTTTTAAAATTTGCCTTGTAAAATTGAAGTACATACAGCAAAACCCACCAAAAAACCCCACAAATAAACAAACAAACAAAACATTAAAAAAACCCCACCAGCCTGTATTCTTGTGGGTCACAACTGAGCAACATATTTTTTTTCCTTAAACTCTCAATCATAAATACAAAGAATAGTTGTTTGGGATAGAATTACTTCTAAGTCCTTCAGCCTTCAAAGCTATCACCATGTATAAGAAGGGACTATGACCAGCTCTACCTTATTTATTCAAGAGTCTTTATTCTATAATAATATTCCAAAATAGTAAATGAACTCCTGAAGAGTCAAACAGTTTCCTTTCCTCTTTCACCCACATTTGGGGACACTTTACACAGAAGAACACAGAAAAGAAACTCCAGTAATAAGACTATTTGCAGCAAAGCAGACAGCAACTACTAAATTATTTTAAAACTTTGTACATATGATCCATCTGAGACTACTGTAAACCATTTTGTCTTGAACAGAATGAAGAGCTTAACTCAAATAAGCTTGCAAAAAACTTTTACATGGATACTACATCTGGATGTGTAAGTGCATCTCTCTTTTTTTGGAACAGCCCACCTATTTCCTAACCATCTTTTGTCACCAGGAACTAGATGGAGAAAATAATATTGTTCAGTTGCTTCAGTGTAAATTGATTTGGTTTGTAAATCCGAATTTATGACCTGATGCCGATAGCACACCAGGAAGGGAATACTCGGCTAAGGCCTGGCTGCAGACAGAGTACTCACGGTGGGACCAGGCTGTGCACAGTTCCACACCAAGCCTGGAAATTCTCCTTTCCTGTAACTTTACACTCCACCATTATCACAAACCTCCATCTCCCCACTGCTTACGAAGCTTTTTCTGTATGAAACTACTGTATTTTGTGTGCAATCTGATTTCTTCGTAGCCACGAAAGGTAGACCTCCAGGTCTGTAGCTGACTTCTGCCAAACCCCAGGAAAATAATTGCCGCGTGGCACTTACCTCTCCTTCTCTGGGCCACGGCCTTCCATTCTGTGTGTATTTGCTTTGATTCTGGCGCTTCTTTTGCCCTCCGTCAGCAAATTTGCACAGCAAAGGCTCAGTGGGGGCTGTGAAGACAAGAAACCCAGTCTATATTAGCATCCCCCCCAAAGAAAGTGATTATACCAGCAACAGTAGTGCTTTGTAATACTGATCTTTTGAAGTAAAATCTTGCCTTCTGCAGATATTTTTTGCCTCTTTTAGCCTTGACTCCAGTGGCAGCTGTTCTTATTAACTAAGCTTCAAAAAATATATACTGGCAGCCCCTAAAAGAATTTAGCAAATATTGTTGAAAAAATAATCAGCCTACGCAAAATGGTAAGTTGCTGTAGTGGAATAGTATAGTCAGGCTCTAATTCCAGCTAACTTAGACACGTATTCATGACCAGCATTAGTGCAAGGATAAACACTGCTTTACTAAAGCAGCTTTCTGTATTTATTGTAAAAACTTTGCAAGAACCTGTTTAAGGAATAAGTGTTCTCACTATTTCAGTGTTTCTCAGCACCCAATCCTTTAAAAATCTGAATAAACAGAACAGAATAGAGACTTCTGCCAAGCACAGTCCAATTAGCTTTCTTTTCCTCTTAACTCCTCTTTTAAGCAAGTTGGCAGCTGGCAGCTGAGGAAACCCTTTTCCTCTCCAAGTGAGATCTGATGTGCGTGAATACAACAGGGAGGTGAGGGGGACCTGAGGAAGGAAGGATATTCACAGTGCTGCACACCCAAAAAGGCAGCCCACAGTAGGGCCCCCTAGCGAAGAAATCACCACACATCAATGGGTACAACAGCAAGCGAACTTGGTGTCTTGGGATCTTTTCCCATCCACCCAGTTTCTAACAGCCTCCTAAAATATGTTTTTAGTGTAATTAGCGTGTTATTAGCTTGTCTGTGCTGCTTCAGCCTTAGAAGAGGAGCCAAATTCTACCCACTTTGTTAGGGGTATGTCAGGGTTGCCTACGTCAACAGAGAAGCAAACCAATATTAGCTTGATTGAAAGATATCTAAAACTGATGTATCACATCTGAATCTTTTCAGGAATTTTTCATTCCCAGGCAGGATAAGTCTGTAACTAATTAACCAGAGGGTTTGATGGAAAAAACCAAGAAATCTGCTTTTTTCCTCCTCATTTCCTGTTTCCGAGAGGCTAGAAATGTTGAAAGAATACAACTGCAGAGATATGAAGAACACGTTGTGGTAGGGGGGTTAATTAAGTTGCTGACTTATTTATTTGTAATAAAAAATATGACTTGGTTAAGGGATAAGTTCATATAGTATTAAAACAAGCTAATCTCCCCAACCTCCTAGTTACACCCAGTTCAAAATGGGTCAGAAAGCATAGATTTGTGATCACCCAAAAACTGCAACCAAGAAGCCATGCATGTAGAGAACCTCACATGAAAAAAACAGTTTTTCATTGGAACAGCATCACTTCGGCTACTTCTGAAGCTATAACAGCTTTGTTTTTTCATTACCATTTTAGTAAGCTAGTAATTTCCAAGGTCACTAGAAACTGAACTGCAGGGAACAATCCATTATTGGCAGAAAGCTTGACTCTGTGACCCCGGAGGTCCTTCCCCACCTCCGACTTCGATTATTGTATCAGAGTTTGGCAGAAGCAATGCTCAACCAACCATCTTAAATTTAAAATACTGAAGGTTTAAAAGCATCCAGGTGGCTATGGAGATTTTTTTCTGCAGAGGGAGAGATTTTACAGGGCTGAGTGCCCTGCACTTTTACCAGTTTTACTCCACAGCATGATGCTGCACGATTTCAGAGTGGTTACGCAGAGTTCACTTTGATGTGACTGTGAGGGAGGAGCAGGTGCTTAGCCAGCACTAAAGACAGACCTATTAAACATCACATCAGAAGCTTCAAAAGCTTTTTGTTTTAAGCACTGAAGAACCACCAAGCAACATATAATGCCATTAGAAGGACCATGTATAAACCATCTGCACATTGGATATTTACACATGCCATGATCATCTGCTAACGTACTCATGTGGTATTAGCCCATACACTATGATGTGGTTGAAAAAGCTACGAAATCACATACTTTACTACACATCCTCTCCATATATTAGCCAACCACAAGCAGGAAGCTGTTGCCATTTCCGGAATTCCCACTATCCAGCATTACCATCTGACAACCTCGTATTTGTTAATTAGTGGCTTCCTAAAGTTGACTGAGATTGAATAGAACCGCCAAACAACTTTATTAGCCCCATCTAGAAAACATGTGAAAAACATTGCCAAGACTTCTCAGGAGTTTGTCAAGAAGGTGGAAGAAGACAGTGGTAACATGCTCCACACGGGCAAGTTTCTGCATGAGAGGTTACACTCCTCTAGAGCAAACTGGAGGGAATTCTGTGGAAAAAGTCAGTCTGTGTTTATCAACACTAAAAGAGGGAAAAAGGTCAAAACAAAATATTTTGACAGGAAGACAAAGCCCAGATATGATAGTTTTGCGTTGAGGGTTTTTGTTTTTGGGTTTGGGGCTTTGTTTGTTTGTTTTTCGTAAACACAGGCATTGTAGCATCAAGCAAGACAGAAAATTATCTTAATAACTCTGAATTGGTGTAGGCCGTATCGGTTTATACCTGGAAACAAATATCAAGCTCAAAATATATAAAAAAATCAAATTAATAATCTCTTCTTTCAGGACACTGAAAGTGTCCTGTTTAAACTCCAGTTTGGAGTTTAAAGATGTTGCTTTGAATACACATAAAACTCAGATCTCTGGTTTACTTCAGCCCTCTTGAAATGCCTTGTAGGAAAGGTTCTTCAGGCTTTGCAAGATCAGATGCACACAAATATTTGGCATTCTTACTAATCAAATACATAGCAACAGAAGTTACTAGAAAGAGCACATCCCATCACACCATGTGACAAAAACTATTTCTAAGTAGAATCCTTTTTTAATGGTTTCATTCAATTTCAAAAGTACTTTAAAAAAAAATAAATTTACTCCAGACAAGAAAAAGATCACAATTAGCTACTATGGCTATCATTTTGAAAAGAAAACATTTAGGAACTATTCAAATGATATCAACGTTAGATGAATAATAATGAAAGATTGCAGTAGAAGTGGTTTATTTTACCCCCAAATACTTCTGAAGGAGAGGAAGGAAAATTCGGAATATTTTAAACTCTCCTTTTTTTTTTTTTTTTCTTTTCTATTCCACACAGATACTCTTCAATTTATGGACTGTATTTTTACTTTTCTCCTTTTCCTCTGTATGAACACACTGACTGAAAAAAACCCACCTATGTCCCTGCCTCTTCTCTCACCTTTTGTACTGCTGGCTTAATAGAAAATGTAATTTGTATATCTGTAGATGTTCACATTTTGAAGCGATAAGCATATCTTTTTATATGGTTCTTGACATCCTCTAAGTTTTGAGCATATGTGGTATTTTGAAGCATATCTGGAAAATCTACTGTTGCTATTTTCCTGTCAGACAAGTGAGAATTGATTCACTTGAAACAAATTTCAGGCTATTCCAGCCTGATAAACTCTTCAAGATAGAAGGCACTGCTCTTTCTTTGACTTCTACCTGACTGTAACAAACACAAATATCAAGAATGAATAACAGCTTTAACCTGAACAAGGTTCATTAAGCCATAACCCATTTTTCAAGGCGAAGATTTAAATGCTTGCTGTAGTTCCCAACCAAAGCCTGCTCTAGTTAATAAGGCATAAATAGCCCTGAACTTGGCTTTGAGTCCTGAGAAGGAAGTGGGATCAAATTGATAGTGCTTCTAAACAGCATTTGCCAAGATACTCAGGGCTGCCTTAGGAGAGGGCAGTAGTTGCTAGTGTTTAAATTCTGTTCCCATGGATGTCAATGGCTAAACCCCTATCTCTCTTCAGTCAGGCCTTGAATTTACTCTAAGAGTTCAGTGGAGGTGAAAGAGAGAGACTGGCTTTATGTCAATCAAGCCTGTCGATATTGTTGGAGTTCCCTCAGGAGATCAGCTTCTCATGCTCTGCTACTTTAGATGGACAGATTGTGCAGACACACAGCACAGAACTGCCAAAAGGCTGTTAATAACACCAAAAGCAACACTGGTATTTAAAATAGCCCAAAACCTTTAGAAGGAAGGAGATGGGGATAACAGTGCCCCCTTCTCGAATCTTGCAGCCTCTAAGAAATGTTCCAACTCAGGAAGTGAACTTCAATTAAACTGCAAAATTCAACAACAACAAAAAAGCAAACCTCTAACTAATTCTGAATACATAATTTCCTTATTCTTTCATTCATTGGAAGGCAGATATACTTGAGCTTCTACATATGCAAAAATGTATATATTCATGAGCATGTGCTTCATAACGGAAGATGAAAGCTGTCATTTGCATTCAGTGAATCTTTTTCATTATTTCAGGTGCTCTGAAACTTTTAATGTTTTATGAGTTACTGAGAAAAGCTTGTCCTCCACAGCTTCTGATTCAGTCATATAGCATCATCTGTCCAGCAATGGCAAGAATTACATACATAAAAAGTAAAAACAAGAACATTTTTATGCTCTGTATCTGCTTTTATTATGTATATTTTTGAAGACAGAGTATTTTTTAGCATCTCAGGAAGAGTTTAATCTATTCTTTTCATATTTTGCAAAAATGAAAGTAACATTTTCAGTAGACAGCCTAGTAACATGTGCATTGTGAACATTCATGTGGGTCTTTAGACAGCTCTGTTTTGCTATGTGAAGAAAAATGACGAGAAAGTCATTGGTATGTCAGTGAATGGTCAGTGCACAGTCAATGATCTTTTTCAAAGTATGTTTTAATGAGGAAGTTGGATTAATCTGTTTTTCAGCCTTGGCAAATCCTCCTCCACAATAAAAAACTAAGCACAGTAATAACTGAGTTCACAATTACAAAAAGCATACAAACTGATCAAGCTCTGATAACTATTTTTCTTCCTAACTGCCTTCCAAATTTTAACTATCTTGATAACATCTTCATGTACAAATCACATAGAACATCTGGTTGAAACACCCATGCAAGAACCAATCTCTTTGTCTCCTACAGATCTATCATTTATAGTCTTTAAGAAAAACTTCACCCTATGGTAGCATCAAAGCCATTTTGTAAGGAGATGTGTTTACTCACAGAGTATTTCAGAGAGAGACAAGAAAGACACAGAAGCTCTAGAGAAAGGCAGGACAGAGCAAATTAAAGTTCTAATTCTTAGATGCACGTGCCCAGCAGGACTAAGGTCTTCATAAGTCCTTCAGAGTTTATTTACAAAATGAATTTTGCTGTTGTTAGCTTTGAAAATGTAAAAGTTCCAGGATTCCATCAGTAGAGTGACTCTCTGCTCTAGTGAGTCCACTGGCTTCTAGGAAAGTTCTGTCACGCAATACTTATTCATCTCAAAGTCGTAAATAAATGAAACTCAAATTCAAGGGAGATTATAAAACAAAACCCCTGGCTATTCTGCTCTTGGGAAATGAAGATGAAGGATTACAAAAGACGGTATGTGGCACAAAAGGACAAAAGGACATATAAGGACAAAGTGTTAGCTTAGTAAGGAAACCATAAGTAATGAAGCAAATAAACACTTCATCCTACTCCACATGAAGTTGTTGAAGGACAGAGTAGAACAATACATTTCATCCCAGAAGTCCATGATACAGAATGTGATGTCACAGGTCAGACCCTAACATGTACAAGAGCCAGTTCTTTTAACACAGGTCATAGAATATCCTGAGTTGAAAGGGACCCACGAGGATCATCAAGCCCAATTCCTGGCCTTGCACAGAACCTCAAGATTCAGACCATGTGCTTGTCCAAATGCTCCCTGAACTCTGGCAGGAAGGGGTCACTGGGTTGTCTGTTCCAGGGCCTAACCATCCTCTGGGGGGAAAAAATCTTCTCCTAATATCCAGCCAAAACCTTCCCCATCACAGTTTCATGCCATTCCCTTGAGTCCTGTCACTGGTCACCAGAGAGAAGAGATCAATGCCTGCCCCTCCACATCTCCTCGTGAGGAATTTGTAGACTGCTACAAGGTTTCCCCTCAGTCTCCTCTTCTCCAGGCTGAACAAGCCAAGTGACCTCAGCCTCATACGGCTTCCCCTTTAGGTCCTTCACCATCTTTGTAGATTTGTCCAGTAGGTTTACACCTAAACTGAACGACATGATATTCACTGGACATGTACAGCTGATTGTGAAAGCTAAACAAAGAGTTACCATTGCATGCTAGTTTCTACAACATTATTGCTTTCACATGACAGAAAAGGAAACCAAAGCAACAAATATAAGGCACACATCTATTTGGCTAAGTGAGAAAAAAAAAGTGATTTACTTTTGATATACTGTATTATAGCTTAACTAATTAGCTCTATTTCAACCCTTTGTCTTAAGAAATGGGAAGCAATCCTTTCATCTCCTTCTATAATAATTATTTCTGAAGAGCAAGAGTACACTAGGAAAGAAAAATAATTCTTAGAAGAGAAATAATGCATTAAGCATAAAGTTAGTGCTTCTGTCCTGAGAAAGAGAAATTACTCAGAGCAGGCAGAACAGGTAACCAACCATATGTATATGTTGGAGAAACAGCATGCCAACTTTGAAGTGTGGTTCAGATTTTGTTGCAAACAATCCAAACAATCAAGCTACTACATAGAAAAGTTATGCTTAATAACACTGTTGCAGAAACGCACACAAATATTTGTTAGAACAGATGTGCAACTAAGGTTGCCTTTCCATAAGAAATCGCAACACTCATTTTACTGTTTGTTTCCGTCTAAAGACCTATTTTCCTTTTAAAATTTTAAACAGAAGAGCGGGTTGTGAGCTCCTGATTCTGGCCTATTAAAATGCTCCATTCCAATGTTGCTGATAAGGACAAACTGTTATAACTGTTATAGAAACAGATGCCTCAATATGGTATGGAAACTTAAATCAATCAAAGTAGCAAAACTGAGATTAAAACAGTGCTGAAATGCTGTAATATAATGATATATTTTTATTTTAACAAACTCCATTTCTCAAATAACTCTAGTGCTAGTCTCTGTTGGAGACCATGAATGCATAACAAGCAAATCCAGAATAGAATTAAGAAGTTTATTATTTAAACACACTGCACTTTAACACTGGATTTTGGCTTTATTTTAAACAAAAGGCCTGAATCAGAGCTCACAGAAATTAGACATTCTTAGACATTCTCACTGAATCTAAAGCCACTCTACTAAACCCAAATTTAAATCTGAGGTAACTGTGAGTAAGAGTAGACTCTGGCCCAGGAGTTGTGCCAGAGAAACCAAACCTGATGATGCAGGAAAGTTCTGCCCTGTTGGAGGTCCCCAGTGTAATGCAGAAAAATAGCAGCTGTAGTTCATCCTTTGCACCCAATGCTGTGACAGCTCTTCCCAACCTTTAACTACTGGGTGAAAAGGAAGCTGAAGGAGTGAATTATTTCGCAGTCTTAAAATTTCTCCAAGAGCCTTTACATCAAAAGAGGAGATCCTCTCATTGAATGACTATGCAACCAAACCAACTAGGTATGTTCACCAGTTTGCAGAAATCATTTCACACACCTATGCTCAGGCCAGCATTTTCCACGACTTTTGGATAGGATTCATAATCAACTGAAATTCAGAGCATATTCTTGTAATGTGCTAATTCTAATTACAAAACATAGAATTTGGCTGGGTTATATCTCCTCCAAAAAACACTTTGATAAACTCCCTTAGATTCCTGCCTCACTGGAAAAGCCAAAGAACTGAGACAGTATCATATTTTAAAGAGAATTATTTGCTCCAAGTCTTGAAAGCACTTCACATATTACCTGTGAGATAGGTAATAAATAATATTGAAATGAGTAGATATAAAATGGCTTTTTTGTTAAATAAGCAAGGTCTCTAACTTGCTCAGTTAGCACTCTTAAAAAGTGAATGCTTAGGAAACCAACCCACCTTTCCATATTTAAAGAATTTTTGTGTGGAACTTATGTGCCACATCTTCCCTGTATTTCTGTCATATCATAGTAACTAAGCAAGACACTGAACAAAAAAATAGTCTATGCACCTCTTCTCAAAACTATGTACTTAATTAGTAGAATAAAGATTTATAATAATATAATGGTCCCCTATCAAGAGTTTCTTCCCACTGACAACAGCTGAAAAGTGTAAAGAGTTTTTAAAAACAAATCAAACAAACCTCCAAAATTATATTTCTTATGTTTTTCTATAGATTTTGAAAATACTAATTACTGTCCGGGACTCTGACTTCTATGATTTAAAAAAAAAAAAAAAAAAAAAAGCTTTTTAAAACATTTTGCTGTTTTCAGTTGTGGATTTCTAGATCATGCCTGACTTGCCACACAGACACATGCTGGTGAATAATACTCCAACCCAAGATCTAGCAAAGTTGATGAGAACACTTTTAGTACCTTCAATGGGTTGTGGCACAGGCTCCTAGCCTATGACTCGACTTGGAACTAAATAGGACCGCAATTATTTTGGAGTATCTCTTACAAACTTTGTTTTCACTTCCAGCACTTTTTTTTTTCCATGCAACCACTCACAAATTTCAAGTACTGGTGTTTTATTTGGTCTTTAAACTTAAAGCTGCAATCCCTTCTTATTAATAACAACATGTAAAGAAAGGCAAGACAATGCCTAGCTTGTCATAAGAACCAGTTTTCAGAAAAAAAAATTACACAGCGATGTTCTGCTGTCTTACTGTGTTGTCTCTCATCCCAGAGACGCACTAAAGCCTAAAGTTCATACATTGAGGCAGCGAGGTCTGAGTTGTATCACCATTTTTAAAAAGCAGCAGCCTGACTTCAGTGCATTTACTTCATGCTGGTGTACCACCTGAATGCTCCTCTACCAACACACACCAGCTGAGTGTGTGGTCCCCGGACTCCAACCTGCAGGTAGAAGTAGAGAAAATCTCACCCTCTAAATGTGGATCCAAAACCACTCTTTAAATCCCCCTCTGAGACTGCCCCACGAGCTTTCAGGAAAATTGCGCTTCCTATACCTCTTTGTCCTCTCCCATCTCAGAAGTTATTTTGGTTGGATGAAAATGGAGATCTTGTATTTCTTACTGTTCAATTATTAAGGAACAGCAACAGAGTTGGCTTCATCTGGAAGGCTCAGCGATTTTTAAATGATCTCATGTACCGTAATTTATAATGGAAAATCAGGTACAAATACTGTGAGATGCTTTCTAGTTCCTCTCTAATGGAAATAAAATGAATTCCTGGTAATGGGTGACCCTACTTGCTTCTGTGGTCACCCATTTTACTTTTTAGTGTTCTCTTTAGTAGTCTCAGGAGAAAAGAGCAAATGCAAAGCTTTTATCTGAAGCTGCTTCTCAAAACAATAGCTCTGCGCTTCTGCACTATAAAATCTATTTTTACTGTTCTCATAAACAAATATTATTGATCACAGAGACTTTGCCATTATTCCCACTAAGAAAAATGTACTTGCACTGACAGTCCAGAGATAAAATTGTTAGAATTTATGCAGTATAAAGAATTAATTTTCGTTCTGTTCACAGAGGTCATTTCATGTAACAGTTTAAGGATTTTTTTAATATGTAGTACGCAATTTATGTAAATTTATTTTATTAACTATGTATTAGTTTTTATTATGTATTTATTTAGACAAACCAGAACTTTATCATCACATCATTCATCTGTGTGATACTGCTAGAACTAACACCAGAGGCAAAAAAAAAATCTCTTCCAACATATGTTTTCAATATAAACAAGGAAACCAGGCCAAATGTTTCATGTCAATACAGTGATTTCTTTCCACCAACATAATGATAACTGCTGTACACAGACATTTATTTTTTGTAATTAAGGTTGGGTTTTGGCATTTGCTGCTTATGCTCCAGCACATGTATACTATCAGTGTCCAGAAGAGCTTATGTAACCCAGCGTAATACTCCATGAGTCAGTTATGACCATTAGCTTATTTAATTCACACATACATGTCTAAATAATACTTTTTTTTTCCCATTTAGGGAAAGACACATCTCTTGTGTCTTTGTGAACGGTCACTGCAATAAAAGAATGGTCATATATGTAATGTTAACACTATTTGCAGCTCTACTCAGAGCCTATTAAAGAGTAGCAGTAGAAAATATATGCAATGGGAAAAAATATTTCGTTTGGGTAAAGATGTCCTGTGTGTGGTCAAAGTAGCAACATGACCTTCTTGATATCACACTTGAAACAGTATATTCCTAAAACACTGATTACTGCGGATGCATGAAGTATTCCTGTGTAAACGGGCAAAAAAAAAGTTAATTTTTAACCAGCTATCAATCTTCTAAACAGTTTAAAAATATTCAGAATTATTCAGACTTTTTTCTCTGCCTAACGAAAATCATTTTATTAAAATCAGTTGTAATTAACACACATTCTAATAATGACTACTGGGTACAGCAACAAAAAGTACAACCATTTATACTCTAAAACACAGATGAGCCATATAATTTTGCCACTACTGTGAGAAAGAAGGAAAAGCCAAAGGGAAAATTATTTTTATGGTTACTGCCCTTCTTTCATTTTACTCTTCTGCATCCACTTAAAGGTATAAAGTGTATGCCCTAAAATGAGTGAGTTTGCTAAGAGTATTGCCAGCTTCTTCCCTTCTGTGCAGGAACAACTTTAAAAAGTGGATTTGACCCTGACTGGTACAGGTTATGCAGCAGAAACCATTTACAAGACAGTGACTGACTGGCTTTTAAAAGCAGGAGTCCATTTTGTTGTGGTAGAGAAAAGACTTGGACAGAATAATTAGTGTACCACAAAACCTCACTGCATGATTTTACCATCTTCTTCTGGAAATGGGCCCAAGGAGGGAATACTTTAGAAACAACGCATGGCAGCAGAACATGCACTGCAGACTGTGCAGCACCCACGGGACAGACCCATACCCCTCACAGCTCCAACTGGGTGCACTGGCTGCTCCTCATGCCAACTTCCAAGAAGAGCCTGAAAGACACACATTTTTGGGTGCTACTGTGCTGAACGTCAACTGCTCCCCTCCCCAAGTGCCTGCAGGCAGGGAGCAAGTGTGTCACTGGCAAGTGTGTGTTGAAAAGGACATAAACAAAAAAGTATGTGGGAAAAAAAATGCCAAGTAACTCCCATTTTCTTGAAGGGCAAGAAGGCAGCAAGGCCCTGTAGCATGCAACCACCTGAAGCTCCTGCCAGGACATGGAGGTTTTGCAGCAGATTAAAGTCTCTTCCTTCAAGGCAAAATTGTACCTGTGATTTCCATAACAGAAGACTGCATAGTGCTTTCACTGGGAATTTTCCACTAAACTATCTATCTATGATTACACTTTATCCAAGGGAAAGACAAAATGAAATTATAATCTTTTCCCAAGAGAATGGAATATCTCACTCGTACTTCTTAGCTCTTTTCAAAAACGTGTTGATGATGATACCAACACTAAATCTAATGTGCTATGACATAAAAATTCTATCCCTTGCAGCTTAAAAATCTTTTATTATCATCTGAGACAATATCCTAGAATATTAAATAGATAACATTAAACCCTTTTGAAATTTTCAAATGCAGAGCTCTCAGATGAGGGTAGACAAGGAAGCAAACTTGCATATTAGAGACTGAGTGACAGCCTAACCCTTAACTCTGTGTAATACATGTCTCAGAGGTTGTATGAAGGTCATACTAGATCCTACTTTGCCATGCACCCAAAAATTACAGAAAGGATAGGATTTCAATGCTAAGATTGGCAAAGCAAAAATCAGTCCTCTACTCTTTCAGTTAAAAATACTGGAATAACGTGAACAGGAGCAAGCCAAGCACAACAAGGGAGAACAGGTGAAAAGGAAAAAAAAAATGTATAGAAATATGCAAAGCAAAACACTTTAAGAAAATTAAGGGAAAACCAGGAAAAGAACAGAGAGGAATGCTTCTGAATCGCCCTTGAAAATGTTCTAGCTTCACAGAAAAGCAAATGCCACTCATGTCCTTCTCCATTTCTGGATGACAACAGGGGCCTTCAAGCACAAAGATTGCAGCAAAAAAATAAATTCTAACTGCCTAAATGTCACTGCCTATAGCAAGCAGAATGACAGAAGGTTATAAAAAATTTAGTTTTATCTGAAAACAGAGAATGAAGACCTGTTCTGTTGCATTATGAGGAACCCACTAAGACTGTGGCTAGTTTCAGAGCAATTGCATGGCATCAAACAGAAACAGAACAGGGGAGACTGTTGAGTCTCCTCGACACAAAAAATACAAGTTTCTTATATCAAAGTCAGTTTATCTCAAAATCTGCAGATGAACCAACAATTAGATGCCATGGGGAATACAATTAGAGATGACTACATAAAATGAAAAAGCAAGGACCCCTCTTCCACATAAATTACGAGAAACAGTAATACGACAAAATCCAATAATTCTTTAAGGTTTTGTCCCCATCTGAGTGGGATCCTTCCTTGGCTTACAGGCATGTGGATGCAGCCATGCTGGGATGATGAGTCTGTGTGCAACTCTATTCAAAGCATGATTACAACTCAACAGCAGTATCAAAGTGTAGTCTGACAAAAGCCCTTTCCAGCTGATGTGAAACAGCAATTTTCTTCAGAGCAAATTATTTCATGAATCAGCCAGCAGGGAGTGACAACATTCTGCTGCCAGTGACTAAGTATATGACCTCTGGGCTGTAATTCCCATCAGCTTAAGAAGAGCTCATTGAAAACATGATCATATTTTTCACTCTACTGTTAACAGAGATGCTAATATGGCTCTCTTTCCCTTCTTTCTTCTTCTTCTTTTTTTACTTTTTGCCCATTTTATTGCTTGCAGTGTAGTATTTCCCTGGAGATAGAGGACAAAGTCTAGAACAGGTTGCTAATAAAAATTGAAGACAACACAGCAGAGTAAGAATTAAAGGGCAACAACTTTTCTACTTGCCTAGCAGAGACCACATGGCTTTCTCCTGCCATGAGAAGGCAAGTTAGTACTGAACCTTGCAAACTGATAAGAGACAAACATACTGAGGTGAGAGGGAAGAAACCTTTTCGAGAATGCTTACTGGTACACGTGCAGAGACAGCGGAAAAATCCCAGTCCTGAAAATGGTCACAAGAGTTTAAATGAAGGGCAAAGGTAAAGACTGAGTAATGAAAACATGAATACTGCCCAAATTACCAAATGTTCTCCAAATACTTCAGCTAGGATCCACACACAAATAAAATTTCTAGCTAAAGAACCACAACAGACTGATGTCAGTATTAATGCTACTGAACTAACGCAACAGCAGAATACTGTACTGCCTTATGAGACTTGATTGTAAAAAAAACCATGGTAGAAAGTGCTTTATTTATACCTTTAATAGATAGGCATTCTTAACTTCAGTAGAAGTGTTTAGGAGAGGAATAATAGAACCCCAGAGTTTATTTAGCATTGGGATTCTGTTTGACTGTTGATTCTAACAAGAGCCAAAATCAGTGGTTAAAAAAACCTGTCATTAAGCTACATTTTTTATTCGTATGCAGTACAGTTCCACTTCCTGGGCTGTTACCAGTGGGGAAAGACAAAGCCTCAGACTGTAAAACTCTTACTCTGAATTGAGAAGGACACACTTCTCATACTGATAATCAGTGATACTGAGACTCCATGCCAAAGGTGTAGGAAGCTGTATTGAATAGGCCAGCATGAACTTGTTGGTGGAGCAGAAGAAGGAAAATGCAAGATTTCTCTGTCTCCACATCTGTCTGAGGTGCCCTGAGAACTGGCCTACTTGGAAACGTGCCAAATTTTGTATTCAGTGGGACAGAGTCATATGAGATTTCCTGGAAACTTACTGGTCAGCTACATGGTACGTGCACAGGCTTGTTAACCAGCCTGGGCAGAATATATTACCTGGACAGAAATACAAGGACATGTGACATCAGACGCAACCACAGTGACTCAGGGCTCAGCACAGCCTGTTTGCAACAGATTGCTCTGGTCCTGGATAAGCAAAGATGAAAGTGCATTTGGGCAAGAGCTTCTGCTTTTAGGATGCCTGTGGGCCAAACCAGAATAATGTGACACATTTGCTCCAGGAAGGCAAAAATATAGTTACTTGAAATGGTCAACTCAGACCAAACTAGCTTGCTTTTATCTCATATTTACATTACGCAACATGTACCAGTGCAGTAGGATTAGGGTATAAGCACGCCTATGTAGTTCTCAAGCTGTGTCATGCCATGCTGCTTTAAGGTAACTTCAGCTGCCACCTTCTGCATCCTTAATAAGATGGGGGTTTTTATGGTGCTCATCACAGACTTTGTTTGCAAACACCTTACAAGCACTAATGACTTCATTCTCCCAGTAGGTAGTGAATTATTTCCTTTGTTTCACTAAGAGATGAGCTGCAGCGTGGGGATAATGCAAGTTGTCCAGTGTCACACAGACACTGAGTACAGATCTCCTGGGTTCCTGTGCAGATTTATTCACAAGATAACCATTCTAAAATAGCTCTGCCTAGCTATTTTCTCAGCCCCATTTCCCACTTTACTCTATTTCAGGAAAAATCTCTTTCACCTATCCAAGTTTGCAATGACACCATCATCTCGCTAAAAGGCTTCATTGGAAGGCAGCTTGATCTACACTGCTCATGAAAATTGAGCTTGTAGTGACAGTAAGGACTGGATGCAATTACAGATGTACACACAGACACTTCTCTGTGTGTGTTTGTGTCTCTGCACATAGCATATATGCATATACATATATATACTATCAGGTGTCTTAGAGCGCTATTAAATATAGAATACCAGAACAATCAAAGTGCAGTTATCTAAAGCTTCCAATAAATGTGCACTATACACTGTAATATTTAGCTATTCCAGGTTAACACTCCTATCTATATCCCTAGAGGGCAATGTCACCTAACAGGTTGTGCTCATGTCCCTGTCACCTTCATATGAAGTCAAAGATGATGTTATTGTGAAGACAAACAGAACTAAGCCCATACTTAATAAAATTTTATTTATTTAAGTATAGGCTTGTCCCTTTTTACTTTCAAGAAGTTTTGAAGGCTGATTTCAAGAACAGCTTGATTGTCCAAAATTTACCTCCCTTTACAAACCTCTGTGATTATCCTACCACGCCCTTATGTCAAATAGCGTAAGGCACAAGTAAAGAGACAGTTCAAGCCACTATGGCCTTAGAGAATAGCATGCAGAAATCTGAATTGCCTGCACAAGGGAAACTTGAAGGAAAACAGAGTGCTCGTTTTCTTGCCTGTGTTTATTGCCTTGCTGTTTCTCATTTAGTGTTCTTTTTGCAAAGTTTCCTGTTGGCAAGGCCCAGGTTTATTCTCAGGTCTCACTCCACATCTACTCTGAACGCTGTTCAGTTTGCATGCTATGGCTCTGACAACTCTGGTGTACATAATGTCAGTGGTCTCTTCTTGTCCAGGTGTGAAATGAAACCCCTTACTTCAATGTCAATGTTCTACCTCTGAACAGAAAATGATGCTTGGGTTGTGAAGTTTCCCAGCAAATCTGCTGACAGTATGACTGCAAGGGAAGCTGTGACTGTTCAACATCTTTTAAAAGCAGAATAATTCCATGTAATTGCCTTATTGATGGATTCAGCAGCCTGAATTAAGCCTCTAAAATATAAAAATGAAAGCTTCTGTTGTTTGCTTCCTTTTTGTTTTAAATGACTGATAATTATTTCACAAATGTCTTCCCCTGACATTTGATTTGCCAGATAATACACAAACATACAGTTTCTAATGGGTTTTCTGGCCTTTTAACCTAATTTCTTTTCTCATTACTTTTCATTTTATTTCTAATTCTGATATAAAATCTATTTTCCAGAAGATTTTTGCATGATCTGAAACTTCCTCACTTTAATAACATACAGAGTGGTATTTTAAAACAACTACAAAGCCAAGATCAATTATAGCAGAGAAGCAAAATCAACCCACATTTTTAACTTTTCTCTTTCATGTTGAACTCCTTTGCACATGTTCTCTCCAAGAAGGTTCCAATGTTATGATGAAAATGAATAATTATTTTGTGTATGTTAACCTTTTACAAAATTTGCGATGTGAAAACAGTTGAGTGAGGAGAAAACAAGAGAGTTCAGCATAAGAACACTTCAATTTTTCTGTCAAGCTACCAGCTGGCATAGTTACTCTATTGTAAAGATTTATTAGCTAATTAACAATTAGGCAGATCACAGATTAAGAAATGAAAATCATATCTTTTACATTTTTATAACACAGAAAAGGGAAATAACAGCTAAAACTTGAGAGACATGTGAGTGTGCACAAAAAAAAAGAAAGAAAAAAATCTCAATATTTAAGGGAAGAGAAATAGTGAGTAAGAATTCCAGTACACCCACTAATTGCAGTGGCAGTGACTAATAAAGTCTGGTAATATATTTGCTATAACACCATTTACAATCTTTTGAAAAAAGCAGGTTGTATAGCAATTGTCCTGAATGTATCCTTGGGATTGTACTAATTTACTTAAATGTCATCAGCGTGAAGAATTAAACTGTTTTTTTTTGTTTGGCTCAGCCAGTATAAATCTGTTGAAGTCAGTGGTACCTTACCATTTTTGGCCTTATGGCACTCCAGGTCCACCCACCACTTCATTCATAAATGCACGAAAACGCAGGTCATCTTTCTAGAGAAAACTGCTTAAAAGTTTAAAGGACAAGTGCCTTTTGTGTCCTTTGATGGAATCCTACATGACTCAGAAGAAGATGTAATTTTTTTTTCCAGTCAAGATTCTCAATATGTTATCTGTATATCATTCTTTACAAAGACTTACCATGATTTTCTAGCA
Organism: Pseudotriccus pelzelni; assembly: GCA_035584735.1. Taxonomy (NCBI): domain Eukaryota; kingdom Metazoa; phylum Chordata; class Aves; order Passeriformes; family Tyrannidae; genus Pseudotriccus; species Pseudotriccus pelzelni. The sequence continues at coordinate 39,815,120 of JAWMRA010000078.1, read as the reverse complement.
CTATATTAAACAAATTAAATGCATTTTTATATTGCTACATTATTCAAAAGATTGTTCCCTGCTCTAAGACTCAAAACAGAGGAAATCTTCTGAAAGAGAAGTCTAAAGAGAACACATCCAATCTGCTATTTAACCTATTTTTCCCATTCTGAAGTCTTTTTTTTTTGGAAGGTGTGGCTCTGGGTAGAAAGGATAATGCAATAATGATCTTCAAGCAACAATACCCGTATTGTAAAATTGCAATTTATTCAGATGTCCTTTCCAGTGTAGTCTAAAGAAATAACCTGACATGCTAACAGACAGGTTTCTATTTAAGCAAAAAAGAAAAAACAGAAGTCCTTAAGAAACAGCCTCTAAAAACATGGTTTTGACTCTTCTCCCTGAATTCCACTGACAAAAGTAATGAGTGAGGTGACAGGAAACCTGATATTAATTCTGCAAGTTCTAACTAGATGTGCAGGAGATCTAAGCCCAAGGAATAGAGCTCAAATGCAGAGCAAATAGGCAATTATTCCGAGCAGAAAAATTTTGTGCCTGATGATGACTTGCCTGTCTCCATTCTCTGGTGGCGGCTCTACAGAGACTGTAATCGTCTATGTTGATGCTTGTATTCAATCTTAATGCCTGATACTGAGTGATGGGAAGCTGTAGGGATTCTTGCAAGATTCACCGTTAATGGGTTTAACTCAATTGGCACGTCTGCTGGGATATTTCATAAATACATAACCTATGCTATGTGATTGGAATAATTAAATAGAATCACGCAGAGCACACATCTCGACACGACACTTATGGTTCTACAACTTTAGCAACCTTCTGCTTTACCTGAAGTCACTAATTTTTTTTTTAAACAATAAAATCTGCTAAGAGGATACGGAATTATTTCCCCTCTTTTGCATGCAGTCATGCACACACACAGTTCCCGCCTTTGCAATCTGAGATTTTGAAGGAATCCAGCTTTCAGAAAGCAAATTTTTGCCATATGATGCGAAGGTCACAGTTCTCCTCTAGTGTCTGTGTGCACCATTCTATAGTACAGATTCAAGCTACACCCAGAAAACAAAAATTTCTGTCAGAAAGAAGATACAGATTTTGCAGGAAAACATTTTGAGAAAGAAAACCCTGCTGCAAATGTGCTTTTCAAGCAGCTTAAATCTATCCAGCTGTTCTTTTTTTCCCCCATTATTCTTTTGCCTCTTGGTCCTCTCTTTTCCAAATGCAACATCTGCTACCTTTGTTAGCATATGACATGCAAGAGGTTTATTTGTATGTAGGACCTCTCTACAGGTAATGCAGTTGCTGTAGTTTCTGACCTATGTGAACACTGTCATTTGCAGTGGACTACAATCATTGATATGAATGGACTTTCATGACATGGATCTCAGTGATGCACCAGTAGCGATTTTCTCAGTATTTGCCTCTTTTGCATTATTGTATTAAACAAAAAGGGGAAAGTGACATAGGGTCCACCTCAGGGAAGGGTGTTCCAATGTACTGTGACAGATGATTCAGGCATGGTGACACTATGCATGGGTCCTTGCTCTAAACCTATCTTCTTTCTTTGTACAATCTTCCCAGTTGCTTCAAAATTAAGGAAGCGTACTAAACAAAATATACGTTCAGATGTACAGGACTACCACATGACGCAAAGTGTTCCCGCTCAGTCCGTACGAGAGAATCCCATGGGTTTATTCAGTTTGCTAATAACCACCTTGCTGCAAGACATGACAACGCAATCGTCATTTCCAACGCCATCAAAGCACGCGGCTGAAAATTACTTTCTGAAAGCTGGATCTCATCAGATCTTCTCGTAACAGTTTATATGACTTTTCTGATGATCAATATGAACGAGAGAACATTGGCCCCAGGAACTGCATAAGGGTAAGGTTGACAAGCAAGAAGCCAGCCAAATCAAACAAGGAAAATCATACCATTTCAGTTTTAAGATCAAATTGACAAGGGGTTGTGTTTGTTTTTAATAGTCATGCTTAGTTAATTCCCTTCAATTAGTAGTTGCTGAAACTTTAGTTTGAAATAAAAAAAATCATATTACAAAGTAACTGAACAATGGTTATTACCAGTTAAGTCTTTCAGATATGCAACTATTCAAATCCACCAAGCACCATTCTGACTATATTTTCATTACTTGGATGAAATTGCTGATAGAACAACTAATTTTTTTGTAACGTCACCCGCTACTTCATTTACAACTTGTATTTCAAAAGGAAAGTGTGTGTAAGGTAACTTGTTCAACAGTTTCACTATTCTTCATCTCAAATAGTTGCCACTTCAATTTTTTCCTCCTTGTTTAGTGAGGATACTAGTACAGGACTGAGAATAAGCATGGAATCAAGAATGCAGTTCAGGACTGGTCTCATTTCCAAAGTACATGCTCTCTGAAACGTGTATGCTTTGTTTTAGACACAGCCAGGACAGAAATAAAGATCCAGATACAATAAAAGTTCCCATTTTTAGAGAACCATGAAAATGCATATATTTTACAAAACTCAAAGCATAAAACCAAAAATTCCAATATTCATCTCAATACTCTCTGCTGATTCCCTCCTCCAATTCTCCTGAATGAGATATTTGAAGATTCTGGGCTCTTCAGCACTCTATCACATGACAAGTTAAGAAAATGCCTCTTCATCCTTACAACCTTGCTGTAGTGCATTCCACAGCAGCTCTCACTTGGACATCTGATCAAATTCCCTACCAGTCCAGTTTTCCCTATTGCACTGAATGACTCCATATTTGGTGACATTGTATTTTCCATTACACTTATTTCCTGACTACCTAATTGGTTCACTCGAGTCCTACAACACTCAATAAGTCAAGAGTAAAAATCTTGACTAAAGATATCTTCATGTTTCAATAACCCTGATTCCAGCCATAGAATAATGCAGAGGAAAACCAGCAACTACAACAACAACAACAAACCCGGCCCGTAAAGGCATAAATGGACCATTTTATTCCTATAATATTATAGTACGGGGCTGAACATCCTATCATCACCCTCACCATTATTATGGGCTTGAATTACTAGGACACAAGGGAGTCTATTGTATTGTGTTCCCTACAAGGAACGAACGACGCGTTTACTACTGAAGTACAAAACTAGAGACAAAAGACGCATAAGACAATATTTGGCAGTGTTCTTTATGCAGAGATAATGTAACTTGTTGGTTTTCTACTAGCAGATAGAAACTTTGCAAACAGAGTTTTAAGGATGGACCATCAAGAGAAGAACTGTAATAGACGACTTAGAGGTGCTTATGCATTCTGGATACGTACTACACAGAAAAAGAAAAATAATGCACATTTTACAAGAAAGATGGACCAAGAAAAAGGTATTACAATCCAAATGAAAGTTTGTTCAAACTCATGTTCAGGACCATTGAAATATCTGAGGTTTCATTGCTTGACCATGATACACGAAAGTTTTGTGATTTTCATTCAGGAGAGAAATGCTATGAAATCATATCCCTTCAGACAGAAAAACAAATACTTTGGAGTAAAATGAAATACTGCACTTTTGTCTAGTTCCAAGTTTTCTGTTTGTTTTCAAATGTTCTCTCCTTGTTCTCAGTTTTCTTTCTTATTTCAGCTTAAAAGTTCGCTTCTTATTTTTAAAGGGGAAAAAATCAGCACTTCTTTTAGAGGCTGGCAACTCTTCCTGAGTTCTGCAACTTGTGCCCTTGTCTAGAGATATTTAACTTCGACTTCAACTTCTCCCTCTTTGAGTGACAAAATGAAAATTAGATCAAAGTAGCTGGAGTTCAGCATTGTTGCTGTTGATACTTTCTTTGTGAATTCTTTCTCTTACCATTTTCACCCAAAGAGTTCTTTCAGTTATTCCCACTTTTTTTCATCAAAACATTTAATTTTTATGTATCTGCAATATATCATGCTGTAGAGTTTTGTGGCTATTAAAGCACAAATAAACATATGAAATAAAAGAAAATTAAGTTCTTAAATATTTCACAATTTTTTTTTTTTGTTTTTTGGCACTTGGGAACTAATTCTAAAATTAAAATTGAACAAAGAACTATTTGCTATTCCCTGTGTTGCTCTGGAAACAACAAAAGCAAAGGGTGGCACACACATTCATATGCACACACTTGAATTCCACATCTATATATCCAAATACCATCAACATTCAAAATGATTCAGTAACCATCTACTGCTTGTGTCACAACTGTATAGTAAGAAGCACAGAAATAAGAAAAATCTCAATAGGTGATTATTCAATTATCACTAGAAGTGGTGGTAGCAGTGCATGCATACTGTCTTGGAAAATACCAAGATAATATCTATGCCACAGAGAGTACACAATCTAAATTAGAGAGACAATATAATGAGAAACACATATAGCCTTTGGATAGCACATTTGCACATAAATGAATTGAAAATAACACATATTCCATAAAAAACATTTCTTGGTTGTTTTTTTTTTTGTTAACTCCTCTTAATTGACACATCTCACCACGCTGCAGCATGACTGCTAAATTTGCAAAGATATTAACACCAAGAAATTTTATGTAGGTGTTTATTTCTGCTTGTAGCATGCATTTAAGAACTGTGAGAAAAAGATGAGGCTAGGCCAGATACAAAATTCTTGGCAGCCTATACATTTAATGTTAGTAGTTAAAAAATCAGCTTCTTCAAACCTGAGGCTGAGATCCGCTCCTGTCTTTCCCATTTTAGGTCAAGCTGCTAAATACTATTTTGATTTCCTACTTAAATCACATATGTTATAATAACCCTGAATATTCCTTTACTGCACCTTCTGTAAGTGGGGTAACCCAATATTCGTTGATTTGATACTGGTAACAGGCACCACCTACAGTAGAACATCTGGTGAAACAATCACTATTACTGTAGTGGTACATTATATCTCAGTACGAGGTTTTTGTGTTCACAGCACAAAGTAAAGAATGTTTATTACAGAAAAACTACCAACTTCAAGCCAAGCATGCTGCGTTATCGCATATTTTATTACAACTTGTGATACTGGACTGTGCTCAGCATGCTCATCTGCAAACTGGCTTTCTGAGGGAGGAGATGGAGGAGTCTCATCTCTCTGCCAGAATGAACTGTAAGAGAGAGGCATTACAGCTAAGTCCATAATAAAAGATTGCATTACAGTTCAGGTAATTTTTTATATTCTACTGCATTCAGTATTTAGTTTTAATATTGAACAAGTTACTTTTCTCTCTCACTGACAGGTTACCACCTCTCCAAATCACTTTTTAAGAGACCTGGAAAAACTTACACTGCTCTTCCTTTTGCTCTGTGCAATCAGAACCAAATTTTTGTTGAAGAGAAGAACACATAAAACACCAGACCAACACTTACTGTAGGTACAATCAAAGTTAATTTTCTGTGGAGTTCATGGGGGAGGCTTCTCAGAACGATTTTTCTAAGCAACACCTAACGCTACAGAGATGGTTGCCACCTGCTTCTGCCAGAGTCTGCCTATCAACCAAACTCAGCAGGTTTTACTAGGGACAACTGTTATATTTTGCTGCCAGTAATATCATGTTTCCTATGAAGTTTATATATATGCTGGGTGAAAACCCTGCTAAAGGTATGTGTTCTCTCTCCAGAGGCAGGGAAAATGCAGCAGAAGGACCTAAACATACACAGAGCAAATGATGGAACCACACCAAGAATAAAGGAGCCCTTTGCCATCAGCTCTATGCTTTCTAAGCAAGATCCTCTCGTGGTACTGAACTTCAACTTTTCTGAAGGAATTGTTTCACCTCAAAACACATATGGGCATTACAGACTTCTACATGTGAGCTGTTCCTCCTGAGATTCCTCTATAATCAATTAAGGACAAAAGAGCAGCTTTGTGACTTGGGACATATAACCAATTTCAGGAGAAGATGAAACACAAATTGATAATGCCTATTTACTTCCATTAACTGTGAGAGGAAACCAGATGATGTAGTAAGATGTAAGCTTCTACATCCAGCTTCTGGTGGCTAAATTCACTCTCTTGAGCCTGCAGATTAGAACTGATACTCATAGAAGTACTTATCAAAATGGAATGAGATTTGATCTTTTTTAAACTTTCTGTCAATACTATAAAGACAGCAATACACTTAATATAATATACTGATCATGTTAAAATATGTAAAAAAGAAAAAAAAGGGCAGTTAAATCATAAAATCAGCTAAGAAAGTAGGTAATAGTGCTTTACATATGGAAGTTAGTGTTTTTGATAGAAAAAACCAAAGTTTCTTGGCTGCTTGTTGATGACATGGTAGGAGTTGCTGTCATCGATTTATATCAATGCAAGGGGCAACTTAGGCTGGAGTATTATGTCAGGTCATCCTACTGTAAACAAAATTCCTTTTCCAAAGCCAAAAGGAAAATGAACCTTGATTTTATACATTAAATGTATGTGTGCATGTGTGTTGGTGAGAGAGTGTGTATGTGTATCAGCTCGCTTTAATATCAAGTGAAGCTGCTTATGCACAAGGACATTCTCTTCTCTTCTCTGCCTGTGTTACACCAATTTATCCTCTAGATAAACAGGTCTTATTTCTGACACAGTAATGCACAAATGTGAATGAGAGTTCACAGAGGAGGATTCCTTTCAGTCTTCTTTGTTGTGCAAAACAAAAAAGGGAACCTAAAGGAGAGTGTGACTAAGACTCCAGTGTATGTCTCTTTTTGCCTTGTCTGTGAAAACTGTCCTCACCACATAGACGGGTGAAAGACAAAAATAATGACAGAAATTAACATTGCCTCATTTTCTCTACCTACAGAAGATACTCATATTTGATCCACACTGTGGGCTCAGTCATCATCTTCAGTCCCTTACTTCTCTTAACCATTCACTTACTTGCATATCACATCAGTCCAGCATAACAGATGATTTCATTAAAAAGGCTGAGAAATAGAGAAGCTTGCTGGTCTGGCCTGGAATTTGGAAAGAAACTCAATTTAAAATCAAAAGGAATTTAAATGTCTCTGGATATGACACTGCTGAAAGAAACACTGCTGAGTCTCTCAATTTATTCCACCAAGAACTTTCAGGTTAATATATATTAATGTATTTTTTGTAGGTCTGCAATGCACGTTTGATTTGTTTCTCCTAGAAGCAATTTAAATTTAAATTCCAAAGCTGTAGACATCTGAAGAATGCTTAGATTCCCTTAATCATGGCAAAACACCATATACAGGGAATAAAAGAAGCCAACAGCCTGCACAGAGTCTGTTTAGAGAAGTAGACAATTGATAGCAGTAAGGTGGAATAAAAAAAGAAAACAAAAAAATCCCCAAAAAATCCCTTAAAACTTTCAGATAGATTATTAGACCCAGCAGGCTTGATTCTGGTGTTTAACCAACACAGCCAATTACATTCAGCATAAGAGTTGAGAGAGGAACAAAAGCAAAGAGACCTGCTTGAGGCAGCATCTCAAGTAGTGTGTCCAGCTCTGGGCTTCTCAGAACAAGAGAGACATGGAACTCCTGGAGTGGGTCCAGTGAAGGGTAACAAAGATTATTAAGGGACTGGAGCACCTCTCTTACAAGGACAGGCTGAGGGAGCTGGGCTTGTTCTGCCTGGAGAAGAGATGACTGGGAGGGTTCCTTAACAATGTCTGTAAGTATCTGAAGAGAGTGTGCCAAGAGGGTGGCGCCAGGCTACTTGTTCTCAGTGGTGCCCAGCAACAGGACAAGAGGCAATAGGCAGAAATGATGCACGGGAAATTCCACCTGAACACGAAAAAGAACTTCTTTACTGCGTGGGTAATCGAGCACTGGAACAGGTTACCCAGAGAGGTTGTGCAGTCTCCCTCACTGGAGATATTCAAGGACCTTCTGGATGAAATCCTGTGCAATGTGTTCTAGGATGACCCAGCTTGAGCAGGGAGGTTGGACGAGATGACTCACCGTGGTTCCATCCAACCTGACCCATTCTGTGATTCTGTGAAAGCTGTCTTCACATTCACAAGCCTACTCTGACCCTCCTTTGAATTAAGGAAGATGGTGGACAGTAAGCTGCAGTAAGCATTTCATCTGCAGTGGGCAAAGATTGTGAGCCAACAGCTCTGCTCCATGGAGGACAGGGTTTGTTTTTGACTATTTCCACAAAATTTGAACCAGTAGAGACAGCTGTGCCCACTGGGACTCCTCTGTCATGACAGGGATCTCTGGCCTCCAGCTGTCAGAGGAGGCAAAGCAAAAGTATAACTGTGGGAGCGGTAGGAGATGCTTAACCCCTACAACCCCTGGTAACAATCACCATATGCAGAACACCCAACCAAGGAACACTCTTTGGGGAAAGGTGTAAGCTGGTTTTTTCAGTTTGACTCGGGATACCTTTTTACAGTGACATACAGGAGTAGGTGTTGACACCTTCCATGTCAACAAAGGAAAGTCAGGTCTACTTATCCTGGGTTTCCTTATCTTCATGCATTTCACAACACTGGCCACTGATGTAATGGTGTTTCACAAATTTATGCACAAAAGGGTGTAAGGTGTTAATAACAAAAAGTGGCAGGTTTCTCACTGGTCTATTTTTGTTTCAGCTTTTTTTTTTTTTTTTTTCCGAAAAACTAAAAATCCTACTAAAATAACTTTCTTGTCTTTCACTCTCTTTACTAATTAGATTGGCTAGCAAGTGACTTCTCGGTAACTGAGAAATTCCTGTCTTCCAGACTTTACTAGCAACACCAATTAACACAATGGGAAATATAAATATTTCTACCATGCAAGTGATCATTGCAAGGCAACTACACTCTGTTGATAGGGTGAACGATGAGTCCCAATACCTCTGCAAGTTTCTACTCTCCAGCAATGCAAAAAAAAAAAAAAAAAGGAATTGGAGAAATGCTTTTTTACCTTTTTCAAGAAAGAAAAGCTAAATTCTCACCGAAAAAAAAGTCCCCAAACCGTATTTGTCAGAATGTGAAAATGTATTAGAGATGTAATGTTTATTAGCTTCTATTTAGCATCTTCCTCACACCAGGGAACTTCATAATAAGAAGCAGCTGAGGAGAAATCAATGCTGGCCTCCATGGATGTTCTGTATTCATAGGGATGGCTCCTCTGATTGATTTGTTGGCAACATGAGATAAAAATAATTTAAATTTTTAAAAAAAATAGCTTAATGAGAGCTAAAGTCTATATGAGAGAAGAGTGGGATACTAAAACCAAAACAAGGAATAGATCCCTAACAGCTCCTCTAACCTTGCTTTATTAACGTATTTTGTACATGGACAGGAACAATGGAAGGAGAATGGCTTCTCCCCTAAATTTGACCTGCTGAGGTAAAATAATAAGATTAAAACAGCTTAGACATTGCAGAGTACAAGAGGAACTATTTGGCTGAAATCATAGAAGAGAGGCATTTATTCTTCCCCAGTTTGTAAACTAGACAGCCTCATTCTTATTCCTTTATGCTTTCTTATTTCTTATGGGAGACATAATAATGTCTCCTTACTTGCACTGCTGCAAAGCTAATCCTCCAAGCGTGCACACAGCACTGCTGGGATGATGGAAGTGTGCACAGTAGCTTCAGGTCAATCCAGCACCTGACACTACCTTCAGAACATAGTCCTCCCCAAAAGAAATACTTCTCATAACTACTAAGACACATACAGAATGCCCTTTTCCTCTGTCATACAGAATTCCACAGGCTGTACTATATACATGTATACTTGATAGCCCTAGATACCTATTTTAGCAAATGTTTAAACTGGGAGCCTGCATCTGAGGAGGACCTGGAGCATTTACAAAGGTATAGATGAATGAAGCTTGAAACTGGTATGAAACACAAATTACACTCAGTATGAACGATATGAAACATAAATTCAGCTCAGTGCCACTCTCCATGTAAAAAGCTAACTATGGGTGGGCAATCTTCTGATGCATATTTTCTTTCCAATCTCTCCATCTCTCATCTGCACCACAGATCTCTGCTGTATATCCTGACAGTGCCTCGTGTACAGAAACTCCTTTGAGATCAATGAAACTTTTATTCATAGAAGAGGCAGGGAATGAGCAACAGAGATCTCCGAGGTAGATAAGTCTTAAAAATCAAGTTCAAGGAAGGTGAGTTTGCCTTGTGTGACTGCTAGAAGATTTATTTCAGGCTTTATACAATTCACTGAAAGCCAAAGGTCTGGGGTATTACCTGTCACTGCTTTTAAAGGAACACTGAATTAATTTCATCTAGAGGCAGACCATGCAGCTCTGTACACTGTCCAGTAAAGAGAAGTCACTACTGTCATCCAGGACAGACACAGAGTCAGTGTATAGATGCACTGAGGTGTAAAAGTTTCAAATCGAGGGGGATTCTCAAACCTAATCTATAGCTGTGGCACTTAGTCTGAAGTACTTTTGGCAGAAAAGAATCAAGATATAACACTTAGGCTTAACAGCAGAGGACTTGTCTTTTGTCTCCTGGTGGTGGTTAAGTGGCAGAACAGAGTTGGTTATAATGCTAAGTGCTTTCATCCATGCAGGAGTACGCCTCTCTCTATTCCTCACAATTTCCATTTGTTTGCTCTCCAGGATCAAGTATATTTTCCCAATACATGACAGACTTATCGGGGAAACAGAGCTCTCATGAGGATTCATACCTTACCATCACTGAGCCAATCCTAGTATTTCATACAGACTTCCCAGGATCACAGCTGCTGTAAAACACTGAGCAAACTCTGAAGGACACCAAGATTAGGACATCAGCTGACAACACCACCAGAACACCGAGCAGAAATTTTGCTTTAAAGACTATCTGTTTACGTGATTCACTTTGTCTCAAAGCTTTGCAGTTAGATAAATGTGTCTTTTTTCTTCATCTGAGTTAGTACATTCCAGTACAACATCATAGTGTCTTCATCTCATCTCTTGCAACTCACCACTATAATCAAAATGTTAACATGAATGACCCAGAACGCATTGCAATCACTCAGCATCGACAGAAAACTACCTCTTGTCAGGCCACATGGGATTACAAGGTACAAAAGAGCTCTTAGCCGTGAAGGACAGATATTCCAGCAAATACACTCTGCTAAACATCCACCTACAAAAGTTAAAGCTCTTCATCACACAGCTCTGATCATACACATATTACCAAACTAAAAAAAAAATGCCCTTTGCATTTTATGCTCTGCAGCATGCTTCCATTGCTAGTCTATTCCACTGAAGTGTACATCAAGTCAGCTCTGGTTTTCTCCTTAATTTTATGATTTTAGCACACTCTTTACATTTTTAAGAACTTTTTTGTTGTTGTTGGTTTTGGTTTTTTTTTTAATAATGGAATCTTCTCCCTCCAGAATGAGGAAGCACTGCCTGTTCTTCTGATGAATATGCCAACTGCCATCCACTACAGGGTCTCTTCTGTTACCAGTTCAGTTACCCACAGGGCACCACTTTTCAACTGTTTCAGCAGTCCACTGAGTCCTAAGAGTAATCCCATGTTATTGAACTGCTGAAACTTAGAAAACGCGTCAACCAAACAACGCAAACAAATTCATTTATACAGGTACTTTCAAGTAGATGTTTAGCTGAGCATAAGGCTTGTTCTATATTTGTATCCATACCAGGTTACTAGCACAGCAACCAGCACTTTGTTGTTTGAGCATATAATGCATGAAAAGTGGAAACTTGGAACCCCCAGCACAATCTGGCACGGGCCCCTTCCTCGTGTCATGGTCTGGAGTATTAGGAAATATTTAATGAAAAATTTCTAGCTGCAAATTCTTTGTATAGAAAAATGTATCATTGTAGTCAGAGCAGTGACAGCTTTCCTCACTCATGGATGTCCATGTATTTCCATGAGTGGTTATGGAGAATACAAGAAGTGGCTGCATCTCCCATAACTTCCTCCCCCGGACAGAGAGTGAGGAGTCATTAGTCTTAAGCAAACAATCATAGAATGCCCTTGGTTGGAAGGGACATCAAAGACCATCTAATTTCAACCCCTCCTGCCATGGGCAGGGACACGTTTCACTAGACCAGGTTGTTCAAAGCCCCATCCAACCTGGCCTTGAACACTTAATGATTATCCTCAGCCAACTCACCTGAGGATACACCTGATCACGACTGCTAGGCCAGCCTTGTGAGTTCAATTCTCAACTCTGGCAGCACAACTGATTTACATACAGATGATGAAAAATCAACTCAAACATGTAATACAAAACAATAAATCACATATTCAGATACAGCTGTCTGCCACAAATGAAAGCACACCAGTAGAAATCAGTGAAATACATTCTGAACAGAAACGCTCCAAAAACATAGGCCCAACCACTTACACTAAAATAAGTTCTCACTAATCCCAAGATTTATACTCTGTTTTGAGGGCCAGACAGTCTAGATTAGGAAGATTACAAACATATGTTCTGGTTATGTTCTGGTCTCAAAATTAAGACCCAGGTTTAGAAAGCTGGAGATTTGAGCTCTGTTTCTGTCTCAGAGGCCTCAGAGACTCATGCTGGGAGGCTTTCACACTGACCACACATCAACTGTCTCTGCAATTCACTGGGCAAAAATTTAGGGGCTTCAGTTCCCCATGCACTTCCCAGAAAGAGCAGGAGTCTTCGGATGAAGTCAGTTCATCTGAGCAGGATGCTGAGCACACACGGTGTCAAGCACTCCAACCCATCACCTCACCGTATCTTTACTGGGGAAAGTGGGATGTTTTCCTTGTATACAGGAACTGAATTAAGCTAAAATAATTTGTATTTGGAAAACATTACCTTGAATACTGTTGAGAGAAACCAGATTTCTTAAGCTGTTGAGAAGAAATAAGATAGCATCCCTGTGCTGGCCCTAAATATGAACAACTTTGTATCCTCAGGAACGAGGAAAGAAAGGGGAAGCTGCAATCATTCTTTGCTACTCTGTGGTACCATCAGTCACTGAACTCTCCCAAGCCCTGTCTCCAGGAATGGCCACATTTTCATACAATTTCATCTCACAAAAATCCCCTGCATGAAGATTAGCTTTTGAAAAGTGCCCTGTCCCTTCTAACACCCATGTTGGCATTTAAGACTGAACACTTAAGGATTTGAAACACTGGATATTTTATCTTTAATGAGCATCACCGCAGCTCAAACCATTAAAATCCACTCATCATTGATCACTTAGAAGAGAAAATCCTTCAAAGTTATGTCAAATTTTTAACATAAATCACTGACTTCTTTCACAACAGCTTTGAGGATATCTAAAATGTAATTTCTTTACATAGTATGAACATGGTCTTCAGGGACTGAAGAAAGAGAGAAGCTTGTGTGCATTTTGGTTTACCCTCTCTGCCAACCATCCCCTCCAAACACATAATCAGGTCTAAGGGATGACTAAATAGGTAATGGAATGAAGTATAATGTGACATCTTACTGAAAGATAAGAGGGCAGACACAAGTATTTAAACCTTTCTTCTAGCTTGTGATAGATAAAGCAAGCACTATTATGTAGAATAGTTTTCATGTTACTTTAAATATCCTGTACATCTCCCATAAAGCTTTTGTGTAAAATCCTTTCCTACATATATAGAAATGAATCATATCACATTATAGCTGGCTATGCATTCTTCCCTGAGCACACTATGTTTTAAATTGCAAAATCCATTTTTATTTTCTTTTTCATTTGTCACCTCACCACTGGAAGGAAGGTTTCCTGGAGCGTATTCCATTGCATGCCTGACAATATCAAGTCTGCCTTCAATACATTAGTATAAAAAATTGAAGATAAATGATTACATTTACATGAGGTCAATGAACAAGTACAGGAGCTAGAAAGCCTAGATGATTCATTGTATCTTCTTCTACAAACCTCCGAGACTTCTTGATGAGAATACAGATACAATAAATAAGCAGTCAGCAGGGAAATAACTAATTTTTTAAGTCCTCCATTAATTTTCAGGTAATTTGGATAAATAAAACTGATATGAATACATCTTCTTTGTTATCTGCTCTATCATAATACAGCAACATGCTGCACACTGTTAGCCTATCCTTGTCCTTAATGTAACTCAGCCACTTGGAGAGGAGGCACTGATGGATTTTCTCTCTGAGACATTCTTCTTTTTAATTCTGAATTAGTACATCATCCCAATCAATGTATACATTCACAACATGCTTATGCAATAAAGCTTAAAACTGGTGCGAGCATAGTATAATGCTTTGTCATGCATGTGTGCTTGAAAAAAAGAGGCAGAAAGAGTAACATACTTGTAAAACATGTATAAAGCAGAAAGGCTGAGCATCCTCTGCAGGGCTAAAACACTTTTCAGGAGACTAAGGGAGAATCTGTAAATATTTAACATTGCAACAAGCAGAGGGATTAACAGAGTAGAGCTCTTTGATCAATACTTACAGCATCATGCATTATTTCCAACAGGCATGAACAGCAAAATGCTATTTATTGACTAAAGTATGCTACACATCATTGAAGTTTAATACAAGAGGACATGAAATTCTCCCTTGATCAGGAATACGCCATTGACTTGACCATAGCCTAATCAACCATTTCTTGCACTGCAGTAGCACTTGATGGCTCCCAGCCTCATTTTTCTGGGAGCTTCCGAGACACAGACAAATCCAGTCTCTGACATCAAGAGATTAAAGTATTAGATAGTTTAAGATTAAATTAAATAAAGCTGGTGCAACAGAACGAATGGAAGTCTAGCAGCGAAGGGGCAAAAAGCAAAAAATCACTTTGGTTCACAGACTAATTAGGAATTCAATGCTCAGTTTGGAATAAGAAACATTTTTTAAAATTTTTTTTTAGTTTTCTAGCTTACAAAAATAATAGCAAAGAGCTTTGGTAATTTTTTCCCAATTTCACTGAAGGCAGTGCCACGCAAGCCAAAAAGGAACAGCAAAATGAACAGAGCTGCCAGACAGAAGGTGGTGCTTTTTGGGGCAAACCAGAAATGACCTGATCAGACTGATGCTCTGTCTGCCACAGACCATGCTCTATATCCAACATATACAAGAAAAGTTCAAGAAAGCAAAGTAAATGTAGACATCTATGAAATAAATAAACAGGAAGAAAACATTATTTGCCTTGTCACCCTGAGTCTCTTTATATACATTGCAGGGTTCTCACTCATTAATCTCACTAGGATACAATGAAATTATCAAGCACTACTTGGGAAAATCAACCTGTGAACCTAACTGCTCTTTTAAATTTCACAGGTTTCCAGTAGCTGAAATAGTTTAAAATAAATGGTATGGTTCTCATCCTTCATGCAAAACCCTGCTGCACATATGACTACAAAGGAAAAGCACAAACAAGGAATTTCACATCAATCATTCCTAACACTAAGACCTTTTGAAGATAAATTATTCCAGTCCACCATCCTCAAAGTCTGCTCCCAATATTCACCTTTTCTCTTGCTGTAGCATGCAATGTTTATTGTATTTATGAAAAAGCTCGGACTAGATAATACACCAGATAAAATCCCATAATAATACAAGTGCATTACTCCAGAATCCAGCAACGTATACCTGTACAGGGGCAACATATATAACAGATTTAGAGTCCACATGAAACTCTTTTTCTCTTGATGTTGAACATGGATGAACTAATCTCTGCACCTGAAAATTGTGCTTGCCTGCTACTGAAGAGACCAAACTCTCACTGAAGTGCAAAGGAAGGTCTTCCAGTGCACAGGAGGTGCACAGGAGCTCAGCTGCCTCCAAGCCCACCACCTCCCAGGGCTGAGCTCATTTCCTGTAGTCCATAACCTATATTTGACACTGCTGAATCCAAACTTCTGCAGCTTATTTGGGTCTAGGTAATCAGAATAGAATGAAATAACTTTTCCTCAGAATGGAACAGACTCAATTTTCCCTTCACAGATGCACTTTCTATTACTCAGTTTCAAGGAAACCAAAGTGACTGAATGCACCAGACTTAATCTTTTTAAAGGGCTCATGTATGGCTTTCAATCTTTTCCTCACTGACTGACGCTGTATCACATCCAGGAAGCAAAGAGGAGTTTCCCACATAAACTCTGAATAAACTTTTCCAGTAAGTGTATTTCAACTCTTATTTCTAAGAAGGAAAAAGGTTATTCAAGTAGACAATTGCTACATATTTAACATGTCAAAAGCTAAATATGAAAGTCCAAAGAAACCATAGGCCACCTTACCAAAAATATCATTTATTGCCCAAGAATGATTCCTGACGATAAGTCCTTAAACTACCATTTTATATTTTTCCTTTTCAAGTACAGACCTCTTTTTCCTGACAAAGCATTTTGAGTTCTCTTATGCAGTTATAAGCTTTTGTTAAGATCTTCAAGTGTTATGATAACAGGTTATGATTGCTTTTAACAATTACACATAATCCTAAACATCTATAAGGAATTTAGAGAAAAAAATCAGCAGTCACTGAAATAAGAAGTCACCAACTTCCAAAGGTTGGCACTTCAAGCTACCAGACTGACTTGTTTTCTACATCTGGTGTAAGAAATACAAACAGCTCCACCATGCGGGACGAGGTTCAACCAGGCCAAGTGCCGGGTCCTGCACTTTGGCCACAACAACCCCCTGCAGCGCTCCAGGCTGGGCACAG
>JAWMRA010000078.1:39775773-39798472 GCA_035584735.1 Pseudotriccus pelzelni | reverse complement strand
GGCACTGAGTGCCATGATCTAGGAATCACAGTGGGGTTGGATCAAGGGTTGGACTTGATGATCTCGGAGGTCTCTTCCAACCCAGTTAATTCTATGGTTCTATGATTCTGTGCTAAAATAAATGAAGCCAAATCAAACACTGCAATGGTTGAAATTACTGATAGAGGAAAAGAAACCATGAACATAATAAAATATGAAAATTCTTTTCAGCACTCCAGCCAGCCCACAAGAACTCTTTAGGGAATCTGAGCAAATGATGGATATTCTCTTGGCTGATAGCACGGCTGATGCACAGAACACATTGTGTACACAAATTATGTGATGTGATGAAAAGAGGATGAAGAGAAAAGGATGTATGCACACAGAGAGAAGCAAAGACATCAGGAGCAAGAGAAAATATCCTGAAGGAAATGTCTAATGGCACTAAAGAGAGGAGTCATACTTAGAGAGACAGATGACACTGTATGCTGAGGTAGGTGGTTAAAGGTTCAAAAGACAAAAAACTAAGGAAAAAAAGAAAAACAGTCATGCTAATGAACCTCCTTGCCATAAAACTCTTTTCCACCTTTTTTCCTTTTTAAATACGAATTGTGTATATAAATGTGTGTAAGGAATTTTAATGAGATGTACACTTTAAATGTATTAAAATGAATTATGCAGAAAAGCAGGAGGAGAGCAACAGATGTACAGATTCAAGGGTGACATGCTTAGTTTCACTTGATGAATGTTTGTTTTGTTGTTTTGAAAAATTAATGTAATGAAATATTTAAAGCGAACAAGAAACTTTAAAATTGACTTGGGGGATGGATTACTTCCTTACAAGGACAGGGTTTTATTAAAGAAGATATGCTGCTAGCATCCAAATCAGGACCCTATGAACAACCATTAAAATAATCTAGATATTTTAGGAATGTCCTAGAGACTGTGTGTTTTCAAAACCATGGTATAACATCTCCTCTGGACTAATGAGATCAGAGAACAAAGTCTTCACAACAAACTTATAGGACAGTGTTTTTAATTTCAAAGACAATGAGATGCTAACCTTCAAAAACTTTTAAAAGCTTACAGAAGATCACTGCTCAAAAAAGAATCCGGACTGCTGCTTTTACCTATACTAAATAGAGACAGTAATAGAGACTCCACTAACATTTAATCATCTTCTTTCCAATTGAAAGAATTAGAGAACTATGAGAATTCCCTCCATCTCACATTTCTATTCTTAAAAGTGTCTCTTTTCTCATCTAGAGCACGATTATCTGAGGTTTCTGTTAAGCACCGAAATTTTCAGTGGTCTTTACCTCTGAAAAATACCTTCAGGTATTTAAATTTAGGTATCTAAACCAAAAGGACATCTGAAAACCAGACAAGAGATTCTCTGCCTAGGCTCTTCAGCTTTCACTGGCAAGAGTTATGAGGGAGTCACATATGTCTGCTTGATTCCTCACTGCAGCCTGTACAGCATATAAAGAAAAAGCAACTACTAAGCTTTTGATTTCCCAACCCAAAGTCAAATCCCAAATTGTAAATAAGAGTGAAGTTGTAATGCCCAATGGAAAGTGACTGTGAATGAAGCAACAAACTGGAATTATTAATCTTGCCCACAGCACTTCAGGGAATCAGAAAATTTGTACTATTTTCAAAGAATAAGAATATTCTTGAGAATATCCAGGCCCTCCTCCATGAGAAAGTTGTTCATGAGGCAAATAAAGAAGAACAGAGGGGGTTAGGATGATATAACTTGCATGCCGAGCCTTTGAAATGCTAGCCTCGTGAGAAAGAACATGAATCAGAAGGATTCTTTGATTTTCCCCTTTTAAAATAAAACCAAAAAAACTCACGTTGTCCAGTACTATGCTCTTTACCATTTAGAATGGCTGGTAGCCAAGAAATGCAAACTAACCATGTATGAATGATACAGCTGCAAGGTTGTTCTGCAAAAACAAAAGAACTTTTTGTGGCCTAATAATGTTTCCCGACTCTAATCTGCCTATGAAGAGATCACTACCGATAACAGCAGCAGCAATGGGAAACCTTCTGGGTAAAAAAGTCTACATTGAAAAGTATGTGGAAATTGTATTATTTTTGCAACATTTTAACCTCAAGCCTTATCTGCAAATCTGATAGACACCCCTTCTCTTCCCTATATCATGATACTGTACATACAGGATCCACAAATAGGACACATTTTCATAGTGGACTTTACCAAAACCTATTTTACTTTCAACAAAATTCAATTAAACAAGAGAGTTTAATTATCTGTTTACCGGCAAACCGGCAGTCCACATTAGTTCAGCTCTGCTTTGCTGAGCTGTGTTCAACTGCCCAAAGCATTTACATGTTTCATTATGAGATTTCATCAGACACCCCTGGGTCCACAACCATGGCACAGAAAATGTGATACACAATGCCCACTGCTCTCCACATTTTGGCTGATGTTTCTTAAAAGCTGCTCCTGCTCTCTACAGAAACTGTCTACAAGCATACTAAAGGTTAGCACAGCTTCATGTATATATGGTTTGCATTACCCACATCTTATCCAGGCTGCTTCCCCTCTCACATTTTTTAGCATGGAAAATTGAAAATTAACTTGAGTGGCTTTGATGTGAAGTGGCACTTCAGTCATAATGCCTAAAAAAATCAACAGTATATATAGTATTTTATACTCTATTAATCACATGCAGCCTTACATCCTGGTGTAACTTCCCACCAGTGCACACAAAGCCACCCTGTCCCCGCATGGCTGAGCTGGCATCCACATGCTGATGGCACAAGATTCATCTGACTGAACTGCCATTTAAACCTGAAACTCCTGATGGAGCCAGAAAAAACCTCGATCCTGGGAAACGTTTCAAGTGAGCTGTCCCCCTTCCCAAAGCAGACAGATCTCAGATCTGAAATGTCACGCACAATTACCCTAGAGTCCTTGACTCTGAATCTCCAAATAACTCCCGGCATCATGCAGACTCTCCTCTTCCCCCAACGATTTCAAGACTTGATTTTAGTGAAATACAGTGATTTTTCCTTCATAAGCAGTGGCTAAAATGAGACCCATGACTTAGCATGGGGGAAAAAAATTACAACCTTCATTCTTACAAAACAAGCAGCAGAATGCAAACTGTTAGGAAACTAATTGTAAGACTGCCTCACTATGCAGGCATCTAAACATTTCCAGGATGCTTTTTATTCAGTGTGTTGGCACTTCACTGAGCTGTGGATTGGATCACTTTGCTTGACAAGAATAGGCAACAGATTAAGAAAAGGGACATCAGAGACAACACCTTTGTCACATGAGTCACCACCAGTGCTTTTGTAAATGATGATGGGGTGGACCTCACAAAGCAAAGAGACAGAAATGAACTCCGGGAAGTGGGCTTACCAGAATTTCCTATAGGCACATGTCGCTACCCTCACTGTGGGATGAATGGATTAAGTTCGCAGTGCAATGTCAATGATCACTACTGCTGGTCTGAGATGGGGGTAGAAAATCACTGGCAACAGCTCATTCTCCTTGGAAGGGAAGATGGGCAGAAGTGAGGTATGTGATCGTGAAGTTTGGTGAAGAATATACAGAGCGACCACAGGCTTGTAAAGAAAACTGAACTCAATACAGTGAACACCCACAAGGTAAAGAGGCCTTCATTTTAGATGAACACTACTTTCGAGTGGATCACCTGTTTGCGTAAACGGATTTCCTTGAGTTTATCCAAAAGGTGTAAATGTCCTCCTGAACCAGCCAGACTAGCATGGAGGAAGCGTCTACAGATTTCAGGCCCATTTAAAGAGTAACATATTGCCAACTAATAAAAAAAAAACCTAGGAAAAAAAAAGCAATGGGTTTGAGCTGGCTTCAAGCCG
This sequence comes from Pseudotriccus pelzelni, assembly GCA_035584735.1. NCBI lineage: Eukaryota > Metazoa > Chordata > Aves > Passeriformes > Tyrannidae > Pseudotriccus > Pseudotriccus pelzelni. Next base: position 39,794,617 of record JAWMRA010000078.1, on the reverse strand, counting down.
TATGTTCATTTGCAGTGACTGGGAATGCTCAGCATCATGATGGAGAAGCATACAGAGACTGGCCCTAGGAATCATGATTCTATTATGATTCTACTGTAGATAACAATTGCTATATCATGCTTGTGTTGTAGTTTCAGCTTATTGCTGTATTGCTCTTCTAAATCACAGTCCCACGTAATGTCAAATATCTTTAAACAAATATAGTATTAGAACACAGAACTCTTCTCGTGTGAAATATCTGAAGGAACCTGCTCAAAAAGTATTGAAATCTGACAAGTATTTAGAGTTTCAGGAGGAAAAATGCTTTCTGTGGGCTGTTAAAATGCCACTGCCGGCAATGCAGTGCTCAGAGATTCCAAACTTCTCCCTTTTTATTTCTACACAGTGAAAAACTCAATAAGCATAACAAAGAATAAAAATAGAGTAGATTAGAATCTTTTCTCTCAACCAAGCAGTAAGAGCCATGGGAAAGCAGTGATGATGCCATTAAGTGCCTATTCCCCAGCATCCTCTTCCCATGAGCTCATATGCCCAAAGACATCCTCAGAACTGTCATCTCACTGGGCATGGAAACAAGTTTTAAGGCAAATAAGTGTAAAAAAAAAAAAAAAAAGGGCACCAGGAAAAAAAGAAAGGAGGGGAAGTCCTTTAACCAGGAAATTAAAACCAGAATCTGACAAAAGCCTTAAGCATGTTTCTAATTTTGGCAAAGGAAAAGACTGAGCATCTTGAAGACTATCTTTTTGTCTGGAATAGACCTTTGAGATTTCCAAGCAGGCAACAAGCAGCGAAAAAATTTCAATACACAGCAAAAATAATGAAACTGAAGACCAAATAGCAAAAGAAAAATCTACCAGGATGTCAAGTTCAAGGGAATGTGCTGAGAACAGGCTGTTTTTAAGACTGACGCAACTCTTAAAAGCTAGCACGGAAGAGGAGGAACTGTTTTAAGCTGATAGATGCTTTTGAATTCATAACAACAGAAAACAGGAAATACCTAAGGAATTGTTATTTTGGTTTTGGCAGATATTAGGGACAGACCTTTAAAGTGCCACAAGAGCAAAAGGATATCCTCTTCAAAAGGAACACAAGTCCTTTTCCAAGAGCTAAGCTCAATTGCAGAAGCCCATAAAAATGAACTGAGGCAAGTGAATGTTAACATTCATGACTCAATTCCCCATCCAGCTCAGCTGAGATTCAATTCCAAGACACAGGCATTTCAGCACAAAAGCACATGCCAACAACTTTAAGCCGTATCCAGATGGAAGACGCAGGCAGCAGTGGTCTCAAAAATTGGCATACAATGGTAAAATATCACAAAACAATTCCTTAAAATGGATCAGCTAGAAAAACAGATTTATAATCATTAAAACCAAAAGGAAAGTCATCAAAATCATAAAACCGAACACAATCTTACTTTTAGAAGAGTGAATGAGCTTCAGCTAAGATGTAGGATTAGAAACCAGATTACTTTGAGATCAACTACTGAAAATGCGCATGAAAAAGCTAAGCATTAATTATTCTTGTTATTCTTAGCACTCCAAATTTCTTACATGCAATCTTCCCTCTTTGCTCTCACCTTCCATGCCAAAGAATGGCCAAAGATTTTTCTCTGTATTATTCTGTGAGTTAATTTGTTGGTAATATGGTCAAATACTAGGGACGTTGAATGGCATGGAAATAGATATGCATATTGAACAAACAAAAATGCTCAAAAACTTCAAAGTGTAAAAAGAACAGAACTGCTCCTAATGTAACTGGATGTCAATATGCGTCTCAAAATTTGGTGATTCAGAGGAGTTCTTAGCTTGCTCAACCAATTCAGGTAAACTGATTTTGATCTATCAAAAATTATTAACTTTCATCTGACTTTAAGGAAAAGATACAAATCATTCTTCAAAATCCTGGCAGATGTTAGAAAATGAACTCTGTTCTCTCACCCAGTTGCTCTTTTACTCTTTATGTGGAAGTTTCAGACTTGGGAGACCACTGCTGTTTGGGTAAAGAAAAAAAATCACACATGTTTTCAAAATTTGAGTAAGGATTATTTTCTCAGTCAAGGTTAGCAATAAGATTTCAGGGGAAAAAAACCCCAGCAAAACATGTATTTGTACACATATATTTGTACACATATGTAAAACCCTATGAGAATCAGCTTTGATGGAAAATGGGATTGCAACAGTTCTGGCATGACAGGTGGGACACAACTCCAATTTTCACAGTTTTTGTTTGTATCTTCATCTACAAAAAACAACAGTGCAAGGCGTATTCAACTCAACATATTTCAGGCGTGTCAGAGCTCAAAAAGCCCAAGCAAAGTAGGCAAAGCAAAATGAGTAGCTGTCATATGGATTTAGCTCCAATAATAGTGACTTGTTATCAAAAGAGGTTATCAGACAACAGAAGGTTTCTCCCGTCTAATCTGTCACAGGCTAAAACATTAAGCAATTTTGACTCTGCACTGAGAAAAGTACAGCAGCAGACAGGCTCTAGGTCAAAGTCACTGGCGCCCAGTCTGCCTACCAGGAGTGGAGGAATCTGTGCTGTGTCATCATGCAGCAAAACCCTTCCTTCAGGAGCGGGTAAGTGACAAGATGCAGACGGTGCCTGATTCAGTGCTGCAGGCACAGGACATGTAGATGCAGGATTGTATTTACAAGAAGTTCAGTGCAGCTGAGACTGCTCAAAACCCATGGAGGAAATTTTTGAAATGTTGGCATAAAAGAGATGGTGACAGCAAGGCAATGCTAGCTGCCGGGAAAACACACTGCACTAAGCCTGCTGGGAAAAACTAAGGAGTGATGGACAACCATTTTATTAACCGAGATGCTTCCCCCAAGGTGCTCAGCGGCAAGGAAAGTGAGATGCAGTTAGCTGTTCTCCGAGTAGTTGCTTGTGCAGGTTAAGCTGGTTCTTACTAAGAATGCAGCAGTTTAAGAAACAATAATAAAGTAACAAAATGAGGATTAAACCAAAGACCAAACATACGGTATTTCTAACAGCTGCAGCTCCCTCACAGAAAGCACGCTCCGTGGAGTTTGCCCTGTGGTACCTAATAAAGGGGTCTCAGCTCATAGGTCTGGGAGGAGGGCTGACATCCTAACGAACTTGGCATTGTCTCTTCCTACTGACCTTTCCCTGCCACGTCCCTCTTAGATGGTGCACACAGACCGTCGATACACCCCTACCCGGAATCCATCAGCTGGGTTAGATAACTGGGTTACTCTGATTTCTTAACTAGCCTTTGTAGGTTCTGACAGCCACATTTTGTTTTATTAAGTGTACTTGTGCTGGCTAAAAGCCTTTCACGATACCTCCTTAGGGCACCATTACAGGTTTCAGATTGAGACTGGACTGCTTGGGAACGGTTGTGTTCCTGGAAAAAGGCCTAATTACAATGGCAATCTTGCACAGTGCTTACCTGTAGTCTCGGTCTGTACTGCTTTTCCCCCGCAGAGGGTTAGAAACATGAAAATAAATAGAATTACGTTTGTGTTTGTTATTAGAAGATGCGCAGCAATCAGGCAGAAAGTGTTCATGTTCACTGCTAGGTGCAGGATCTGATGCATGAGAAATGGTAATTAGATAACAAATTAGCCATTGATTCAGACCCGTCAGTGGTGACTGAAAACTATTATGTGGTGACTGCTCTTTTTGGGGGTCTGTTTGAAGTATGTTGGTGGTCCTCATGAATTTCCTAGGAGAAGAACATCTGTTGAACAAAAACCACTATCAAAATCAATATAATTAGCATCTTTTTGAAACCCTCGCCTTAAAGGAAGTGTGGATCTTTTTCCTTATTCTGAATTGATCTTTCTTGTGGGACAAACAGAAACTTATAGCTTCCAAGTTGTTGTTGCTGGATAAAGAAACAGCTTTATTTCCCAGGTCTGACAGTCTGGTTCCGTCTATTAATTTGCATATACTTGGTTATATTAATGTTGATTAATGATCAGTAGTGCAAATTAAGCCTAAATACCTAATTCTAAACCTAAAATCCTTCAATACCTAAGTATCCAGGCAAATTAATGGGACTTACTTCTCACTCAAACTACTTCAAAAAATGCCAACCATACTAAATAAGGAACAGATACTGGAGGACTAGTATGGAGCCCACTTACAAAATAAGCCTCCTTTTATGTCACTACTCTGGCATCCAGAAAAAGCTTTTGAAATCAGTGATCACACCAAATGATCAGTACAGCAGAATCTTGAGACAGACCTCTCCTTATGTACATTTTTCGGGGTGCTGAACGTTTTTTACTTTTCCAAAGCCAGCAAACAAGAAATGCCTCGGGGAAAAAAAAAGCTTTAAAATTAAATTTCAGAGACACTCCAACTTCTATATCTTCAATATCTTCCATCTTGAACTATTACTGTCCGATCTACATCTTTTATTTTCTTAGCACCAAAATCAAATTCCACTCGGGAGGAAACTTCTAGTATACAGGGCTAAAACCAGCAACCCAGGTCATGAGATGCATGAATGGACTATATTTTGTTGAAATTACAGGCAGGCAAAAGATATATAAATGAAAAACCGCCTACTAACACCTCAGTCACAAAAAACTGCGTTTAAGATTTTTAATGACTATTCCTTCTTACATTATATGCAATATGCTGAAATAAAGATAACTCGTATGGAAAATGAACTGCTCAGCCTAAACTTGTATCCATCACACACCATGACTGTTGAAATTGTAGCCTTCTAAGGCTAAGGTAAGTTTATTGGTGCTGTTGCTCACATTCAGGAAGAATATTCTCTGCTTTTAAAGAATCCAGCTCACTTTTGCCTGGTTTCTATTAGAGCCACCCTTGGGGCCAGTCTGAAATAAGATAAAGTTGAAAATAACCAATGACATCAACTCCTACATCAGTGAAATACAGACTCTCACAATATATTTACTCCTGTGCTACCAGGATTCTTTTGAAAATCCCAGATGCTGAGGCTTTCATTACACTGTAACGTAAAACTCATCTGATGGAGAATTCCTTGAAGGACAGCCCTCTGAAGGGCAGGTGCTCATTCATGGTGCTGTTACAGTGGGTGAGAGGGGGAAATCCAGACAAGAATACAGTTAGAAGGCTGCTGGGTCTTATTTTCTTAGTTTGCACACATATTCCAAATTTTTGTAGTGCTACCTCTGAACCACAAAACTTCACATATGATCATAAAGTTATGGTATTTACTGAAAGGGGAATGGGGGGAAAGGAGGGAAGAGGTGAAGAACAGAAGAGGGGAAAACAAGAGGGAAAGAAAGAAAGAAAATGAAGAGAAGAAGGGAAAAAGGAAAGGGAAGGAAAATGACGGAGGACAAAAAGGCTCAGAATCAGTGAATTCACCATGTAATCAGTAACCTAATTGAGAAAGATGCTATTTGTATTCAGTAATATGATGCGATAACTGAAGAGTCACCCTTGATAACTGGGATATGTTTTTTTAGCTGGCTTTTGGGGATTTTTTTTTGTGGTTAAGATTTGCATTTTTTGAAATATAAAAGTCTTATGTGAAGTAAGACTTGTCAAACTTGGCCTTTGAAAAGTATTTTCTCACACCATATCTCTGCAATCTAAAAGTTAAATTATTTCTTTCCCCTTTTCTCTCTCATATTTTGGTTTCTTTTTCTTTGCTGAACAGTAGCAATTCTGAAAATAGTATATACTTGAGAACTATAGACTGGGTGGTAGGGGAAAAGCTATATTTTATAAAATGCTGTTTTAATGAGCTTTAACAAAAAGGACAAATGTAAAATCAGATATCTATCACCTTTCCCCTCCCTCTTGATGTCTCTTACATTGTAGAAGGTAAATTGCAGACACATCATAGAGAGTGAGGCAGTCCAAGGAAAATGTAGGCTGCTTTGCTCCTCTTTCAAGTTCCTATAATTGAACTCAGGAAAGACCTTTCTATGATCTTGTGATCAAATGCTGCCATTCAAACAAGAAAGGCTAAGAGAAATGGCTAAGAAATGGGGCTTTTACAGCTTCTAAGGACTGCTGACCAGCATAATGACATTGTTATTGTGACAAACAAAGCCAAAATCAAATAGAATGTCAGCCTCCTGCTTTCCCAGTGCTTTCAGGCTGAATTGCTTTTCTCTGTTTTGCAGTACCATTAGAGGAGGAGAAGGGGATATAGAGACTTCAAGCACACCAGAGCCTCCTGGTATTCAAAACATATGGAAAGGGAAGAGAGAGGCTTCAATTATGCAAGAGGCTTCTGGTATTCAAAACATATGGAAACTGCTGTTGTGATACCACTCATCTTACTTTGTCTGGATGAATCACAAAGGGAAAGATCTTCACACGCTACTTCATTCACTTCAAGCCACTTCATGCTCGGAGGGAAGGCCTGCAGGAGAGTCCTCAGTGCTCCTCTGGTGGCAGGGACAGGGAGGGAGGGTGGCAGAAAGGCAAGACTAGGAAGGGAGGAGAGACCCTGAGCACCTTTTTCCCACTCTATGTGCCTTCCCTCTCTTGTGACACTCGCTTTCTCACTGCACAGTCGTTCCTAATGGCATCAGCACCAAATTTTTTCCCAAAACACTGAAGGACACACCAAGCACCTGCAGGCTGGCTTCTGTTCACAAAATTACTCAGAAGTTGGGATACATATCCTCTCTTTCAAGCCACCAAATTCTTTACAAGCTCTGCCAGTAAAAACGTATTTTTACTGTTCCAGCCCTGATGGAGCAAATCCACCTGAGATCCTCCACGAGGCTTCTGGCCACCCAAGTGTGCTTGAAGGGATGTTGCCTGGATGTTTATTGCTTTTCAGTGGTGTTCTAAAACATGTGAAAGATCAATTAGGGACAAAAATCAATTACTGGGGCATCTGAAAAGGCCTATCCCAGAGGCTTCCACTTCTGGCTGAAACATGGATGTCCAAAGGAGTGTGTCAAAAAATATGTATTTGTACATTGCTAAGCTTCAGTAAAACATTTAGTTCAGGTTAGTTGGAATTTACAGGGTAAAGGTTCAGACTGATAATTCTGACATAAACTTCACGATACTTAGACTTCAACAGTTTTTAATGTGAAATCAAATGGAAGAGTGTGAAGGAGGCAGGGAGCAGAAAGGAAGAATTTTTCTATGAAAGGCCTGAAAAGGAAACAATTTTCCTCGGTTAAAAAAAAAAAAAAATCATGTAAAACACATGCTGGATATTATTATTATTATTGAGCATAACACACTATGAGCCCGAGCAGTTACGTCTGTGCTCAGCCTTCCTCAAGTTGCCTTTTTAAAGGAGTTTTAAACTAGGTGGCTCAGGTGTGACAACACTACACTGCAGCAGCAGGGTCTGCAAAGCAGATGTACTCCATCATTTAAAGTGTCCTGAAGGGACTAATAAAGTAATGCAGGAGAGGAAGAAACAGGAGGAGCTGTGCCACTGCTGGCCACAGCTGATGAAAAAGCAGAATTCCTCCCTGAAATCTGAATCGTGTATAAATGACTTTACAATGTTCCACATTGTTTCATGCTCTGATTTGCATATTTTTATTTGTTTGTTTTGCTTTGGTTTAAATTGCCAGCCCTTTAGACCTAACCAATCTGAAATTCAAGCTGTGAGTCTTTCTGGCTCATAAATTTTGCCTGCCATAACACCTGTGCAACTCGTCTGTCTTGTCTTGGATTTTACAAGTGCATCCAAGGAACAGCACTGTCCCCGGACCAGAAACTTGTCGACACTTTTCCTGCTGATGTATGAGGCAAGACAGAATTCAGTACACACGCTCTCAGCTGTGCTGGTTATACAGCAGTAACATACAGAAGAGACTTTTTTTGTTCGTAAGCAAATATATCTGCCATTGCACATGAACGGAATGGATTTCCTGAATTGGAGGATTTACATAGTCACTCCTAACAGCAAAAATTGCATTTTGAGTTAAAAGAAAGAAAGCATATATTAAAATTAATTTTGATAAACTGTGGCACGGTTCATTGCCACTAGATACTGTGAATGAGAAAGGAATGCAGTTCTCAGTTTATGCTACAGACTTCTGGAAATCTTAGGAAAGATATGACAGGTGATACTGTGACAGGAAGAAACAAGGAATAATCCTTTCTCATTTATATGCCGTATTGTTCTCTAACTTTCATTCTTATAAACCCAGTGAAAGATCTTAATCTAAACTTCAGTGCTGCTACTTTATACACCATGACCTGAATTACCATGATATCACAAACTGATCTTATGCATTTTTTATTACTTCTGGTCACAAAGTAATAAAAAATCCCAACCCTGTGAAAGACTTTCTCCTTAATTATACAGCCAGACTACAAAACTCAGGATTCCACTGTATGTTTTTTTAAAATACAGAAAGATACAATTCTTTTGCAAAGAACCTACAGACCAGTACAAACTCAAATGAAACGCAACATAAATACGTAACATATCAGATCTTTGAGACTGCCCCCATCATCAACAAGTTTCTGGAAAATCAGGCTTTAGAACATGTCAACGTTCTGTCTTCTCTCACATAATCTCCCTCGTGAGCTCAAACTACATAATATCTGAAATACAAATGAGCTCAACTTGTGTTCCTCCAAGAAATAAGCACATATTGGGGGTTATTGGGTAAACATCTAATTCCGTATCCTCCTAACCAAAGGGAGTCTTTTTTGAGCTAAATGGAAATGAGATAAAATCTTGAGTAGATAGGAATTTTTTTTTTAAAATTTAAAAAGATCCCTTGCCTTCAAAGAATATAAATAATACACAATCTTCAAGATCCAAGAAATCTAGGAAATTTGGAATGATCTTTGCAGCATGACATGGAAATGTAGAAACCACAAGCATCTACACAAATGCCAGCACAGCAAGGACAATTGAAGGTTACATAAAAAATAGTTCTGAAGAAATGAAAAAAAATAAGGGGGAGCTAAAGATAGAGAAACCAGTCTTGTCCAGGGATACAAAATGACATGCTTAATATCTGAAATTCTCAAGAGCGCCACGAAGAAAAACAAATATCATTAGACTTTTGAAGTCTGTCTTTGAAAGGAGAGAAACTTTACAAGTTGAAGAAACACTTGATTTCAGTCGAAGTCACAACCTATTGGAAATCTATTGCTGCAGAGTCGGTATGGGCTGCACTAACTACCAAGGACATCTGGCCATGTACCATAAGGAGGGCAAAGCCAGGAGCTTGAGTGGTAGTGTGTGACAGCCGTGACTCTAAGAAGGAGAGCAAAACAAGGAGCAGCAATGAGGTTGGCCACATCACAGAAGCCTGCATGAGCCACAAACCAAAGCCACAGAGATGTAACCAGGGAACTGTTTTCTAAGGAAAAGGCTTTATATTTTCCACTAATTCAGTATCCATTCTGTAGTTTCTTGGTTAGAAAGTCCACCTTTATGACCGTCTTCTGCAAAGTCTTAACTGCTATGTGATGTCTGAAAAATGAAAATTTCTTTTCCTAAGAACACTGTCTTCTGAGAGCTGTATATGGCACCGAGGCACCTCTTAACATCCAACATCACCCAGGCAACAGGTCCACAGAGCTCATTCCGCACTGAACAGTTACACTGGCCTCATGGACAACACCGGGACTCAAGGAGGACAGTGACAGAAGGAGTTAAAGATTTTAACTGTCTGTCAAAGATGGAGACTGGGAACCAACAGAAATTGAAAAAAATGTTCAGAGGCTTTGAGATGTAAAAGAAATTTCTGCTAACAGTGAGCTGAGCATGTGTATCAATGGAGCACAGAATGTGAAAGATAACAGCAATTCCATAAAAAATGTCAGCCAGTAATTGGAAACAGGACAAATAAATAGAAAATTTGTTAATTTTTTTTTTAACAAAGACTTTACATGGATCATATTTTCTGATACAGGAGGGGAAGAATTAATATAGCGCAGTCAGCAGATAACAATGAAAAAACAAACCCGAATTCTTAGAAGGTAGACAATATAAAAGATTCAGATAACTAACATCACATACATAAAAGGAGCTGAGAATACAAGCAAGAGAATTGGGAACTTTTGAATAAAGACAATTTTTGAGGATAACAATATGCAAAAGACAACCCCCTTCTTAAACTAGCTTCACTGAGTATTACCAGTACCAAACCTAGCAGAATAGAATATCCTTTCTTTTAGGCTCTCTGTAGCATTCAACAAATGTTTTAAGATAACTACAAACCCATACCTAGGTTTTGTAGGTTTAGAGTTTTGCCTGCTGTTTAAAACAGCAAAAACATATACATATATACAGACAAGTAGGTAGTGCCCCAAGAATATAGCTTTGGAAGAGGGTTTTTTCAGTGTTTTATGCATATATATGAACAGATAATTAAATAAAAGGATAAACACCAATAATAGGGGCAAAAAAGTCATCAAACAAAACATTTAAAGTTCATTCACTCAAAAAACCCCAATTTACAGCCTCACTAATGACAAACAAAATAGCATTAGCTCATCCACTAAGAGAAAAACACTGGAAGATGTTAATATCCAGTCCACAGTTAATCCTCAACTGGAATACTGTTTTCTCATGACCATTTTAGCCACAATCTCGTAGAAAACATTGCTCTAAACAGAGTATTCCAAGTTCTACTTCTCTAAAGCAAAGATTAATTATTTGAATTTACTCTCTGTGGTGGAAGAATCTAAGAGATGACCTAAGAGAAATATTTAAACTAAGGAGAGAGGCAGAAAATATCCATTCATTCTGGTGAAATGAGTCCATAAAAAAGCACGACCATTAACAATTAAAGCAAGATAAAGAGGTATTTGCAAATACATCCATGTTGTTGAAGAAAATTTCTTTCCCTTTAAGAGTTTTTGCTCTAGTAAAAGTCAGTATCAAAATGTCACTATCACTTGTTACTTGTGGGTTTCTTAACCTACACAAGGACAGTGATTCCCTCTTTTTTCTTTTTATCAGATTTTTTTTTAATCTGGCATTAGAATTAGCAACAAAAGCCCCTACAGAAGAATATTCTTGACCACGTATTGTAGCATTCATGTGTCCCAGTTGTTTTAAATTTTCCCTGAAACAGGACCTGGCCCAATGTCTTCTGAAAACCCAAAGTATTTACAAAGCAAATGAAAATTAGGAAGTACTATAATGACTAGAAAATGCTGTAAGGGAGCATAACGGATGCATCAGCTGAGGATAATTACCGCAATTGAGGCATGTTCCCTTGAAATTCCAGAGAGAAAAGTAAGAACTTGTTAAATCTTTGCATTTATTCAGAAAGAGAAAATGAAGTTATCTAAAGACATCCAAGGATACTGGGAGATGAACAAAAGCTCTTTGTAAATATCATACCCGAAGCTTGCCCATCCAAATTAAAATCAATTTGTTACTGACAGACAAGCTGGGAATTTTTACTTGAATTCAGTGATTGCAAGATGTCGTAGATTAGCAGGATTTTCATATTCACCAACGAAAATAGATGCAGCACTGAAAGAGAGAGCAAGCAACCTTTATCCTTAGTAGTGCTCTTCGCATCTGGATGGAGACGTACAGTGATATAGTTTGACGCGTTAATTTGCTGACTTCTCTTTCAGAGTGGCAATGCGGGGCCTATACAGTAAGTTTCACATAAGGCTGCACTCTCTACAGGGAGAAAATATACCCAGCAGGCCTTGGTCTATTTATCTCAGGAAAGCAGTGCTAATAAAGGGAAAACAAAAAACCTCACAAATAAAACCCACTAAAATAATAATCACTCAAAGCTACTCAGAATATGTATGAAGTTCACATAGAATCTGCCAGGCACTGAGATTTTGCAGATTTCTGGAGACAACTGTACTTTCTCAGTCTGAAAAAATGCAAAGATATTAACTAATTATTTATGGGACAACTAATTACTTTGTGCTGTACATCTAAGACTGAACATCATGAAATGCTTATTAGTTGAGCAAGCAGGACAGTGAAGCAATTCCTTTTGGAATAGAATGAAGCCAAGGAGTCAGATGGAGAAGGATCCTTAATGAGAATAATTCACTAACACAGACAGAATACTGCTCAATTTACCTAGGAATTATACAACTGACCAGCAAAATATTTCAAGAGTCAGAAAATAACCCATACATTGTCACTGAGTTGAAGCAGAGTGTTTTGGAGCTGCAAGTGCTCAGCTCTATGATTTTTTAAGAGACAACAGGCAGTAACTGAAGTCAGAAAATCAAACAGGGATGAATGTGTTTTTGCCTTGGGAACATGCAGAATACAGAGCCTCCAGAGAGCCCCGTGTACCCTCCTGTCCTTGAAGATGTAACACTGCTTTCCTGCTGTACTGTTGGCCCCAGTCAGCTTAGATGTACCTGGACTCAAACATCCAGGTACACAACAGGTACTCTCTTGTAACTTCTTTCTTACTTTTAACAAAAAATATATATCCAATTAAATTTACATCTCATTTACCAAGAAAAAAAACAAACCAAAACCAAACAAACCACAGTTGAAAAAGAGCTCTGTATCCAAATTAATGTTTGAGATAACTCTTTGGGAAGATATAACTAAAGAATGGACCACACTTTATTCTGACATGAAAGTCAAAGACATGGTGCCCAATCTTTCTGGCGGGACCTACTCCAGTCCTTCTTCCATTATGACTCGGTAATCAGGCAAAACTCCCCTTGGAACACACGAGCGTTTTATCCTGTAAACATGGTAATCTTACAAACATACATCCCACAGGATGTATAGGTGACACAACACCAGGATCAGATTTCAGGGAATCCAACTGGGCAAGACAGCACAGATGGAAGTCAGCTGCCAAAATCATTTGTCTGACTCACAATCCCACTGCCTCAGGCCAGTACAAAATGGCCTGCAGCAGGCTGATTTCCTTCTTGATGGGCTTCATGCAACCTTCTATTAGCCAGCAAATTTGAACCAGAACACTAGAACTTGGATGAGAGGAGATGTGGACAAAAATGCAAACCCCTCCCGGTTCACTGCTACACCTGAAAGAAATCCAGCTGAAAATCCCAAATTGATGTAATTTAACCCTAAAAGGATTGATTCATTTCCTCTCTCAGTAAGAGCAGGTCTCTCAGAAGCAGAAGTTAGTAACAGATAGTGTGGCATAGTTCTGCTGATGTTCTCCACGTCCTCATTTTTTACTGCTATCCATAAAGAGTTCACAACAATAACTAGGGATGATTCTCCTTTTATGCCAATTACTGAGATGCTGGGAGTATCATTTTCAGACTCTGATTGTGATTTTCCAAGTACACTAGGAGACTTGATTTTCCTTCCTCCTCCATGCAGGAAGATAAACAACTGCCAAGAGGGGAATAAAGCGAAACACTCCTATCTTTGCTTAGAGTATTAAATACAGGTTCATAGCACAGATGTATAAACTGAGTACAAGCCTTAACAGGAATCTATGTCAAGAAGAAGAAACTAAGAGTGAGTATTCTTTTGCACTGGATCAGAGGCAAATGAATACGATCCCTTGAATCACTCCAACTGCCTGGGCTGAATACAACAAATCTTACAATTATGGTTTTAAAGAGCGCCCTACTCTAATAGTGACGCACAAATAGTCTCTTTTATGTGGATTAAACACCCTATGACAATTTCTAATGCTCTGTGTTTGGAGCTACAAAATCTGTCTCCCAAAACTTGAGTACAAAAAGGGATCTTACCTAGTGCATTAGTTGAGTGAGTTCAGTTACTGGTTCAGTGACTTTGCCACAAGATGCTTTAGGGTATACCTGTGTCTGAACAGTACTCTCAGGTAAATTAAAACTCTTAAGATGGTAACTTCCCAAATAATCCTTGCAACTAAATGCCATCTGATAAAAATAATCACAAGGCAAACTTTGTAGATAATCTTTCCACATGGACACCTTCTTCAGGAAACTAAGAGCTGATTCGTGTCCTTTAAGAAAGCATCAGAAATTAAAGCCATTAAAATCCAATTCCAGTGTATCTCTTGGAATAGAAGTAAGTAATCATGCTATCTTATCAAGACTCCCATCTTGATCTTCCACACTGTTCATGCTGAATACCCACTATATTCCTGATTAATTTAAAAATTAAAAAAAAAGGAACAAAGAATGTGACCATGCAGGGTTATCATGACAAAGCTGGACTGACTGATTCCTTGCTGTTCACACTCTTTCCATTGGGTGTTGCTATGATATTAAACAGATTACTACTGGGACTCAATGTATGCATACAGAAAGGCATGCTAAGTTCTCTGCCTACGTTGCTTTGCCAATTGTTCTATGCAGCCCAATTCTGTTGCCCTTCACAAAGTTGGTGGTGTTAATTCATTAGCTGGTGCTGAGAAAAACTGTCAGTGACTACTTTCAAAAAAGAAATCGTAAAATGGATCCTTGCAGCGTGTACTAAAAGCTTCATATTCTTTCACGAAGGTGATATGACTAAAATTTATATGTGCATTGCAGCATTCAATTAACGTACACAGTAGCTGTGCAGATGGCTCTTTTTTAATTAGAGTATTTAGTGCATCTTCTGCACAAAGAACTAGACAATGAAAAAGGAGGAATTTAATGAAAGTAACCAAAAAAGGAAATATTTTAATCCAAGTTGGAGGCGGGGGGGGAGAGAAGAAAGAGATAATAACGTAGGACACAATTCTTGCAAGTATTTCCTGCTCATTGGATGCAGCCCCTCAGACAATCCAAGGGAGAAATCTTTGCAGATCTGTGGCCTTGGGGAGGTCTTGTCAAGCACTAAGTATCAGGCAACTGATCACTAAACTTTGCACAGCTGAGGATCACACATATGACAGCTGAAGATTTGAGAAACAAAATAATGGCTGGAACTTGACTTTCAGTGAGACACAGACACACCAATGACTGTATTCTATGGGTACTATGAGAAAACATCAGGATTTCATTAAGTTATGGCAAGTACAAACAGTATAAAACCCCTCAATATTTAGCAACACTAACTAGTAAGTGTAAAGAATATAAAGCTACTACAACCTGAAATCCTGCCTGTTTTATAACCTATAACATAGTCGTTCATCTAGGTATATTACTAGTTTGTTAGAAAAGCACCAGCATTATGTGGCCTCTACTCTAATTGGGGCAAAAAAAATCCCAGCAACATTTAATAATAAAACATTTAAACAAAAACTTTAATTTTATATGTTCTTAAATTTACTGCTGTCAGGCATAAATGCTTGAAACATACAAACTTGGGCAAGAAGATGATACGGGTCACAAATGATTGGCTTCAACCAGGGAAGTTATATGTTCTTTCAGCAGGGGCAGTAATTTAAGCCAGGCTCAACATAAATTTCAGCATTTCTGTATTCTAAGCTCTTCAGTGAATTTTAAATTTCACAGTGATGGCTAGACTTACCTGGTAAACCAGGTGGGGTTTTCAGATATTTGCCATTAAAATGTTGAATTACTACTTCACATTTTTCTGTAGACTCCATTCTGGAAAAGAGAAGAGAGTGGGATATGGGTAGAGGCATATGCGTTACTAGATTATTATGGAAGTACTCAGTCAGCAAAAACAAAAAGCAAAAGGAGAAAAAAAAAAAAAGGACAAGCACAGATGCTGAGAGAAATCTTCAAAGCCGCTCTTGATGATTTCTGTGGAGAAACGGGTTGAGCTCATTATGATAGAGTGTGACTTGGGAGGAGGACCTGCCACCCTCACAGTCTGCAGCTGCACTGCCGGCTGTGTGTGAGCTGCAACAGTGTCAATGAACAGTCCCCTCTTCCCTCCGGGGAATCACCCAGAACAAGGACAGTCCTTATGCTCTCAGGTACCGCTTGGAAAGGCAAACGATGTGTCTGTAGATTCCTTGTGTCCCCAAAATAACTTCAAACAGCATAAAAGAAAGGATTTACAGGATTTGGAGAACAACACATAGGATTAAACAACAATTATTGAGGATCATAATGTTAAAAAACAACCTGCAAAGACAGACTGTATAGCAGAACCAAAGGAAATGCATATATGTCCATTACAACATGAAGCCAAATACTGGGTGAAGATAGCAATTTACATATAACACTGGCAGGGAAAATGCCTCACTCTTCATCTCATATGACCTCAGGATAACTTTTAGCATTAAGATATTAAAGCATTTAGAGGGAATTAGTACGTATACTTTTGAAGCAATATAAGGAATACAGAGCTACTAGTCAAATCCCAGACCACGGTTATACCACATCTGGGAAATTACTATTCTTTCAGGTCTTGTAAATTAACTGCATACTAGTCCAGAGAACAGTTGACTTTGCTACAAAGTGGGCACAGAAACCCTGAAAAGAGGAAAGCTAAAACTAATAATTTCTTAGAAAAATAGTGTTATGTCCAGTGCTCCTTCAATACACCAGTGCCTGCCTCCAGGTACTCTCCACAAAATAACTCCACTGACATATATACTGCTTACTTCTCACCAGTCTATATCATGCTTAAATGAATTTATCCACCATGCTTCATGTCATTTAGTTTTTGGAAAGAATGGCTCACATACAACAGCAGTTTGTCTCCCAGGATGCAGCTGTGCCAGAGTTCGAAGGACCACCCCACACCACCGAAAAAAAATAATTAAAAGATCTCGCTTGCCCGTTTAAGTCTTTGAGGAAGTCAAAGTCTTTCATCCTTTTGTTTCAAGTGAAGTCATTAAAAATTGCCCCTTCCACGCTGCATCACTGCATATCACGTGGGCTGGGCTATTTCTACAAGCACAAAGACAGCGACTTAGACTGTTCACTTTGGCTTCATTCAGATTTAACTAAGCGAATGTCTGCACTGAGCCGTTAGAGACTCTTGTCTCTGAAAGAATAAATGCAATAAAAGTCTGTTTTCTGTAGCTGCAGGCACTTGGTGTCAAACCACGTTATGTTGCACCACACAGCAGTGACAATTTCATTTTAATACATGGGGTACATTTTAACAAGCCAAAGCAGTCCTTGCAAAGAATGCAATATATAAGCTGCCAAGTGAAAGAGACTCAGTGCACTTCATGCATTTTATGAGGGAAGAGAATAAAAGTGAAACACACAGTGTTCTGGGATAAAAAGGCCATCATTCGAATAGCACTCCGAAAAAGAATGCGCACATTTTCTTCTCAAGTTTCACAATTAGCGGCTCTCAAATGCCACTGCCAGCTATCTGTAATCTGGCACACGCTTCGCTTGAAACCGACACTGGCATTATCGACTCAGTCTGAAAAGGCAGCACAATAGACAAAGCCCTCTATACATGTTCCCTTCAGACGTGTTGCTGAGTAACCACTGCATCCATCCCTCATCCGCCCCACCTGAGTCCCCGCGTGCCTCCTGCAATATGTGCCTGTGGGGTTAGACTTCCCTCCCGGCCGTGCCGCGGTTGGCCAGACAGACACTCACTAACCAGGATGGCATCTATCCCAGGGCCACTGAGGCACAAATCATAATTTACACTTGCCCACGATACCCCTTTTTTTTTAGAAATAACCCATTCAAATTGCATCCTTCAGGATGACTAGCTCACTGACGGACTGGGAAGAATTGGAGGCATAGAGCAAGTAGATATATTACTAAAATTGTATGGTACTTGCTATAACAAGATCCTCGTTTTAGCTTAGTTAAAATTCTGATCAATATGAACCACTTAGGTGGCAACATCTATGGCGAGCACCCTCATATGAGCTACCTGTCTGCACCCACTGATTCAGATATTACTCTTTCTTTCATTTCATCCATAAAGAGTAGCCATATCTGGGCAGAGGACCAATAAAAATACACTTTTCTCAGGACCCCACTAAAAAATTCCACCTACTTTTTCTTCACAGAGCTGTGGCACTCCTCTGCCGTAGAATGTGTTTGGAATTAATCTTCTCATAGACATGTTTCAAAATGTTGCTTGAGACTACTGTTTAGCAAAAGTATCACTAACAGAATTGTTACACATTAAAAGCCTCCAGCGGACAGGTTTTCTATAAAAGAATGTCATTGGAACCCAGGTAAACTTGGGGGAAGAGCACTCTTAAATACATTTTTTTTTTACATTAGGGCTTTTTTCATAATTGATAGAACAAAAATGTGACCAAATATAATATTCTGGATAAAAGATAAATAGCTTGGGTGCTTCGAACACTTCTATTGAAAGATACAGGTATTCAACAATACTGTTGGAAAGGGAAGGACATCAGCTTCACATGATATTAGAAATTTGCTTCTGATTAGATAATCTGTGAAGTATATTTTCAAATTCCATTCAACAGTATGTTTTTGGTGCTGATCATAAGAGGATCTAAAACAGTAATTCATGTTTAAATGCAATTGGGGGATAACTATAGTGCATCTGAGCATTATTTTGAACCAGGAAATGCACTGCAGGAGAAAAATCATCAAAGCCATAGACTTCTATAATTTTTTGAAGGTACAGATAATGATCTAAACTAGTAAAACCATGAGAATTTATTTTTACCTGTGTCTATATATCTCCCAGTTCTGAAAACTGAGTTTTAAAATTCCCAAACACAACATAAGTAATACAACTGTCTATATTCTATTCTATTTGAAAGGAAGTAAATTTTAAAAAATCTGTAGAGTGTTTTTATGGTTTTTTTTCTAGCCAGAGTTTTTTAAATTAAAGATATTTCAACAGGATTGGTAAAACAACAACATCAAAACTAAAACCCAACCCCAAACAAAAACAGGGGGTGCTTAAACAAGTATCAGTACCAAGTAACTTGATGTTCACATCTTGCTGTTGAATATTTATTTTAGATAATTAAAGAACTTTACATTACTCTCTCTACAGACCATAGTGGCACCAAAGTAGTCATTATGTGTTGTTATAAGTAATAGGGAATAGAGAAGAGAAGAGAAGAGAAGAGAAGAGAAGAGAAGAGAAGAGAAGAGAAGAGAAGAGAAGAGAAGAGAAGAGAAG
>JAWMRA010000078.1:39481678-39774857 GCA_035584735.1 Pseudotriccus pelzelni | reverse complement strand
AGAGAAGAGAAGAGAAGAGAAGAGAAGAGAAGAGAAGAGAAGAGAAGAGAAGAGAAGAGAAGAGAAAAGAGAAGAGAGAAAATTGCGAAATAAAAACCCTAAAGCTTATACATGTATCAATTATACAGACTGATAGTGTCAAGATAAAATTTAATAAAAATTTATATACAAGGAATAACATGATGATTACATAATTATTACCTGAGAAATATTCAGTACCATGTAATTACCAGTCAATGGAAAAATGTGGGTTTAGTTTACTTTGACTATAGTGATTTTGCTTAATAATAATAACGTAAATGAGAATCAGGACTATACCTTTTCATATCCAGAGTAAATATTTAATTGTTACTACCACATTTTGATCTACATATGAATATTGTTTTATTATATAAGAGCAGAAATAATAAATTTTGGAGGACAGCGTTTCCTTACTATTTAAGGCATTTTGCAAAGATGGAAGGCAGGCAGTAGCAGTATTATACAGTCCAAAGAACTGAGGTCATAACCAGAATACACACCAGAGAACTCAATTTCTTTAGCATATCAAAAAGATGACTAGAGGGACAGTCTGATAGCAGTGCATAAGTACCTTTGTGGGGAGGATAAACTAGGTAGCAAGTAGTTCTTAAATCTTCCTGAGGAAGTTGTGACAAGAACCAGACAAATTTGAAAGAGAAATTAGGCAGAAACATTTAACTGCAAGGAAGATGATCCATTGGCAGACATTAGATAGAAAAGAGGCGGTTCTTTTTTTTCTGGTTGATGGCTTCACATCACTTCTGGAAGTCTTATTTTAGTAAACGACAAGTATTATCTCAATATTAGGTAACTGGGAGTATTTCAGCTGCCTATGATATAAAAGACGCCAGGCAAATGATCTCAGCACCTCTTTATGTCCTACTCTTCATCTTTCTATGGAAACATTTCACTTATTTTTTAATTTATTTTGTTCTTTTAATTCCAGGCATTTTAAGACCTTGATGTTGCCACAACCTGTGATTTTCTCCTCCCCTGTAACTGACTTAGGTATTATATCTTCCCAACTATTCAGCTGGTAAGAGATTGCTTCAAGATGTTTTTGCTTTTTGGTTTGAATCCGTTTTATGCTACTCCCTTTGTCACTTATAGCCTAAGAAGAGATTTATTTTGACAAGTTCTCCTTGTTGCTCACAAATTGTATCTTTTCCCAACATGTCTAGCCTGTATATTCTTCATCTCTTTGCTTGAACAACAGAAGGTTGTTTACTATCTAAGATAAATATACAAATACAGACACAACTCTTCTCTGGGGATATGGTCCATTCTACGTCTTGCAGAATGACCCAGTATGCCAAGGTGACCATTTTGAGCTGCCTGAGTATCTCTGCACTACAGTACCAGTATCACAGTGCTCTCTACAGAGGAATCTCTTTGGTTCAGAAGAAATCTAATAAAACTAAATGACACCTACATTATACTCAGAAATCCTGAAAGATGCACCCAGAGTGTTTAAATGCCTCATTACAGACCACCCCCCAAGCTGGTTTACAAAGGGACAGAGGCATCTCCTTGATGTGCACCTTTGCTCTCAGGTGACAGCTAATTGAGAATCTCTTGACTTCGGTCGTTTGCTGGAACAGCATCGTAACATAACATTCTTTTATGACAGTTTGTGTTGGACAAATTTTCTCATGTTACTGGAAAAGAATAGCATGAACACAGTCTTTTCCACACAGACTCAGGCTGATTTATGCTACTGTCTTCACAGTCTCAGGTTAAGTATTATACTGGTGCCCGCCAGCAGTGCAATACTTGACTGTCTGACTGTCAGCATTTCCATCATAAATTTCTGTTTTCAGAAGCTTATGACTTCGTTATAAAATGTCGCTTGGGGGGGTGAATCTTGCAAGGTCATTTTAAGTTACAAGACAGCAAACAAAATAAAAAAGTTAGTGGTTTCTAACTCTTTGTTTGCAGTTTATCACTTTAAAGGACCTATAAAATGCTTTTTCTGCTGTTCAGCTAAGTGTGGCCCACGTATGTATGGTATTAATACTACTAGCTCTATAGCGAGGATACTTAAATAGTACTTGAATGGTATTTTACTGTGAGTTTATAGAAAACAATTTTTATTTAATTGATTCAGTGGTACCAGTTAAGTCCTCCCCCAAGGTATATTCCAATGTCTCCTTGCTCTCTTTTTGATATCCCAAGGAGTTCTTCAATTAAACTCAAAGTACCTCAGGCTTCGATTATGCAAATTGCTCAGCCAAATTATTTAATGGCTCCTAACTTTCCTTGTTCCACCCTCATCACCTTTCAGAGCTTCATATCCATTTTCATTGGTTTAGGGATCCTGACCCACCTGTCCTTCTCTGGAGTTTGCTTGTCCCTGAAAGTGCTGCTCCATGCCTATCAATTTTCTTAGGGGTGTACAAAGCCTACCAAAATTTGGTCCAGGTTGCAACATGAGAGGAAAATGTGAGAGTGCCCTCATACAGACCTCCCCAGCACCCTGCAGTGTTGCTCTCTGAGCCTTTTCCAGAGAGGCCTTTCAATGGAATTTTATCACCACTGGAATATTTTACAGATATCACACAAAGTCTTTGGGGAATGTTTGTGATTTCCAGTTTCACCTGAGACATTAAATTATAAAGCAATTTCCTGTCCTAAGACATAGGATGTGACAGATCATTCTTCTGACTGACAGTAGGAATGATCCTTATAATGTCTAAGCCTGCACTACCGCCCCAGCTGATGGAGTTGTTCAAGCTAAGTTTATAGCACCTTTTCAACTGCCTTCAATTAAACCCTTGAATAAGGAAGAACGAAGCATTTTCCCTCTTCATGAATGCATCCTTAAACTGCCTGGATGTTCTTCATCCCCTGGTGCTGCTAACACTGCTCAGAAACCCCCTTCTAAATATTCCACCTTTCATTTAGCAAAATAGCACCACTGCTTTGCCTCCACCATAATTGTATTATTTCTTTATCTTCTCTCACCTTAACATCTGGAACTCATCCTTTGTGGGCCTGTGGAAAGCCAGCTCTTCCAGCATATACAGTTACCTCTTTATAAGTGGCAACGCATCTTCAGGATGAAGATCAATCTATCCCTCCATTCTCTGAGTACCTGTCCCTATCCAGTAATTCCAGCCTCCCTCAAAGACCTTCTTTCTCACTCACCCGATCACCTTTTTATTCATACCATCAACAGCACTACTAATGTCTAGTTTGCCAAATTCATACGATATCAGCTTTAAAGTTCTATCTTGACATAATTCTTCAAGTCCAGTTTCTGTGGCTTTTTTCCCTCTGTTTTTGGTTTGTTTTTTTTTTTTGCTATTCTTTCATTTTGTTTTTTTTTTTCTTTTTTTTTTTGAGAATGAAGGACTATGACTTTTTTTCTAAGCTCTAAAGAATACACTTCTATTTTTAAAATGAGAGATCAGATGCTGAAGTTATTAGATGGCTCCCAGCAACAGGGATTTAAAACACAAATTTAAATGCTGTGATGAAACCTATACGAGGGCAACACTGTGTCATTCCCTCTTTTGACACACAAGCTCAGCACAGACTGAACTCAAAGCTTCTCATCCACAGTGTCTCCTTCTTCCAATATCCTGGCATTTCTTCCCCGCCGCCCGCCCCCTACTTTTTATTTCTCTCTTTTCTCTGTGTTTAGTCCCAGCTTCTGCTTGCCACTGTCAACAGAAACACATGCTGCCAAATGGCAACAGCAACACGAGCCTTGTGGAATGCCAGCGCCCACAGAGCCTGAAGCCAGGTAGGGTCTCTGAAGGACAAAGCCTGAGCCAGGAGCGCGGCAGAGGCAGGTGCCCAGGGGTTACAGCACGGATACACCTCTGTGAAGCCACAATCAGATTTTAAAGCTTCCCTTCTCTGGCCCCTTGCTCATAACTCTCCTCCCCAAAATCTCCCCTGGGGTGTACTCAGGCACAGTTGGCTCAGGCCACAGTGAAAGGCTCTGGAAAATTTTGGGAAAATCTGTTCTGTTGCTTTTGAGGGACGCAAAAGAGAGGAAATACTTTCACGGCTTAACTTTCGCTCAGAGCTAGTTTTGTATGCACATGCTTTAAAGGAGGCTCTTAATATCGCCAGACATTACTCAGATAATTATGATCCAAGAATATTTGAAGTTATCCCGGTTATAAATGATTAAGTAGCCACCTGCTGTACTACAAAACTGCTAATAATATCCATTTAGGAGAAAAGTGTGACAATAGCTACCTACCTTAAGTCTTTACTTCTGATTGTTTTTGAATGAAAACACTTACTTTGAGATTGACTATTTCCATAATTGGGCAGCCTCGAAAAGTGAATTTTAATCATCATAGCACTTAATAACTTTGAAACATCACATTTCAAAATTGCTGGATGCCGCAGCATTTTAGCATATGTAAATTTAACTTCTTCGCCTGTGCTTCTGTGGCTCAGTTAAGAGCTATGCTAAGCAGCATGGCACATTCCACAAGCAGGAAAGATGTACTGTGATAAAAGGCCCTAAGTCAGAAGGTACAATAGCCAGGATCCCCATATGGATTGCTGATCTGAACTTCTGAAATCTTATTTGGACTGGAAATCCAGCTTCCATCCCCTACCTGTACAGGATTGGTACCCACTCAATGTGTGCTCACACTGTAGGTACACTAGAATGAAACCTTCACGACTACAAGCAAAGGTAAACAAATTAATCTATTTGGATTGACATGCAGAAAAAAGATACCAAACAGAACTCTATTACAAAAAGAAGTTCCGCTGTTCGTGTAATTAAATCTTGTACTGATAATTCTGCAAAGGTGAGAGTCAGCATTCAAATGTGGTTCCAAATTCCTGGATTAACTCTGGCCTTACTCAAGTCAGTGGCAGGTCTGCTGTATACTCTGATGGTATGAAGGTTTTACCCCACTGCATGGTGAATTACACAGCCTTCAAGTTAGATCATTAAAGGGCTCTTGAAATATGTTCCATAATTAAATACATTTTCATAAACTAAGTCAATTTTTAAGAATGCGAGTTTACCCATAAATTAGATTAATCTCTATTTAGTGAGTTAGAAAAATTCATTGTATTATCTGCAAGAATGCATAAGGAACAGTGTGTCATCTTTCAGCATAAATGTTTTACCTTTTTCCATTTGAATTCAGACAATATTATCTCAACATTTTTCGTGCATGATGATCTTTCATATAAAGGACAAAGGTAATACTACAACATCCACTTATCTTGCAAGCTAATTTTTTATCATACAGTACCTCATTTCACTCAGTGGTGCTGTGACACTAAAAGAAGTGTCATGATATACCAAGATATGATGTATTTCAGAGAAATTTGCAAGATGAAGAAGTCATTTTGCCTCCCCTACAAAGCACAGTGTTATGAATATTCTGTAGAAACAATGATTTAGGTTTTTTTTTTCCTTTTCTTTTGAAGCGGAAGACTGATTTACAGGAGAATTGCAAATTTCTCTTCTTATTTGCTTTTTCAATACCTTTCTATATATAGCACTCTATTCCTTGGTTTTTCAAAAGAAAACTATTTGATTTGAGAATGTTTCAAGCTGAAGAGAATCTATGTAAATATTCCCTGAGAGTAAACATGGAAACTTGTCTATCCGTACTAACAATGATGTACATGGTAATAATATGTTGCCTGTTCTGTCTAAAATATCTGACTACTCCGTTAGGGCTTGTTATATGCAAATATTTCTTCTTAAGCTCTTCTCATAGCTGCAGTTCCCTGCAGCTTTCAAGGAAGACACGTTTCTTCAGTTATAGTTCCTACCCTTTGCTCTTCCAACTGCTAAATTTACTTTTTCCTGTTGCAAAGTCTTTCCTAAATATTTAAACAGTTTGACAGAAGGGTTTGGGTTGGAAGGGACATTAAAGATCATCTAGTCCCTCTCTGTATTTCTTGCAGGAGCCCTTCAGGTACTGGAAGGTCACAGTAAGTGCACCCCAGGGCCTCCTCAGCTCATTCCTTGGTTTCTTTGCCAGGTGTGTGCTTCTTGCTCTAGGACATTTACTATTATCCAAGCTTGATACTGCATGGATAGCTCACCATTCCCAGCAGGTTTTATTTGCATATACCTACATACAATGAACTGCTTTTTAAAACAAAGAAAAGAACATCCTTCTGCCTTGGTATTCTTCAGCTGGGTGGAAAGAACAGGCACACAGCCTGATAAAGGTGCCGCTCTGCACTTTCCACAGCTGTGAGACTTCAGAGCTACAGAAGAGACAGCATTTGTGAAGGACCAAAGCCAAAAAATGTGCATGAATCAAAAGAAGAGTAAAGGTTTCACCTGGCAAAGCCGACTCCTCTGCTGACTCCATTAGCATCTCTTAATATTCTGGTGGAAATGACATGTCCAAAGGGTTTCAGCATATTCTCCAGTTCCTGCTCATCCATGGAAACGGGTAAATTTGAGATGTATAGATTTGTGGGATCTTGCTCTTGTTGCTATGACAAAATAAGAGAAACATTCTCAGTTAGGCTTAGCACAATAGAATAGCTTATGGCTTATCAACAAGGGCTACTCAAAATAGGACCAAGTCAAGAATTTATAGCTGCATTAGAAGCACATCTGAACAATCTGTTCATGATAGCAACATATTTGCCAAATTTCTTCAAACTCTCATGCATGCGCTTAATTCTGTGCGTGATTGCTCTTATTGAACTCAGTGACACTACTCATTTATAGAAAATTACTCTCATGCACAAGTGTTCTTGGATTTGTGTCCTAATTTAGCAGAGATTGTGAAGAAACGTGATTTCCACAAATGTGCTCACTGTTAACATAAATAAAGAATGAAAATTCAACACATATTTTTAGCAGATGTGCTTTCCAGCCTGCAGAGTTCCCATTCAACCCGTTCATCATGAACCAGGTTGGTTGAAAACACAGAACGTTTTTCATAGTACCTTTTCCTTTTTTTTTTTTTTCCCCATAAAAAATATCTTCCTTCATAATAATCAACAAGACCTAACTGGGCAGGGGGCAGGAAGGGAAGTTCTGCAGTTCCGCCCGAGGTCCTGATGAAATATGTCACACATTTTTTCTCAGACTGAACTAAAATATCTTACAAGACAAAGCCTGTTGTATCAATAATTAAGAAAAAATTGAAAGCAGCTTTCTCATTCTATTTCAGATTTTTAGACTAAACTTTCCATTTTGGCAACCATTCCAACTCCTTGCTTGCTGAACTACTGGAAAGAAACATGGAAGAGGCATAGATGCCATATGTAAAATAAGTGTACTGAAGCAATAAATAAAAACCTTGTCTGAGGACAAACAGGTCTTGATTGCATTAAATCAATTTAGTTAAGCCCTTGTAAATTTTCATGGCTCTGTCCGTTTTCACTGAGACAAGCACAACATAATATCTGATCACCTGCCTGGGATCAGGCATGACTACATAATTTCAGCTAATGTTTAATAACCAAAAATACAACATACAATCTTTATACTATGAAGTAATCCAGACAATACCTTACCTGAGAAAGTTCTCTGAGACAGACTTTTTGATTCTTTTTATTACACATTTTAATGAGCAGAATTAATTTGTTCAACACTGAATTGACAACAGTATTACCTCTTTTTGTTATGAGTTGTCCTAAAATCAGATTACTAATCTCACAGCAGCACCGCAACCTTGCACTGTCATGAAATTATACACAGTCCTGCAGCCATCTGCCCTGCTTTAACTAAACTAGTTTCAAATTACACTCCATTAAAATCATTGAGGATGTGCCTTGTCAAACAAAATCACACACTGTGTTTCTAGAAGATGTATCAAGACAGGACAGAACCAAGATGTTTGCTCCACCACTGCCTCGTACATTCAAGGTCTCAAAAAAGGAAGGAGAAATTGTTTCAAGCTGTGATTCGCACACCCCATCTTTGCAGGAACAAGAACGACTAAGCCAACTCTAATATAGCTAAATACCAGAATCAGAAGCCAAAGCAAGAGTTTAGGTTTCTCTTACCCCAGGCTCAGGAGAAATCTTAGCCTTTTGGATGAGACAAAAAACTGAAAATGGATATCCCAAAAAGGTCCAGAATCAGCAGGTGTGTAATACTGTTTTACTGCTTGATTTGGTTCTGACCTAAGAGTTGTGAACACTTGCCTTTGGACATAGTGCTTAATGCCCTTCTTTGCACCTCCACACTCATTACCCCACAAAACAACACATTATCATGCACACTGAATTCTCCACTATTTTACAAAACCAAATAAATAAAAGAAAAATGTGGCATGTTTTCAAGCTGCTGTCCATAACAGTTATTACCACTTCTTATAGTAAGGGGCAGAGGAGAGGAACACCACACACAGGAACGGTGAACTTACTGCAAATTGAAGTTACAAACTTCAAATCTAGAAAAACACTATTTCCCTTTCCAGTTATCTTTCCCTGCAAATCAATATACATTTCTACAGATCCAAAAGCTAGCTCCTCTCCAGTACCAAAAGATGCTGGTGAGGGCTCAGAACTGATACAGTATCAACAATGTGAGGAAAACCATACAAAGTCCTGAAGGGGACACAGGCAAGGAAAGAAAGGAATATGAGCTTCAGATCACACATTTAGCCTTGGGAAAAGTAAGCAAACAAAAACCCAAAAGATTTTCTTTCTTCTTTCCCCCTCCCACCGCCCTCGCCCCCCTCGGATTTTTTCCCTTTTCTGTTTGCAAACTGTTCTAAGTTTTATTGCTTTTTACTTCTCTCACACCTCACCTCCGAAGGCACAGAAAAAAATAAAAGAGCTTGGAAGTATCTTCATTGTTACTAAGTACTTTGAAAGTGTGAGCATTAGAAGTAGGTAAAGCAGAGGCATTTGAGAAGCAAACTGAAGTAGAAGAGTTTGCAATTCCAATAACGTACAGTTCTTCAGAAATAATCCCCTTGTTAAGCAAATCTCTACCCATCGATTGGTTAAGGACTTTGATTAATCCACCAACCAGTGCTCAGGGACTGACATCTCTTGCTAATATTTAGAAGAAATATGCAGATGAGATCCCTGTAGCCAAAGGCCAGGCTAACATGGAAAAGCTAAGTTATGCATCAGTACCTTCATATGACAACCTCTGCTTTCACTGAAGCAACTCAGTCCTGCAGAATATTAAAATGAGATCTTTTCTTTTGACTACTCAGTTTTCAAGTTGGGACAAACAAGTAAAATAAACAAGAATCATTGCCAACGTGTCTCACTTCTGAACCAGGAACATACAAGCCTTTTAACCGTGCTAGAGATAAAATGCTGTTGTTTTAAATATCTGTGGAAAGTTAGCTGCACTCTGAGGATGAATGAAAGATTAGAAGGCCATAGTCACTCTCTCACAAGGATTTGCCATGCCTATCTTTTATCAATGTGATAAATAAGAGCTGCAAGCAGAGAGAGACAGATGAGGCCGCTCGTGCTACCTCCATAACATAACAGTGTTTTCTAAGAAAGGAAAAGAAATCCACATTATTTTTCCTTGCTATACAAATATAACATTTAGAGAAATACCTCTTTCCTTTACAGAGAAATATCCCCTCACAAAAGCCATATATAACACAACAAACTGCAAGAAGATGAAATGCCCTCACAGTGATGCAGCCTGGAGCTGAACAGGCGTTACAGGAGCTGCGTGGAACCCAGCTGCTCTGTCACGGTGCAGTCAGACCCCACTGCCACCTACCCTCACGACACCCTGTTTCTCAGGCTTGACCCCCTCCCAGCCTCTAGCACTGAGGGTCCTCATGATCTTTTTCAGTTTTGCAGAGATCCCCTCTTCAGCATGAAGGTGCTGACACATGCCTCTCATTCTGCCAAATCCTTTTCACCCCAGGTTCCTCAAGCTCCTGCATGACCTATTCTCCTCCCCATCCCAGTGCCACTTCTGAGCTTCTCAATGCCAAAGGTAAGTGCCCTGCTGTTCAAAATATGCCTATTTGTTGACAAGATAAGCCTAACCAGAACCGTAAGTCCATGCATCCTATGAACTACCAGCCTTTCATAATCCCAACCTGACAGTGAGGTTTCTGCCTTCAGTGAAGGGTCACCTCCCAAGGTTGTAGGACTGGTGGTGATGGCGGTATCTGGATCCATGCAGTGTGGCTGCTCAGATTCCCTCTGGTTCACTTAATTCTTTCTAAGGCTTTTTACCAAACATTAAAAAATGCTACTTCCCAGGTAGGGGTGCTAAAATCCCATTTATTACTGTCTCCAGTCCCAAACCAAACTGACTGACCAGTCATCAGTGACAGAGCTGAAAATCATACTTTTCATACTCAAAGTCACCCCAGAACTGTGTTTTCCTCTTATGCCTCCAATAGTTTGGACAGGAACTAAAGAGGTGGGGTGGCAGAAAGTCGCACACTCGCCACAAACAACATCGTGCCACGGATGCCCTGCAGCTGGTGACTTTGAGCCACTGCAGTGGGGCCACCAGCCAAGTAGAGCCTGGTCTTTTCTGGTCCAAAATTCACAGAATCACAGAATCACTAAGGTTGGAAAATACCTCCAAGATCAAGTCCAACCATTAACCTAACACTGCCAGGTCCGCTGTTAACCATGTCTCTATGCACCACATCTACATGTTTTTTTAACACTTCTAAGGACAGTGATTCTACCACTCCCTGGGCAGTCTGTTCCAATCTTTGACCACCTTTTCAGTGAAGAAATTTACCCCTGCAGACCACATGAGAGACACCATGCTGGCCCTGCAGCATGGGGGAATGACACACCTGTTGGCAGAGCCTTCCCAAAGCACAGCAGCATCTTGGGTTTAACCCCCCACGTGTGAGAAGGGCCTTCCCAGGGTGACCAGGGCTAGCCAATACAGCTGACTGCTGTCCCGGTGGCTCACAGGAGGAGGGCACTGCTGGGAGCAGTGGAGGGCTCACTGCAGCACAGTTTCTTGGCCTTTCCCAGCCCCTGTGTGCCAAACAGGATAAATAATGGATACAAGACCAGGCCAAGTTGCCACTCAAAGAGAGCAGTAAGGCAGCAGTGGCCTCTGCTGTGTGTGCCAGCTGCAGATGCAGCATGCTCAAGGCATGCAAACTTGCAAGCTCCATCTCAAGCTACAATCAAAAGCTTGCTCCTGGCTGTCCTCACTGAAGTTTGCTCCAGTCCAGATCTCCCATTTGACGGCCCAAGGACGGTCACATTTTCCAGGTACAGTTTGCATTTGCACCGCAGACCCAAAGAAATAGGGATGAATTCATCCAGTCAGTCCCAACCCTACAAAAACCTGGCACAGCCTCATACTCTAGGCCAGGCTCATTCTGGGGTCCTGATGTGTGCCAGTCTTGTGTGGGTACACCACTGTGCCACAGCATGAGCCAACAACAAAGAAAGAAATGAAGACAGTTTAAGCTCCTCTCCAGACAAGTGCATGGCCTCTTTGCTCCCACTGCAGCCTGTTTCACCATCATTGTGGCCCAAATACCTCAGCTGCTCTGGCCTGTGGGCAACGTTAGCTGCGTGCACACGTTGCAGTTGGGCCATTCTTGCTGGGGATGTATAAGACAGACACTCTCAAAGCAGTCAAAATCACAGCTAGGAAGGTTTAAAATTGTGAGTACTGCAAACTAATGGTAGGGCAAACTCCAGTTTTTGGTTAGCTCAGACCCACTCCAGCAGCCAGCTGCAGGCGTCCTGCTGCAAGGCTCCGGAGTTCAGCAGTCAGGAGCAGTTGTACCGGGGAAACAGTCAGAAATGTTGTCACTGCCTTTTAGCAAGAACTGGGCCAGTCACTCGGCTCCCAAGGCCTGCACCAAGGAGGAAAAACAAGTTTATAGTGCAGAGGATTTGAAATGCACTACACCAACAGCATTTGAAACAGAAAAAAACCCAACAACAAAACAGTGGAGGGCATGCTGCAACTCCAAGTTTGCTGTTTGCTTTGCTGGGTCCTCCCAGACACTTTTGAAAGGACAACGTTCAGATGGGATTTTCCCTCCCATCTTGACATAATCCTTGGAAGCAATGCATGAAAAGCTGAAAGAACAATTCCTGCCGGTGTGAGCAGAGGCTGAGGCTCTTTACGCAGTACATTTAGTAATGCATTCTTTAAAGACACATGTGTAGGGAGGGGTGGCCAGTTTTTGGCTGCGTTATTTTTTCCCAAAAGGAACTCAAACCTCTCATAATCTGTAATCTCAGTAGGGCTGGTAACCAAGTGTGTTTGCTCTATCTGGGAACCTTATGTACCAATTCTTTTTACTCAACCTAAATTATTTCTCCTTAGAGCAGCTTGCTCTAGGAAACTATGTACTGATTATGAGTTCAAACAACTAATTCTTCCATCTTCCAAACTTTTATTGGGAATAAAACTTCATATGTGGACAGACATTTGATTCTGAACTGCTTTTTAAAAGATAGAATCAATATTTATATTAATGGATGATATGCTTTTCTTGTCTTTAATAAATTCAGACTTCATCATATTAATATTGACACAGGTCAATATTATAGTTCACTTTCAGAAGCATGGTCCTTATCTTTATGAACATTTTAGACCCAAGTTCAAATCACCCTCAATCAGTATTTTCCCAGAGATGACACATGTCACCTCAGCCCTGTGGCCACTGCCCAGATCTTCATCCTACACACGTAACTCCTTCTCTCTTTTAAAGATCTGGGTTGAAATTCTGTCTCCCCTCAATAAAAAAATAGTCACGCTTTTTACAGAAAAAGCCATTTATACAGATCTATTTACATGAAACCAGATCATTTGTATGGAAACATTTATGTGCCATTTCATAAGTTCTCCAGTGTTTGCTCACTGTTTTGATAACTGTAGTTGTATGGTAGCATCAGTCTCATCTTCAGTTTATTAAATTATTTCTAAACTGCATTCTGTACAAGCCACTAAGCTTAGATGAAATTTAGAGGAAGCATGTAATACTTTCTCTCAGTAGATTCACATTAAATAACTCTTCTTGTTTCATTTCTTCACGTTTACTTTTTTTGTACTGCAGATCATGAGAACTTTTCAAGGCATCTGAAACAGACATTCATTTAAAAGCTGATTTGATGTGCATTTGATTTGATTCACACCCCAAAAGTCTGAATGAAAAGATTTTTTCCTTTGTTTTCTGTTGTTACTCCATTTATTCCTGCCACTTTTCCACATTAATATGGTATCTTTTTTCATGTATGTAAAAGATGTCTGGCTTTCAGACAGCATAAGCTACTGAACTTACAATTCAGGTATTTAACTTCAGTTCTAATACCTAATGTCTTTAAGTAGCATTTGGAGAGGTTCTCTCTTCACTGACATGTCCAAGTATAGCAGGATGCTCCTAATTTAGTTACCACTGTTAGATAGGATGAATATGGGTTAATGATGTAAAAGTTAAAAGAAACCCATTCCAAACTCCACCACCTTCTGGTATCAGAGAAGTGATGGCAGGAAACCCTTTTCTTCCTTCTCAGCAGGGGTGGGAGGATGGGGTACAGTGCAGTGTTTGGGGATGAAGATCTTGCCCATGTATGTTCATGTGGTGCTTTCCAATCAATGAAGATACACTGATTTGAAATAATTGCAGTAGCCCTGTTTTCAAAGATTTCTTCCAACTATGGTTGGTTTGGTTGGTTTTTTAATAATAAGGAACAAACAAACTAACAAATCCACATGAAACACTCGCCATAGCAATGGCTCAGGCCATATAGCCTTCCATAACTGTCAATGACATATTTTGAGCCATCATTGCAGTAACACGAGGTGAACAAAATTAATCAAATGCAGCTGCCAGGGTTTCCTTTGACTTTTTCCTTGCTTATTTGCATTCCTTTGTGTGGGCAGATTCTTAACAGTGTAGACAGCTAAATCAATGGGCAGCTAACTATTGATCCTGGCTAGTTTCACTCTCTTGTTGAGCAGCACATCAAAAAGCTTACAAGATTGTATAAGGAAGGACCCTTGACAAGGGTCTCTCATAGAATCATATAATTGTTTAGGTTGAAAAAGACCATTTTGATCACCAAATCCAACCCTTAAACCAACACTTCCAATTCCACCATTAAACCACGTCCCTAACTGCCACATGCACACGTCTTTTAAATAACTCCAGGGATGGGGACTCCACAATTTCCCTGGGCAGCCAGTTCCAATGCTTGACAACCCTTTTGGTGAAGAAATTTTCCCAGCTATCCAATCTAAACCTCCTCTGCTGCAACTTGAGGCCATTTCCTCTTATCCTATCACTTGTTACCTGGGAGATAAATCCCCACCTTGCTACAACCTTCTTTCAGGTAGCTGTGGAGAGCAGTAGACTCACCCCCTTGAGCATCCTTTTCTCTGGGCTAAACAACTGCAGCTCCTTCAGCTGCTCCTTTTAAGACTTTTTGGTCCAATCCCTTCACCAGCTTCATTGCCCTTCCTTGGACACACTCCAGCACTTCAATGTCATTCTTGTAGTGAGGGGCCCAAAACTGAACACAGGATTCCTGGTGCAGCCTCACCAGTGCAGAGTACAGCAGGACTATCACTTCCCTGGTCTTGTTGGCTGCACTATTTCTGATTGCAAGCCAGGATGTCATTGGCCTTCTTGGCCACCTAGGCACACCGCTGGCTCATGTTCAGACAGCTGTCGACCAGCATGCCCAGGTTCTTTCCACCAGGCAGCTTTCCAGTCACTCTTCCACAAGCATTCAGTGTTGCATGAGGTTGTTGTGACCCAAGTGCAGGATCTGGCACTTACACCATGTTAAACCTCATATAATTTTAGCCTCTGTCTATTGATTAAGCCTGTCCAGATGCCTCTGCAGAGCCTTCCTATGCTCCAGCAGATCAACACTCCCAGCCAATCTGCAGACTGATTGAGGGTGTACTCAATCCCCTCATCCAGATCACTGATAGAGATATTAAACAAGATTGTCCCCAATACTGAGCTCTGAGAGACACCACTAGTGACCAGTCACCAACTGGATCTAACTCAATTCACCATCACTCTTTATGCTCAGCCAGTCAACCAGTTTTTATCCAGTGAAAATACATGCATCCAAACTATAAGCTGACAGTTTCTCCCAGAGGATGCTGTGGGAAACAATGTCAAAGGCTTCATTAAAGTCCAAGTAGACAACATCCACAGCCTTTCCCTTATCCACTAAGCAGGTCAACTTGTCATAGAAGGAGATCACGTTAGTCAAACAGGACCTGCCTTTCATAAGCCCATCCTGACTGGGTCTGATCCTCTGGTTGTCCTGCATGTGCTGTGTGATTGTGCTCCATAACCTTCCTTGTCACCAAGATCAGGCTGACAGGCCTGTAGTTCCCCAGATTCTCCTTCTGTCCCTTGTAGGTGGGTGTCACATTTGCTAAGTTCCAGTCAACTGGAATATCCCCAGTTTACCAGGACTGTTGGGTAATGATAGACAGTGGCTTGATGAGCCACTTTGTCAGCTCCCTCTCTTGGGTTGCCCCATGGTCAGCACGTCCCTAACCATTTCTCCTTCAACTATAAGGGCTTCATTCTAATCCCATCCCCACCTTCCAGCTCACACAAACAACTGCAGGTCTTACTAAGAAAGACTGAGGCAAAGAAGGCATTAAGTACAAAAGCCTTTTGCTCATTCTTTGTCACTGTTCCCCTCCACATCCAATAAGGGATGGAAATTCTCCTTAAACCTCCTTTTGTTGCTGATGTATTTATAGAAGCATTTTTTTATTGTCTTTTATGGCAGTAGGCAGATTAAGTTCTAGTCGGTTATTGATCCTGACATGTTATTTTTGGGAGAAGCCTGAATTACTATGTAACCATTCTCAGGTGCTTCTGCAGTTTCTAACAAATCAATAACCCTTGCATTCTTGCTACGGCATGGATCTCCATCCCCTACTTCCACTGAGCCAGCAGATCTCACTAGCACACTGTCCCCAAACCTTGGCATGATGCCCCCAGGCTTACCTCTTGATAAGAGCCTGGTTTTATCCCTTTTCCACTTCAATTTTTTTGTATTGGGCACTCTTGGACGCATGAGCTATTCTCCTCAACCAAGACTGTCTAAACACTGAAGATTTCACAGGGAAAATACTGAAGAACAGAGGACATTCAGAGCAGCTTATTTTGTCTTAGGTACCTTCAAAAGAATCTGTGTGTTGTTTGATAGCCTTCCAAAGCCTCCACTACGTAAAGATTTAACATCTTAAGATGTTAAATCTCTCTTTCACCCTGACATATTGACTTCACAGTAGTTACCATGCCTTTTTAGACTGTGCTGACTACATGTTTCATACATTATCCTACTTCTGTATGCAACCCTTCCTGACTTTAACTCTACTATGTTCAAACTTTATCAGCAATGTGCTGTTTTCAAAGAGCCACAGGAGATTTGGCCTCAGAATAATTCTGCAATCACTACGCAGCAATAATTAAACCAAACCCATCAAACATTATAAATGCAAAAGTAGCTAAAACTAAACCTGTGATATCCATTTTCTGCGTAAGCTTGATTGTCACCAAGTCATGTAAAAAGCCTGTTAAAAAGGACACTTTCTGAAAAGACGTAGTGGTTCTGCACATGAGCACAGAAAACATTCACAAGCGCTATTCTGAAGAAAAGCATTTTCCCAATGATTTTCAGAAGTATTTTATTGTTATTGGCATAAGTAAATTTAAGCACTTCAGAGTTTTAGAATGACCCAAGAAAAGAACTCCTGCCATAAGAAATCCTTTGCCTGGGATCATCTAATCAGAAAAGGGAGATGTAACTTGGGCATCCAGCGTTACTGTGCCATCACTGAAACACTCTTTGCAGTTACTCCTTAAACAAGCCATAGGTTAAAATTTGCTCTCCCAAATTTTGTCCAAAAATTGCAAACAAGCAAATTCTTAAAACCCATGACCTATGAAGGGAAAAAGAACAAAGTATTGTAGGAAATTATTTGTCACAAAGATCTGTATCAGCTCCACAGTAGAGTATTATTTATAAGTCCTCTTTTTAATTAAAACCATGAACTTTAAAAGAGTTCAGAGTTTATATATGTCCAGGATTTCTTCTCACTGTGCAAACTATCAGAATGCTGTGCCTGCTGTGTAAGCTGGACTCAGCTTTCTTTTAATTAAGTTTGTTCATGGACAGCACAGCATTTGCTAAAGCTAAATACTGCTGGAACCGAATTGTTATTGGTCTGTCCAGTATAGAGCTGCTGCAGAACCTTCCATCATGCATTTCACCTGCCAGTGGTGATTTAATTTGCCTTTTGTCTTGTGTGGGAAATATGGTCTTGAGTCACTATGGTTGCTGCCTTCAGAACATTCTGTAAGATACACGGTACCTCCTTTCATTTCCACAAAATACAATCATAACCGGAACTATCACAGGCTGATATAAGAACCTATTTTTCATACTTCTGGTATTGCAAGGTAAGATTTTTTAAAACTCCTTACTTCTTAGTTTTCCTAGAAACAAATTTCCACAGTTTCCAACTTGCATAGTGCAGTGCAGCCAAAAAAACAGATCGGCCTCTGCAAAAATCATTGTGTCACTCTAGCTTTGAATATGTTTAGTTGTCTCCATATATTGTTTCACACTGTTTTAATTACTGGTTTGCTGTTTTTATTGTTGATAAGTAGTAAGAATCAATTAATTACCTCAGATGACCTGATTGCTGTTTATAACAATTTCTGAAAATGCCATGCAATCCCCTAGCCACGAACCCACAATCAGAAACTCACTGATGACCTCTGGCAGCAAAAGGCTAATTTGTCAGATGAGTTGCAATCTTAGTTGAACACTTTACCTATTTATTTCTCTTTGTCAGTCAGTGGTGTCCCAGTGAACTCCAGACAGGGTGCCCTACTGCCCATTAGACAATACTGCCCCCAGTATGTTTGTTTGCTTTATGTTATACTGGGTTAATGATGTGACAATTGATGTATATTTTGCAGGATTCTCTTACCCATATTTAGACAGGAGTCAAGTCCTTTTCCCCTACAGAAAGCCTACGAATCTTAAGATCTAACTCCTACTATTCACATTCTCATGGACTTGTGTTTTACGTGATACTGTCCCACAGAAAGGATGCATTTGTGCATGTGCAACAGAGAACAAAGAGGTCACAAAACAGATTATGTGCTTTATAGAGGACATAGCATGAAATCAGGCCACAGTATAAACTTTCCATTATCAATAATGGTGGAAAGAAAACTAGTTTAACCTAAATTGCCATATGCACTACATCAATAACACTAAATTAACAGCCAAACTCAAAGTGCTCTTAAAAGAAAGAACTTAGAAACACACACTAAAACATCCGATTTTCATGTATTTCATCTTTTAGTGTTTAGTAGCACTGGTTGCTTCAGTTCTTAAAAAAATACGTGCAGTGCCATCTACACTAATTAGTTCAAACAAATTTTTTAAATATATGTAAAATTTTTAGAGCAAAAATTTCTGATTGTAATAATACTGAAAATAGAAACTTATAATTATTTCTGCTCTACTTAAAATCATAATACTCCCAAACCCCTGACATAAACACCAAGCATTTCAAGATGGAACTCTGACAATACAAAAGTTTTTCAAGAATTCTAGTTCTACTTTGCATAAACTGAAACCTTGAAAGTTATGATAACAGATCCTGCAAAGCTGGCTTTGTGTACAAGGCAATGCAGATACTAGAGCAAATGGTTAAAATTATTACAGATTTTTAGATTTTGCTTTTTTTTGGTCTACATTTCTCAAGATGGCAACTCCCAAGTCTGGTGAGTCCTGGAGCTGACTGGGCTGTGCTACTTCCTTACCTCAAAGTTTCAAGCAGAATGTCTCTGTTCTGATGACAGTAACATTGGATGGAAAGGATTACAAATGGCATTGATAACAAGTGGTTTCTCCCTAATCTATCTCAGGATACAATACCACTTGCTCAGTGGAGACAGAATCTGGCATTGTAGAGGACAAACTTGGTTTCCTCAAACTGTAGATACGAAGCATTTAGATCAACCTGTGGATTAACCTCTCCTACGTAGTTTGTGGAGACTGTACCAAGTGTCGGTGCAGAGGCTGCACGCTCCTCCTCAAGCTCAGTAAAGGCAGCAGTGGAAAACAGGAGCATGGCAAAGGTGAGGGCTTTGCTGTCTCATCTCCCAGTGGCCACAGGATATCACAATGAAGCAGCAGAGGCACACGTTACCGATGTTTTCATGCACACATAACCTGTACTTTGCCAGGGTGGTTTTAGGACTTTCTGTCCACTATTTCTAGCAGCTGTTCTCCTTAAGGACACAGCATTTGCTCTGTCATTGACTGATCCTACTCTACCTGAATTCTACAACAAAATTTCCTCTGTTTTTACTAGCTTGGAAAATATTTTCAGAACTAATTCAGGTTAATAAAGATGCAAATAACCCAGTGGAAGCATTTCTTCCGATGACGATCATGCATTTATTGTTTTCCTTTAATATTTCATTTCAAAGCTGCCAGTAAAATAAAGCCAACACAGATTTTCACACAGGGTTAATTATTATCAATTTTGTATCAATCAACAGATCAATAGGAACTGATGTGTTTCTCTTCAGAAGCTTCTCTAGGCTGGGGCTAAGTCAGGAAGCTCAGATTTCTTCATGTAAAATTCAAAGCCTTAACTGTCTACACTTGGACTAGAAAGAGACCATAGCTATTAACAGTAGTAAATTATCAGCACTGGGAAAGCATTAGAAGCTTTAAGAGGACTTTTTGGGACAGTATAATGCTTTTTAATATTTGACCTACTGACCCACAAGCGAATTCAAGCAGCACACAGCTCCCATGTGATTGCATGAGAAGAAAATGGAAAGTTCTCTTTTGTCATGTTTTGTGTTACTTCCTATAAACTCTAAATGAAGTTGGAATTTTTTTGTCTGGGAATTCCTTTTGGGATAAAGGTTGAGGCCTACTTAGCCTGAGTCCATACAAATTGCTAGAGAACAGTTATTCATCCTGATGCACATGCCAGAAATAGAAACCTACTAGTCCTTGAGGATGCATCAATTTTGGGGGAGTCTGGACTCTTTTAAATACTACAGAATCCTAAGGGAAAAAATCTACATAGACACTGCTTAAGGAAGCCAATATCCACCATAAAACACAGCCTTGACAGTTTTATTTTGAGAAATCTGTATTTAGCACAGACAAAAATACCATTTCCATTTAAGATCAGGCTCAACTCACAAAATATACACTGCAGAAATACTTATACTATATCTGAATGCATCAGATATAAAAAGGCAACCAAGTCATGTTCCAAATGTGACAAGGGATGGTTATCACTCAGAAGCACAACAGACGCAACATTACCACATTTTCCTTGTGTGCAAAATTTTCAATGCTAAGTCAGCAACTCCCAGCAGAGGGTTAGCAAAAGGCCTTGAAAAACTCAATTTTCACCCTCACAGATGAAAATGAGGAGATACTATGAGTAAGGGAAGAAAATAAAACTTTGATTTATTTAAAACATAAGATACTAAAATAGAACAAAAAGGCAGGATTGAATTGCTGTGATTAACACTGCTGAATCCCATTGCACAGAAGCAGCTGAGCTGCCTGTGCTCTCCTTAGCACCCATCAGAGCAAGTTTTGCTCAGTATGATGAGGTTGTTCTGACAAATGAAGTTGAGATTAGGGGCCAACATCAGGAAAGCAACATGAAAGGGTTAATGGTGGGGCTAAATTCCGGACAAATCAAGCAGACATGGTCCCACGCTGTCCAGTCTATATTCTTAGTAGTGCTGGCACTGTCCCACTAGTTTTTTTCTGTCAGAGAAGTCCCCCGCTCCACAGCTGCAGTCAATGTCAGAAGGCTGAGCCTAGACAGCAGGTAGCCTGAAGCAGGGACTGGGATGTGTGGGACCACTTCCCTCCCTGCTCCGGCCTCAGGTAACCTGGGGTGGTGACCAGCTCCAGGGGAGCTGCAGAGGTTACAACTAATGAACAAGAAAAGCACAGCAATGACATTAAACAAATCAATAACCCAAGCTGTCCACTGGACAAGCAGCAGAAGTCTGCAGACAGGTAGCACAGGGAAGAAGGGCCAAGTGTCAGTCATTCCTCATAGCTTGCTTGGGAGAAGATGAGCTAAGTGTCAAAGCTTCCCTTCCCTCACAAAAACCCAGCCCCACTGGGAAACAAAACAATATTTAAGGGTATAATATGCTTTGTGTAGCCAGAAAATAGGGATCTGAGCGGTTCAATGCATTACCTAGAGGTTGGAGAAAGTAAGAGGGTAGCAGACACTACTACACCTCTAAAATCTTGGGGGAAAAACAAAGGTTAGAGAGAGCAGTACAAGAAACATGATTCTTGCCAGTTCATGAAAGCAGAGAGGGGAGGGGATTTTATTGTGCTTTTCAATCTACAAAGAACACAGTGCAAGATGGGGGGGAGGAGGGGCAGTGAACCAAAGAGGAGTCTATGAACTCTCTTACTTCCCACAACCAAGGAACACAGAAGTTCTTAAGGAGTGTTCCTACAGACCTTTCATTAGTTGCTTTCTCCTTTCATATCAGCTAGAAGAATGCAGTTTTCTGAGCAATGAATGCTAACTCAAGTTTTCCAAGCCAATGAATGTTTCCAGTTGCATATTCACAGAGGAGGAAAAAAAGCCGAGTCAACAATTATCTGCAGAAGGAAGCAGAAAACCGCTCTGAAATTAGAACAGATATAGCAAGGTGAACAATATGGCCAGTTCTACCTATCTATGAAGGGTCAAGACAGAGTTATAAAGCATATTTTGTTTAGCCATGAGGAGCCAAAACCTGGTCCTACTGTGGAGAGGAAAAAGAATTTCCCTCTGCTCAAGAAACTGATGTGCAAAGTAACATGTACAGTTCATATGGCAGAAGGCCATTACGCAAAGATGTCTGGCATTCAGAATGAAAGAACAGACACAGTTGTCTGCATTCAGCTGGTGAGGTGCAGCAGGGCTGGGGTGGCTGGACAGGGGCTGTGCAGCACAGGGTGTTCACAGAGTGGCAAGGACAAGCTTAGAGGCGTTGATGTGTGAAGCTGATGCAATTCATTGCCTTTGTAACCAAGAGATGAGGAGGCAAACGGTACATGGACGGCACAAGATGATACAAGAGAACGGTATAGCAGAGATTGAAACATAGTACAAGTTGAAATCAGGACAGAGCACAATAAGTGAGACCGAGGACATATGACCACGCCCTGTGAGGCAGAGAAAAGGAGTAAGGAAATGGTCCAAGCCCTGTAACTCTGTCTTTCCTTCTGTTTCCAGAAGTCTGGGCTTGGCTGGCTGTGACTGGTCTCACACGTCAACGATGTTGTACTAAACCAGCCTGTGAGAAAGTGCATTAGCATTCCAATATTAAGATCTCTGAGGCTCATGCTTATATGTCTATATAGTGTTTCAGCTGTGGCTAATGTGTAATAATATTAATGTGTTAATATATGTATATGTTGTGAGCCAGTGTGTGTGTACATGGATGGGAATCATAGAATGGCCTGGATTGGAAGGACCTTAAAGACC
This sequence comes from Pseudotriccus pelzelni, assembly GCA_035584735.1. NCBI lineage: Eukaryota > Metazoa > Chordata > Aves > Passeriformes > Tyrannidae > Pseudotriccus > Pseudotriccus pelzelni. The sequence goes on along the minus strand of JAWMRA010000078.1, from coordinate 39,752,392 downwards.
ATCTAGTTCCAACCCTCACCATGGGCACGGACACCTTTCACTAGATCAGGTTGTTTAGAGCTCCGTCCAGCCTAGCCTTGAACTTTTACAGATAAGGGGGATCCACAAAATCTCTGGGCAACCTGTTCCAGTGCCTCACCACCCTCACAGTAAGGAATTTCTTCCTAATATCTAATCTAAAGAATTTTATCCTAACATCTAATCTAAACCTACTCTCTTTCAGTTTGAAGCCATTCCTCCTTTGCCTGTCACCACGTGCTCTTGTAAATAGACCTTCTCCCAATCCCTCTCTCATCAGTGGTGGGATAATGTGTTTAAGTACATAAGTATAGGGTTACATTACACATGTAACAACAAAATATACATATAAAAGTGCATTCCATCTTAAGTATGCTTTCAATTTTGAAGATCTGGCTAAACAGATCCCCATGTACAAAAACATACAAGACTACATCCAGACTTCCAAAAAAGGAGGCACATTTGCAGTTATGTATCATATGTGTGAGTGACTTCGTATGCAAGGCAGGTATCCCCATACATCATCACTTAATGTGCTTAGCTAGTGGTATGCTTGTGTGTGATTAAATATATCTGCATGTAATCATATTTTACATTAACTTCTATATATGTAGAAACCATCCATATAAAAAGTGATGGCTGCATCAATCCAACAAATGAAGGATGTTATTCTCTTTCTCACTTATAAATCATAAACAACTCTAAAAACTTTCTGCAGTAATAAAACTGTAAGAGAAGATACACAGGCTTGAGTCTCAGACTGGAGAGGAATTACAGTTGGGCATTTCGTTTGTAGTGGATAGCTGGGAATTAAAGGCAAAGGGGAATCTGCAGTGGGGTGTAGAGGGAGTGGTGTCTCCCCCTAGGATGCTGAAAGCTGAACCCCTCCAACCCAAGCCATTCAATGATCCTATGACTTTGCTCCAGCTTTAGGATCTTTTTTTATAATAAGAAAGATAGCGCTAAAGGAAGGAACTCAAACTACTGAACACTCAAGGCTTCTGGATTACCTCTCCCAGGTGCTGTATTCATAACTTGTTTTCAGAGTGAAAAGAAAAGCTGAAGGCTTACAAACCAAACAGTTTGAACTCTCAGCTCTCTAATATTACACCACTAGTGCAAAGAAGAAGAATGAGAGAAAGCCATTTTATCACGTAAATTAGGAGTGTTTAATCAGAGGTACACTTCTTATGCCAGTGCTTATCCTTGCTGATGTTGACATCAGGAGCTCATGACATAAGCAAAAAACAATCCAACTTCAACAATTTTTTGAGGAGGTAAAATGCAGTTGTTTCTAAAGGAGGTAGGACTGAAAGGTACCATGCCTTTAAGTGGATGCCTATGAAATTCCAGAGTTTGATTGCAAAGTTCCCATCATGACTGCAGCAGTTCCTGGTGGCACATGGTAAAATACACAGCTGTGGACGTGTGAGCTTTCTTTACTAGCCGTGTAAACACTTTAAACCTAAGGGACCAAACCTGATATTATGCAGCCCTGAGAAATCTGTGCTCAGCTCAACTTTGTCAACAGATCAAGCTAATGTTACATGTATTTTGTGGGCCACTTGCAAAGAAAAAAAACCCAAATCACAAAAAAAACCCCATCTATTTTCTAAATATGGAGTTGGTCACATCTACACAAAACCCCCTAAAAACTTTAGGTTCTCTGAGAGAAAAATAAATATCCACTGGATCCTACTGAGTAACGTCTCAGTCTGATGTTGATTCAGTTGTGAACCTGCAGATCAGTGACTGTCACAGATGGATAGCACATCCAGCAGGCTCAGGATGGGATCTAACACTCAGAGGTTTCTCAGCCTTACCATGCCAGGGACCAGATGAGGCTGGCTCTGCTGAGAAAAGCATGAACAACCTCTGCAGCTTGTCTGTTTTTTAGGGAAAATAGTTTCAAGTTACATGACCCTATTTTTATAGATCAATTAACTTAACCTGCTAGGCTGCCTTTCACAGGTTCTTGAGATATTACACTGTTTTAAAAGATCAAGCAATTCCCAGAGAAAGTGAGTAATTAGGGAGTAGAACTATTTGCATTTATGTTACTATTAATTTTAAGACCTGAAATGATAATATTTAAAGAGTTCAAAATAGTCAAGTGTGGGGAAAACATTTTGAGGGAGTCAACCAAATCAAAGGTCATGCAGTGAAATAAGAAGAAAAACAAAATACACAACAAGCTTCTGTCACTTGAGATATACCTAGTAAATTGTGTTGCACTGTCCCAATGTTGCTGATCCCCATGTAAGTAACAAATTTCCCCACTTTTCAATTCTGCTAAACCTGCTACCTATTCTAAAAAGCTCCAAAATTAACATGAAGAAAAAGAAATACTATTCAGAGACAAAGCCCACTTGAAACCAAGGCCCTGACCACTGTGGGACAATTAAAGTGCAGCTTGGGTATATTAATCACAGCCTTCTGGCCCAGTTCCAAACTGGTCAATTACAATCTGCCTACCTCAAATTCTCCCCAGTTTCAAATGCAAGAGTTATTTGTGATTTCCTTCCTATAAAAAGAGTGGTTTAGCACAGCCAATAAAGACTGGTTTCATTCAAGTGATGGGTGAATGACCTACACGGATTATAGAAAATGTGTAAAAGCACTTTTGGATCCTTCAGGAAGAAGGACACTTATCACATGGCCATTTTACAGTGCTTTTATTTTTTGAAGAGGAATTACTTCTATCTAGATGCTTCTTCAAATGCCTATTGGTAACCAAGTAGTTCAGAGTTTGGACTTGTTTTTCTAAAATTAAATTATGTTAGGTTATTTTTTTTTGTAAATTTAAGAGGATAGATCTGAAATGCAAGCACTGTATCACGAAGACAGTTTAGGAAAATATACACAACTTCTTCTACTTTGAAAACTATTCAGACAATTTTTGAGCCAAAGAAGATTAATGATTTATTATGGGGCTCATTAATCAAAAATTGTGTGTGCATGTTTTTTAAAGGACGAATTCCACTGTTCAAGTCAATTAGGTCCTTTAAAGCTATTACATCGGGAAGGAGCCATAATATTACCAAGACTTCCTGCAATATTGTTGAGACTTCCCCGAGTGTATTTAGAGTATAAAATAAATGCTATTATTCACGAGATACTGAATTGCTAAGCTTCTTAAATTTGTACAATTGGGAACTTGAAGTACATTAAAATGCTGAAACTCATTAAGAGCCCTTTTCACAGCTGCAAAATCGTTGGCATTCACAGCACCGTGCAGAACAATAAAACACTCCCCACACCTTTGAACAGGGCGACTTCCGTTCCTCCAGCTCTGCTTTAATGAATCACTGAGGCAGAACTGGTATCTAACCTCTCCGTCAACCTCCTTCATTGAAAGGAAGAAACAAAAAGCCACAATAACACTAATATTCTGAACAGAAAAGCAAAATGCAAAAGCATACTGTACTAACCCTCCCCCAACACAAAACCCTCAGCTATAGCTGCAACTTTGTTAGAATATAATTCAATTTTCTCCATCAACACAAAACAAACCATCTTCAGAAGCAGAAACAATCCGTGTTTTTCTCCCAAGCCACTCAACAAACTACACCAAGTAGACTTTCTTTTCTTGGGTGTCATTTTTCTGCACTCAAAACACCAGACTCAGCATTTTGGTGGGTGTTAGCTGAATAGCATCACTCTGCATGCCTAAAATGTCCTCCTGTCTTAATCATTGAGGGGCTGAATTTTGTGCCTCCAAAGTGGTACCAGAACAAACATCCTGAGTCCTCAGCAAACTTGTGGATGCCCCATATACGTTTCCTACACATTCTCCAGCAGATGCACAGTGCTGGTCCTGATGATCAGAAGACAGCAACTTTCCAAGATTCAGCAAAACGACATCTTTTCCAACTGCATCAGGGTTACCAGTGCTCAACCCTTCTCAGCCAGCAGCCAGCCACTCTGCATATGGAGTGATTGCAAATGGGACTTAAAAAAATACAACCCTCTTTGATCTGGTAATGGAATGTTCTGCCTCCTCCTCACTCAGGAGGGTCACAACCGCGTCTCTAATATCTACAGGTCTACCCAACCCCAGGGCAAAGAAACCCAAGTCTTATCAACACCAGTGTGCATCAGTTTGATTTTTTCAGCTGAAAGATTTGTTTGTTTGTAAGTTTCCACTGGGCCACCCACTGCGCTTCCTTCTGGTATTTGAAAAATAGAAGGAAAAAAAGTCATGAACTGACCAAAAATTAAGTGTGAGTAAGAACTATGGGAATAGTGAATACTCTAGAGATTTCACAAGATTCATCATAAGCTTGGTGCTGGACAAAACTGAAAGAAACAGTCTTGGGGACTATTATTTAGCTTGTTAAATTCTGTGTGCAAACTCTATCTGTTTATTCCAAACTATTCCCCAAAGCAATGAATGGATTGTCTCCCTGAGAGGGGGAAATTGTTCCCTTTCCTCCTCAAAACATTTTTGAAAGGAACGGAGGAAAGTACAGTACCAAACTGGTGAAGAAGATTATGCATTTCAGAAGTGGGCTTGAAAGATTCAAAAAACAGATATTCACATTAAAGATCACAGAATTAATTACAGGAAAAAAGGGGGTGGGGTTCTGTGTGGGTGTTCCTGACTACATCAAACAAACTCAAAGAAAGCAACATTATGAGGGAAGATCACAGAATGACAAAAACAAGGCATGTGGTTAAAGCAAAAGATGCTTTGATAACGTACAAGCCGAGGTGGTTTTGTTACTGGCAACAAAAAATGTAGCTTTCAAAGCTTAGCTGAAGAGCACTACTCAAGCCCTGTGGTTCTTGACAAAACACAACAGATTGGCACGTGGTTCTGACTCTCTGTGTTCAGCTGGGAATACCCAACTCATACCAAGCGAGGAGAGCAAGAAAAGTTGCCTGCTGACTGACACAGGTACACACACACACATGTACTCCCCCATATCCCCACCAGGATCACATTTCTCAACAGCTTCCCAGCCACAGACTTGGGACCAGCCAGCGCTGGTGCAAGGCCATCAGCAGTGTGGGCAAAGGAGGTGTCTCCATGTTAAACACTGCAAGAGACACAGCAATGCCAAATCCCAACTTTTCCCCTGAAAACAGGCCCGGTAAGAAGAGGGTTTCATCTGGCTTGACTGATACTTGCATGGAGACAATAAAAAGAAGAAGGAAAGAAGACCTCTAGGCTTTTCAACACATAAGTTTGATAGCAGATTTCTCCATCTGAACAGGAAAACAGTGCCCAGAAGAAAAAGAAACATTTTGAACAGGTTTTTATGTGCAGTATTTGGAGTATCTGGTTAAACTGAATACTAGTGCAGGAGGACAAGCCCCACAGGCCCTGCAGAAGATGACAGACCTTTCACATTCCCTGGCTGCACTGGGACACAGTGGCAGAAATGAGGAGAGTTGGGAGTAGGTACCTCATCACATACAGTTTCCCTTAAACAAATGTGAGAGACATTTAAGAGCTGGTTTAGCTTAAGCTGTTGTCATAAGGGACCCCAGTCATCCTAATCCAAAACTGCTCTGCTTTAGTACCTGAACATGGTGCCAAAATCCATATGAACAGGCAAAGAAGACTGTATGGAATGCAGACCCCAGCTTGAGGATTGTGTCTGATTTTGAAAGATTCTTCTTTGCACTGCCTATGATTACCCTTTTAGAGATGGCAATGAGAAGATGAAGCCATTTTAAATTACTAGACTAATTTTAAGTTTGCTATCTAAAGTCAGACGAAGAATTTTTGCCTAAGAGTTTGGGCTGTGTTTGCTTTTACTCCTAAGGGAGTTCCAGCTTGATCCTAGAAATCGCTTGTGGCAGCTGAAAATGGTACCATCCCTTCAGATCTCATCCTCATTCAGATCTCCTGTGGTTTTGAGCATCTGGCCTTTCCTTGCTAGCTGACATCAAGAGGATGAATGTAAGGCTCAGACTGGGGCCAGTGAACAGCTAATTTTCATAAGCAACACTTAATGTGCAGAAATGGACTGAAAAGACATGCAACACCAGAACCTGCATTTCTAAAGCAGACAGTAAGCAAAAAAAGATCCCCACAACCCACCAAAAAAAAACCCAATGAAAACTAAAACCACAACAAAAATCCTCAGCAAAGAAACAAAACAAAACAAACAAACAAAAAAGTAAATGCATAAAAATATTCCGGTTTCAGCTGTTTTAAGTATACAAAGCAATAACGTCTTAATCAGCCAACCATTTTGCTGTTCTAACTTTTACTAGCTATTAGAAAACCTCTAGCAGCAACAGAACCACAGAACCAAAATGAAGCTGTCAGGGAACATCTTTCCTTATCTTTTGCTCTAAGTACTATATGGATAAGTAAATCTTGAAGTGAAAGACTGCCTATATTTTTGATACAAAGTTGCTAAGTTTTGGTCCAACTTCACTGAAGCAGTTTCTCAACTACTTGAGTACAAACTGACTATTAAAAAATAGAGACTAAATATTAACTTGGCCAAGCAGGTTCAACACCACATTATGCTGAATGGGATGGGTTACGCACAAGCTAAAGCACAATACTTGTCTGTAAATTCAAAGATGAAAGCTATAGAAACAATAAAAGAGTGCACATCACTAAACTCATAAGCTAAAAGAATACCTAAAAGTAAGGAAGAGTCTTAAACAACAGCAGGAAAGCATGTACCAAATGCTCTTTTAAATTGCTTTTGAAAATACAGTCCTCTAGGTTTAGGTTTGGGTTTGGACTCTTATGCTTGTGCCCACCCTATTATAAAAAATGTTAATTTTTTTTCTTCCATTTTTTAAGGTGTCACACTTGTAGCTATACTTGGACTGCTAGACTCACATGTTCACATGGCTTTAAACAAATTCTTTAGTTTGCCAATATGAAGAGGACCAACAGAGTTGAAATCTTCTTATGAAAACATGTTCAAAGCTAGGAACAGTCTTCTGTTCCAAACAGAGTTCACTAGTTAGAATGTAAGCATAGTTCAAATCCCTTAAGAACTACTATAGAAGCACTGTCTTTCTGAAGATACATAAATAGTTAATAGAGGAGTTAACAGTAAATGATGCTTAAAATGTGGACCTTAATTCATGAACTTTATGAGAATGATAAAATATAGTGATGGGCTTCTCTAATGGCTTCCACAGTTCAGCCATCATCTCTTAATGGGTAGGACCTCAGGCTTTATAGTAAGCATAAAAAGACAGCATTTGCCATCCTGGGTGAGGTCGCTGGTCCACCTATCCTGGAGATTACATCCCTTTACATCAGTTTTGTCATCACAATGCAAGACCTTTACTAATTTAATAAAAGCAGCTTTTACTAATACAACAGTGGAGTTTGCTCACATATAAAGGAAAATGAAAATATTACAGCCATCACTGCTTTATGCAGTACATAGAAAATAGCCTAAATTAGGATACATTTCAGATCTAAAGTTTCTTCAGGGCTTCTCTTTGTTCGCCATTAAAATGAAGGCTGGCTTAAAAACTTCCAAGACTGTACATTGTGTCACTGGGTCCTGCCTGACTCTCCTCTCCCCTGGCATGACAGGGGTAATGGTTTAGGAAATCCACTGTCCCGTGCTTTGGAGACCCCAAGACAACACCACAATTTCTGCCACATGGTGAAATGACAAAATGTTTTCAGCAAAGCGCATCTTTTAGGTTGACATCATCCTTCCAGAACATGTCAAATACAGCCACTAAAACTGCAACCTACATGTGGTTTAGATTAAAACTAACAAACAAACAAACCAGCCCTTAAATTATGAGGCCTTCCAGAAGCAAGAGAAGCCAAAAGTACAATAATTGCTTTATACTGTACTGCAGGGACTGACAGCAGAGCTGGCCGCGAGCGGAGCACTGCAGCATATCCGGCACCACTCAGAGAAGAGATTGCTCGCCGATTCCCTGCGAGCACAACGGCGTGACACCCTCTCCCAGGGCAAAAGGGCTGCTGGGATGTTCTTGTCCATGCTGGGCCCTGGCTGGCAGATACCCTCAAGGGCATCTGCACTGACAAAGGGGAGAAAAACATAACACAAACCACAGAACCATCCCCCCACCCCTCCCCCACGTAGCTGTGTGCAACAGGCTTTGGACTTCAGACTCGAGGAGCAAAGAGCTCCAGGACGGTTTGGTATTAATGACTAAAATGAAGTAATTAAATTTGTGCAGCTTCCTACATTTAGTAAAGGAAATTATGCATTTCCCACAAAGCCTAATGCCAGCTCCACAGGGATTATATTACTATTTATTGTTTTGTTTGCTCAAATAAAACACCTGTTGAGGTCAGCTATTCGAAGAATTTTTAATATACCAGCCTTACGCTATGGAGAGCAAGAAATGTTTATAGAGGCACTCCTGGTAAGATTGTGGGCTTTTTTTCCCCCCAGGTAGGTGCATAATGATTTAATAACAGAAACAGCATGCCCACAAACCTCTGAACCTCAGATTTAAATAAAAACCAATATATCTGAAATCTGGGTATCAATCTCCACAGCTCCTTCAGCTTTCCCTGTTATGGAAGGAGGCGTAACCCTAGGATACGGCATCCTTCTTTTATAAAGTCCCATCTTAAAGTGTCAGGAGTCAGGGAATTAAAAACAAAAGCAGCACAAATCGCTGTCAATCATTAAAGTCTTTGATCTGCTCATTGCTTCAGAAGGCATTATGCCTCCTAAATGGAGGGATCAATCACCCAACGCCAGACCCGCTGCTAGGCACTCCTGTGCTGTGCTGCAGGCACAGAGGGCAGCCCATCACAGCGCATTCCAACTCCCCTTCCAGGCAAACCAAGGGCAAAACCGTGCCAGCGGGAGAAAAACCCAACATGACACAAACCCCTTTGTGCAGCTACACAACACGACTGCTTCCCCTTTTGGCATTTTTTAAGGCTTTTCTATTAAACAGCAGCTCACTTTGGCCTGTCTTTCCTGATTTGTCCTCACTGCATGTTCCACCATTACCATGACTCACTAACAAACTGGATTATAGGGGTTTTTTTAAGAAGAAAAAAAAAAGTTTATATTTTCACTCATTCATAGGCACATGAAATAGTACGTCGGCCTGCCTTAGCTTGTTTGCTCCTTTTTTTACAGTAACTAAACAGGCTGCATAAGTAAAAGGAGAGAAATTCATTTACCTCTTCCTCAACTGCCAAACTTCCCACAATGCAGCACATTTATCTCACTAAGAAGACTGAAGAGTTAAAAGGAAAAAGAAAAATCAAAAAGGAGATGAACTTTCTCAGCACAACAGCTATACACAGAAATATGTCCACTGACTTAGAAAGTCATGGTTCAACCCAGATGGGCCCTGCTGTCCTGGAGGAATGCAACCTCGATGTTCTGTTCCAGTGCAGGAGACCCGATGAGCTCCAAACAAATTCAGCAGGATTCAGGATTAGACCCTTAATCACAATGCTGTCTGCTGATAGAGTTGCACAGATTTGGTGGAGAAGAAAAAAGAAAGTATTTTAATGATAGCAAATGGTATCAATCAACTGCTGGCAAAGGGACAGTATGAACAGAGTACTTGTTTAACAGGGGTGTTCTTGGCCTGTGGCAAGTTAAATAACTTTTCATACTCATTCAAACAGGTTTGTCACTTTAAGGTTGCTATTCCTCACATGTCTCCCAGGGCTGAATTCTATTGCCCTTCTTCCATTTGAGCAGAACTCCTTTCCACAAACATTCCCTTTAATTTCAGATTATGGCAATCACAAGCACAATCTGGTCTTTATAAACAGGGAGTTGAAGAAAAAGCAAACATCAAAGAGATAAAAGTAGTATTCTACTTTTAATTATCAAAGTATTTTATTTCTTTTAAAGGAACAGATTCACTGGTCTTTTCCAGCTGCCTTGCATCATCACAGCAAAGCAAAGCATTGTAAATCCAGTTCAGCTGAATGGTTACAGTGAGTTAGCAGCTGCTTTACATCACTGGAGCAGCATAAAGCATTTCAGACTAACCCATAATCTTTCAAGGCACTTTACAAAAAAAAAAAAAGTTTTCTTCTCCATCAGTGACTGCTGCTTAACTGAGAGCACAGAACCATCTAGTTAAGAGGAATAAAAGATACGAGAGAAAATCTCTGCAAACAATTTTGACACAGAATTTTCTGACTTTTCTCTCCTTTGGCTAGCAAGAACATTTCTCTATCATCAGTGTCACTGGTGGGAGAAAACTGTTTGAAGCAGTATGCCTCGTTTTCAAACCTGATTTTAGACAGTCACCAATACAATGTTTCAACACAAGTTAGAAGGGCAGATTCAGTGTTACTCAGGGCTTGGAGCATAGAGAAATCAATACAAAGAGATGAAAACAGATAAGCACTTTGGGTGGATATGAAATAGCAAGGAAAATGTCAAAAAATACCACTCCCAAAACCCTACTGCTTAGCTAATGCAACGTAAGTGCAAGTGTGGCATCTTCCACAAGGTGACTGTAATGCTTCTTTTACTTGTTTTCAGTCTTGTGTCCATTCAAGACTGTTCATGAACTGAACTGCAGCACAATTAACGGAGCAATTAACTATGCTCTATGTGGTTCTTTTTTCACCTAATTGTTGTTTCATTTCTCAGTTGAATGGAGGAATTCCTCCTTTTTGGCTAAGCTCTTAAGAATCACGACAACTAATTTCCTTTCTCTTTTTTTTTTTTTTCCAGTAGAAGGCAACTGCAGCTCAGAGTGAGCATTTTCCTCTAACTGAATGCCATAGAGAATGAGGGACTAGGTCCATGGGAATGGCCTCCCTCATCAACATACGCTCCACTCTACATGCACATGCACACACACCCCCCCACATTCACTTTCAGTGATCTTCTTTTACCCTGCCATGTTTGGAAGACGACTAGAAAAACAAAAGTAGACTTCCTTCCCATCTCTGATCAGTAAGTAGTGGCTGTTTTAATCTACTTCTAGGGAAATGAGGAAAACAGAGGATCATATAATATCCTAAGTTGGAAGAGACCCACAAGGACCATCAAATCCAGTTCCTGGCCTTGCACAGGATGACTCCAAGAAACATAGCACATGCCTGAGAGCACTGTCCAAACACTTCTTGATCTCTGGTCAGCTTGGTGCTAGACCAAACATGCTGTTTTCCAGTGTTCATAATTTCTTAACATAATGGCACCTTACTGCCAAACCCAAAAGAGAGATAAGGTTTTCAAAGACAAACTATATTCCTACATGTTTTTTGCCATAAAGGAAGATGAGAGACCAAAGAACTTCTGTAGGAAAAGACCTGTAAGAAAAATAGGATATGGTCACATTTTGTGGGACAGCAGATTACCCACACAGGAGAGAGCCCTTATTAATGCCTTCATCGTGAAAAAAGTTTCACTCCGATCTTGTGAACTTCTGAAACAACCCCATCAATCAACTTTGCAACAGAAATCTGCAGGAAACCAAGCTTTGTTAGTTCTGGTGTTCAGGGAATGATGTGTTAACAATACCGTTGCAGCTAACTGTGCAGGATCCCTTCTTGGCTCCACTCTCTGATGTGCCTGCACTCTGAGTTGCTGGGCTACAGGAACATTCAGGTTTCGTGAGTTACCTCTGCATTTGCATCTCCACTGAGCTGCACTGGTGCTGCCAAATGCTGAACTTCATTTACACGCAGGGCTTCAGCATATGAAACTGTTCGTCCTGACATCCCTCTCTCCCAGTGACTGTGGCATGTCTTAGGTGAGCTTGGGCTCAGCACTGTGGCCTGCCTGATGCATCACTCCTGATGGATGTCCCAGAAGCACTATGCTGGCTTCCCCATTCAACAAGCGAACATGGAAATTGAACACAGACAACACTTCACCTAAATGACAATTACTGTAGTGCTTTCTTGCAAGCCATTTCAACTCAATTACTTCACTGAGCAGTAACATTTAATTTTACAGCCTGGGAGCACAGTGATTCTGTAATTTAAATGTTCCTGACAATTTCAATCATACTACGGCGTTCATGCAATTTTGTTCCTGACATCAAGTGACAGAAACTGCAGAATTGATGCCACTTGCCACAGTGGCATGTGCTCATAATCACACCGTCACAACAACCCGGCAGCCTGGGCACATCCACAGCTCAGTACAGCTGACCAGCCAGTTAAAAAAGAAGGTGTCAGAGTCCTCACTAACATGCCTGATGCTACTTCGGGAAGCCAACAGCAGTAACATCAGCAATTTACCCTCCAAATACCCCATTTCTGCATTCCTTATAACAGAGGAACATCAGCACACTACAAGCCAGGGATTCCAGGCGCAGTCCATCACACAAGCCCACCAGCCTCATTTTCCATTGCAGAGATTACTCACTTCGAATTTGCTGTATTTCTTCCCCTCTTCCACTCTTTCTTCCCCTCCCTACACCACAGGGAGGGAGTCAGCATGGTGGGGCAATATGGCAATTCACTAGGTGACAACACGGCTGTGCAGCTCTTACTGTCACATCTGCTCTTTATTTCTAAAGGATGGCCAAAGCTCATAGCCCCAATAAATTAGGATCCTGCCTTCAGAGACAAGTTGCAGTCACTCATACGCTGGAAATCTGTGCACTCACAAGTGAATGTGCATACCTTTAGTTCCAGGAAAAAAGTAGTAATTAAAAAAAAAAAAAAAAGACATCCTCACTTTAGGTTCGAATTTTGGGGAAAGCAAAGCTTTTAGAACTGTCTTTCTATAATTAACAAACAAATAAACAAAAAGTCAGTTTAGCTTAAAACTTAATAGCAACCAACCTTTGTTATGACTACGTGATATCTGATTTGGAGTGTCTGGCCTCCTGGTTTACTAGTACTGACACTTACTTTCTACCTTCCTTCCTGAGTAAGGTAAGGATGAGTGACAGATGTGGACAGTGACCATTCAATGCAGACACCAGTCTGAGTTCATTTTCCATCCTCCCCTGTCAAAATGAAGAGGAATGAGAACCCTACCACGGTGAAACGGGGGGTAGTTGAGTGCAATGTCAATGGCACCATAACCATATTGCAAAGACACTCTTTCATTCCTGTATATGCAGCTCCCCTTGCCACCTTGCCAGGACGCAGCAAAGCAAGCTGGAAGAAAAGCAAAGGACAGCTGTCTGGCCACCGAGCAAGGAAAAGTGCAGGGGTGGTTCAGCACCCGGCACAATCCTCCTCCTTACCTCTAACCTACACATGGAGTAACATTTTCCAGTCTCCCTTACTTTCCCTCCTTCTTCCCCCCCGTTCGTTTCTCCCAGAGGACAAGCATTTATCACTAGGAAGGTCACTTTAGAGTTGCAGAGTGTCTCTCTGGCTGTGAGTGTCTCAGCTGAAGTTAGCACACTGCAGGCTGTGAGACAGAGCCCTGCAGACCACCTTCAATCCAAATCCCTACTGCTATAATTAAAGAAATTGCTATGTCCAATGAAAGAGCTTTAATTTCATAGGGACTCAGGCAAAGCCTGAGTGCGTCTTCCTTTCATGAGGGCTACATAACAAGCTCCAATGGCATGGTATCTTATTCTCTCATTTTTATTAGTTATTAATTTTGAGGAAAACACATCAAATATTTTCCACAACTATGATCATATATTGTTAAGCTGTGGAAAATGTGCTATCTGCAACTGAAAGCAATTACAGACAAGGTACAAGAATGCATGACAGCAAGGGACTTCTTTTTCAGAAAAAAGGTCTACTCCAAATGAATATGCTTCCCAGGAAGCAGCAGTTTTATCTGTAGAAAAGTTTTGGTGCTGGAACAAGTATTTGGTTTACAAAGACAAAAATTGCTTGAATTGTTGATGAAAAGATTAAAAATACGTATCAACTCTTTCTTAAAAAAAAGAGATATGATACCAATGATGTCAACAATACTTTTTCTACCTATGCCTTCTGAACTTATTCTCCTGTGTGAACTCCAACAATTTTATGCAGAAATTTTTTGAAGAGAAATCTATGCCTATAATTATTGCACGTATTCGCTAAACTCAGTTTAGAAACCCCATACTCTGTATGTTCCTTACAAACAGTCGACATGTCCACATGTAAATCCCAACACAACAACTGTTGGATTTATTTGTTTCTCACAAATCATCTGGGTGACACATTCATGGCTCAGCGCTTTGGATTCACTGTGCGCTGCGACACAGCAAAGCGTGCATGAGCAGTGACTTCAACCACACATCTGTGCACTGTGGACACAGCTACAGTGCACAGAGCTGCCCCAGGGATCCCTAAGACACTTGGCAGTGAAAGTGGAGTTGAGTTTAACAAAGGTCTCATATACTGCCCAAATAAAAAGCCCTGAAAATGCCCTCAGTTTGTAAAAGGCAGACATTAATAGAAAAAGTGGGTAATGATCCTTTCATTAAACTCCCCTCTGTATCCTAGTTATTGAAAGCTGACCATTGCACAAGCAGGAGGACTGCTTGGGTGGTTACTTGTTTCCCAGGGAGGCACAGGAGCCCCCTGCAATGCATCCATTCCAGAAAAGTAAACATCTGGAGCTTTTCTTTTCTACCTTCCCAAAGAAAAAAAAGAGTTAAATACCTAAGAGCCCTAGGAGAGTTGACATGCAACCACACATAAAACATCCACTGTCCTCAGTGTGTGAATCGGCAGCTTGACAGAGCTATGTGGAAACTGGGAGACTGGGGGAGCTGTTGGGTAAAAAGGATGAAAGTACATTTTTCCCTGAGGCTGCAGTTTCAGTCCAGCTCCAGACAGCCAGAGCTGTTGCTGCCAGACACCATTTCAGTTATTCCTGTGAAATGATGGATGGCCTCAACCCATTCCCTAATGAAGATTTCATCAGGAAGGCTGCCATTGCCATCAGCTTCTTTTTTAGGGCAGCCCTAAAGGATAACTTAAAGAAGGAAAAAACCCCACAAAAACAAAACAAAAAAGAACCCAAACACCTTACCTCCCCATGCACTGATGTGGTGGCAATTTTGTGAGGCTGGAGTTAAAGACAAGAGATAGGGGAGAGTCTGAACTCCTGCATCACTGGGCTGCTGAGCAATTCCTCTGCCTCCCTGTACTACCATCATATCCATACAGGACCTCAGAAGCCATCTCTATAGACTTTGGAAAAACAAGGTGCTAAATGGCAGCAAGAACATCTTTGAGAGATTCCTCTATTGTGTTTACCAGTGTTTCCTTTTTGTAAAGGAGAGAGGGGAGAGAAGGCCTTTCCGACGGACTAAGATACCTCAAGCAACAAGAATAAAAGACGGTGATGGAGGAACCAAAACATGCATGTGGAATACTGGAACTTAAGCTTCCCACCATAATGCTGTGAATAGAGGCCACCAGCTAGTTATAATGAAAAGGAATTTCTGTTAAATTTCATAGCATCATAGTGGTCAACAGGAAACACTTCATTGGATACTCTTGCAAAAGTTGCTGCTGAAAACTCCACCAAAACCTCTCTCAGGTCCCTCTTCATCAATGTGTTTAAAACAAACTCAGCCATGTTTTAGGTTTTAGTTGAGTGAAAGATAGGAACAGAGGGAAGCTATACTCTTGTATACAAATGGATACATTACACCAACGGGTAAACTCATTATAAAACAGAAAAATAAAATAAATGCTCGCTTTTGTCTACACTGCAATGCCTACACTAATCAGAAGCGCAAATAAAGATAGAATAGTAAATTAGAATTGAGAGTGTTCCTTTGAACAAGAAAATAGAAATTATTAATGTCTAGTAGCCTTAATGACGCACACAACAAATAATACCATTGAGAACATCACTGTATTTGCTGAAGTGTGCAATGGTTTTGTTCTCTAAATTAACCTAGTGCTCCATTTTGACTTAGGAAAAAAAGATTCATCTTGCTCAGTGCTTTTGGCCATAAAATATACTTTACATATAGAATATATAAAATGTTTACATAAACCTCCGAGTATTTTAGATCTGTCTCATTTGACTCACAGTCCTGCAGCCACTGTTCACTAAACTTATACTTTCTTTTTTTCCAGTCAAATTCGCCGGTTTTTAGATGGAAGATGCCATTCAAGTAAATCAATTCCAATGTAAGTTAAACTATTCTTCTGGTTGATTGCTCTCAATAAACAGAGTATGCACTGTTTCCTTCTCTGTCTCCTACAGATCGCTAAGGTCTTGCTTTAGACATTGTTTATTCTTATTCATGATCTTCTAATAAAAGCACCTACCACTCCACCTCCTCACTCCAGTTCTGGTTTTGGCACTTAACACATGAAAAGTATGACAGGCATACATCAGAAATAATGTGATACAGATATATGAATTCTATTTGCAGGGCCTATTAAACTAATATTTATTTAATTCACCACAACCACGAAATGGGCCACCACAGCTGACGTCTGCCTCTGATGGTTTGACCCATCACCCCACTTCGATGTGTCTCAATCCAGCAGTTCCCTTCCCCCAAAAATCTTTTCAAGACATTCTTCAGCATCATCACAACAGTGATCATCACAGCTGTGTTCCCCAATCCCCTGTATTATTACTGGTGCTTACGGCTGCCTTCTCTAAATTTCCTGATAGGACAGCAGACAGAAAGTCCAGATTTACTCAGAAAGGAGGGAAAGGCCTTGCTGTTGCACAAGAAAATAACACAAAGTACAAAACTGGAGCTGTAATTAGAATGGTTACTAGCCAAATTTCTAGCATGCCTGTGGCTGGTTGGGTTCCAAAAGAATGAATGAGGTTTCAGAACATTACTAATATCTGAAATGGGCAATGCAGCCCTATTTCATGTAAAGAGGATACAGCATAATGAAACACAATATTAATTTAGCTAATAAAACAAAAAAAAAGAACAATTCTTACCTTAAGCAGTCTCTCATATTATCTTTTCTAAAGAAAAGAGCACTGTCTCCCTTAAAGTAGAATAAAGCTTTAATCCTTCCAAAAAGTCAGCAGCTGACTGAGAGTGGCAGTTCTGAGAAGCCACAGAAACTTCTTGCTTTCAGAGCTTAAACATCATTGCTTTTCATGTACTATCAAAAAAATGCACCTATCTTAAATTTTCCCCTTTTTCAAATGGGCACACACTGGTCATCACACCAGCAGAAGACTAGATGAAGAACTGATTTGTAATACTCTTCCAAACATGAAGCTGAAAGATGGGCAACGTCATAGCTGACACCTCTCTCCCTTACTACATCACTTGCCACGGGTAAGTCAAGCCCTACGCTCAGCCAGATGCTTTGGGGTTAATGCAGACTAATTAGGTGAGGTCCCAGTGTCAGTTTTGCACAGAAACCCATCTGCTGCACCAATATCTATGAACGATATGGATGCCCACACCTTTCAGAACAACCACATGTAGGTAACAGGTAGGTAACAGCTCCCAGACACAGACATCTTTCCATGTAGCCTTCGCATTTATTAATAGGCTCCCCCTCATTTAGTGCTCTCCTCACATCTAGAGCATGTGCAAGGATGTAGACTTTAGCAGCATAAATAGGCAGTGGCTCTTTTAGGTATGTGTTAGTGGTTCCAACAATCAAATCATCTCCCTTTGCTATTGTTTTCCTGTGTAGATAAGCTTTCCTAATTAAAAAGTGTCCAGTAAAAGAAGTAAAGGGAACAAGAACAGCTGAAAATGCTTTAAAGTCTTACAGAAAATTGCTTTTCTTTTCCTGGCAATAATATTTGGATTTAAAATTTTAAAGTCATTCAGGGATAAAACCAAATATTAGATCACTGAGATGTTGGGTGTTTCTAATTTCATTTTACAGAAATAAATTCCCCTCTTAACTACCAAAAAGTGTATTATGGTACTGTTTAGGGAAACATCCTACTGTACTTTCACAGTGCTTGAGCCTATTTCTTCTGCATCTGCTAAGAGCCACTCTGATGAGCTACTGAGTTTGGCCAGTTTCAGGACAACTGCTTTTACCTTCTAGTGGGCAAGTACAGTCCAAAATGGTAACTTCCACACTTTTTAAAGTGGAAATGACATCAGAGCAGAAAGAGTACCCTCTCCTTTTCAGATCACCAAAGTGATGTGTGCTTTATTGCTGGTCAAAACTTTCAAACACGAAAAACAAATTCCAAGATGGACAAACTAGAGGAGTACTGCAAGTAAAAATGTTCAAATTTCATCTTGTACACAAGCTGGCATACTAATTTATTTTTTTTGGTACACTTATTTACCTTATAAATACAACTGCAGAAGTAGCTGTCATATTCTGCCATCAGATGTACAGAGACACATGTATAGACAGAATATTCCCTTCACTGGTAGCTGGTAATATGCTCTAAGGCATACTCACATAAATGATACTTGTTTAAACAATTCTGGTTGTTGTTCTTCTCCTGTTTACATTAATCCCAATTTTTACCTAAATGCTATTTTATTCTCACTTATCAAATCCCTTTATCAAACAAGAAACAAGAAATGTCTCCCTTTACTGGCTGCATAATATTACAAATGCAACACAACTAAACCCTAAAAAAAGAAAAGGAAAAAAAACCCGGTAATAAATGAGAAACTGGGATTGGTTTGTAGCTCACTTGGGCATTGTGAGGAGCAGGTCCAACCTCGGCAAGCACCGCTTAGTTTCAGCACATTGTAAAGTTATCTCATGTTGGGACTATGAGTGAAACTGAAGCTTCCATGCAATCCAACAGGGCATGTTAGAAATACATCCTGCCTGGTCTTCATTAAACTTGTAAAACATGACTGCTAGAGTGCAGTGCGTAACACTCTCTAACAACACCATTTCAATACTAGTCAACACAATAGGAGAGGGAGAGAAACATGACAGAAGCATTAAAGCTAAATCAGCCCTGAAATGTCTGTAACTGTTTAAACGTATATCCAAATCTCTTTGGACTTGGAATCAAGAAGAGAAGGCTTGTGTGAACACAGAAATGTTTTTTTCCCAATACCTGTTTTCAGTCAAGCTTCAAATACCAAGAAAAAAGACTAGGAATATCCAGGAAGAAAATATATTGTTGGAATAAAAAGAATCATATTTTTTCTTTTTCACCTCTCACTGGCTGAAGTCACTCTTTTACCCCACAGAATACTTAATTCCAATGAAATGCTTCACTTCAAAGAGTTCCTCCATTATCTTAAAAAGGAATTATGAAGCAAGTATTCTCCAAGGGAGAGTAAACAGTAATCTAACTTGCTGCCGAATTTTAGAGTGTGAGTTGGGGGAGAGAACACTCAGTAACCAGCTCCAAATAAAATGAAAACAAACTTTTTTTTAAAAAAGAAAAGCATAAATTACAAATCCAATGAAAAGGTAAATTGGTTTTGAAAGAAAAGGCACTTTTCTCCTTACTGTTTTCCGCACTAGGAAAATTTTCTCTTAAAAACACTTTATCTGTTATTTGTCTCTGAGCATGCTGAAAGTGTATGTGTGGGCTTTTCCTCTAGTTAGATTACTAGTTTACAGCATTATGAACAGAGAGTTAGGTGATAATAAGGGGGGTTGGTTTCAGAAAGGCGTGTCTAACTGAACTTTTAGGTTTTGCAGGAAAGAGCGTGCTTGCCTACAACGTTTTTAATCTTGGAAGAGTTTTCCCCTTTGAGCTGAGATGTAGTAAAATATCAGTGCTGTTGACTTCATGGAATTTATTTGATTTCAAGCTTCAATATTAATAAAAATTCAGTGCAGTTCTCTGAAAATGGGCTTATTGAACTTATCTCAAGCTATATTGATGGATAGCAAAGTAATGCCCGACACAAATAAATGTATAAAGCATTTGCAAGGGTCTGAAAGACTCCTGTCCAAAAGAAGATTGTTTCAGTAAGTCTTTTTCTACCTTCCTTGTTTAAGTACTACAGGCAATAAAATTATTTCCAAAATGTTTCTTCATAAAGTAAGTGTTCAAGTGAATCAGTACTTGTAAACAAGCTCTACTGAGGATTCATGCTGCCAATTTAGGATTTACTATTTTGTATATTCAACTCCATTTCTCTGGTAAAATTTCCCTAATGAAATGTAGTAAAACTCACAAACCATCAGATCAACACACACCAGCAAAATTAAACTCCTGAGAATATTCACTGCTTTATTTTTATTAGTACTGCTTTAAATATTCAAAATGTATGGGTCATAAAATTATGCTTAGGGCAACATTTTCTCATAAGTTCATTTCTGCATGTTTTAAAACAGATTTAAAAACTAAATAATTTCAATCTCAACCTTATTGAAGGGACAGCCAGAAGTAGTGTTGGGGGCAGATCTTAATAGCCCCCTTCTCAAGTTGTTAATTTTAGGGTATTTTAGGGCTACAGAATGCTGCAGGCAGCAAAAGGGACGTATTTAAGTGCCTGACGCAGTTTATATAACGCTTCAAATTTCTAGAGCAGTCCCTACATTCCCTGTCTTGCAAATACAAGATAAAATTACTTGGTATTTCCTTATATTATTACTGAATATAGGACAAACAATAACACAGTCAAGAGTCAGACAAGGTGACCCATGATTATTTTTCATGGAAAGATCACAGGACAATATAAAATCTGACCAGTCAACTAGAAAAATGGGATTCCACGTAGTTTACATACACACGCGCGACTCAGCGTACAATTTATCGTGTTATTACCCTGGTTACAAAACACAAGAGGAAATTGTTCATGTTCTACTTTCTTGTAGGAGACACGTTGCAACACCACGCTCTGGCACACTGACCAGCTCTCAGTGTACCCAGGGAGAGCAAAAGCACTATCAGCAGCACCAGACTCGGCCTCGCAGGCTTACGCTCTGCATACCTCACAGAGCTATCGATTGGCATCACGGGAGCCCCATGCCCAGGAAAGTCACAATGTGATTTGAAGGGGAAGAATTTATTTATTTACTTCCTCTGGAGGAGGCCAAGACAGCCTGTGATACGACGTGGATAGCTTCAGGAGATAAAGGATGCATTATCTGCAGTCACTGGGAGAAGGGTGTCCTCACATTCACCCCAAGAACCTAAAGACATCAGAGCCCTGTTGAATCACAGAGAATAGCCTTGCAACTCCTCCCAAGTTTTTTGCCAGGTCTGTATGTAAAAACAAGGCTGAAGAAGAGGTAGAGGGAGGTGGCAGGTTGTGCAGGGAGCCTTCCAGCACTGGAGGTAGAGAATCTGCCAGCAGGATCAGAAGGAAATATAACACCTCGTATTTATCCAAAAGAGCTAGGAGGCATCAAGGACAATATTCAGCGCAAGCTGCACAGCTCCACAAAGTCCACTCCGATTTGAACTGCAGACTGCCCAACTTTTGGGTTAGCATGAGCTAGAAAGCAGACAGGCTGGTATTGAAGCCTTCTGGTGAGGTAGGGACAGCAAGACAAGGCAGCAATATATTGTTGCACGACTGTGTGTGCTCTTAGGGGAGGATGCAGAAGCTGCAAGAAAAGTCACTATGAATGGCCATGTCCAGCACACAAAAAAACTTTATTTCTTTATTCCTATCTATCTTTCATCTTTCTCTCTGCCCTTACTCTCTCCCTCCTTCTCTCTCCATGTCCCCCTCTCCTTCCTTCCCCCCCATGACTGTCCCCCTTAGGAACAGACATTAGTTTTCACTTCCTTTTGTTTTTGCTTGCAGGCAGAAGCAGAAGCTTCCACAATCAGAAAGCCCCAATGCCAGTGACTCTGGGGTACAGGCAACAGCCCAGTACTGTCGGGAACTCTGTGTGAAGCAGTCAGCTGTGAATATCTAACTGCCTCTTGACTTGTAAAAACTGCTGCCACAGTGCTAACTGGCTGGAGACTCCCCAGAGCAGAAGACTGCCTGGCTGGAGCCTTTCCTGGTGCTGAGACAGGTTTGTAATCACCAACAGGCAACACCACATGGCCTAAGAGTACCGGGAAGGAGGAACAGGCTGGGGGCTTGGTTCCAGCACTTACCACCAGAAGTCTGGAGAAAACCCCAGACCGCTCCTTTGATCCTGAGTTAGATCTAGGTGTGGACTTCTATTGTTCCATGTTATGAAATTTTGCATGCCTACCTTGGTTCTCACTCAGAGCAGGCCCTAAATGTAATTTCACAGAAAATTATTCTTGAAGTACATCTGGTTATCACGACCTACAGAGAAGACCGTTTTTATAAGGAAAAGGAATGAAATCCACTGCAAGTCACATAATACAGGACTTTAAGAGAGACAAATTGACCCCAAATGCGCCGCGTATGTTGCTTTCCTTTGCTTTGTTCTGTTTTGTTTTGGTTTTTTATTCAGTTCAGATATTTCATGCCGTAAAATAAGATACTGGGGTAATAATCCAAACTGATTTGCCATAGAAACCCCACTTTACTTGGCTATGCAGTGAGGTAAGAAGAAATTTTTGGCTTAAAGTTTTTTTAAACTTTCTTGGGGAATACAGTGAAGTCGCAGGTTAGACAGCAAGAAGGAATGACACCAGGGAGGTGCAGACCATTATAACATTTCTCTAGAAAGCTGTCAATGTTCCCTGGACAGAAACTCACAAACGAATATGCACACAGACAATCCCCAAAACACCATGTGATATTCTAGCTGGTTGAAAGCCATTTTTAATGAAATAGGCCTTTCAAATGCATAGGGAAATATAACAGCCAAGAAATCACCTAAATGCTTTTCATAACAGATTCTCTGTAGAATATTATTTAAATATTAAGACTTATAATTGATGAAATTGCTATTATAAAATATTACATTAACAATAATATTTCCCAAAACCTCCTCCTTGCATTATACTCCTCTTTATTCTATTTTCAGGCAGCCTCTCTAACATAAAATGCCAACATGGTACACATCAATGGCCTCGAGGGTATAATTAACACTTGTTATTTACATTTATTTTTTAAAATAATTAACTAGGAGCATGACTAATGAATGGTAATGGGGCTTAAACTGAGACACAATATGTCAACTACCTTGCCATTTAGAGGGGAACTCCCACGCAGCTCAGTGTGATCGGGGGGACTGGGCTGAAGTGGGAGCCCTGCAGACAGCACTGCTGAAGGCGTTTGCCCCTCTGCCAGTATCAGGTCAGTGGCACTGCACACACACTGGCTGGCTGTTGGTAACTCTGAAGAACTTGCTTTTCAGATACACAGAGTATATGAATCAGTTACGGCACTGGCTTGGTTTCTGTAGGCTTCAGAGGTTAAATAGAGGCTTATCCATAGGTTAATCCAATCCCACTGTGGTCCTTTGTTACTACGTTCTCTCTGTTTTCCACTATTCATAGGTACGTCCTCAGCCGACACAGTTTATAGGACATGGCATAAGCAGCTACTCATGCCAGAACAAGCTTCTGACTCAGAAAAAAGCTATGCATAAAGAAAATCCTCACACAGTGATGCACTTTCAAAATGCATGACCTCATTCTTCCCCAGTCAGGCTCTCAAAGGGAAACATACCCAAACAAAACATTTTGTGGAGTGAAACATGAAACCGATGTCTGCTAGTTCAGTTCCAAGAGCGAAAGGCAAACTGCAAATTTGTAATCAATGTAACAGTGTTTTTGTCCACCTAGTAAAGCCATAAACCCCAGCATCCTGAAAGATTTTGCCACCCATGGTACATTTCAGGCAGAAGCAAAGAACTGACTTATAAATACCCACTCATTCAAACCTGATCACTGGTTGGGGTTGCTCGTAGCAATCATGTTCATGACTTTGAAAAAAAAAAAAAGTGACTTGCAATATTTTCTATAACAGACTCATTTGATCAGTTCAACTCTCATAAGTTTAGACAAATTCCCGAGTTTTCAAGTATGTCTTCAAATGTATTTTCATAAAAGATTAGCCGCTGTTTATGTGCAACATATATATTCCATAGAATGCAGAAAGATCTCAATAGGACAAAACCTGAAGGTCCATGTGTCAATATTAGAAGCTCCCAGTTGTAAATACAAGAGAAGGAAGTAGAAGGAACATGATTTTTTTTAAACACAGCACTCATCAGCATAAGATTATGTTCCTCTCCCTGCCTTTAACTTCTTCCCCTAGGTCTGTCCATTTTCAGGATATTTTCTCCTTTCAAACTCCTCCTTGTCTCCCCTCCTTCCGGGTAATTTTTTGGCCTATTGTTGTGGACTGTATTGTTAATATTTGATGCAAGTCTTGCACATATCAATACTTGTTTGCAGTAAAGGCTGCAGTACCTAACAAAGCTAAGCTGACATGAGCATTAATACTTTATACAACTCTGTGATGACACATTTAAGAAATTTAAGATGAGGATAAAGAAATACAGGGATTTATTTAACTAGATCTGTGTTCTGCTGTGCGCTATATACGGGGATGCAGTAGAAAGTGATTAAAGTAATGAGGCAGAAATCCATAAGTTCCCTAACACAGCTAAAGCTAAACCACAGCCCATAAAATTATCACTTCAGACTATATCAAGTCTGATCTTGTGGCCCAACAGTCTATTCATTTTTCTTGAAACATAAATGTGCATGCATGTGCGTCAGTTCAAGGTAAAAACAGAACAGAAACAACACTTCTATTTCGACATTTAATATTTCGATTTTCAAAACAGCCAAATATTTTTGAATAATTGCATAAGCAAGAGCAGTTGCTCTAACTAAATAATGACTGCTTTGACTAGCATGCATGATATACACCAAAAAAATGTGCACCACAATCGCATGTATACAGGTGAGTGCATTCCTATACTCAAAGAAGGAAAACAGCAACCACAACACATACGCTAAGAGAAAGTAGAAGGTGGTATTCTAGACAGAAAATGTACTGTACCTGTAATATCTGTCAGTGTGAATAATTTCTTGGCTGCTGGCTAGAATATATTCTGCAGTTCATTTTGTTTTATCACATTATTCACACTTTTTTCTGGAACAAGCCGTTCTCTTCTTATAAGACTACACTCTAGTGGAACAAATGAGCTCAAGCCTATGATTGATTCTCCAACATAGTTGAGATGCTATAGCTTTATTCACTCTTTTTTTTTTTTTTTTTTTTTAAACAGCTTTATTCATTTACTACCTCCAGCATGACTCCAGAGTGTCAGCTGCTGAGAAATGGCATTTTGAAAGGTTCTCTCCATGCTCAAGGAGGTGCTGGTAGTTTTTTTTAAATAGTAAATTCCATGATAAGGAGGAGGAGAAGTGCCTGATACAGACAGACTGTCTCTGCTCACCAGTTCAAAAAATGCACTCCCAGAAATATTTTCTAAAAGCTTATCAGTCTAAACATTCCTCTTCAGCTCTGTTTCCCTGATGAAATGCTGTGTGAGTCTATTTGGATCAAGGCAGCAACTCCCTGTTTTATTTCCTGCTGAGGAACTGGCAGAGATGGGAAATCAGCAGCTTCTGAGCAGGGCCCCTTAAGAAGCTAAAGTCACACCATAGATGTGAAGGTTTTGTACAATGCTGTTCTGGTACAATGTCACCAGAAAAACAAAACAAAAACCAAACAAACCAACAAAAAACAACCAACCAAACAAAAAAACCCCAACAAAACACAAAAAACCCCAATAAAACAACTGAAACGAACAAACAAAAACCCCCACAAAACCAAAACCAAACAAAACCTTCTTTGTTTTCAAAGCTATATATTTTTATTTACCTCTATAATTACTAACAAAAATCAAGGTATTTTGGGAGATACAAAATTCATGCATGGTTCTCATGCTTACAGCAGAATGACTAGGACTACCAACTACCATGGATTCCTATTTCTCTGGACTTGCCTGTTGTGTTCAGTGACAGTTTTTTCTACAGGGAAAAAAAAAAAAAAAAAGAAATGCCATTTGTCCAAGATTTTCCTCAGTGTCTCAAACCTGCAACACATTGATTGAATGGCTCATGCACAGGTATTTCTGCTCAGGAAATATTGCAAAGTATAGGACACATTTATTTATTCTCATTTTCAAATCCAGACATTCAGAATTATCCTGGATAAATAATTGCATTCCTGAAACATCCCAGTAAAGGAGAGATTTCCAAAAGGCCACCAGGAATAAAAAAACCACCAAAAACAACCAACCAGCCAATCTGCTAGTTTCACAATTCAAAAAACCAGTAAAAATATTAAAGGAAAATGTGGCTGTTCATCACATTTAGGTACAATTTAAAAGTGATCTAAGTTGTTCCTCTTTATGACCAAGGAAAGCACCTAAACCTTAACTAAGTTGGGCTCCATCAGCAGGAAACAGCGTCAACATACAGCCATTTCTACAATGTAAATATCAAGATCTGTGATAGGTGAAATTCAATGGTAAATAAAACTAGTTTTAGAATAAATTGTGAAAATAATGTTGCATATGTGGAATGATAATAGCCACTGATATCTCGTAATGCTTCTGCTCTTATTTTTCAAAAGTATTTATTTGTTCTTTTAAATGTAAGAACTCTACATGGTTTACAGTTTATAAAAATGTAAGTTTCTAAAAAGGAGACAAGAAGTAAAAACATGCATGAATTTAACTCAGATTTCATGTAACAAAATGACCTTTTAAAGTTCTGGGAAAAAAAAAATAGAAGCAGCTGCATAATTTACTCTTCCACAATTTTTAAAGGCTCAGAATGTTGGATAAGGGACAAAATTCAAATATTTGGAACTCAACCACTGGATTTTGGACTCCTTCCTTTTCCAAAGTCTTAACTTTGTTTATCAGCAACTCTTCTGTTGTGCAAATAAAATTTTAACCACTTAACTGAGCAAGCAAGAAATGCCTTAAATTAAAAACGCTCTGCGAAGGGAACAACTGTGTAAAAGCACCATGCAACCCAAAAATGACTAGGAGCAGAAGCAAGCTAAGTCTATGAGCTCAAGGATATCAAGTGGAGAAAGCTTTTATTTTCAAAAAGCTCTACCTCCCTACTTTTCCAACATACAGGACAGGAGAAACGTAAACAGAGCAGGACTTCACAGGGATTGCCGAGGCAGAGAAACAGGGAAAGCCACAGATGGTTCTTATGTCTGCTCACAGAAAGGCTCCTTATTTTCAGAAATATCTTTGTGTCAGATACTAATCCTCTTGCCGGGACACTGAGCCTGCCTCTGTGCTATAAAACTAATACTCTCTAGGTGTTACAGCTGTAAAATAAAGAAGAAATAGTAAACATCACCTTTGTCTCTCTGACAGCCATAGGGGTGAGATCACTGATTTCACACAATTTCCTTTTAACTTGACTTTCAAACCAAAGCCTCTCTCCTGCAGTACAGGAACAGTCCTAATGCACTGCATCCTGCCCCCAGTGTTACCTACTGATCTGCCACTCTGTGCTGTTACAGTTGGTATGATTCACCTCAGGTTTGTACTAAACATGAAGCTCTTGTATTTCTTCCCATTTTTAAAATCATTAATGTAATTTCAGGCTTAGGAGACAACCTGTAAACTCCTCTGGGCTACTTAGAAGCCATTCACAATTTGTGGTTCTCCTGTTTGCTTCATTTGGCTTCTTTTGACATACTTGTCAGCAGTTTTGGAAGAAAGGGACTTCACAGTTACTGAATGACCTGGAACTCTTTCACCTCATCCTGACAGCCCCCGCAGGCTCCGCAAAGCAGCGCGGCACTGCAGCAGCATCTTTGCTCTCTGCCTGTAAAAGAGGCTGAGCATTTAGCACTCTGCTGAATGTTTATTTAAACTACAACTGATCAGAAAGAAAGGCGTGCTTGATCTTGGCCTCCTTCTCACAAGCGGGGACTCCACATCTCTCCTCCTACCTCTTCAGCACTGTAATTTTGAACACAATTCTGGGTCTGTTATATGCTACTTGGAAGTTATCATTGCTCCAGCTATTCATGGCTCATAAAGTATTGTTCTCTCAATTGCACTGTATGGCTCTTTGTGTGGAAATGATGGATGAAATGGGATACATATTACTTAATGATTAGACTTCTGCAAAACATGTTCAAACAGATATGGCAGGCTTGATGATATCTTATTATCATCAGCGAAACAGAGACAGCATAATGGTGCCATGTATGTATTTCTCGGCACTAAATGCAAGCGAAATGTTTCTTTTTCAAACCCCGACGTCTCCTTAGTCTCAGTTATTTCAGTTCAGCTAAAGATGACATGCTAAAATGAGGGCATTTATTACTAAGTGGCATTAAGAAGGGGGATATTTAACCTACCATTGCTTACAGCAATGCATGGAGAAATCATCTAATGTGTGCTGGCAGTAATTTATGACATTGGAAAAAATGCTATCATCTTTTTTTCCACTGTCTGTGGTCTGGCTTTGCAAACTACAAGCCCTCAGGAGCAAGTTTGATATAATACGGCTAATGAGAATAAGTGAGCACACTTATTCTTAAAGGGTTACACTGCTGAGTCTTTGACTCTTTATACTTTTTAATTTCCTTGTACAAACAGCGCAGTGAAAAACGGCAAAATCCATTTGGCTGGTCTGTGCTACAAATTAAATCCTTGATTAAATTTTGGCAATTACTTCTCTGGGTCTTTTTCATTTAAACATTTTTAATTCATTTGAATAAGCTTCTTAATCATGATTCTGGCAACCCATTGTATAGCAAGACAAACTCTAATAAATCCTATAATGCAGAAAGATACAAACAGAAAGAAGGATGGATGCTGAAAAGGAGGGGTTCTTTAGGGCTTTTTTTTTTATCTTGGTAAGTGTTGCCTATATTCATCTTTCATGAAAGTTGTATTCCAGTCCTCTGTGATGTTGAAATTTATCTCATTATGTGTTGACATTTCCCTTTGTGATGTCAAAAGCTAATAAAGACTCCAGGTAGGGTTTCAAATCCTCTTAATAAGAGGGTGGAAGAAAGATTAAATCATCCTTAATGCACAAATCAATACTATACTCAACCAAAGGGTACAAATTAAGAGGAAAATGTGAAGGGCTGTCACTCTTGCAGCAGGGAAGATGCTAGATGGACATTTTTCAACAAAGTTGCTTGAATTTAGCTACTTAGCCTTTACTGCCCAGCATCGTAATACCTATTGAAAAAGTATCACAGACCTTGAGCTATTCTCTGGAGGTTTGGGCTTGGTTTTTTGGGGTTGGGGTTTTTTTTTGTGATTTGTTTGGTTTTTTGTTTGTTCATCTGCAAAGATACAGGAGATAGCAGGAGGCAAAATATCTCCTTAGCCAGAGAGGAAGGTCCAGAACTGTCTGAGGATGGACAGCAGCTCTGTGACATTTTCTGTGCAAAAACAATGTGAGGAAAAGCAATGGCAACTGGATGAGCAGAAAGAGTCAGGAGAAAACAGAAATAAAAATAAACCCCATAGGACAAACAAAAGTGAGTGGAACAAATAAAATGTTAATAATTTATTTTTAATTACCGTACTATTAGTTTACTAGTAGTTACATTTTGCTGCTAACATGTGTAGAAAATACTGATAAAGAGGCTCAAAATTCACATGATATTTATCAGTGGCTCTAGAAAATAAAGCGTTAAAGTCTTACTCTGTTGGACAAGAAATATGCTAATTCCTAACCTGCAGTATCCCTACCCCGTAACCTCTGCAAATGCTTAATCTCACCAAAAGAGAAAAGACAACCTCTGCGATCTGAGAGGATAAACAAAGTGAATGCAGATGCCCTGTTTTCTCCCCCTTTCCTTTAAACCAGAAGACACCTGTAGACAGATTAGCCTCTTTTTTCCCCACTGCACTTCAGAGGCCTGGCTTTATGTTGTTCATAATGGAGAAGAATTTAAAAGCTGAACATTTATTTAAGTGCACTTAATTGCAATTTCACCTGCACCTTACATTGTGAGCTCGGTGAAAGGTAAAGGCACAAAGCAGACAGATAAATAAAAGAGTGAGAAAAAAATACATAGATTATATTATGAATTAAAAGCGGGAAGATGCTAACTCTTAGCAAGCTGTATTAATGTCTTATCTGCTTCTCCCTATCCTCTAAGATAAGGAGGCTGATTCTTGGGGATGTAAGTTGAAAGGTGAAGGTTCTGAATACAGATTAGTTAGCATGCAGGGGATATAAAGAATGGGTGAGCTCACCTGTTGGGTATAAAGCAGCAGCAGATAAAGATATATTATCCAAATGATAAGTCTGTAAATGCCATATCATTATGCTTATGCTCCAATTCACCAACACATAGAGCCATTTTAAACTTCAAATGTTGGGCCACACAATTTAGTCTACAAGT
This sequence comes from Pseudotriccus pelzelni, assembly GCA_035584735.1. Classification (NCBI taxonomy): domain Eukaryota; kingdom Metazoa; phylum Chordata; class Aves; order Passeriformes; family Tyrannidae; genus Pseudotriccus; species Pseudotriccus pelzelni. The sequence goes on along the minus strand of JAWMRA010000078.1, from coordinate 39,722,383 downwards.
TAATAAATTTGTGGGTTTCTTTTTAAAGCCTCTTCTCATGTCAGAATTTCATTCTCCAGAGTGTTCTTATCAAACTTCTGTTACAATCCTGAATAAAAGCTAGTGTCTGAATAATACTACAGTGAAGAGGGGGGGGAAATGCCAAATGAAGCACAAGAGAGAAAAATCCTTACTGAGATAAAAACCTTCAGCATATCACAACAGATCATATGAGAACACAGGTGACAAACACTCTAAATCCATCACCAGGAAAGAAAAATAAGCTACCATGATCTATTCATACAAGTACAGTGATATAAAAGGAACAAGGAAAGAATAATTCACAAGGAAATTACAAGCTCTGTGCTTCTAATTTTCTAGATTATTGTCATTTTCTCTACAGATTGTTGGCACAGAGAGACTTCAAGAGCCAACTCTAACCCCGAATTCTCTTCTTGCATAAATGAGGGACTATAAGGCTCCTGATACTGGATTCCGTATAATATGAAAATTAAGTTGGGCACAAGTAAAAGTAAAATACCTTGTATAAATCGACTGAAAGGGTAAGACACAGAAGTCACAGATAATACCTTCAGGATCAGTATTCTATTGCAAATAGATTTCATTTCTGTAGAATCACTTAATTTTGTATAGATTGGTAGAAGATGCAAAGTCTTCCTCACTGTGACTAGGAACTAAGGTCCACATTATATTTCTTGATGCACAGGGATGTCTCTAAATGAAGCGTGGTAGTGTAAGGGAGACGTGCAGCTCACTGTCTTCCATAAGTAACCAGATGATGTCAACAATGACAATAACTCCAGTTCTGCCCTCAGCTGGGCTCGTCACAGGTGTCTATTATTTGCTAGTAAGACACATCTATTTTCTACACCTTCTGAATACTACCACACTTTTGGTGTAAGTATAAAACTCTCTGTTTAGAAAGCAATGAAAATATAACTGCTGGCTGATCAACTGGTGCATCAATATATTTTTTACATCAATTCTCTGTATTAGAAACTTGGCTGTAGGACTTCCATAACCAAAGGCCTGAGAAGGACGACACTGTGTTCAGACAATTCCCTCTCTCAACTAGCCACCGCCTTGCAGGCTTTTTTCACAGCTCTATTTTTTTTTCCTTTTTAATTTTAAAATAAAATCTTTCTATGAGCTTCAACTCCAGCACATCACAGCCTGCCAAATTCATCTGCTTATAGCCTTAGGCTGAAACATCTTCTAATGCTGGAGTTCCTACAAAGACTTAGAAGGACAATTCTGAGGCCTGTGTTGTATCCACTCATTCCCTACCCCACTCTGCCCAGCTGGCAACTCCTGTCCAGCTGGAGGGGCACCTTCAGGATCTGGCACTGACAGAGAGACACCCTTTGTTAATAAATGTTGGGGGCAGGCTGCAGCCCAGCGCTCATCAGGACATTACCATGCAAGTCAGCATGTTACTCTTCTCTTTTCAGTCCCTAAAGGAATCATGTTTGACAGAAGTGAACAGCTGCTGTGTATTTAGAGATGTGAATGTATTGCATTATTTAATGAATTGTGTCATTTTAATATAATTATTACTAAAAGTCTGAACGTAAGCCTATTTTTATTTATGCTTCAAATTTTTACCCACTAAGCATTTTCAACTCTGTTTGCAGCCAAAACTGCTTTCTTCCCCTTCCAGATAGTACCAGGACTGTAGCTGCACTGCTTGCACTTGAGCCAGCTCCCCTGCATGCCACTAATATTGCTATCCCACGTACAGTATTTCTGGGCTTTTAACAAATTACATCCATGCAAGGATTCCAGTTCCTCCTTTTTTTCTGTAAAGCTCTTTTATTACCCCAGTGCCTCCACCTACATATTCACTCTTACTTCACAGCAATACCTATGCCAAAGAGTCTTGCACATGAATTATTCCTTCATGTGCTAAGAGGGTACCTCATGTGGAGGAAGGGATGAATTTCAACAAGCCACTTGATGCCACCGATTTCTTAACACACTTGCAGCCTAACGGGCACCACTGCGGCTCAGCAGCTCTCGCTGTCAAGCCCACGGCAGAGCTCAGCTCCCACCACGCACAAGGACATGACAAGGCAGTTTTGATTCCGGTGCTCACCTTCCCTTCACAACCGCACCGCTAATAAACTCACAGGGCTTTCCGAACAAGAGGGAATAAAAAGGGAACACAGGTTGTGACACTTTGCTTCCTTATTACTGGAATCCAGAGCGTGACTCGACTCTGCCTACCTACCAACTTAAAATTACAGTGAGGTAAAAGGCTTTTAGAAGTGGTCCTCTGCCTCTAGCAGGAGACGGATTCAAAACGACTGGTCGGACAGTTCTGGTGATCACATGTATTTGCAGGCATCTCATTTTATGCACTTACGCAATAACCTCGTTTTTTAAAGTCATCTGGAATCATTCCCTGGGGCCAGAACCCTGGGCCTGACACATGTTCTTTTTGGAAGGTATTCCTTGTTTCCCAACTGTTGTTCTGCATTGCTCTAGGGCTTACAGACACTCTAGCGATGGACACAACCTCATGCCTCATTCACATACCTCTATATTGCTACATTACTGGGTGGATACCGAATTACTCATCAACAAGGGTCACTGAAATATTCACCTATTACTTCATTTGCAGTAGATGTTCCTGTGGATACTAGCCAAGTTAATGCTGAATATGTTTTTCACTCGCAGCCTTAGACAGAAGATACCCTTCTTTTTTTCTAAAATATAAGCTGCTATCCTTAGGAAAATATGTATCTGTGTATCTTTCCATATATGCCACACAACTCCAATGTCTAAAATCAATCAAAGACAGGAATGTTGCCAGCCCACCTTATAAAATGCTTAGATAAAATGTGTATACACCAAACTACCCGATGATGGGCTTTTTTTTTAACATACTAAGTGTTTATATAAAGTACTCAGACTGAGTGGCCTCCCAGATAAAATGGATAAAATCCAATTCAATCTTAAACAGCATGGAGAAAGTGATTACAGAAGTGTAGTGCTCTGTTTCTTTCTAAAGAAGTAGAGAACATCGTATGGAACTATCAGAGGTCTAAAACAATTACACAGAATTAATAAAACTGTGGAACTCACCGGCACAGGACATTTTAGATGTGTGCATTCACAGAGTGGTAAGTATGGCAAAAAGATGCCTGTTGTGTGAAGCAGTCCAGCCCAGAGGTGTCACTGTGTGTATGTCTGTATCTGCATACCGTACCCCTACACCTCTCAGAAGCAAGACGCAAGCACATCGAAAGCCTCTCGCAGCAGTGCACCCAGGCATGATGCTGTTTAATCTGTCCCTTATTACTAGTTTTCATCTGCAAATTGAAAGGGGGAGCTGTGGGCAGGAGGGATGTAGCTTGTTCCTCCCAAAGGGGCGCTTAAAATCCAACCCCTTTTCTGAACAGCCATGAGTGCAAAAGGCAGCAAAAAATCCTGACAGGCACTCTAATGAAAATGCAGTCTGTTGTAGTCCCCGTGATAAAGAAAAATTCAAAGAAAAAAAGAGGAGCAGCCAGCAGGGCTTCACAAGGGACTACTCTGAGGGTTTAAAGAAAAAAAGCAGGCATACTGGAAATAGAGAGGATCCACACAAGGCTACAGAGAATCAGTTAAGACTTACAGAGAAAGTAAGAGTAACAGAAAAGCAAGGGGAGTTCACGCTAGCCAAAGGGATTAAGGGGAGTAAGAAAGGCTTTTACAAATACTTCATGTCAGGCAGAAAAAAGATGGAAGAGTCTCACTAATAGATGAAGGCTGGGACAAAGAAAAGACAGGCACTCTAAAATGAATAAATCAGCTATTAACAAGGGACATAAATAAGAGAAAACCAGATAATAAAAACTGGATAATAAGAAGAAAGAAAGGGAAAAAAAAGGCAGGTAGAGGAAAGCCTGAGTTCTGTGTTCCAGCACGGGGGCACAGGGAGCAGAGGGCAGCAGAGGAGCCTCTGCAGCAGGCACATTGAGGCAGAGGGGACAGCACAGCCCCACAAGGGTTCCCCGCTGGTGTTACAAGGCACAGCATGGGTCTGCAGCTCCGCTGCCTCCTTCTTCAGGGAAGTAAGGAGGGAGTGGAACAGCCGCCCTCCTCCTCCTCCCCCCCACCTCAGAGACCAAGGGAAGAATGGGGAGTTTCTCAAAGGATTTTGCAGAGATAATTGACTGCACAAAGCTCAAGAGCATGTGAAGTCAATAGTTCATATTTTTAACCCAGAACCATGTTGTGAGGCCACTGAGCAGAGAATTTAGTGAGGATCCTCTGCCTATATTGTCAATGCACATATATATGCTGTCTCCCTGCGATGACACACTGGTTTCAATGTCCCGGCTTACAGATCAGACCTGCTGTGGTATCTCTCACGGCACCTTCCATCAAGAGTTTCAATTTTAACCTGATGATCAAACTCAGGCCTTTTCTCAAGGAAGCACAAAACCTCAGTAGACAGAAGAGAGAGGGTGGTAAGCCAGCTCCAGAAGACCTGGCCTGTCAGTCACCACTAGTGGACACCCATGGAGGTGGGTGACATAAAAGGGATACCAGCTCTGGTAATGGCTCCCAGACCAAAGCTAATCTCACTGCAGCACATCTATAACACAGGTAGAAACAGACCAAAATAAGCCATGAGTTCTAAACTGCCCTTCAAGTTTGACCTTGAAAAAACGCCTCCCTGGAAAGAATCAGACTTACCTCGATCTTTTATCAATAAGAATATTACCAATATGGTAGAAATTTAAGGGCCATTTGCTTATGTGTTCTTTACCATCTCTCAAACCAGGACAAAATGGTAGCAATACAGTAAGATACTGGTGCCTAAAGAGCCACACATCAATTTCTGAGACACCCTGAGATACTTTCTTTCAGAGGTTAACGTATTGTTTAAATAAATTAATGGAAGTTTTCCTGATAATCATCTGACTCAACAAACTAAATATTCATTAAATGTAAACTCCATATTGTGGGGCTCCCCAGCTTGATATATCATTTTTTTGGGGGGGAAACCCTGCAGTTCCTCAGTGCAGCCCAGACCCAGGCAGGGAATGAGCCTGCAGTTCTGAGCCCACTTACCCTCCTACAGAGCCCATCTGTAAGGCAGCCTACGTGGCTCTCAGTACCTCAGTGCTCCACAGAGAGTGGCTCCCACCAAACCCACTGTTGCTAACTCAAAGGCACCTGAAGGTGGCAAGCCCAAGCCATAAGCCCCAGCTTTGCTTGCAGGGGTGGTGGCACGATGCCTGCTGCCCTTGGACTCTGTTATGTGGCCTCTGTCTCTTTGTGTGACCATTTCCAGCTTCCTCCTTGCCCCAAAAAAGGGTCTTTTAACACAGGCAAGGAGGGCTGCTGAGCCCCCTGGGGAGGCAGGACTCACCCCTGCTCCCAGCATATACGTGTCCCTCGTGTGCCAAGCCCACTTTCTCCACAGATGCATTAACTGCTGGTTTCCTCTCAATGCTCTTCTTCAGCTTCACACCAGCAGACAGAGTAAGACAATTTATGCCGGCAAATGGAGAAGCACATAAATGTACCAACGAGGAGAGAGATTCAGCTTGTTCTCAGTCGATTCTACTTTCAAATGCACCAGGTCTCATTAAATTGCTGATCAGAGATTATTAACGCTGAGTACTTCCTTTCGTTTTGTCCAGCTTCCTCTTGGTTTTCCCTATAATCTGGCATTCCCTGCCAGATGAATCCACTAAATTTCTACAAGACTTTTACTCAGTTTAATAAATTAAAAAAGAGGAGAAGAATGAATGGAGCCCTAATACAATTTGTATCAAGATGAAAGTAGTCAGAGCTGAGCTATCACGTTGTCGGAAAATAAGCAAACCCAGCCATTTATACTGAATCTTTCTCCATATATCAGTCTCCAGACAAAAGCATCTGAAATCACTTCTCCTATTTCAGATAGGACATACACTAAATTCACTTTAAACAAGGATGGATATTTAATCTAAGGATGGATTAAAACCTTGAAATCTGATTTCAACTACAAGTACACATGAAACAATACATGTCAAAGACTCCAGAAATTTACAGGCATTAAGACACAGGAGAAGAAAAACGCTGCAAAGCAGTGATCCAAATTAATTATTCCACAGGAAACCCACAAGCCGCCAAAATTATTCTAAGTATGGACACAACAAACTGTCAGAGAAATAAAAAGTTACCTCAAAAGCTATCCATTATTCTTTGTTAGTACCCCTAACCTTTCCCCAGGTTTTTTGATAAGCTAACGACACAGGCTGCTGGGAGAAAAAAAAACCTGCCATAAAGGGAGAATTGGGTAAAGCCAGAAATCACATCTCATATGGGAGTCAGAAAATCAAAACATTTTTTAGAGACAGACTAATTTATGCACTAACTTTTCCTTTCAGAATAAATTTGCTGCTGAGGCCCCAAGGATGCCTCTCACTGAGGTAGAATATTATCAAACAGAAACGAGTGCTTTGCTTTCTCAAAATCCCAAACAACTCAAAGAAGAAAAGCTGCAGCTTATTTACAAGCATCACTTGTGCACCCTCAGCCATGAGTAACAGATTTCCATTAACACTTTGCAAAAGAGCATTTGATTTTTACAGACAAGCTACAGGCTATACTTAACTTTGAATGCGGCTAGTGACCAAGTTAGATGCTTCAGTGATTAATTTTATGTGAACCACAATTATTATGAGAATTTCTGTGCTGTTTTCTTCATTTTCTGATTTTTCACTTTCATGTATTTATGTCAGAGGCTTCAACAAAACAGATTTATAAACAGGGACTTGCATTATTACCCTTGACTCTTTCATCTTCTGAAATAAAGTAACATCTAGTGTAAACTTGGACAAAAGCAATATGATATACACAGCTTATCTGTTCACAATAAAATTACACAGAATAAAAATTACTTAAATATTATTTCATCTTTTCTCATCTTTCATGTAAATTGAATTTCGCTACTGTAAGCTCTTTCTATATGCACAAGGGTGGAAAACCAACCACTTTTTATGGCATAATGAACACTTAGATAGCTGCAGAGAGAGGCATTCAATTGCATTTATATTTGGCAATTATTTAATGTCACCTATTAATACCCAGCTCCTGTCTCCGGCAGTCCTGCCTTGCAAGGCGGCTGAGCATGCTAAATGTGTTAAAAAGGAATTTCCTCCTCATTTCCATCTTTGTCCTAGTAAACCACGTCTCCCACTGTCCCTGCACACCTTTCCCATCAGAAAGGCAGCTCATCTTTAAGTGTTCCCCCAGCACACCAAGCCTGCTGCCAGCACACCTCAACAGGCACTCTTCTCTGTTCTCAGTGCTGCTCCTCTCTTCTGCTCACAAATTACAGTGCCTGACTCTTTCTGTTTTGGTTGGAGTTTTTCTATAACCTTTACCCTACTGTTGTCTGGGTGGCTGAGTTCCTTGTCCGGCTTGAAAACAAAAATAAAATCATAGCTTTGAGCCCTTCAGATTGTGATCCTGTCTTATCTTTCCATCTAAGCAGAGTGGGAAGATACAAATGCAATGTTGAGACTCAGACAAGTTTATACCGTGCCTCTGATATTTATATGATAATTATATGAGAAGCAGGCATCTATCTAAACTGATTCCATGGCCAGATTTCAGTTGTCATAGTTTGGATCTCTGCAGACCTTATGTTTGAGCACTGTTTTCCACCTGCTGAAAGCACTGAGAGGTACTGCTGTGCCACGAAAAACCTTGTGGTACACCTGAACAGAGACAGATGCATGTAAAACTGGGCAGAGTGATCTGAGGTCTGAAGCATTGCAGTATTACTCTTAGAGCTTTACCAGATTATTGACCCTTTTCTCTTACTTAATCACCCTTTGCAGTTTTAGTTTCTTCACCAAATCCTCAAGCTGATCAGCATCTCCCTCAGGAGCCCTCATTTCTCCTTAAAATAAACACACATGAAGTCAGATCAGCTGGTGATTAATCCCACTATGGTTCTAAAGGGTCAAAATGTTGGCAACAGAAATCAATGTTTAATCACATAATGACCCCAGCAGGACTCCGATTTCACAAGCACAAGAGAGATTACACAGAAAGCTTGCTACCATGTGGATCTACTTTGGAGCCCCAGGGTTCTACAAAGGTTGGAAGCCAGAGCAAAGATGGGCAAAAATTCACTCAGCCACACCTGCTGATAGATTTGCAGGTATGCTGCAAACAAGTCCCAAAAGTAAGAAAAAAGCCCACAGCTTTTTTCCTAGTGTCATTTCACTGCTGACGACTGTCAACATCTTTCAGCTCTTCTCCCTTCTCCTTTGCTCTATTAAGAACTGCACTAGCAGAATGGATCCCAGTACATGAATCCATGAAGACAAGTGGCCCAAGACCTTGGTATCTATAAACTTACATTCATGGATGAAAGTTGTGCTGCCAGTGCACCATGCCTTGCCCATGCTCATTTTGCATAGAACAGTTATTTCTTCTGCAATACTACTAAATATGTCCTAAAGGAGATTCCTGGACTGAGAAGCAGAATAGGAGACAGGCAGAAGAAATCAGTTCTTACATACAACACCTAATAGCAAGCCATTTCTTTTATAATTGGGCACTTTTGCACATATCAGCTACGGCAACCTGGTATCTTATAGTGTAAGGAAGTCTGAAGCCACTCAGCTCCCTGATATACATAAATTCGCCTTTTTGAGGAAACATGAAGCACATTTGACACTAGTGGTGAAACTTCCCTTGGCTTCAGCGGAGGCAGAAATTCATCCTCTAAGTTTCATTCAAAGTGCCCTGGGTTTACCTCTGAAAACTCATAAACAAATTTGGGCAAAAGCTGCAGAATTCCTACAACTCTGCTAGGTACCATGACCAGCTGAGGAAATACATTTATTTTAACTTGGAATATGAAAACAGAGAAAGGTCTGTTGAAGACCAACTGTTATTCTCTCCACATTGTAAGAGACCCTCAAACATTTATGCAGCATTCTTTTAGTTGTAAATAACTATTCCAATGCTATCTACTGCAGTCACATCTGATTTAGTCAAACGTTTTCAACCCATTCTGCCCAGGTGGAAATTTATTTAGATACACAGGTCTGAAAAGAGAATTTAAAATCCAACAACAATTGCACGCTTTTTGGAAGAGGACTGGAGAAATGTTGAGAACTGACTACTTCAAAAAAGTCTTCTGACACTCTAGTTTGGATTGGGTGGGTCTGCAGCCTGCCCACGTGTAATTCTGAAGTGTTGTAGGGAGGAAGATCATACAGAGCACGTGAAACCATCTCACCAAAAAAAGTCGAAGTGCTGCTGAAGAAGTCACTGTGCCAGTGCAAGGGCTCTGCAACATCAGCACTGAGCCAATTCTTTCTGAAGAGCATTAATTCAAGACATGTAAAGATAGCAAGGTTTCCATGGACGGAAGGAAAATTTGAGATGCAGTTTGAAACGGAAAACTTTTGAGAGAGGTATAGCAATCGTGGCTCTGTACTTTTTTTTTTTGGGGGGGGTGTAGAATTTTGCTCTTTTTATTTCCAGTCCCAGACAAAACAAGGAAGGAAGAAAGTTCTTAAAGATTCAAATCTAGGCTTTAAATAAATGTCCCACTGTCTTGCGAGAACCAGCCTTTTGTAGAACAAGTGTCCCTCCCTCGTATGGGGAGAAAAAAGGGAAGGTTTTAAAACTTTTATAAAATGAATCTATGAAAAACTGACCAGAGCTGCTACTCCTCACAAAACTGCTACACAAAGGCATCATTTTGTGTTGCTGATAACTGACCAAAGGCAAAGAGGCTGTGCAATGTGCCTTCATGTCAGGAAAAATAATGCAATGCTTAGATTTTGCCAAGAGTGCGGCAGCCCACTGGGGCCAAAACGGAGGAAATGCAAACAATAAGTCTTTAATTTCTCACTCCACAGCGCTACTCTGAGGCGGAACATGCCAGACCCTTTCCAAATGCTGCCTTCAGAACCCAACAGTATTCCTTCTGCATGGCCAAAGGATAAAATAAAACAGAATAAAATAAAACAAAATAAAGTAAAATTGGAAATCACATCACCTTTTCTGTGAATCACTAGGCATTTCTACTAAATCCAACAGACGGGGGTTTTGCCCAAGCATCTTACAGCCTGAAGCTCCGGTGTGACAGCAGTTGTATTCCGAAATGCCCCCACAGATGTTAAAAAGGCTTTGTAAACTGTTAGTCTTATATTCCTCTTCCAAAACTCAGTGTCACTGAGCTACTACTGATGAAAGAAAACAACACCCAAATGCCCCAAAAAGAGCAAAACCCGAATATACCACTCGGCCACCATGTTTCTGAGCCTTTCTGTAAACTAAGCTTTGAAAAAATTAACCTCCTATTTTAGTGTTTTTTAATTAAAAAATTAATTAAAATTAACTAAAACTATTTTTTGAACTTAACCTGTTTACCTCTTAAATAAATGACTACCTTGAGACAAAGTGTCTAAAACACATGTAAAAATAAATATTAAGCTCTTAGTATAAAAATACCTTCTATGGATTTCAATTTTGCTTTTAGACTCCTCTTGGGAAAATTATTTTAAACACAGGTGCAGATAACAGTAGGCTTAGATAAAAACTGGTTTTCAATAGTTCAGGGCTGGATTAAGGGCTAGTAATTCCTCTATAAAGCCACAACAGTAAAGATAGTCTGGACAAGCCCTAAGAGTATACATACGCACCTTATAAATCTTACACAAGATTAGATATTGCTCTTAAGGGTGTTAAGAACCTAACAAAACCCTCACAGCTCTAGTGAACAGAGCCAAGAACTTGGAGAACTTTGGACACCTTTTCCTCCCACGAGAGGCTGAACTGCCTGAGAAAGATTCAGAACATACCATTTAGCCTAAGACTTTCAAAAAAAAAAGCACTCTGGGTTGTTGGGTTTTTTTACGGAATTTCCATGTTTAGGAGTTAGGTACCTATCTGCTTTTTAGAATTTCCCTGCAAGCCTAATTGCATCTTTAGATATCTAAAATAAATTTAAAAGTCTGGCCAATAGTGCCCCATTTTCTCCAATCTAGCCTCCATAACTTAATCAGCCAACTCATCACTTTGAAAGCAAGAGCAATTAAATCCTTGTATTAGAACAGGGTCCCATTAGATCTCCTCCAGCAGAACATCTTCTTAAATGAGATCTGCAAGAAAAAGACATCTGCTGGAAGAACTGGGCTGTAAATTACTATTTGAATGCTGATGGCACTAAAAAAAGAGAAAGAACTAAAGGCATTTAAATTTCTATACCTAGAGAGATATGCTTTTTAATTAGACAGGAGAGTTGACAAAGCTTGGAATAAAAATATTTTCATGTGCTCTGTCTGAAAATACAGATCTCTCTCTTCAGTTCTAAGAAAACTATCATTTGGATATCACTGTATGTTATAACTCTGTTTATGGTGTAGTCTAACACATTCCATTAATGTGTTCCAAGAGATGTCTCCCTGGGAAAAGCCAGTATCCATGCAAGCAATGAAAAAATTTGTCTGTGGAAGGCATGCCTTGCCTTACAGTGCAGTGGGGGCAGACAACATGTTCGTACTGCTCCATCAGGTCTGTTTTCAGATAGTCCCGTGCTCTCTGAAGGCAGTTAAATTGCTCCAAAATGAGTACAACTCCAGTGCTCCACATATTAAATCAATTTGTCCTGAAGGAGGCTATGCTAATGATGGCAGGGAAAAAAGAGGTCTCTCTCTTTGTCTAGTCTGACTTTGGATATAAATCTATGGCAAAAGAAACATTTGTACCTGATCCAAGTAAGTTGTTACTGAATGAGTTTGACAGATTGATAACATTTTCTTTGATGCAGTAATAAACATTTTCAAACAGAAATCAAGGTGCCTCCTTTCTGTTTTAAATAAGGATCTTGAGAGGTCCAGTATATTCAATTTGATATTCCAGACATATATTGAATTAAACCCAGCTTGGTAATAAATATTTGTATTTTTTTTTCAAGTATTATAACTAAAGAATGCTGTGGATGGACAACTTTTACCTCCTTGCCCCATAGCTAGTACAGAGATGCCTAGTAAGGAGCCAGAATGTGAAAACAGTGGCAGGAAGGCCAGTACAGACACAGCAGTATCTACAAGTGGTCTCCCAGCTACTAACCCAACACAAGGCTAAGTGCGGTTATTCACTGTCCTTTATATGGCAGAAGATGGATTTCAACTGCTGGATAAACAGCATGGATGAGTTAGAGGAGAAACGAAGGTGAAGGAGATGGTTTGAGCGAGCATTACTATGCAAACTGGATCTCTCCCCATTTGGCAGGCCGTCCGACCAGTCATGAAAGGAACTGCTTGCCATGAATACATTTAGGGTTACAGTGAACCAGCACTGTTGTTACGAGCAATAAGGGATCAAAGCAGATCCCCGAGGCTGCCATGTGCAAGATGCCAAATAGGTCTCTTATGGACTTCTGAAACCATGACATTCCTTACTTCCTTTCTCTTTTTCTTCCCCCTTAATTCACAGATGCCCAAAGGCTGATATTTCAGCAACCTGTTGAGGACTGCCAGATGAAAAAATGGCTGAAAAGTCACAATGACAACATATACCCTCCCCTCTCGCCTGGATTCACTGAGTAGTGCCGGGAGTTTCACACTCCCCAGGAGCTCAAAGAGCAGCATGGGCGACTGACTGTCTAGTAAAATAAGGATGATTAAGTCAGATCAGAGTCACTGTTCGCCTTTATGACCCACGTCTAGTCTTTCATCACATTTACAACACTTAATCCTTAATAGGAAATGCTCCATTTATTTTGACCACTGATGTATTCAGGACAGTCTCAAGGGTCAGCACGGTTTCCATCTTTCTTCTTCCCAAGATACATTATTATCACTGTCCCACGGGAAAATCAGGCTTCAGCTTATCACATCAGTTTCTTGCAACCTGGTGAAGAAGCTCCCTGAGAGGAAAGTGAACAGGAGGGAGACCCAGGGCACTTTCCATCAAGGGCCAGAACTCTTCCCCACATGAAGAGTGTTATATGAGCTTTGGTTAATCGATCACAGAGAGCTGCCAGCAAAGCTTGACTAACATCAACAACGCTTCCCCCAAAATACAGACTCCATGATATTGTTACTGACAGGGAAAACCGGCAGACTAAAATATGTAGGCTTATAAAAGAGGACTTCATAGATGTGTCCAACAATCTATGAGTATCGAATATCTAAGTTATTAGATCTTTATTCATTTACCATTGGAAGGTCTAGTTGCCAATTCATTTTCTCAATCTCTCGACTTTATAAATTATCATTTGAATTCAAGCACAACCTTCATTCTAGATTCAGATAGGACAATGACAAAAGCAAAAAGCATGCTTATAGGTGGTAGAAACAGAGTGAAATGAAGGGAATGATAAAACTTGATTAGAGATATGGAAACTAAGAAACACCAGGGATAAAGTTATTTATCAAAAAGTGGAAAAGAAAAAGGGAGAAAAAACACTGGTTAACAAAAACATATTAAACTGGATGGAAAGAAATTTAACATCCTTTTAAAAGACTGGCAAATAATATCAGTGGAAACCATAGGCAAGCGGCAGCCTGAAGATGAGAAGATGTCAAAATGGAGAACATTAAGTGCAGAGGTGCTTTTCTGCACCCTAAAAAGGTCATTGTTTCCATCCATTGCATAAGTTTGACTTTGCCACACATTTCCAATACTCATGTCACTTTTCGTGGTATGTGCTGACCATTTAGGTTTGTCTACCATACTATATTCTCTTACTTCAAGATTTCTCTTTAAACATTTTGAATCAATGATTTAATGTCCTGTTAGGTAAACCACTAGTAAAAATAAACCCACACAGAGAACAAAAAGAAACCCCACGAAAAATAATCCTTCAGAATATTTCCAGCTGGATATGGGTGCAAGACCTCCTCCTCAGAGCTAACCTGCGAGCTTTACTGGGATAGAGTCAGTGCTGTGTTGAAAAGCTGCCTGGAACAAACACTTTTATATGCAGCCTCTCTTAGGACACTAAAAGCTTAAGGATTGATGTAGCAAAGGTGTAAGCCTGTGACTGATGTGGCACCTGAGTATTACACTGGGAGCCAAAAGATGGGTTACAATGCCAAGCTCTGACATAATGGCCTCGACCAAGTGATTTAAGTTCTTCGGGCCTCTTTCTCCTCCTATGATCTTATAAATACCAAACAGACCACAAAGCCTTTTGTCTCTCAACATTGCCTGCTCACGCTGTACCACTTTAGGGACACATAGGCAGCCAAATAGTGGTCTACTGCTGACGCTGAGGAAGAAGGGAAAGTGAACATTTTCACACAGAGCAGTGCTATTGGTAGCACTGGTATTCATGGTCTGGCAGTAGGATTAAGCAAGACTGACAAACACTAAACTCAGAAATGAGGCTGGAATTTGTGGTCTGGTTAAACAGAAATGCTGTACTTCCAGTTGGAAGTATTTCCACTTAATGAGGATAAAGAGATCAAAAGACTGTAGCGGCTACATGGCTAAAGTCAGTCAGGAATGTGACCACAGTTTATTAATATGAAAAAAAACCTGAAGTGAAACAAACAAGTGAAAAATTGCATAAAAATGGAAGGCCCTATATATTATACCAAGATTTGAAATGATAACCCCGTCATCATTATCCAGAGTTCAAAGTCCACAGTTATTTCCTTGCACAGAAAGACAGACTGATAATTCCCTTGCGTCAGTTAAGGTCTTTTTTTTTCCCCTCTCTCTTTCCACAAAGCCCTTCTTGTCACTGGGAAATTCCTTAGACAGCAGCAGGCCCTCTTGTTAAGAATGAACAAGACACAAAGCTCAGCTTCTGCAAAGCACTGCTCATTCAGCAGATATTAATTTGAACACTGAAATCAAAGTGTCTGCTGACAAACAGCTCCACATCACTGAGGAAACGTAAGACCCAAGGCATGAAGCTGTGAAAGAACCTTCAGATTTGTACATACCTATGCACTGCTGCTGCTCGGCTAAGCAGGAGTTTTAAAACTGATGCTCTGAGTCTCAACATCTCACTGATTAATCACAATGTAAATAATGTAAAAAATGGACCTCAAAAGACAAGGAAGCCTTTCAGCTCTCCTCTCTCTTTTGGAGCTGAAGTTTGAAGATGCTTTTTTCTGCTTAACAAGGTTGGTTCCACAGGTCCCTATCTGCAACTGAGGTAATTTTACTTACAGAAGTTTTTTTATGAAAAAAAGCCAAGTAAAGCATGTGCACATCATTTATCCATGATGTAGGGAATACTCAAAACCGAAGCACAAATCTCTAAACGTAATAAGTCCTGCTTCTTTCAATACACTGGTTTCATGGTCTCAACAAGTCAATCACATAAGTAAACTGTGGACATAGGCAGCATATCCAAGAGTAGAAATTTAATTTATTTGTACGTTGTTAAAGAATAACAACGAAAAGAGGATTCCTTTCAGAGAACTTCAGAAGGAGAATCTCCCTAATATTTCCAAAGGTTACAGATGACTTCTGAACAAGAAAAAAAGAGAAAAAAAAAATAGAAAGGGAAGATCTGAATATAAACCAGTGTTTACAAGAACTATATTTGCATATTAACTACACTGCTGTGCATTGCTACTCAATATAAAAATATAACTACTTTGAGCATACTAACAATTGCTTGCACGTCTCTGCTACGTCGCAGCATGTAACGGCGGCACCTTCAGTTCTTAGAAGTGCTCCGTAACTGCTGTTGCCACTAAGTCAAAATTAAAAAATGAATTATGCTTTTGCAGAGCAGGCTCTTGCATACTTTGCTTTCAAACTTCCTAAGCGCATTTCTGAAGATCAGCTCAGATCTGGTACTTATTTGCAAGTGAAATGCTGAACTTGGCATGAAGTTTGGCTCAATTCATCTCACTGGGTCATTTCTTCCCATTCTCCCTTCTGGCATGTAATGCCTCCTTGTTGACTTCTATTTAGTCACTAGGGTTTCAAAGGAGACGTTGGTATATCTTCTTAAGGAATTATTGTTATTTTTAATTGGAGCCATTTGCACTTCTGAAAAATCCACATCACTGATGCCAGCTCTTCTGTTTCTGACCTCCACCACCTCCCTGTCAAACTGGAATGGAAAACAACCAGCTCTTCATTTAAATCAGCTCCTGCTGTCAGTGACAACACCCAGAGTTACACAAGTAACATGAAAGCTGAAAAAATGCACAGCCAATCTGTACTGCTGCTGCAGAAGCTGTCTTCACTCAGTTCAACCTCCTTAATCCGAGCAAGGTGAGAAAGATGAAAGGAATTCAGATAAAGCAGAAATCAAATTGAACTGCAACATCTGGATCCAAAGCATTCTTCTTATGTGGCTGTTGGGGCAGGAGACAAGGAGTTTCAGGATGGAGCTGAGAACCAATTTAAAGCCTGTTGAATAGGAAGACCACCAAACTTCAAATATTTTATTAATCAGGTGTTTTCAAGAGATATGAGAAAACTCCTTACCTGGCTTTCCAGGCACAGCTGATGTTCTGGCCTGGTGTAAGAACAAGCAGTCTTTCAGGCAAGTCAGCTGCACTAGTGCTCTTCAAATTAAGCAAGGCTTAGGAAAGAGAACTGACTTTTCTTTCTTTTTCTCTTATTTGAAATTTATTTCTGCTTTATGCATGAGTAACTAGTTCATGTACAGTGATGCTGTCTGGAGACAAACCATTGCAGTCCCACTGCAGGGAGTAAACCAAGCCATAAGATACCTGGTGATATCTAAACCTTCAGTGAGTTCAAACCCTCTGCTTTCCCAGGGAAAGCTGAGAAGCAAACATTTAAATATCTTCTGGCAGCCCCCAAGAATCCTCTTTCAAATGCCAAATGTAGCAAAGGCACAAACTTAGAATATATCTTTCCTCTTCTACTGAAATAAGAGCTAGGCATATC
Organism: Pseudotriccus pelzelni; assembly: GCA_035584735.1. Taxonomy (NCBI): domain Eukaryota; kingdom Metazoa; phylum Chordata; class Aves; order Passeriformes; family Tyrannidae; genus Pseudotriccus; species Pseudotriccus pelzelni. Next base: position 39,705,532 of record JAWMRA010000078.1, on the reverse strand, counting down.
TTGCCCACTTACGAGAACAGTGGGTTGGACCACAGAAATAAATATATGACAGCACAAGGTCTGCTGCCCTTGCAAAAACTGATGAAACATTCCGGGATCAGCATTTTTCGCCCGAGCTACTTACAATCCAAAGTAGATATTTCAGGCTGGCAAGTTATACCTCTGAGGACAGAGTTCTGAAATAATTTCTCCCCTGGCTTGACAATAAAATGGGGGGTAAAAAATGACAGGCAGGATAAATGTGCCTGTCACACAACTAGCAAATGGGAGAATCAAGCCTTAAGCACTCTTAAATAAAAAAAAACAACAACAACAGCAGAAACCCCAAATATCTGAACTCTTGTCACAAACTAAGTAAATTTTTCTCCATAAAAAATCCCCCCAGCCTACCTTCTATACCGTATTGTTTGTCATATTATTTGACACCTGGTCTGAAGTCAACAACTTGACAACTGTTGACTAAGCACTAAGGTTTTTGTTAGGTTTGGAGTTCTTTTTTTATTACTATTCATTATATTCCTCAGTTTACTGTAGGACATTAGGAAAAAGAATAAAGGGATGGAGGAATGATGATTTTTGACAATATTATTATCAACGTCACAGGATGATACCCCTGTTCCTAAATCTTGGGATACCCAAAATTAAAAAGTATTTTTCATAATTAACAGTTGACGGTGAACTGAGAAAGTATCAACAGAGGGTTATCTCAAAGAGTGAAAACAAATCCGAACAGAAACACTTTATAATGAATTTGAAAAAGCAGTCTGACAAGAAACACAGACAATGACATGATGCTTCTCTTGTGTCTACCATGGGCTACACTGGGCTAAGAGCTCATCCCTAAAAGCTCTGCATGTGCAGTTGCTAATGCATGAGAAATGTGATTAGCTGACTTGAGAAAGGCCTAGAATTACTCCCATTCTGACTAGATTACTGGATAATTAGATTGGTGGCACTCTTCCCTTACTGGGCTGTCAGATTAAATCCTGCTGGTTTTCTTCAGATAACTGTCATGTTTCACAATAACAAACAGGGACTGACACCAAGTCTCTTCATGTTCAAAGGAGGTAAATGCTTCTTCTACCTCCATGCAACAAAAAAGAAAAAATGCTCAGTATACTTACTATTTCATTGAAAATGTCATTAAATCTGATTAAAACATACCTAGTTGATAAACCCGGTCAGAAACATTTAATTTGACTTGATAAATGGGATCACAAGGCTTTGAATACTCATCTGGCAGATTACTTAATGGAAGAGCAAAATCAAATTATGTTTTAATGGGGGTAAAGAAGGAACATTTCAAAGTTCTGCTCACAGAGAAACAAGCCTCTCATTCACATGCCCTTAATGAAAATCAACAAGCCTCTCATTCACTTGCCCATGTTCAGCCCAAGAAAGGAGCCGGCAGGTATGTTTGGATCTTCCACATCTGCACAATGTGGGAAGTGAAAGCTTTTCAGATTCCTGAATTCCCATAACTGGTACTGCACCACGTGCTGTTAAAATAATTTGGTATAAAAAATAAATGGTATTTGGTTCCTCTCTCCCCTCCATGAAGACCTTGACAGAGTTTGCCATGAACATGTGATTTGACCAGGATGGAAAGTTAAATTACTAGTCCCCAAATTATACAAATAATGCTATTGTTCCCAAACCTGTACATTTAAATCTCTTGAAGAACACTACGTTTGGCATTTCTTCCTGAAGCAATCCCCGGATGGGGAAAGTCTTCCAAAAGGTAGCAACGGGCACACATCAAACCCGAAGGAGTATTTTGACTCAGCTGAAAACAGTGGTGAGTTTCCCATCGTCCCGAACAGCACAGAGGAAAGGGCCTCAGTGGCCCTAACGCAGGGAGCTTTGCTGGCCTGTTTTAACTCTGCCCCCAGAATAAACCAGCTAACCCCACAGAGGCACCCATGACCTACCACAGCATTGCTGTCGTTTTGTTCCTGCAGATATTGAGAAGGCTGATAATTGGAACAAGCCACGAAAGTTTACATTCCAGAATGTTTTCTTGCTTTAAATTACATAATAGCACCTTATTCGGAGTATTTCCACAGCTAATTAATAAAGTTTTCTGTTCACCTGGTCGCACCGGCATATTTATGCAATGTGATGAAAAATGTATCTTTTTTAAGTTTGCACAAGAACGAGGGGACTGAAGCCAAACAAAAAAGTCGAAACATCTCTAATAATGTATCCCAGAATATCAAAAACATTAGAAGCTGTATATCTATACCTGCACTTCTTTTTTTTTCTTTTCTTCTGCCTTTTAATGTCTTTTGGTTTTTTAATCTATTTTAAATGGTAAAAGTTGTTTACACTTGTATGAGATTATCTCCAATGAATGGGGAAGGGGTAGAGTCATAAACAACAATGTCAGCAAAGCAGAGAGTAGATAAGCAGCTAAAACAGTGCATTATAAATGTACAGAGCAAAAGCTAACATTAAAAAATAAGCCACTGTTATATGGTTTGTATTCACAACACTAATATACGTTTACCATATTCACTATGAATAATAGTTCCAAGGGCTCGCAACAAGAGTTAGAATAACAAACCTAATCAAGTTAACTGAAGGGAGATACTTATCTAGAGAACCTTTTTTTTTTTTTCCACCTACAGGTTCTGTTTTTTATAAAACTTGATTAGAATCATTTGTCTTTTTCACTTACGGCTGACACAGAACCACCTTGGAGGGAAAATGAACTGGCTGATTAACAGTGCCCAGGAACATCAATAGCAAGTTTGGATAAGAAGTGAGTGACACTTTACCTAGGGAAAACTGTGTAGGGATTACAACAGATTTCTTGAATTAGAATTTGATGAAAAATTTCAAATTAACTCTTTCCAATCTCAGAGATTGGGATGAACACTAAGTATTATGAGATCCTCTCTATGAAAGTGCAATAAAAAGGAATATATGCTCAGATATTTATATTAACTATCTCTCCTGGTGAATACATGCTAAATTGAGTAAACCAGAAATGAGATTAGAAACACAGTGCCTTGAAGAGACCTTGAATGTTTTCTAAATGCCACAAAAAACTAAGTTCCCACAGCAAACTGAGGTTTCCAACAATTAGGGCCCCTATGCACACAACAAAGAACCGGTGTAAACCCTCAAATTTCCGTTTGCTTCAACGGAGCCAGGCTACTTTGTATCCATCAAGGGCATAATTTACCACAAACCCTCACCCATTTTGGTGCTGGATCTATGACATTTCTTACAAAGCTATGCATAAGAAAATTGCTGATATGTCAGAGCCTTGGGCTGGTAATTTTGGGCTACTGGGGATAAACGTGTTCTGATCGCTACTCAGTGAGCTGAGATTAAAATCAATACAGAAAGAGTTTTGGAGTCATCTTTTAATAAACTATTCTTTGTCTGAGGAAAGAAAGGAAAAATGTCTTTGACTACTTGACAGAAATAAAACGGCACTTGTTTAAGGTTGCTCGGGGACTTGGAATGGCAGGAAATCACCTGTGAGAGATGGATTAATATAAAGTTAATGCTGCCATAAGTACAAATACATTATTCACCTGTCTATGCTGTTTATCGGATGGATAGATATACGTCCATGCAGGCATGAACTCATAAAACCTTGCCTAAAATCTGAAATACTCTGCTTTTGCTTAATTGTACTGTAACTCTTCCCTCTTTGAGGCTGCTTTGATAATGCCTTTTGTAGGAAACCTTTCCTGGCAGTTGCAGCAGGGGAACTCCACCTCCCTGGGTTTTCATCCTCAGTCTCACTGAGGAGCAGGTGTGCTTATGCTCACTACGATGGAGGTCTTCTCTGGACACCTGCACAACATGAGCTAAACGGAAACCCCTGACACCTTTCCCACTGCCTAACAACTATCAGATGTTAATACATTCTGGCTATTAATGAGTGGGATTATGACTAAAGCCAGTACCATAGGAGTAGGAGGGTATTAATCACATTCTTACGTGCACTGGGGAGCGAGTGCTCTTCATTTCGGAAGTGCCTCCATGAGAACTAAACACACTAAACCAATAATGTGAATAGTACCCACCACTTCACATACTTTGGGTGGCCTTTTCTAACAAAAGGATATTCATGCTGTTACGTTATGAGGACCCCTAAAATCTCATTAGCAGCAATGAAGCAGATCCAGTGGCAGTAATAAACTCTGGTTTAAATTAGAAACAGCTACATTTTGCACATTCACATGTGTACACACGATCGGTTTGCTGATAATCCAAAATGACCAATTTCTTAAAGTTTACATAACTTAGAGAGGAAAAACAATCATCAACAACCTCTGCATCTAGAGTAATAAATCCTTTATTCATCCTACAGCTGAGCCATTTCTCTGATCATTAAGGAAAAACTAATTAAAACAGGGCTTCATACACCTTTGCAGAAATTGCATCCCAGGGTGAGATGTGGTAGAGCCAAAGTAGGCTCGCATTTATTTGCAGTGTGTGGTCCCTGCTGTGAAAAAACACACAACTTACAAGAGTAACTCACATTTTAAATATTTCCAGCTTGAATGTTCACTGCAAAACATCATTGTTAAGTTTGTATTCAAAAGACACACCATAGTAAGAGTTCTCTTTAAACACAAAAGGAATGCTTTTTGGTTTACAGCTAAACACTCCTCTCCCTCGCCCTTTATTCCACTGAGGAAAACACTACATACTACAAATCCAAATCTAGTCAAGTTTGCTTTTCTCTATGAAAATTTCTATTTCAACATCACAACTGCTATTAACTTCAAAGGCAGCTGACAGTTCTGCAGTTATTAAGTTAAAAGACGGCCAACTTTCAGCTGGAGTCATTGCAAATTAATTCTGCCTTACAAGGCCACATTAGGTCATTTCCTGAGCTGGTGGTAATAAATAGCCCTTTCCGTAATGTAAGAACAAATGAGTATAGTGAGGCTGTCCTGATGTGAAAACAGGAGAACCAGGCTAAGCTGGGCTCAGGGAATTGGTGCAGGGCAGCCTGACCCAGCCACTCTCAGACCCACCTCCACTGGAATCTGCATCTTGCTGTACAGTGAACTTAGATGCATGTCCAGCCTGGAGTGCAGCAGTAGGTATGATCTAACAGTGCCTCTTTTATAGCCCTCTTTACTTTCTCATTTTACTGCTTTCTTCAGTTTGGGCCGTAGATTGTAACTTACCAGCTACAGGACAGGGATGGCAGATTGGAATCAAAACGAGCTGAGAAACAGCAGGCTTTGTCTTACAGGTTTGATCTCTATTATATCCTCAGCTCTGAGGGGCATTTATATATTAATGGATGTATAGGAAGGAATAGAGTTGGCAGGGACATGCTGCGTAACCAAGCATCGAACTACTGACGTTTTCCCTTCGTGCGAGTAATTTGCCCCAGCCATGTGAAAGCATCAGTTAACAAAGCCTAAAAATCCAGGATTTTCTCTTCCTACTACACTATTCTAGTAGCTTCATTTCCTAGAATGCAATAACCTCCAGGCAATACATTTCCTCAAGTGGGGGGAAAATAAATCCCACCTAAACCTTGCATAGCCTCAAGCTTGCGCAACCCTTTCTTTCTGCATACAGAGATGCCACAACATCTAGGTATGTGGCCACCCCCTAATGCACTGTATTATCCTGCATATTTCATCACCTACTGTCTTCCACCTGAATCTCTTCCACTCTTTGGGGTAAGGACTACTCTTTTTTTTGGGGATCTAGTGGAGTCATGGGCCTCATCCATTGCTAGTTTAAGACAAATAAATTCTCCACAGTGTCCATGTTACGGTCAGGATCAAATGACACAAGATAGCGCAGAGCCAGTTTTTCTGAAAACAGCAACAAGACTTATGCGAGTTTTGCCATTAACTTTAGTGAAGTTACCGATTAACCCAGAAGGCCCACAGCTCATATGGCAAGGTGAACAGCGAGGAGTCTGCATAGGGTTCCCAGCACCTGCCTTTTGTTACAGGAAAACAGTTTTCCCCTTTCTGGAATTTCTGCATTTTATTGTTGAAACCATGATATCTGTGCTCTATACTGCTTAAGAGAATTTCAGTGAAAGGCAGCACAGATTAATTTTCATTATTATCATTATCACTGAGTTAGTAAAAAAAAAAAGGAAAAAACCCAAACCCTCAGACTGCCTGACCACAAAATGAGCTTCGGTTTAATTGTAAACAAAATGGTCTTGATGGTAGGCTTTCCCACAAATCTTATACAATCAAAGCTACTGATAAACAATAAGCATTGTTTACCATGGGAATAAACTACTTTTTGCTCTTTACAAAAGAAGGAAACCTGAGAGCTGGGAGAGCAACAGGGTATCTCCGTGGTTTAAGCAGTGTGTCTTACAGAAAACTTAATATTAGTAGGGAATCCTGTACAGAGACGGCTATGCAGCCCATTTCTCTTTGAGGGAGTGATGAGAATGCAGGTCAGTAAGGATTATCCTGCCTTTACCCAAATCAAAAAAGAACATTAAAGCGCGGCGCGCAATCTGACAGCACAAGGTCCCACAGGGACTCCGTGCTTCTCCAGCAGGATGCAGGAGTTCTGGGTTCAAGGCCCTACATTCCTGATACCTAGCAGGCTATAGCTTTAGTCTTGTGCACTGCCCCAATGATTATTCAATTCTTCATACACGGTGAGAAAGGTCTGGGTGAGAGAGAATGAGAATGTCGTCTTTCAAGACAGCAGATAATTTGACGGAGGGGCAATCACCTGGCATGTAAGAGACCTTCCTTAGAGCCGTAAGAAACCCTCTCTAGAGCCCCTGCAGCAAATTAGGCTGACACAGGAGTGAGACCAAGCCACCAAAACATAAATCAGTTCTTTAAGCTCTGAACTATTAACTGTTCCAAAGAAAATAGATTACTTCACCATTAAAGTTCTGCAGCTCTTTTTTTTCTTTTTTTGGGGGGGAGGAGGGGGTAAGTTTAAAAAACTTCACCTTTTTCACCACCCTATTTATCTGCTGTTTAAGTGGTGAACCAAAGTGAGGTTAGGTGGTCCAGTGAGATTCATGGTGAAAGGTAACAGAAATAAGAGAGATGTATAAGTTTTTAAGTCCAGAAGGAAGAAGGGAGAAATATTGAAAACTGATAAATGGCCCACATAAATTGAAGTTTCATTGATTCTGCATTCAGAAAATTGCACTTGAAAGGACTTCAGGAGTGCATCAAAGTATTAGAATGCTTATAGTCTTGATAAATAGAATTTTTTCATGAAAAACAAACTTCCTTACATAGTTCAACAAGGAATTCAGCAACTAGTCAGGTGATACCATAGAGTAATATATACAATCAGGATAAAGATAATTTGTTCACACAACACATTGCAAAATAAATCAACCGGCTGATTAGCTTCAAGTATGCTAAAGTCAGACATAATTGCTAATATATCAAAATATGTTATTTATCATAACACTAATATCTTTCATCTCAGAAAGTAGCCACTCATTGTCCTTTGCAACCATTTAGTCTTTTCCATTGTTTTGGGATCTTAATGTTCTGGTTACCATATAAAACGCATTATGGCTACTACACAAATTTGTTCCAATCACAGCCAAATTTTCTGAAAATGGAAAGAAAACCAGGAATAAAACCAAGTGAACCTCAAGGAGCTCCAAGTCCCAGGAGAGCTATATAGTGCAGACAATTAGTTTCTGCTTACTGGTAATGTTTTGCAGGCAACCATAAGGGAATAAAAAAAAAAAAATCCCCTCTTAAACAAGGAGCATGGATAAGAACTCTGAAAGGGGAAAACTGCAAAGCAAAGGAAGGAAAAAAAAACATAAAAAAATTTTGAGATTATCAAAGCTTGCCTATGTTTCACCTCTGTAGGGTCTCTCCATTTACTTGTACCTATTAATGCATATCCTGCACTGACATTTTGAAAACAACATGGAACAAAGCAGTTCTATTCAGAATAGCATCTTTCATTATTTATTTACTTATAAACCACAAGCTGCTATGCAATGCATTTGCTGCAACTGGGAAAAAAATACTTTTTATTACAGTCTGAGTCATTTCCTATTTTCTTCCATTACCAAATAATAATTTAACAGAGTAAACAAATATACACTCATTAAAGTTTCTTAGCAGACTAAAGCTTTGAGTCATTGTTCTGGCAAAATTTACTTCTCTGAAAGCTCTGTCAAATGCTTCATGATCAGTATTACACAGGTAATGAACACAGCACATGCAGATAAACAACAAACGTTCTGTGTCTCAGCACACTGAAAATCCGACCATGGGCTGCAGAAGAGCTGTACATTCATTAGGTCATGGTCATTTTACAAACCTCGTTTGGCAGCTCTCAGGATTGGCAATCACTAACCTTGTCGCCGGTTGAGCCCGGAACAACACTACATGAGTCTCATTAGAGAAAAAAAAAACCCCACCTGCTAATTAGCACACAGCTCTGGGAGGCAAAGTCTTGTGTCCACAGTGGGCAGAGAGATACAGGGGAATAAGGCTGAGAACAGCACACACGGGCAGTGATGACTGTAAAATCACAGTAAACGACTGAAAATAACTTCCTGACTGCCTTGATTAAGTTTAACACAAGGCAGGGTTCAAACCAGCCATCTCATGATACATGGGGGATCATGACCAGCTTTGAGGGACTGTATCTCCTCTCCAGCACAAGCACAAGTTCACAAGAGCAAGTACTGAAAGTTCACAGATCAAGAGAGAGAATAGTGGTTAAAAATAGTTGATAGAATTGAGAGACGAAGCAGGAAGCCATTTTCAAGTGCTGGTCAAGACTACACATGGCAGACACCACAGAAAGCCTGAAGAAATCTTAAAACTTAAAGAAGGCATGTGTATGCACTTTCTGTTTAGATCTGCACTTTCTCCACTGCTTTGGTACTCAAAAAATATTATCTGGGTTTAAGCAAGGTTTTTGCCATTTATGATGGTCACTGTTTATGGTGCTCCCAGAGGGCAGAGAGCTGCAGGTCCTGAGTCCAAACTAGACCTGCTGAGGTAATCACCAACACATGTTCCTGCTCAGGGTATTCAAATCAAATATGGAAAAATTGCACCACCCTGTCCCAAAACTAGCACCAGGCTGGAAAGGATACTGGGAAAAATCAGCAAGCAACAGAAGTCAACCTGTAGCACAAACTATTAAAATCCTGATTTTAAAATTAGAGAACAAGTTCTCTTGTCCTAAATGTCTCTGTCAACTTTCAGGTAATGATAGGAAGATAGTGCCTGTATGCGCACAAAGTTTCAGCAGACTTTGGGTGAGAGGGACAAACATGGCCCAGCCTGGGCAGCTGAAGTCAGTATTCCTGGCTCAGGACTATAGCCTACACTGCTAGAAATAGCTGGAGTTGCACTTAAAATCCCTCAGGAGCAGAGTGGGGAAGGCAGGCACTCCTGGCAGCGTCTTCCATATCCATGCACCTGTGCCCTTCTCTGGCAGCATGCTCCCAAGAGAGCTGCTGAAGACTTCTCCGGTTTGCAGCAAGAACATTAAAAAAGGGGGGAAAAAAAGGAAAGCAAACAAATCAGGCCAAACGCCCAGGCACAATCCTGTTTTTCCGTACGGTACTAGTGAAGGACTTTGAAGCCACAATACACTGCCGCAAAGCAGAGCTGCTGTCCTATGGGCAGGCCCACTGGAGGCACATCTTGCGCCCAGTGATGTAGGAAAGGGAGATGCTGCTGTCCCAGCTCCTGCAGGGCACTGCAGTCTCACGGGAAGCAAGAGACAAGAAGCCAAAGCCACACCATGGGCTCCATCAACCGCTCCAGAGGAGCACCTGCAGCCACCAGCCCCCCCACTGCACCCTTCGTCCCTCACCCCCCAACATGTTCTGTACAAAGAGGACTCCAGAGCCTGGCTCTGAGTGATCCACTACTGCTGAGGCAGATAGGGATCTTCTTACATCTCTGATTTATTTTAGTTTCTTGCTGCAGGGTGAAGAAGACACCTAGAAGGCTCAAAACATACATGGTGCACCAGCACTGTCCTGTACACTGAAACCAGTGGCTCTAGGGACATCTGGAAGCTCTGAGCTTTTTTCCATTAAGCATGTGGGACCAGTTATTTCTCAAAATAGTCAGAAATTTCAAAGAGCACCACTTCTCCTCTCCCTCAACTCTTCACAAAACATTTCTTTCCCAAACCATATCAACATTTATTCAGCAGGTATTTCAGCATCTGGCATTAAAGAGGTTGCAGAGGAAGGAACAAGCTGAGAGAGATAAGGAGGTAGAGCAGAAACAACCGGAGTTGAGAGGGAGGAGGTTGAGATTGGTTTTGCACATTTCAAAATATTTTACATTCTAAGATAGGACTGTGAAGCTTCAGATGACACGGAGGTCTACAGCAATATTCTCCACCACGGTAATCTACAGCACTGATATAAAATACCAGAGCAGGAACAGATGTAGCAGCCAATCATTATAAAACAAACAAATATCCAGCCTTTTTTTTTTTATCCTCCCCCCACCCCTTTTAAATCCTGAGGACTCAGGAACTGCCAATATTCTGTCAGGAGTGGCTCCAGAGACTTCTGAGCACAGTTTTGAGGGCTTCCTTTTTACTTTATCATCTTTTCCATTTCTTCAGCCTCTTGTCTCTCCATTTAATTATAGAGGTGTCAATGAGGTTGATTAGAGCACGGTTTTTGGGAGCCAGGGGACTGCCTTGATAGCAAATCTAAGGAGATACAGTTCTGATGAAAATCTTTTATAAATAGCTACAATTTGCAAAAGAATTTAGTCTACTTAAGAAAAGAGGCCAGGAGAAAAAGGCATCTTAGCTCTGCCTACTTCTCTACCACTGCACAGGTCACATCACTACACTTTCATGACCTAGCCTTTAAATACCTGGGCATACCGATCTTCACAAAACTCCCCAAATTCTTAAAACAAAAGGTACAAAACCATCACAGCAATCCTCTGGGAAATGTATATTAAATCCCCCTCATGCCTGACTTCCCGAGCCTGCAATCCTATTCAGTGCCTTAGTTTAGGGTGTACCTTACCATGCTTTGAACTCTATGGCTCCTTAGCCCAGACTTTATTTGAAGAAATAGCAAGTACTACATTTTTCTTCTCTAGGCTTTCAGGTAACTGTTATTCTAGGCATGTTGCAATATTCTATACTCTCCTATGAGGAGCAGCTTTGTTCAAAAGACTCAAGGGCTTATGTAACTGAAAAATGGTGTCTGCACTGTTATGAATAGATAACAATATGGGCAAAAGACAATCCAGTATTTCTTTTCGACCTTATAAAGCAATCTACTTGCTCTACTGGGCTCTTTTTCTGATAATGGCTGTATGAAGTTATTTACAACATAAATTAAGGCAATTACTGGCCTTGAATCTCACTTACCCGGAATGCAATTATTCCCACAGCCTAATCTACTCTCACTTATTTTCTTCCCATTTTCCAAGTGGTGCAAAATAGCCTAAGTATAAACAGGCAGGAAGCTCATTGAGGTTGCATCCACATTTGCATTGCGTGTGAATCAGGAATGTGTCTTTTATGCAAATTTCCTTATTATTCCCACTTGACATGTGCTGGTTCATATCACGGAGCAGTTGTGGAGCACAGGGAACTCAGGTCTTTTCAGATTAAATTTACTCAGAAGTTCAGTTCAGGACTCCACTTGATGTATTTCCACCACTACCAAGCACGCTGCCTCCAGGAACTGACAAGAACTAGTGGGAGATAAAACCTCACCGAAATGCACAGCTCTGCATGCAAATGTCTGCTCTGCAGCACCATTTGTCTCCCCAGATCTGCTCCTATTAGTCCATACTGCTTCTTACTGCGGACACAACCTGAATGCTGGACTTCGACAAAGTTCTCAGCTTAGCTCAGAAAACAGTGACTAGCTGAAAACAACAGACCCATTTGGCTCTCTGTTAATGAATATATCGGGATTATGCTGATCTAAAGATGAAAGAGGTGAATGAGGAGTTCAGAATCAGACATTATTTTGGTCCCCTTGTGTCACTCCAGCATTGGCTTAGCAGCAATGTCCAAGAAGGTAACATACAAAAAAAGAAACACTTTTCAGTCCTCACTGAGTCTAGCTGAGGATGGAAAGTTAATGCCTATCAGTGTTCCCAGATCTGGACAGAAACACTGAATGCTTAGGAGCATGAAGTTAAGAAAACACAACACTGATCTGTTCACTAAAAATTCCTTTATGATTTCTGTGGGAGTACTAGTGCTACTTCCAGAGGGGAAAAAGAAAAAAAAAAAAATCATGACCAGATCTGGTTTTACTACTGAGGACATCATAACTTTTACAATGAGCATGTCCTGAAAAGTGCCAAAACCTTGGAGGAAAAAAAAAAAAGTCTCACTTTGAAACAGAACTTACAGCAATGTGGTCCTAGTGACCATTAAGCAAGATCTTCTTTCATGGGCATGGCAAATGTGCACGATGCTTAGAGTAATGAAAAATGTATTCCTTGCACATAAAGTAGATTTAGTTTGTCCTGACCCGGCTCATAGGACATTTAGCAGTACTTGAATTTTAAAAGTCAGCTTAAATTGGTAAGATAAATAACACATCTGTACATAACCTTTTATAAAGATAGTAAGCAAATACCTGTAAAGTTTACCCACGTATTTGCTGTCTACAAGACACAATGCATCATCATATTCTCCTGGGGAAAAAAGCCCTCTTTTTTGGCAGGACTTTTTCTTGTCAAGGACTGTACAAAGACAACATAATACACAGACCACAAAATAAAATTAAATACTTAGAAGAAACCTCAACCTATCAAGTAACTGTTCTGTCTGTATAACTGGCTTGTTTAAAGAGGGCAGGAACATATCTTCTCTAATTTGCCAGTTCCATGCCATAATTATATTCATGTTGTATGTTTCCTGGCAGTTTTGCTATAAAGGATTTGCACCTATTCAAACACATTTTTTTGCTTTTGATGTATGTGGATTTTCTCCCCCAACTCTTCCACATCTCTATTTCTCTTCATAGAATGGAATGAAGGATTTTCAAAAGTATATCCAAGAAAACATTTTCATTGTGGCAAATTTCAGAAGAAAAAATACTAGTAAATCACCGTTCCAGAAAAAAAAAAAAAAAAAATCAGCTTTTCCCCCTCCTCTTCTCCTGGAAAGGCTGAGCAACAAAGCAGGTGCACTGGGGAAAAACAAATCTGCTGGCTTTGCACAATGGAACAGAAAGTCCACTTTGTTTTATTACCATTTCAAGCCACTTACAGACTTCAGTGTGGAAGAAAAAAAAGAATTAACAAAATCCAGATTTTTCTTGTATATTTTTGAGGAAATTCCCTTGTTAAAGCAGAGCAGTAGAGATTTTCTCTTGTTTCTCTTTTCACTCCTCCCTTTTGAAAGAAATGTTGTGATCTTGAAAACATAATCTGGAAAGAAACATCTGGTCCTCACTTTTTAATTACTTCAATCATCTCAAAGGCTTTCCTGGAGGTAGACCGACCTACAAGGACTTCCTGTCAAAAATACAGAAGTTATGGGGCTGCTGAATAAATGGATCAACTGTAATGGTAGATTCGGGACCAGTCTAAATAAATAACATCATACCATGTAAAACTTCAGAAGTAGGGCCTGCATACAAGCAGGTTGATAGTTTTTGACGCTGACAGAAACATAGTTTGGGGAAGGGCAGGGAAACCTTCCGGGAGAAGAGAGGCCCAGGGACAGAAGCATCATCCAAACTGGATGGTGGGTATAATCTAGCAGCCTGCCTCTCGCCACTGCCCAAACCTTTTCACACAGGGAGCAAGAGTAATCCCTTTGAAACAGCAAAAGTCGTGCCCTCCCTGACCATTTTCTCCAAACGAAGACGGCGGGGAGGGCAGCACACCGGCGGTGGCGGCAGGGCCAGCAGCCAGGGAGCCGTGCAGGTGGGCTGCAGCAGCCTGCCCTGAGGCTGGTACTTGTTTCCTGAAACCCCCTCCCACCACAGGTGCTGAGACTCTGGAGACCACACGGGGGGAGCAGGAGAGCTGCCAAGTACAAGGTGTTATCCCGGACACTAAAATGCCTCGCTCTGAAGCACGCAGTAATGCAGATACGAGGGGATAAGGAATTCACAATTTGTTCGGGCTGCGGTCCAGCAAAAAGCACTTAAGCAGGTGTATTACCAGCAGAGCCACCAGCTCCATCACACACACAGGAAGCTTACGTTCAGCTTCCCAACAAAAGGATACACACCATCCTGAGGGAGCCGGGGGATCACTTTGAGAAAAGACCTTTTTCCTTCTATCCATTTCCAAATTTCATGTCAACCTGGCCATAGTATCGCCAAGAGCGCAATGGAAACAGCACTAAGTAACAACCAGAGAAAAGTGCTTCTCTCTTTCTTCTCTCTAATATTTAAGCTACACTAACTGAGGCCAAGAACAGGGCTGCTCTGTGCTATGGTCTATACAGACAGAAAGTAAGAAAGGGTCTGAAAGCAACAGGTGAAAATGAAAAATGGTAGAGGGAATAACAAAGATGGTGAAAAGAAATGAGTTGATCAGTGTCACACACTGACCACCAACAGAGCATGGAAGAACATCCACGCTATCCCAAATTTGTCGCCTGGGGGTCAGTACTACCCACTGTGTCATCCATGCCCCAGCAACCCAGAGAGAAGGACCAAAATCTGAAGAAGCAGATGTAGATACTGTTTTTAAAGTCAGTACTATGTGCCACAATTTAGAGTACTTTAGGGACAACATGTCCTATGCCAGAGCCCTGAATTCTACCATTTTAAATTATCTAATAAAAAAGTTGGTTAAATAGTCCTCTCTTTTTAGAGTTCTCTGTGTATACACACACACACTTGTACACATTTAGATATGAAATCTAATACATATTGACATGGCAAAGTAGTTTTCCTCTTTTCTTTCCTTTACACTTCTTTGAACCTAAGGAGGTTATGTCTCAAAGTACCATCAGTAACGGACAGGTAAACAGATAAGTGTGTCATCAGCACTCCTTTTGAAGATCTTTGCTCACAGTGTCTCTTGCTGGTAAGGTCAACCTGACATAAACCAGTTCTCAGCAGGCATCTCCCAGCTTTCAAAAAACTGGTGCACTTCGGCTCTGCAGATGATAAAGCACCTTGTGTCAAAACCAGAACCTCGTGACTTTGGCCTTGCAGTTAAATCCCAAAGGTCTGCTCTGAAGTGATGCAATCCACAAATTATTTTTGTTCATTACTGGTTTTAAACTTGATAGTGGTGAATAGATTAACAGAAAATCATGACAGGCTAGAAAAATACTTACGGGTAACAAAATGAGAGCAGAAACTATTCTTAAATTTTCATTAGCCTTCCTTTCTACAGATAATTAGCAAGATGGAAAGAGTTGATGCTGTTTAAAGTAGCCTAAGCCATGATAAACATAAAAGTAGTTATATGTCCCACTTTAAATAGCAAATCAAATCCCAGTAACCTCAGTTGTTTGGTGTTCCCAGGTGGCAAGGAGGGATATGACGATTCTTGTCCAGAATAGAAGTGTGTTGACCCTGAACTCAGACACTTTCAGGGGATGGAGTCTTCCCCAATTTTACATCTTGTGTTGGCTGCAGTTAGTTAATACAGCCTTTCAGTCTGATACAAGACCTTTCAGTCCTGAGCTAGTTCCACAGTCCATTTTAAAAATAATTTTCTAAGAAGGAACATCTCGATTAAGTAACACCCTTGCAATTCAATTCTGCCAATATTCATATTCAATTGCTTGACCTGTAGTGGCAAAATACTTTATGAACCTACTGCTGTTCATCCAGTAGACACACATTTGGCAGTGATGGATACTGCTGGCAGGCCGTGCTGTTGGCCTAGTCCAGCCACATAAGAGGGCCAGCTGGGGTGTGTATGTGGTTTCTTCACTACACTGATTAATTTCAGCAGCTTAGATGATATGTGATATTTATGGACTAGAGGGAAAGATGGGAAACATTTACTTATATTTTAAAACCACCAAGCCTTAAATATGAGATGAGAAAACACAGAAGGAATCCCAGCTCGGAGGGCAACTTGCTTTTGAAACCACTGCATCTAGAGAAAGGCATGTGTTTTGGACAAGATTTATTTTTATGTACTTGGGGCTGATCAAGAGTAGAGCCCTGCCACACTTCTTCCAAAAAGTTCATGAAGAGGTAGTCAAAAAGCCAAATTGCTTCACTCCCTCTCCCGTTCCCCTTTCTGAAACCCTGCCACACACAAGTGATGCACTGGATGGAAGGATGCCAGAGAAGTTAGTCTGGCCCCAAACTTAGGTTCATACACATATCATCTATCTTACTAATCACCTACTGAGAGAGACACACACATCAAAAAAAAAAATAAATCACAAAAGAGGCCTGGAGCTGAGGTATCCCAAACATTTTTGGGAATAAACTCTCCAGGAATACAGGGTCTTGTATAATTTAGAGTGAAGAACTGTTAAGAACGATAAAGAAAGAATCTTGGATACTCTGTCTATTTCAAAAGCTCAGAGTACTTGAAGCAGGGTGTTACAGCACAGGAAGTTTGGTGTATTGGTTCTGTAATGCCCTTTAGATTTCCATGAAGGAAAATCCTGTGAATAGACTCACAAAGGCACACAAAGCATACAGCTGAGAACAAGATACAAAGAAGTTAGCAATGCTGCAGTTAGAGCAGCACCACTGACAGTGGCATACGCCCTTTTGTTACCATAACATAAAAACATATGTACAATACCTACATTCTGTGCCAGGGAGCATAAGCCTTGCAAGCTTATCTTGGGGTGAGAAAAAAAGTACAGAATTTCTAATCTGAATGCAGCCTAGCCAGGCACAGTCCTTGGGATGAACAGTAATGAGGGCTGGTTGTGTGCTAGCTGCATAACACTTTGGAGGGGATGTTAAGTTACAGCACGCACGAGGGCAGCGCCTCAGAGCTACTAAAACCTTCTTGCCGTGACATGATCCAGACACCGCAGCTCATTTCCATGCTGCAATTCTGGGCCCCCGACCCTTCTTCCAGCAATCAACAGTGCTCCAAATGGAAACGCAGTTATGGGAATTTGTTTCATTAGCCTTCTGCACAAACATTACATGCTTCCTTCGCACTTCTTTAATCTAAAAAAAAAAGGAGCTACCGATTCTAAAGGTCTTTGGCATCTCTTCCTTCTTCTGCACTAACCCATATAGCACAAGACAAGTTACCAGTACCTTTATATTTCCTTCCAAAAGAGTCTCTGGTTTCTAAATAAAAAGGAAAATGAAAGAGATGGGATTCTTCCCTCCAGTCTCCGTAGATATTTGTTTTCTCTGGATGACAGTTTTCCTACATTACAGCAAATGGCCTGGATGCATGACCCTCCCCCTCGGCACCTGGGAAGCACATTGTCAACTTTGGAAGTGTTTATTCTCTGTAGATTAAACAGCATTTGCTGGATGGTGATCACAGAAAGTTGTAAAAACAGATGGACAATGATCTGTCCAGACTTCCAGCGCTCACCATGAGAAGGCTACTTACATAAAAACATTTTGCTGAAGGATCAAAGGATTTTCTTCTCTCCTCTCTATACTCAGTGACATGAGGTCTGTTATATAAACATGGGAACACAAAACAATCATCTTAAATAATGCCAAAATACTGACTTTTGCAACTAATATTCCAAATGAGGCTACTAAAATTACTGGACTGGTTTAAAAAAACCCATACAAAACCAAACCAATCCTACGCATGATTCTTTTCCTATTTCACCTGCCTCTCAAAGTCCTTTTCTTTTTTTTTCCAGATACACAATTACTCCCTGGTTTTAGTGAAAATAACAAAACTATTTATTCTCACTAGAGCTCCAGATCACATTAATTTAAAAGTTCACATCAGTGTGCTTGCTCATGCATCAACATAACCAAACAATGAGCTGTTTAAAAACATACAGGCTTTCATCTAGGAATAAGAAATAGCATTTCTCTAGGTGGTGAGCTCAGCCCTGAGCTGTGCCTCTGACAAAGTCTCCAGGTCATGCTAAATGACAAGATGAACATGAATTCTTAGTGTAGCACTGCTAATGTGATGAAAGAGGGATAAAGGATGAGTAAGTACAACACTTTGGCTCTAGTGCTTGCAATACAGGAACTGTGAGGTCCAAGTTCTCACTTCCACAGTAAGGACTTGGAAAAACTAGAGTGGTTGCAGGGGAAAAAGCAAGAAGAATGAAAGCATCAAAGCATTTTCTTCACAGTGTGAGATGCAAGATGATCAATTTATTTAAGTCATCAAAGAGATGGTTTAGAGGTGACTAGATCTCAGCCTATGAGTTCCCATATGGGAAACAGAAATTTAAGAGAGAGTTTTCCAATCTAGGAAAAAAATTACTGACATCAAACAGTTCGAACCTGGTTTGTTCATATTATAAAATAATTTGCTCCCTCTCTGCCACCAATCCTGACTGTATAACCATCTGGTCCTTCACATACTTTAACTTGAAATTTAAACAAAAAGCTAACCAAAGAACTAGAACAGGAAAGAGAATTCAAGAATCACATGACCAGAAAATACACCAGTGACCTGAGCTGCATGCAAGTACTATTTTCCAAGCCCTGATTTCCCCTCCATCCCATGTTCATTTTTTTCTGCATTTTATGTTTCTATTAACACCATTTAGAATACTACTCCTCTGTCAACAAACATTGCCTTTACACTTATCTCGTTGCAATCAGGTTTCTATATCACAAAAGAACTGAAGATGAACAGTACCTGTATTCTGTGTGCCAGAAAGCTAGAGTTAACCCCTAGCCTGGAGAGCAGCAATTTTCAAACTGGGGATGGAGGGCTGCCACTTTAGCGGCCCTTGAGAAGGTTATCAAGGGGCCAAGATGTTTAGCATTTCTGCTCCTGTACAAAACGTGGCCTCCCACATTAGTGGGGGTTTCAGAATTTTGGGGTACTGTTTTGTAGTGCCCATGGAGAATGCATGTTTGTATAGGCATTTAAACAGAATTTGGGGGTTGGGAAAATTTACTGTACAGGCATGTCATAGTGCTACTGCCCAGAAGGCAATAGTACTTCTGGCCTTTTTTGCTAAAGAGGAATTTTGTACAGTGCGTTAAAAGGTCTGAGTAATACTACAAATTTGCATGTGCAACTTTCAGTATAATGTTCATTATTTTTTGAGAGTAACTGACGTTGTTCACTTTCTTCTATTACGGTAGTTAAGCTTTGACAGACAGTTTAAAAATAAAACACCAGGAAATTCCCGGAAGAGGTTTCAATCTATACAAGGTAGATAAATGATGGGAAAGGGACAGACCTCATGTCAAGAACACCACATCGCCTGGCACGCAAAGCAACAGAATGATTGTTTGGAGCTACATGCTTTCTTGGTCACATCCTCAATATCACTATGCTCTATCCAGAAACACATAAGGAAGTAGGCAATACACCAGCTTTTATCACAGAAAGCTGTATGCTTCAGTATTAAAAGATGCTAGCATAGGATAGCAGCATTAGCTGTATATATTTAATCCACACGCACCAGTCCTGTGCAAGCTTGTCCAGACAAACATTTTGTCTTGTAGATTTTTTTGGTTGGTTGGTTGTTTTTTTTTAATATATTTAAAGCACTTTGTAGGAGTAAATGGTCCTGGGATACATACAGAGAAAAGTATTTGCCATACCAGCGTGTGAAATCCCTGTGTTAGAACAGAAGAACACCCCACACTTGACTTACCTAAAGAGCTCCTCATGAGCAGTCAAGTCGGACTCAGGGTCCTTAGAAGATGCCTAATTAAGAAGTTTCTGTTGTAAAAAGTTAGGAACAAACTACAGATGTACAACATGGGAGGAGAGAGGGAAATGAAAATCCGGCCCTCCACTTGCATGATTGTTGTAAGGGCACCAGGATGCAGGGGCCCAGTGGTCTCTCCATACCTGCTCTGAGCCCATGAGCAAGCAGCTTGTCCCTCAATACACAGTGCAAGGAGGGTGGCAGTCTGTTCCCTCCCTGTCTATATTGTCACACTGGGAAAACTCAGTCCCTCTGAATGAATAAAATAACAAACACAAAGAGGAATGAGAAGAATCCTCTCTCAGAAGGTCCTTCAGCTTCCACCCCATACCAGGAGCTGCACCTTGGTGATAAAACTGTGCCCCTGAGGACACAATAATTAGATGAACATCCTCAAGGAGGAAGAGACAGTTCAACTGCCTTTTTCAGTGGTGATATTTACAGAAGACATCCTCTGGATCAGGACAGAGCATTACTCCTTGCAGTCCTCTCCCTGCCAGTCCCTCTGTGGTGTGAAACCGGGGCCACTCACTTTTCAATTGACACATGTGTGCAAACATGCCCACAGGAAACAAAGCATGAGGGAAACATGGGCATCCATATATCATCCTGATGAGCAGAAGAAAAACCGTTTAAACTATGGAAGCTGGGTTATGCCTGTCTTCCATCTTTCTAATGAAGTAAACAAAGTTAATTCTTCTTTTCCTCCCTTCTCCACTACCGAGTGGTATTACACATATATACAAGTTTCAGATGGGGTCCCTGCCCCTGACAATCAGCTCTTCTTGCTCCCTGCTGCAGGAAACATAAGACATTTGGTTAAACCTCCTCTTCTAGTTTATGGAAAAAAACTACAATGCCGACTACCAATTGTAAGCAAGATTAATGATTTGCCAAGAGACCTCTTTGTAGTTTTAAATACCTATACAAAAGCTGCTCTTTCCTTATAGAAAACAAATAGTGTTTTGAGAGAAAATATAACATAGCTACCAGTTTGGAAATTTTTCCCAGGAAACTACAGGTTGAATATTTTAAGCCAGCGCTACAGTAAGCCCTGCTTTGCATGGCGTATTTGTAACACGTATATCCTATCAGGCTCCTCTAAACCCTTACTCAAACACTCACACAGCAATGTTTTAGGGAGGGAAACCTCCATCAGAATGCAGCAAGAAGAGTGCAGAACACCATGTAGCCAGTTAAGCTGCCTTAACACTGATCAACATTTTACTCAAAATACTCCAGAACTAGTTATTCGATCAACTAAATGTAAAATCAAGCAAATACAATTTTTAAGTACCCTCTCACTAAAATCATTTTTTCGGGAAATCTAGCAATTTTTGTAGGAAATGCAAAGGGGATCACTGCTTGATATTACGATGAGGTAAAATATATTTGCTCTTCTCCAAGTCCCTAGAAAGTACTAGTATGATTTCTAGGTGTCACTGTGTTTGCTGTGAGGATTCCTGAATGCCCTTTCTCTGTGTTAAAGCTGTAGCTGTAGTCTGTAGCTGTCTCTGTAGCTTAAAATGTAAACAAATCCTTTATATATCACCGCATGAAAACAAGACCTACAAAAATGCACCTAGTTATTACATTTTCTCAATGTGCCTTTCTTGCCACTCACTTTTTTACTTAATTGCAGAAAAAAATTATGAGCAATACTGAGAAAAAAAGGGTTGTTCAAAATAGGAATTGCGATGCAGAAAACAGACTTATATTCAACAGAATTATAGATATGTTCAATAATGTTTAATACAGCTCTAGCCTCCCATATACACATGCATATATACAAAGTACAGAGATTTTCACTCGACACAACAACTTGCAAAGAACTGAAAGTTTTCAAATCCCACTAAAATTAGTGAGAATTACTGGCAATTAATTGTATCCTGGAATTATTCTATGACTGGGAAGAATAAGCACTAGGACAAAAGAAATACATCCAGAGACTAACATAAAAATATGAGTGATTTGTTAATAAAGCCAAATGGCTTAACAGGGGATCATGCTTCCTACCAACATTGGGGTTTTTTGGTGAAATCTATGAGGGGATATCTGTGACAGTCAGGGAGTCACTGTAGGTATTTTTCTTGTGACTACTAATCATTTCAACTATAAAAACATGCATAATTTCAGTTTGCTGATGATAGATTCAGATTACCAGCAAAATGGTGTATATCCCAAACAGCTGTATTTGCTTTTTGATACAAACAGGTTTGTAAAAGACAAACAGGTCTGAGTGCTATGTCTTCAAACATTCCTACCATTTTCCTGGGGAAAAATGTTCCAAAAATTATGATCTGTGCTACTTTATACTAGCTACTAAATGCCTTGGGTAAACGTGATTTCCTCACCCTCTTCCTAAAAATGTATCTTTTCCTGTTACTCCAGGTAGTTAATCCAAATACAGTCCAACACATTTCCTCTCAGACAAGTTGTGTTCAGACTGTTCTCTCACACAGTCTGTCTGAACGCATATGCAAGGCCGTGACCTTACATGCTTACATGTAAAGACACTGAAATCACCCACCAAAACTACAAATCAAGCTAACACAGTTTATTGGAAACCTCATATCCAGCGCACTGACCAGGCTGACTGCTTACGACCCCGTGCTCCAAGGGCAGTGTCAGTTCTTTTGCTGGCAAGGAGGCTGCGTTTATGGGGTCATTTTGTAAGGATTTCCCTAGGAACCCATGCAGTCCGTGTTCTGAGCAAACTGAAAATCAGAGAGCTGCAGTTAGGAGAGAGCTGAGCTACGACAGAAAAACTGAGCCGCTACTCTATTTAATTTTAAACATAACTATGCTCATCTTCTCCTGAATAACAAAATATGATCACTTACAATACTAGGATTGCAGCATATTTTAAAATATTTTTCTGAACTAAGGCTGAATTTCAGTTTCTCATAGAACCTACTAAAAAGACAGAAAGCTTTTCCTGCTAAGCCCGTGCAGATGAGTAAATGCAAATGATTTGTAATCCCATTGCTACCAACAATAATGCACTTAAGAAGATGATGATACTAAATGGAGAACATATAAAGTAATGCAAATGGACAAAAACAGACCATAAATTAAATTTTAACCATAGCACTGCAAAAGCTGTGAAAATAGTGACAAGATATATAAAGACCGAATGAGGTTTAATAATCAATCACAGTGCTGTTTCCAAAATGCAGTATTTTCTTCCTGCTTTTTTCCCCTTTTCTTTTCAATATTTGACCTGCATTTCAAGTAGAGGAGCATGCAGTGATTGCTCAAATGAGCATTTACACAGCATTAACTATTATATTCAATGATGAAATAATTTGCTTTAAAATCTGACATTTCAGAAATAAGAGGACAGATGCTCCTGGTTAAAAGTGTTTGACTAAGGCAAAGCAATTCATGATTATTTTTATGAGCCCTAGAGTCGAATCTGCAGAAACCACAGGTAGTTTGTAGCTAGTTCTGGAGTAAGACTTTTGGAAAACTCTGCTTTATGTAAAACAAGCAACTCTAATAAATGAAGGCAAGATGATTATTTAAACAAATACTTTTTTCTATAAAATTAAAAATTATCAAATAAAATCCCTTCGATGAATGCCAATCTTCCTTACAGAAATGCAAACCTTCAAAACTACTTTCTACCTCAACAATGGCTATAGATTACCTGGCTATGGATAGTGAACACAGTGTGTTATATTTTAAGCATGTTTTTTAAATGCTGAGCATACCTACACACTAAAACACGATATTAAGGCAGTGTCGTTGCAGCAGGCAGTTTGCAAGTTGATTAGTGGAACAGAGAGTGTTCCCACCTAACCCTATTACTGTTTTCTGCAAAAGAGAGTATTTACGAGGGGAAATCATAACACATGCCACCTATATCTACTATCAAAGGTTAGTCTGCATTCCTGTTCCTCAGGATGGTGGATCATTCACATCCTAGCATCTCCTGAAAGATTAATGTTTCTTCTATAATTGCTCTCTTTTTGATGCTACAAACCTAAGGCACTGTCACACACTGGAAAAGGGAATTCAAACAGGGAAGAGGAACTGCTACAGATGTACAGGAAGAATGGAATAAATTTCATCTGTTGGAAAGCAAGAAGCATTTCTTTCCTGCATGGGAAAAGGCAAAATTTTTAAAGAGGAATCATCTTAGGGTCTACATTTGGGTTAGTACCATCTTCCACTTGATGTGAACAATTTATACGCAAAGATCAGTACTTCTCTGCGGAAAAAACCCCTCCTGCAGAGTTCAATTACCTATATGTATAACCATCTACCATCACTTCTTTAAGCTGGTAAACTTTTTGTGGATTACAAAAACAAGGAGGAATCTTACTGAGAATGCTGTGAATTTACATAGCTTTTCATCTGTCACCTAAGGACCTGACTGTTCTCCCTGCATGAAGCACTTGGCACCATTTATGCATTTGCAGATTCTTCTGCCTGTATTAAACCAAAAAGAAAAGTATTTCTTTCTTTTCATATCAGTTCTTCTTTTCAAAAACTTTCCCTTTCTCAGATTTCTGTTCCTCTCTTTCAATCCTTTTTTAACTTTTATTTTCATGTTCGTCTTTTACCAACTTCGTATTAAACATTTTCAGGAAACCTCTAGATAAGATAGTGACAGATCCTGGAGAAATAAAAAATGCACAGCACCAAAGGCAAAAAAAACACATGAAACAACATGAAAATTGCAGAGCAGGCAAACGCTCTCTCTTTTCAAACTTTCCCACAATCAGCTCTAACATACTTCCCATAAGTAATACTATCTCACACACTGCATAGATAGGGCAAAAGCCTTATTATGCAATTAGACAAAATCTTTTAATGCCACAATGTGCACTAAATGTCCTATCTGACACCAAATAAATATGTGGGAGGCTTTCCATTTACTTCAAAGGTTACTGGACTAAACTCTGAGTGTGTGGGCTCACTAATGAGCAACCTGACTTGTGCTCATGAGCCAGGCAGAGGATAGCTCCCACAAAATGCAATCTCTACAGTTTATAATTATTTAGATGCTGGAAAATGAAAACCTGCAGAAATAATGAACTGGTAGAGACGCAGCCCACGACACATTTGCCTTTCAGAGGCTTTCCACTTAATCAAAATTTGTGGCATATGATTGGAAGAGCAAAGCATTTAAAACGAGAAATAAAAAATGCTCAGAATTGCTATCTAGGGTGGATTGACAGCCCATTCACAACCTTAGCAAGAAAAGTCAGTCATCTACACCAGCGTGGAGACAGCGCAGAGGGAGGCACCCTTAGGGACACATTTACACTGCAGAGCAGGAGAAAGGCAACCATGGGCCTGGAGAGTTCACAATAAGCTATTTTAACTTGCTAAGCAAATTAGATATAGACCCAACAGGAGTTATTTTCTCTGAAGTATCTTTAACCCTCCCACATCCACTACATAGCAGCAATCCAAACTTTCTTAAAAGCACCAGGTCTTGAAAAGATTAAGTTGAATTACAAACGTGAGATTGGTACTTTGATTTACTTTGTGCTAAAATACAGACAGCACACAACATTGGTTTTTTACTGCTTTATGGGGTATACAATTACATGAAATACACATCAAACTCATCTAAATAGCTGGCCATTTAACTGTCTGTTCGGTGCGGTTGCACACTTTGTCATCCTGTGTGATCTAAAGCACAGAGTCAAGTCTGGCTGCTGTTTGTAATTTAAGACAGGTAACTCTGAACAACAGGGCCTTTCCCCCTCCTCCCTCCCAAGGAAGGGAAAGCTCTTAAAAGGTCAGGCACCAATGCAGTTTACTGAATAAAGCTCAAGTTTGAAGAATGTGCCTTCTAAAGTGATTTTACTACCTGGGATGTAATGAGTTTTACAGGCTCGCTTTGTTAAATTGCCCTGACAATCTCCATTTCCACTTGCTTCAATCATATTAACAGAAGCTAAAGTTCACAAGTGGTAAAATATTTCAGTGTACTGAGTTGGGTCTCTAAAAAATAGATCACACACTTGACAAACATATAGGACATAACGTTTGGCATTTCATTTCATGTTTGGCTTGGCATGTCTCGTTTAGGGCAGGACAAGATGCCCTATCACACTATCTCATTACTCATGGAAATAAAACACGGTTACACCAAGGACTTGACAAATCCCATTAGATACGTCAGAAGGACAAGAGTATCCCAGTGAATCGGTAAGTTCAGGAACAGGAAAATATTGGGGATGCTCCACCAAAGGGAAACATACTTAAAATCATAAGAGGCACACGTACAAAACCTGGGTAAATAGGTAAGAAACTGGAAATCCCTCACCGAAATGAGAAAAGGCACAGAATAAGTGAAGACGGTGAAGATAATTCTTGTTAACGGGGGGATAATTTTCTCATTAGAAGAGCATACACACTACTCTGTTACTACTCCGTATATTTGCCTTTGCTTTTTTAAATCACACAGTCCCTGGGGGATGGGATGGACCTTCCTCTATCTTTGGTAAGTGTCTAGTACTCCTTCAAAGGTACTGCAATCCAAACAATAATGACCAAAAAATTACAGCTTCCACTTATTCCTGAAATAGTTCAGAAAGTTGTTTATAGTTTGCAGAATATAGGAAAGAAAACTTCATGGAATGATTATGATGTGCAGAGGAGAATTTGAAAATGATCTTGAAATAAGTCAAAGCAAAAGTTTGTAACGTGCAACACAAGAGGCTCTCCCATGTATTCTGATTTGGAAATCTCAGTTCCAAAATATTTTTCTACATTATTTTCTTTAAGTGCCATAACTCCGTCTATCCTGTAAGATACATCAACATTAGACTGAGATTTAAACTGATTTACTATGACTTTGATTTAAAGTGCAACATGGTGCAACCAAGAGAAGAACTAGGCCAAGAGATATTTTTTGCTGAGATAACCCATGCTAAGTGACACAGGTAGCAAATGGAGCATCTTGACATATCTGAAGCATCCAACAGCAATCTACACTCACTGACCGAAGGAGTCTGAAACAGACCTTTAGGATGCTGGCTAATGGGCTACTGAGGCCCTTTAGAGGCAAAAAGAAAAAAAAGAAAATCAATGCTCTCAAAAGAATTTTAAAACAAAAAATCTGGAACTATGCATTATCGTCCAATTATTCCCAGAAACATTAATAATGCTGAAGCGAGTTCAGATACAGTCAGTATTTAACATTAAAAAAAAAAAAAAAAAGTAGTACTTAAATAAATGCTCTACTCATCACTCATTGCTCCTCCTGAGTCCCAGACCCCAGTAACTGGCTTAACAGCATAGTAACCAGATCTGATGTAAAAGATCTTTATTATGTATACTTATCTGGCGGCACTGACTGAAGGTGGCAGACAGTATGTGAAGGGAAGATGAGCGCATAATGGGAATACACTTTCCCAGATCCCAAGAGGAATAAAGCCCTGTAGCGATCAAGGTAAATCAAAGCTGTATGAAAAGAAACGCTCATCTCATTTAGATGCAAATATACCCAGACGCCACTGTACACCACCTCTGAACAGTATTGCACAGGCTGTATTACTCCCATTGTACCAACAAATGCCTATCTCCTCTCTAATAATGTTCTCTTTGATGCACATGCAGTGGAAGAGTTAAGGCATATTTAGATTCAATCAACAAAACTTCATCAGCACAGCAAGATGTACAGAGATCGTATCCATAGCGGGCATCTGACCTTTTCATCGCTCTCTCCCTGAATGCACACGTGAGGCAGGCAGGCATCCACATACACACCAGCAGAAATGACACATAATGCCTGAAATCAACTTCTGGCCAAGGCATCCTCGTATTTTCTCACATTAAGCATTTTATTCACTTCAAGTACTGGATTTTCATTTGCACCATCTACAGAACTGTACGCAGTGTTCATGCTCAGGTAAATGAGCACCAAATAGAATGAAGGCAATAAATAGAATATACATTTGTTAAATAAATGTAATACCTTTTATCGAAATCACCTATTTACTGAATTACTTATTTACTAATTCACAGTATTCAGCCAGGTTCATGAC
Source organism: Pseudotriccus pelzelni (assembly GCA_035584735.1). Taxonomy (NCBI): domain Eukaryota; kingdom Metazoa; phylum Chordata; class Aves; order Passeriformes; family Tyrannidae; genus Pseudotriccus; species Pseudotriccus pelzelni. Next base: position 39,677,804 of record JAWMRA010000078.1, on the reverse strand, counting down.
CTACTCATCACAGACCATTAAAATTAAACCTGTGTGTATTGAAGGACTTTGGTCCAAGAACACATCAACCGCTTTTCAGAAACCATCTACATGAATACTTTTCTCTGAAAATACCCGTAACAATTTCAGGTTGTTTATCCTTCAGTAAAGGAAGGATAAATCACCAATTTATTACTATGAAATATTTTGTTGATGTGTCAGAAGCTTCACAGTTTTTCACAGTTGGTCTCTGACGTAATCTGTCATTGAGCATCTAGAAATAAAATCTTTACATTTAAAGTGAGCAGTAGAAGTTAGTAACACTCTTGATGCTACAGTTTCAGTTTGAAAAACACTGGACTTAGCGAACTGTAATGGTCTGACAGGGCAGTGGATGGGAAGCCTTGGTTACAAAGGCTTCTTTCTTAAAATCGGCAGTGTTAGAAGCTGTCAGCTTCTAATTTGCGGCAAGCAGGTTAACTGTGGATTTTTATTTTGTCAGCACTGGTTTTGAAAACCCTAAGCTGGCTAAAACAGCTAAAATATTTGCCTTATTGTACACCGCTTCAACAAATAAGATATGATCCTCTTTCAAAAGGGGTTTTTGAAGAAACTGCTGGAACCTTACCTATGATTTAGGTCCCAACATGCCTCAGTTGTATCTCCTTTCAGCTCTTCAGGTTTGTGAGGGAGAAGAGAGTTCATGGATTCAGCAGGTCATAGCGCACACCACTGACTGTGGCTGATAATTTGAGAGTTGCCCAGAAGGCCAGATGCTAAGATTTTGGTTTCAGCTTGATGGGCCAAGCTGACCTCTGGGAACAATTGTCTTATCTCAGCTTTGCCTTCAGGCTTCAAACTATCCACTGCAGGCATGTAGGCCCCCCAGCGACAGACACAAGGGTTTTGTGGAACAATTTAATAAGGATATTTTCCTCTATCTGGGACTTGAGTTTTAAAGGAAAATCTGACCCCTCATCTCTAAATTCTTCCAAGAATAAAATCTTGCACCACGGCACGAAGGGTGAAAAATAAAAGTAAGGTCTATACATGACCAATGTTTGCTGCTTGTTTTTAAAGAAAAAAGTTTTTGGTTGGTTTTGTTTTTACCAGTATGTGAAGGGGGGGTGATTACTTTATTGATGACCAAGAAGAACATTATTAAATATTTGAGGGGGTTTTGCCAAATACATCTGCCTTGGATTGTTTTTTCTAAAACCAACATTAGGAACAAATGCAAGTGGAATTAAAATTAAAAGATCAAGAGAGATCATTTTTTGATCAAAAAACTCCAATATATTCCATTTCTGCTGCAAAAGAAGATAATAAGCATGTATGACAAAGCAAAATATTTTACGTATGTGGAATACCAGCTAGGGCTAAGACAATCCAGCACATCTTTCTTACAAAGGACTTTATACTCCATTATTGCCAGCTGAATGGATGTGTTAACTTTGGGTCCAAAACACAGGTCCGTAACTTAAACCAGCTAACATCAGAACCACAAACAACTGCTATGTGACTAAGAGCAATTTTATTTTTGAACATGATTAGAAGTGGTAGTACAACAAGGCTGAGGATCATCTACATCACCTAAACTTCCAGATTTGAGCTCCTGCTCACAAAAACCAAGTTCTGCCTTAAAATAACTGACTTGATTTTGCTGAAAAATATTTGAGCCTATATCTGTCATCTAGATATTTATATTTGGACAGAAAAATTTCATAGTTGTCTAAAACAAATATTAGAGACAGATACATCTCAGGAGTGCATATCTTAAGAGAGCCAATTTGAACAGGAAATATTTTGTACATCTCAAGGTTTTTCTCTATATAATATTTATATGAACATTAATTCTGACAAATAAAAGACCACAACAAAAACAACCAAAAACATGAAAGAAGTAGTAAAATACTCATTTGTTTCTTACAGATCTATAATTCGTGCCTATATTTCTCACCATTCTATCTTCACATTACAACTTTTTCACAGTGAAATATCTGCAGAGGTGATAGAGTGTTTGTGGTGGCTGCTTTTTTTTTTTCTGCCTTTTTTTTTTTTAAATAATCTTACAGATAGTAAAAACCTGCTAACTTCATGCAACCTAATCATAATTCCTTAAGGCGTGCGAAATTTTTATCATGATTGAAGCAAATGTTCCTCAGGGTAAACATTCCAAGATTTAATATGTTAGAAACTCACCTACCCTCTGTTGCTATTTTCTCATACCCACTTTTCTTTGTGAAATAGCATTTTCAAAAGCATTTAAAGTTTAGAAACACTTAAATGTAACTTACTTCCTGTTTAGCTTACTATATTTCTGGAATTATACACACCCAGAAATTAAACTCTAGGGCACTGGCATATCTTTCATAGCATGACTTAAGATACTTGAGCCATCACATTTATGGTGTTAAGCAACAGTCAGCCAGTTGATATACTCACTAAACACAGGCCAAAGAACAGAACTTTAGCTGTGAATATTTGCAAACACTCATAGCGTCACTTTAAAACTCGCACTTATAAAATACAACATCTTCATTTGAATTTAAACCTGGTAAGGCATTCAGAGGGCTAACTTTAAGGGACTAAATGAAATTTAACAGTACAACATGCAAAATGATGCAGCTTATACCTTGCTAAAAATAAGAATTTCTGCTGCAAACTCTAGGGTGCTCATCAGTTGACTAAAAGACAGTAAAATACACATATTACAGCACTGCAGACTCTCTCTGAAAAATAGTGTACAGCTCCACTCAAGCAAGATGGATTGTAAGTAGAAAAGTTATAGAAAAACGCTATCCATCAGTCGAATATCACAAGAACTGTGAATATCCTGGAAGAGAGACTTTGCCTGCCTTGTGCAACATCCACCTAGCTCAGATCCAAAACTGCAACAGGATGATGATAAGTGTGTAGGAACAACCTAAAAAGAATGTGTTATATTCACAGTAACAAAAGGAAGAATGCAAATGGGATATCATTCTGGTTTCCCAATGCTTTATGTGGATCAACAAGAGTGGAGAAGACTGAAGTGAAAGAACTGCACTCACATGGGATCAAAGGGGGACATTACAGAAGGAAGAACATTTGTGAAGGCAAAGATCACTATTAAAAATTTCTAAAATACTAGGTGAAAGACCAACACATCAAAGAAATACCAGCAAAGAGGCGATAAACAGTATTTACGGGTATCATTCAATGCCTGATCTGATCTATGGATCATTAATACCAGGTGACTTGAGAGTGTTGTGTTTTGTGAGAGGTTCGCATCACAGTATAAAGTATTTTAGGTCTCAGCTATTACGCATTTTAAAGACCTCTCAACAAAGAAATGGAGAAAACTTGAGTAAAACCCAGCATAAAGGATAAAGCACTAGATGAGGCTCCCAGGAGGAAAGTGCCTAAGTTGATACTTTGTCGGACCACATCCTTTAGATAAGCCTGCACCAGGCTTCCCAGATGCCTTGCGATCAAAGAGGGCCAGCACAAGAGTCACTTAGAGGAGTGCAGAGAGGTTCTCTGGTAACTAATCTAATTGCTGTCTGACATAAAATGTTGAGCTCCTTCAGTGTAGCCCTGTAAGCCAATCTGGAAATTACTCATATACTCAAGAGAAGTAAATAGCATGCAACAACGTAATCATGCAAGATTAAACTATTTATTTGAACTTCAAGCAAAGCAGTCTGCATCCAACACTCCTTTTTAAGATAGAAAGCCTGAGTTCAAGAAGACTTAGAAGACTGATCATACAAAAGAGAGCCATTACATATTTCAGCTAATGAAATTCTGTTCTGAAAGGGAAACATTTCCATTACTGTAGGCTCGGCAGCCCCAGGAGGGAGGACATGGCAGCGAGACTGCTGCGACCCCGCTCCCCACAGATTTCAACCTGACTGGGATCAGTTCTAGCTCCTTTACCAAACCCATAACCTTACCACGTGAAATGTGCTGTGCAGCAAGAAGGCCGTCTGAAGTGAATTAGGTCATGCAATTAGGAGTGGTGACCTTTCCCTCATGAACAGTTTTTAAGCAAGGGAAAAGATTTTTGGAAGCTAAGACGCTGCAAAACCCCCTCACTTCACTGATTCAACATGCTGCTTTGTGCTGTATATAATAAAGCAACACAGACATATAAATGATAGTCCTGGCTTTCCATAACAAGCTATAATTGGAGTAGGTGACTAGGAAAATGTTTAGATAAATGGTGGGATCATAACCTCTTATGCAAAATGGACAAATAAGTTATAGAAATATCCGGGAGACCCTGAGGCTGTGTAGCTCTACTGCAAACCATAGGCACAGTTAAACCAGAGAGTAAATCTCATCTCAGATGTTACAATTTTGTTGTTGTTTTGGGGTGGGTTTTTGCCAGTTTTTGCAGACAGATGGGAAAATACTGGGTGATTATGACCAAGATTTAATTTACCTCCAGTTTCCTTCCTATTTCTACAGCACATTCCTGAAAAACATATAGTATTTTATTCCCAGTGCTTAGAGGAAATACTAGCAAATAGTCACACTTCTTCAGCACATACTATAAAAATAGCACTGTAGTACTTTTTGCTACTCATAAAAATTCCATTATATTATAAAATTTTCTCAAAAATATTTCTAAATTATCATCCATAAATGTGTGCATACATTGACGTACATATAGCTTCTTGAATACTTATCAGCTATGCATATCAATACATACCAACATAGTAAAACCCCTTTATTCCATATACAGAGAGACAGAACTGTAATACTGCACCAGAACAGCATCATCTATTAACTAAGTGGGACAGTAAAGTAGCAAAGATACCTTTGAAGACGGGGAAGCCTTTCTTCAAGGTGTCTTCTCTTTCTTTATCTGTCTACCAGCTGCATTCAAAAACCGGAATGATAGAACTGCATGAAGAAATGACGTCTGAGACACAGACTTCAGTTTCAACTCTTAAAAAAGTATGTCCACTTTTCTCGAGGAACTCAAAGCCAAGCTTTCTAGCATCAAGCCTTAATTATCCCAACTCTAAAGTTTTCTGACTGGAAATGAACATCTTTCTTCAATACCTCTTTTTCTTTTTGAACCTTGATAAAAATGTCAAGATAGCAGATGACTGACAAGTGGTAATTATTGAACACACTCTGCTTTGTTACTTACTGGCACAGAGATAAGAAAAGTTGTATCCATTTTAACAAGGGAAAAATATACCTCCTATCAAATACTACGTCCATATTCTAATTCTGTATTCACCCCAGGCAAGGTCCAACTTTTCCAGCTACAAAAATACCTTTACAGCTGCTATCGTCAAAGTTTTCATTGTTCTCCATGGCTTTTGAGACCCCAAAGTTATGAGGCATAGTAGAGGAAATAACCATTGTACCTCCATTACTGCTGTGTAAGGGGTATCTTTGGTGGATGTAAGCCTCCAAGAAGTCCTCAGGACACACCTTTGTATAGTTTCTTTGGGAGTCACAGAAAGACTCCCACTGCCTAGTTAGAGGAATCGGCAATTTAGGGTCCCTAGGTTCTTCCACGTGTCCACCATTTCGGACTGTGACTTTTAATAATAAGAGTCATTTTCTTCCATGAGGAGTAGGGAAAGCAGAACAGCAACCCCCCTAAATAAGATTCATCCCCCCTAAACAAGATTCATCTGCACAGCATGACATCTGCTGCAGTCCTTTCCTCCTTTTAGATACAGAGGCTTGTGCTGCAGCATTGCTGATAACATCACACCCAAGCAGTGGGCACAAGACAAAATGCACGGGGTACTTCAATAGCCCCTGGCAAAGATGAAGTCCTCAAGCCTGCTGACAGAATTGGTCAGACACTGATCCACTGGTGGCATTAGTTTCAGGCATTGTTCAGCAATATGACAGATTCTAATTTGATCTAACATTTAAGGAAAGCTGGGATCGAACAATCCCAGACTGTAAGGTAGGCATTTATAACACCTTATTCACACACAGATGTGGGGGGTTTCAGTATATTTCCTTTTGACACAACACTGAACATGTGTCCTCATACTTGGGGTTGTACTTTCCTCACTTGCTGCTTTAAAGGAATAGCTCTGTTACTTTCTTTTAACACTTCAATTATTCCTGGGGTACATTTTTCTAACGCTGACAGTTCTTATTTAAAAAAAAAAAAATCTTCCTAGGTTTAATCAAATATGTGCATTTATCCTTGTACAAAATGAGGACCGCCTTAAAAAGTACCCGGTACCAGCCAAATGTACCCTTCCTCTGCATGTCCATTCTCCCACTTCCCGTGATGCAGCACTACAAAGCATTAGCAATATTCATCTCATGTCCAGTATACCGATATAAAATGAACCTGTAATCTTCCTCTCAGCTCTGCTCTGATATTACAAAAACACTTCACCATGCTTCATGTTCATTACTTAGCAACTGCTCCTTGCTTCTAAGAACCACATCCCTATTTACGCATGCACATCCTGGCACATCTTAAAAACTGGAAACAGAACAGGGATTGACGGAAGTTATGACTGCATTTTATAAAATCATAAGTGGCATGAAAAAGATTCACAGGGAACAAGAGCCTTCTGTCTCTTCTGATAAAAGAATTAGCAAGCAATCAATGAAATCAACATTGCAGGTCTAGAGCAAGCAAAGGAGATTGCTCTCCGAAGAACATAAAGTTAAATGGCAGAATTTTTTATGGCCAGATGTTGCGCTGCCAAAATTTTAAACAGGAAAAAAAAGGCAGGATAAATTCTTTATTTGGGGATGGGAAGGCAGTTCTACAAAAGACTATTCAATACAAGCTGAGGAAATCCCAAGTTGCAAACTGCTAGAGGCTAGGAGACAACACTGGGGAAGTATCTCAGATGCTTGCCTGGTTCTTGCCCTCTGATGTCAGAGGGAACTTTATTCTGGCCTGATATGGCCAGTTTTACATTTTTAAATGATTTACATGTAGTTTGATCACATCAAAGCTAGTCTAATGTGACTGAAAATAGGATTAAACCCTTCATGTCATCATAATCTCCCTTTCTGAGCACAGAGGGAAAGCATAAGGACTAAAAAATTCCATGAGCTGCCATAATGACTCAGTTTGTTGTAATCATCATGAGGAGAGCCTAATTTGATAATTTTATACAAAGGGAAAATAGAGGTTCTTTTTACAGTGATAAAAATTATCATTCATTAGTGAACAAAACTGCATCTAAACCTAAATTTATTTAGATTACAGACAAACCACTCAGACATGTCGGTTGAATGGGAGACAGTCATTAATATGGAAATAACAAGCAGAGTATTCCCTAATACAGTAACATTTAGATATTCAGAGGGGGATGCATATGTGCACAGGGAATATCCATACCTATTACTAGTAGATTTGTGTTTCCTGGCAGAGTGCGTACCTGGGTATTTCCAGGCTGATGAGCTGTTACACACGCACGCACATCAATGAGAAGAAATGCTACTGAAGCTTGCCCACCTGCTTTCCCAATCAAACCAAAGAATCTGGAAGTGGCCCGATTTTCACGTAAATTGCACTGCTTTGTTGAAGCTGTGTCTCAGTCCAGACTAAGTGGTCCCCCAAAAAGCAAGCACATAGCCTCCTGCTGGTGGTCATATGAATCTCCTTCTCCTCCCAAGGAAGCGTGATAGATACAACGAATTTTTTGCCTCTCACCTTACAAAAGCATCGTCCTCGGGCTGAGCTACAGAAGAATATGATTAAATGATATGTCACTGAAAGAAAGGCTACGTCCATTTTCTAAAGCGATATTTTCTATAACCGCAGTTTTTTGATCATTTCGGAGTGCACTGGGTTTTTCCTGGTGAGTAAAGATGTGCTTACTGAATTTAGAACATAGTTTCTCTCAGTCTGAACTGCAGATTCCCAAGCTGCATAGCTGTGGTCGGATAACTCCTCCATGGGGCGTTCAGAGCTTCCTGAGTACAGAGGCAAAAAAGAATTAATCTGATTCCAGTGTTTAACTCATTTGCAGGACTCAGATTTCCTGTTCTGCAAACATAAAGGGTTTGCAAAGAGTGCGTAAGAGCTTCCAAGATGTATAGCTATGTGAGTGCTAAAGATAGGGAGTCCCATTCTCCTCTCTGGCTTAAATTGCCAAAGCTCTGTGGATTTCAGCTGTGTTATTACCAATTCAAATGTGTTCCAAGTCAGAGGAAAGTCAAGAACAATGTGTATTTATGAAAAAGGCCAACTCTTGTTTGGCTGAAGTTCATAACCCGAAAAGAACCCAGTAATTCCACTATTCTTCAGCTTAAAAGTTGGCTACATTTTTCACTTTCAGCATCTGTTCTGTGGTGCAAGGCATTAATAGCATGGAGGTGGATATATTGACTGATTGTTTTTATTTTAATTTTCAAAGGCACAGGAATGTTTTCATCTGAGATGAAGTTACAGTGTGAAAAAAACCCAAATCAATCTAGAAACTAAAGCAGCACTTAAAAAGGGAAGGAAAATACCATGGTCAGGTCTATTAGAGGTGATAGCTAGAGAATAAACATGATTGTATATGCCGTAAGATTTGCTAAGCTAACTTAGTGGTTAAGAAAGATGCTGAGCTACAGTTTTTGGGAACAAAGGAACACAGCACTGACCTAATTCCTCTCAATTAGCCAATAGTAAAGTTCCATTCACTTTTAGACAGGAAAATTATGTTAAGCAGTTCTGAAAACCCCAAAGAAATTTTTGTTTATGAATTGGCCAGGTGTGGTACAAAAGCTGCAGATGTGCACACCCCGTTTCAGGCTGACCTACATGTTTTTGGGAGCAGCACATGCAAGCATGAAAGGACTGCTGGATTTTAATACCCTCAGGGTTACCTGATGTTCTTGTTTCAAGAATGGCTCAAGCGAATGCGTTCTATATTGGCTTATGAATGTACATCTAAAGGTAGGAAAAGGATCATAAGATCATTTCACACTGGCTAACATATAGTTCTCAGGTAGAAGCAGCTAGATGAGACTAGGAAGTCCTTCCCTTAATGTCATGCATCTTTGGTATCCCCCCAGTTAATCACTCTTTGTGCAAAGCTGCTCACTGCTTTAGACTTGATTGTCTAGGAAGCTCACAGGACATTGTCATCTGCAACTGCAGATTTTCTGAAATTTAAAATTTCACATCTGTGATTTGAATCCTGAATTTACACAGTGTTTCATCTGGAAAAACAAAACAACAAAAAGCAACACAAAACTTTCAGGTTTGGAAAGGCACATCTTCGTATGAAATTTTGAGATAAAACCTGATAAAAAAAAATAATTTAGCATCTTGTCAATGCTTTCACTTTGTCAATCATTATCCTTTAAGGAACGGAAAAATATCCCATATATTCACAAAACCTGCATTTATGGGCCAGCTCCAGCTGGGAAACTATGATTTCCCATTACAAGGGTGAAAGATAGTTTATGCAGAACAAGAACATAGGCAAGAGGGCATGGCTCTGATAAGTGGCACTACATGAAACTCGGTGCTTATGGTTAGTTCTTCTGCAGGACACTTTTGGTATGGTTGACTTGGTGAAAGAAATCAAAGGAGAGAGATACTCACACCTGTAATTTCCACATCTAAACTGAATGACCTTTCACTTCCTTCCAGCTCTAATTTTTCGTTGTCACTTAAACCAGGATCGATTCAGGTCAATATTGGTCAGCCAGTACACACTGTGCAAAAGCACAGGGAGAGACAGTTAGCATTTTAGAAAGATAAGAGGAGGGCTCACTGGAAAGTGCTGCACACACATGCACTAGTTGTGCCAAATGTCTCTGACAACTGTTGCAGCAGCAGCCCACGCCTGGCTGTGCAATTCATTCAGAAACGATGTGGAAGGTGGCCAGCAGCAGCACAGCCATGTTCTTAGCTTATCCTACAATCTTGAGCATGCTGAGGTTTCCAGAGTCACCAGCCCCTGCTCTAGCAGCAAGCAAATCCAATGGTTTATAAATAGCCAATACAGATATTTGATTTCATAGAACAGTTTGCTGGGGGTGGGGGATTAAAAAACAGGATTAAAACAAAGTCAGACAGTTTCAATATTGAGCTCTAAAACTCCCAGCATCCTGCTTTGTTTTCAAAAGGAAAGTTAAGTCAGTTGAATAAGGCTGTTATCCACCGATATTATACAAAAAAAATCAACCAACCATTATCCTAAAGTTTGCTTAGCTAAAATTTGCAGACATTTCAATCATGAGTTAATAAACCACTTGTGGGCTTGAGTGTGTCATGTGGATAGGCTATATTTCATATTCTGTAAGTACAGATTTTTTATTATTTTCACAAATTTTTAAACTGCAGAAGAACAAAGAATTAAAACTTTTCCTTAAAAATCTAGATTAGAAAAATATTGGGCAGACTGGAAAGTCTTTTCCAGTTTAAGGAACAGGCCTTTATAGTATTGGTAAATGATCAAGAAAAAAGGGAAATAATTTAAAAAGAAGAGAAAATGAAGTTGAAAAATGAAGAGACAGAATGGACTTGTGTGGTCAGCTGACTCATACCAGAGCAATTCCTAAAACCTACACAAAAGCCTGGAAAATAAACAAGATTCTTCTGTGGGACTTTCTTTTCCTTGGTCCTTGGAGAAAAACTGTCAATTTAACTATACAGCAACCAGCTCTCTGTTCCTCTTCAGGAGCTCTTCTGCTTGGCTCTGTTCAGCGGGAAACAGCTTCCTTTTATCTTTCACCTAGATGGTGATTACTCCCTGTATTTAAGCTTCTGCATGATGGAGACATGAGAAAAAATCAAAATCACTTTCTGTAATTCCCTTGTCAAGCAAAACACATCAGAGCCTACTGGTAGAGTCCTTTTTCAGAGCCAGTTCCCTCAGTGTACCCTCTGGATGACAATTACTGCAGCGGAGTAGGCACGAAATGGACTTAGACAACTGCCAGGGCTAATTAAATATTCCTTCAACGTCCACATTTTTCACACGGGTCCTGAGGATGTCTAAGCGCATTTGACACACAAAAGGAAAACCCAGAGAAGACATGCATCATCAAATACATTTTTAATCCTTATAAATGCAGTTGGAATAACAGCAGGACTGAAAACACTTCCTTTGTGAATGCATTTGTTTCAACACTCTTGATGGGCTGCTAGATATTAAAGGCAATACATACTCTCTGCAAGAACCTACCTTTGCCTGAACTTCCACTTTATGCAATCTTACAGGAGACTAAAACTGGAAATAAAAGATGGTAGAGAGAGAACCCCAAAATATCTATGAAGGTATAAACTGATTGCACAGTTCATCTTCAAACTGACACAAGCTCAGACGCTCAAATTTATTTAGACAGCCGACTTGTATTGATTTTTCAGGTGATTTAGGCTCCTCGGCATCACTAAAAGCTTACATATAAACTAGATTAAGAAGTGTCCTCATGAATGTGTAATTCTGGGTGAAGGACTACAGCAAATCCCAGGAATAGATGTAGCTACAGACTTTATTAGAACACTGATACATTTTTCATGTGTACTAGGCTTCCTTGCCTATTTGTCTGAGCCAACTCCCATATTACTGAGATTCTCTTTATTAATTTTCCATATTCTGACTATAATATTTTTCTAGAAAATGCAGGAAAGGAACATATGGAAAAAACCCAAACTGATATATAGAACATATACACAAACACTGTCTTCCCTATGTCACGTTTATGTAGTCCCTAGCACAAACAAATCAGTAATTCCTGTGAGATTATCCAAGGACATATCAGTTGTGCCATTTTTAGTAGGAAAACAAACCCAAAAAACCACCTGGACTCTACAAGCCTGTACAAGCAGGCACTCCATACGTACAAACGAATCTGCACGCCCAAAGCCAAACAAGAAGCACATCGTAAAATAAGCCACGCCAGGTAAGAAAACACCCCTCAGCAGCTCCATAGCATTAATTCACCTCCATAAATTAAATTCTTAATGAGCACTTCTGAAAACGATGGACAACTTAGATGAACTTTATAGAATGTTGGAAGATGGCAGTAATCAAAGCCTCTGCTTCAGGTACCTGTGAGCGAGAGATGCTGAAGAGGCAAGGTGACTACACACACGTGTATAAGAGCCTCACACAACTCTCATGCAGGTAGGAGGTTGTGTGGGTCCTTGTCCCACAAAGTGGACAGCTGTTCATGGGCCCATGAGACCTCATCTCCCAGCTGCCACCACTAACTCTGCAGGCATGAAACTGCTGCTTCTCTCTCTCAGCCAAATCCTCTCCTGACTACTTCAAGCCAGAACAAAAAGAGAGATCCAAACATGTTTAATGGTTAGGGGTTTTTTCCCTTTGTGGGCTTATGGGATGTTAAACAGAACAAGTTTTCCAACAGTGATGGGACTTGGAGCATCAATCCACCAGAGTTTAAGTTTCTTCCAGAGGCACTACTATGAAACAAAATCAGCCAAAATGGTGTCCAAATGCCATAAAAGAAAAGAGGGAGGCAGCTGTATTTAAGCATCGATAAAATGAGTATATTTTACTCAAGTATCCACAAGATATTTCTGCTGGCCAACATGGGTGGGGGTTCAGTTCTGCTTTTTGTTTTCCAAAGAAGATTCCTGGATTTCTACGAGAAAAATTATATTGTGTTAAAACTGAGAAAGAACCACTCTTTCCGAGCAAGACTTCTCTCCAGGAAAACATCACAGATGATACCGACACTTCAGCAGGCTTTCTCTCTCTACTGAAGCAGGCCAGCACACAGCAGAAGTTGGCCGACGCCTCTTTCACCTTTATTCAAAAGCATCCACAACTGGACTGAGATTTTTGACAGCCACAGAACAGGCTACAGTCTGTCTTCTCCCAGGCCTTTACAGTTTCCCTGCCCTGCAATGCAGAATAAAAGATAGAGGACGCTGACACTATTTTTTAAACATATGTCATGCAAAAGGTTTAGGGAATTTCTTCAGACTTACTCCTTTTATTTCATTTGAGAGCCACCATTCACTGCTAATTAAAGTAGCTCTTGAAATAAAACTGCTCTGGATAAACTTCCAGAAGTGGAGGCTAAATTTTTCTTCTGCCTTTTTCTTCAAACCTCTTCTGAGCCCACACTGTTAATTCAGACACTGGCAGGTAATGCTGTCTTTCAGCCCTGTTACACAACTTGGCTTCCAATATGTGCAAGACCTAACATGTTTCTCCAGATAGATTTGCTTTCCCAGGCTCCTGCCTTCTCAGAAATGTGAGGTACTTTGTGTGGAGTCATCCCAAGTTCCTTTGAAACCCTATTTTTCTAAATACTTAGATTTTTTTCAGAGATAAGAAAAGTCAGTTGTATATTTATCTTGAACTGTCAAACACACTAAAAAGAGTCTATCTGGGATTCCAGGCACCGTGGCTAAATAATAAAAATACAGTCAGTCTTATGCAAACAAATGTGTACACACCAGCCGCCTCAAAATCTCACAGGGCAGAAAACCAGTCCTGCCACAGATTCCCCAGAAAACAAACCAACCGAAGGGTTAGTACAGCCCTTCTCACTCTGAAAACATCAGGCTTTGCTTTTAGCCCTTAAAATATTAGACAATCCAAATCACAGTGTTTTAAATCACCACCTTTTTTTGGTGTTTCCACACATACAAGGTACTGAAACAGTTCATTGTTCTGAATCATGACAACACCAAACATAGATTTATCTTTCAATCCTATCTTTAAATCTCTAATTTTAAATCTACAACTTTACAGATTTATATGGATTTATATTTTATATAGATTTTTATAGATTGACTTCTCCCTAGAAATAGCTATTTGATATCAATCAGTAGGACAAAACATATCTCCTGTCTTTGGCTTCTTTTTCACAGCTTGACTAATGCATCAAATTGCCTATATTTTAACAAAGACCTGCTGTCTATCTGAGAAATAAAATGGCACAATTTTTAGTAGAAGTTCACATTCTTCAGCTTGCCATCTTTTACCCATTTGAAAAAAACCACATTTTTTATCACCATGTGTCAGTAAAAACTGAGAGCCAATAAAACAGCCTAGCCTACATTGTGGGGCACTGTTAAACAGAAATACATGGATGACATCAAATTTCTTTCAGGCACAGTGAGTGTAATTCAGTAGAAGGCAAAAGAACCTCATTTACCAGCAATGATTTTTTTTCTTGTAAAAAAACTCCCAAAACTATGCTTGATATTGTTGAAAAACAAGGGCTTAAGCCGCCAGCATTCCTTTAAATGATAATCTTTAAATATGGTGACTGTTAATTACTTAATTTTTCTCTTTTTTGTAACAACCTGTTTGTTTTTACTGTTTGAGATTCTAGGACAGCATCATTTCTACAGAGACTAAAACAGGCAATATTAAGAGGTTTTTGTGATTCTCGGGCAAGGCATTTTTAAAGTACAAAGCAACAGCCATTTTTGCTGGCTGACACAGTCTAGAGCCCAAAGACAAATTATTATGCAGTCAGAAAGGTAACAGCTGGACCACACAACGGTCATTTACTATCTCCCCATCAGCCCCTCTGCTTGGGAACAAAGGATAATTCCAGGACCAGAGTAATTGAGCTCACTGCACTTGCTATGGCTTCTGCTGCCCCTCTGAACAGATGCCAGTCACCTTCAGACAATCCTTGGAAACTTTCTTTTAGAAACTTTTAGAATTCTTTCAGCAACCTGCTACACTTCCGTTTATGTCCTCAAAGTAATTAAACAAACCAAGGCAGATCAACCAAATTTTCCTTATGTTCAGTCAGTCACTCCTTCACAGAAGCCTACAAGACACATCAGAAAGCAGTCACTTTTCCAAAGCAAAAGACAACTCCGAGGTAAAGAAAAGGCAACTCTTTCACCCAGCAGTCAGCATAAAGGCATTTCCAATGCTCTTCCACTCTGATGCCCTCTATCTTACAGTCCTCTCCAGAGAGAGGGACAGAGAGATCATATCAGAGTAGAGCCCATTACACGAGACACAGCTCTCAAGAGCACAGACAAACCATAGGATGAATAAGGCACTGGAGCCAAAGGACGAAAAAATCACTGGAATTAGCAATCCAAAACCTTGAGAAAAACACAGGCAGAACAAACTCTTGGAAATTTAACCCAGCAGCTCAAATAATCCGGCAGTAACATGGTTGTTCTTACCTTTGCCATCTGCGCCTGCACGCCATTTGCTTTGAGAGATGCTACTGCTTTCTGTGCTGCTGCTGGACTGTCAAAATCTACAAAACCATAACCTGAAAAACAAATGGGTAAATAGAGATCTTCAGTATCATCCATGCATATGTGAACAGATAAAGATTTTATTTTTAAAAAAGAAGGAAACCCTTTCCCTTCTCTCACATTGCCTCCTAGTCTTCCAGTAGCACTGACACCACACCTGTAGTTTGCACATCTTTTTTTCTTGAACCTAGTGGGGTTCAAAGTGCAGAAAGGTATGCAGCAGAGGAGGAGAGAAGGCTGGATCTGTCTTAACAGGTAAATGGTCCTTGGCAGCAGACGAGCACACATGGGGCTCTCTGGTGCTCTGGAGTCCTGCCCCAACTCTTCCATAAGAGGAGGTAGCAGTATGGCCCTTCCCGGGATACAAAGCTAGAGCTTTCAGTGGTTCATTTCACGAGAAAATAATGCCCTTTTCCTGTCCCTTGAACCTATACAAGGATGAACTTTCAGAAGAGGAGGGCAGCAAGTCTCTGAGGCAGGCTGGGGCCATCTGTGCAGGGACAGGGAGAGCAACCCTCCAGCAGGTGGGACCAGTTTAGGGAGAAATTGCAACATGTGCTCTACAAGCAACTGCTAGATAGCTCTAGAGGATGGTAAGACAGTAAAGTCACAGCCCTGGTTAAACCACATCTCTTTCATCTCACCACTCTCTCTGCTGGAACAAGGGGCAGATCCCTGCCTGGAACTGCTTCAGGGTATCATCTGAACAGCAGCTTAGTGAGGTTAGATCCGAGGGATTGATAAGGGATAATCATCTGCTTTTAAGTGGCTTTCTTACTCTCAGTATTTGCATTAGTTTAGTATATTAATCAACCAGTCACTTCCTATCTTCTCTTCTTCCCTCCATTTTTTATTCCTTTAGCCAGCAAGACTGATATGTCGACATACACCACCACCAGTGCTGTTAAGCTGGATAGCAACAACTCTTAAAGCACTTTTATTTTCCTAAAGACACAAAGTAGGGCTAGGAGGACAAGGAATGAACTTTTCACAATTTCTAGAGCACTGAGCTACCTCTCATTTTCAACAGCATTCAAATGTCTTGCTCGTAAAGATTTCAACTGAATTAGGAAGATTTAAAAATCTCACCAAGCACCTATTTAGGCAGCTGCATGTATTTCACAATCTATACAGGAAAACCCCCAACCTACATCTTAATAAGCAATTACAGTGCAGGTAGGCATGTGCTGCTCAGACAAGCTGTGGCCAGGGGCCACATCTTTGGCATCTCCCTGGAAAACCATATGGATGAAACTGAACCGCCTGAAAGCTTTAATAATATTAGCACAAGCATATTTATAGCACAGCAGCTTCTTTGCAGACATCTCCATTTACTAGGTCAATATACATCATACAGGAGGCAACCACAGATATGATTTCCTGCTGTATCCATATGTATTTCTTTCCCCAGCTTTTCTTCCTGCTCCTGGGAGGCCTCATCGTCTTCCTCTCCGCACCAAATCGAGGTAATAAGAGTTTGTGCTTGTGATCACCTGGTACTTCAAGTTACAAACCTATCTTTATTATTACTTTGGTATGCATGCATTACTAAATGCAGGGCTTGGTCCAATGATGAAAGAATTTTGTGTACACGGATTTTTTTTTCTTTTCTTGGCTTAAATCTCATTCACCAAGTTTTAAGAAAATGAAATGAAAGAAGAAAAAAGAAACAGAAAAAAAATACTAAAGAAACTGCTCACTTCAAGAGTGTGAAAAGCACTATTTTGGTAGCCAAGTCAAGATCTCAACCTTTCTGTTCTTTTCTTCCCTCAGTTTTCTGTTTTGTTTTGGTGTTCGGTTGGTTTTGGTTTTTTGGTTTTGGTTGGTTGGTTGGTTGATTTTCTGTTGTTGTTGTTTGGGGAGAATTTTTTTGGCAGGGCATTATGACAAATGGAAGGAAATCCTAGAATGACTCTACACCGGGACAGCAGATCTAATAAACACCACCATGAAAAAGCACATTAGAGTTTGGCCAACTTGGGGATGTGAAGGGTGTTTTACCTGCTCAGATTCCCCCATTTGATTTTCCCTTTTTACTACTACTGAGACTGCCATTTTTAAATCAGCTTGTTCTACATCGCATTTTCCACTGCAGTGTTATCCAAGCTCTCTCCTCACTGCAGAGCAGCAGTAAAGCTGATGGCACTTTGAACCAAAAAACATGCTACGAGAGAGCAAGAATCCTCTCTGGATTTCTCCCACGCCTTTGCCCTTTGGGAGAGCAGCTTCTCGGAGGAACACAGAGATACGATTAGATGCAGTTTCCACCTTCCTAGTTGAGAGATCCTGACAAGAAGCCAGAGCTGCTAAATAGGAAATCTAAAATGCCTGGAGAAGTCATAGAATGGCTTGGATCAAACACAGAGCAAATTACTTTTCAGGACAGCAAGATTCTCTTCTCAGGAGACCAAATTTGTTTTTATTTCTCATCATTTCTATGCCCAACAACTATGAGGTGAAACTGCAAAAGTTTTAATACTGGCATTAAAAACAGATAATGGAGTTAGGTTTTTATATTTAGCATCAGTGTACAGTGCAGGCTTCATATATGAAGTAATAGAAAGAAAATTACTTTTAATATGACTTTCTAGACAGCACAGTAAGTATTCACATCTCATTTAATGTTGCTTGTAAATATAAACCAGAATGTGTAAGAATATTCAGGCATTGCATTATAAATATCAGGTATATCTAACATAGTAAATTATTGAAGACTAACATCAGTCCAGAATTTCTAAAGCCATGAATATCCTCTAAACAAATTTTCAGTGGGCACAAGGGGCTATATAACCACGTCAGATGTCCAGTGAGAATCTTGAGACAAAACCCCCATATCTTCAGCTGCCCATTATGCATTCTAGTATTACTACTCACAGTCTCACTGCAAAGCTGCTCTTTTTCTTTCCCTTAAGCTCATTTCCATTCCAAGTAACTTTTTCTGATCCTCCCCCCTCCTGACACATCTCTCCACCACACACAGAACATCAGGACAAAATCACTCCATGGCTGAAACCCCGTCCAAAGAACATCAATCTGCTGCATGAGAAGCCAAGTTCCCAGGCTGTTTCAGCATTCAAGTATCCTTACAAGAACCCTGCAATGGTATATAGCAGAAAACAAGGCATGCTGCCTTTTTGTGCAGTTTTCTTTCTTCCACGTAGATGTTTACAGCCTATGTTGGTGACTTACACTAAGATATTTCATTTGTTTATAATCTCACTTCATTTTTTTGGGTCTCAGGCACTAACAAAGTAGTGCTAGTTTTTCTGTTTGGGTTTCGGGCTTTTTGTTTGTTCAGGGTTTTTTAATTTTCTTTTATACAGTTGTCTGGGTAGATCAAGTTTAGTCCCCACAAAATCTAAAGCTGGGTCTTGGAACATCCCCTCCAGTGTCCCCACAGTGTAAATGAACCACAAAACTCTGTGTGTGCTGAGATTCCTTCCCTCTCGCCCAGGCTATGGCTGGAGTGGGTGTAGGCTGTGCTCCCCTCCAGTAGAACTGAGCTGCTATGGCTGCTTCTGGCAGGTGCAGTGGGGCTCAATTTGGCTGCTCCAGAATTCATCCCTACTCAGATAACTGTTCCCTGGCTCCCCCCGGGAAAAGGTAAGAAAATAGATGGAATCATCCTCCAGGAGGAATTCAGATCAGAGTCTGCCAATCAGACACTGCTCCTCTAAGAAAATGTCTATATTTCTTTTCCTCCTTCAAAAACAAGTGCAAGCCCCACCAGCCCCTCCTTCTGCCAGCCTCAAATTCCACAGCCTTTTTTCTCCAACCCCCCACCCCTGCATTTTTATTGTGTGTTCACTGCCTTGTAAACATTCTGGTCAACGGATTTTTTCCCCTCCAGTTTTTATGCAGAACATCATGAAAAACAAACTCGGTTTCTAAACTGGGACCTTCAGACTCCGCTCACAAGAATCCATCACCACCACAGGAAACCAAAACCAAAACTATTTCCCCTTTCTTTCCTGAAGCATCCTGCCATTTTCCTTTAAGAACTCCAAACACAAATAGGGAAAACTGTGTTATCCCCTGCTGCTTTGAGAGATGGGAATTGAACTTATCACTAACGTGAGCCCCTCAGCTCAAGTGTACTTACACTGGGAGTGACTTCAGCACTCCAAGGCTACAACAAGTATTCCAGGATCCCGAGTGTTTTTTTGTAGAATGACATATTGCTAGTTCGTACATGCAAGCACACACTCAAAGAAACCCAGGACAAGACTACCTAGATTAATTGTTAAACCTTTCCTTTAAGAAATACAATGCCCCTAATTTTGTATTGGCCTGATGCTATTAGGGCTAAATAATCAAATTCAAGAAATAAAAGCAGCGGGTTTTTTACCTCGGGGGGAAAGAAAACAGCTAAGCATCAGAAAACTCAAGTTTATAGCTAGCTGCAATAAGTGCTACCCAAATACAATGGCAAACACTAAACATCTCCGTCTCCTATAACCTAAATGGCTGGGGGCCTCCTGGTCTCAGCTTCTCAGTTCCATAATTAAGCTTGGCAGCAGGTTCAAATGATTTAAAACTGAATGTCACTATTTCCTCAACAAATCCCTCATCCTTGTTTTTTCTTACTTGTCAGGAGAAGACCAGCAGAACAGCAATTAGTGGTAAGCAGCGCAGTGAAAAAGAACCAAGTATACACTAATTAGGTCACTCGCCAAACACGTTCATTTCATTGGCAGATTTAATCAATGTTTTCCTGAAATGTCTTAAATCTCCTATGCTAATTTAAAGTTTTGTTATTGTTGTTACTTTAAACACAGATGGGATGCCTGGAGATTTTCAACTGCTTTCCGCAAACCCATTTCAAAATAACAACCCCTCATATAGTATATCATCAAAATTTCGGCACAGGTTTTAGGAAATGGCCTCTAATTTTATGCCAACATTTTTGTGCCTGCAAATACCTATGGGTGCCATTTTGTGGATTTAAGTAATTGCAGGTGTGTAGAGCTCTTAGCTATCAAACTCTGAATTGCCCTGACTGATCAGGTACTTAGGGGTAATGCCAAATAATTTAAGGGACTGCCTGACACTTGTGGTTCCCACAATTATCGTGAAATGCTAGATGGTGGCATACAGCAAAGGCAAGCTCCCACACTGGCTTTATACTTCGCCTCTGGGGAGCAACGCTTGTGTAGTGACAGGAGGGAGGGTCTTGCTGCCTCTTTGGAGAATTGAGGCAGCTCTTCCACCGCTGCTGAAAGCGGCATTAGTTACTCAAAGCGAAGGGAAAGAGACATTTCAGGGTATTCTGGAAGCTTGGTCCCCTAATTCGTACTTACAGCTAGCACACCAAGGCACTTTTTTTGGATGGAAGACACCCCCTCAGCAGTCATCGTTGCTGACGCCATCGGAAAGGGAGCTGTCAGGGCTGCTGAACTAATCCACACCCACACCAGCCTGCTCTGCCCTCCTTCCTGTCCTGACCACATGCCCTCAGGTCCTCACAGCGGCTCCCTCCTTCCTGCTGGTGCTGCCTCCGGAACCAGCTTGCCCACAGCCCCACAACCACCAACCGGAGTGAAAGGGCAACAGGCAGCCAGCCACAACTCTGCACCCACCTGGTGACCCAGGTCAAAATGAAATAAAATTAAAAAATGAAGAGCAGAAGAAGTGTGGTTTCGCAGAAGTGAGGAGCGGAGCGCCTGGGCATGCTGCTGAGCTGGAGCTCTGCAAGGACAGTAACCTCCAGAGGGGGGCTGAAAAAGGAGGGAAGATAACCTGGGGATGATGAGCTCCCAGCTTCACCCTGACACACGGCCAAACATCACATCAGACCTTTGACCGAGTGCTGCTTTAAATCACTTGAATTCAAGTCAACTAGTACCCCCTGTTTTCCAGGTACACGCACACACAAACACAGACAGGAGACCTGACCCATTCAGCCAGGAGACTGCCATGGAGTCTGTGCCTTAGTTCAAGTAGCGTGCGTGGGTAACCCGTCTTGGTATATATAAAAAAGCACCTAAATATACTGATGGGGAGCTCACACATACTGAGGAGCTCTTCTGGTTCCACTGATATCAACAAACTCACTTCATCCAAAGTGTTAGTGCTTTGTTTCTTTAAGTGAACACCTTTGCAGCCTGCCTGACAGATGGAAAAGGCCAACTGACGGCTGTCCCACGCAACCTTCAGTCCTGCCAGCCCTCCTCTACTAGGGACTGATGTCGGAATTTAAGAGAAGCTACAGAAAAGGAGGGACTCCACCTCTGACATCTTCCCATCTTGCAAAGTTCGACTTTGTCACAATGACTCCTTTTGGCAGCAAGATTAGTGTAAATGTTGTATAATATTACATAATAGTAGAGGCATTTCTTTTTTAAAGATAAACCCAAATTTGCTTATGTGTAATTACAAGAATACCTAAATCTTCTTCTAGATCTGATGTACCAGACCACTTGGAACTCTGCTTCCCACCAGGATACAGTGCCTTTTCAATGTAAGTTCACACAGTCCTGGTTTCTGACAATCTAGAATTTAATATGTCAGATCTGAAATGCAGAACAGACAAGACACAGCATAGCAGACAGGTTGGGTCTTCAAGAGGCGTAGGGGTTATTTGAACAAAAAGGAGTTATTTAAGTAAGCGCTTTCTTTTTTTCATCAGTGTATCTGTTAATGTTGCTCAGAGACTGGAAATTGAAAACCACTCCGAAAAGGAGATGTGGTGAGGGAGAGGAATACCAGCCTAGGGGGGTGGCAGCAGTCAAAATTACTTGCTGAAAAAACATGAAATAAAATATATTAATCAAGAATAGCTTACTTTATGCTGTCATCTCCATACATACCTGGATATGCACACATTTGAAGATACCAGCACAAAGTTTTTACACAAACACTAGTAAATATACACAACTAAGCAAATATATACTAAGCAGTGAGATGTGTCTCCTTCATGCGTAGATAAAACCACTTGGATTTCATGAAAACCTAAGCTAATTTGAGTTGTAGTTTTACCCAGTATTTATTTAGAGTGTCTCTTAAAAGACAGTATTCATTCTGACAATCAGGTAGCCCACAAAAAAAGTGATTATCCAGTAATTTACTATGCAATCTTCAGGCACTGTTTTACTCTCAGATAAAGAATTAAATTAAAGTCTTATAAGCCTTGGAAAATTAGAGTTAGCAAGCAAAGAGGTTGAATCACCCTTGAACACAAAATTACCAAAAACAGCCTTTTCTTTCATTGTTCAAATTGTGCTAAAATATTCCTACAGCTCCAAATACGCAGAGTAATAGTAAAACAGTCTACATTATTACCATTTTTTAAAACTCTACTGTATAAAAATGTTCTTGGTGACTAGAAAGTGGTGAATCATCATCTTTTAATTAAAACAGCTACTATATAGTTAGAAAAATAATTGGAAATGGAGAGTCTTAAATGCAAGAAAGAAAGGATAGTCCCTTCATTTCAGATCACTCCCCAGAGAAGCACCTACATTGTTAAGTATGCATATATAGCTGATTTTTTGTTGTTTGCTTTAGCTTGATATGGAAATACAGCACAAAACTGTCACTTTGATTATGTTCCTGCAGTGATTTCTTTTACCTCTTGCATTATTTGAATCCCCATTTTAACAAAAGGGGGAAAAACAGCACTGTAGGGTAACTAACGAACAATTTTTAGACATCTGTTTGCAAACACATTCTTAATTTGAACATTTAATTACTTTGATTTAAACAGAGTGTATATGAATACAGGTTATGATTAACTGCATGAGTATTTAATGATTATATTTCCGTGCAAAACTGAAGTATAGAACTTGCAATGATCTTTTCATGTATTTCAAAATGTTACTAAATTGAAACATTTTTGCAATCTCCAATAGGTAAAGGTAATAGTACAAAGAAACCTACAAAACTTTGGTATGTGGGAAAGAAGTATTTATACAATAAATAAGTAACTATATGTATATGCATATTCATGTCGATTTTTCTGAAAGTTAAAGCTTCCAAAAACAGTCTCTGAAAGAACAGAAGCAGACTTCAAAACTGACAAAAGCTCTCTGTGAAATATGGTTGCAATAACAACAGTGAGGGGGAGAGGGATAAGTAGTTACAAATTTAGCAAATACACCTTTCAAGAAAATTATATTGCTCTTGACTACTCTCTCTCAGCATTTACCCTGCATTTCTGGCAATTCAGAATCACAACGACTGGCAAACTGGAGAAAATTCTAGAAAGAGCACAAACATAGCCATAAAAAATCCAGATTTTGCAAATGGCCGAACTCTGTTTATCCCTAACAATATGCCAAGTGTTTGGGGCCTTAAAAGTGAATCTACGTGTGAGTGAATAGTCATTGGCAACCCTAAATGCAGCACTTTACCAGCACAGAGAGACCTAAGACTTCATGAGGACCTGTCGAGGAATGAAAATGTTGGTGAAAATAAACCAAAAGGGAAGTTGAGAAATATTTCCTGGTATTTCCTAACAGCCTGGACTTGGATTAATTATACAAACCAATGATGGAAAATTCATTGCTCAAGTTACTAAATATGGATTGAATAAAGAAGAGAACATATTGTAAATGTTGCAGTGGCAGAAGGACAAGAGATAAACACACTTTTCCATCTTCAACTTTTGAAGCGAATCTCTCTGCAAGTCCCATTGATTCACTGTCAAAATCCAAACTAAAGATTAACTCTATTTTTCAATACAGGGATAGCTCACAATTTCCATATAAACTAATGCATGATTTCACATTATGATTATTTACTACCATAACATTTTTCAGCAATATATTAGTTATATAATGGAATCATTAAGATTATTTTCACTAGACTTGTTTACCATAAGACATTCATTGTGACGCTGCAGCTGAGCTAAATTTCACACTTGAAGCAGTGACTGAATAAAGCGGAATGTTCTCCCAAAAAAACAAGTACTCCAAGAGCAGTGCTTAGTTACATATTTACACAAAAGAGAGAGAAGGATACAATAGCTGTGTCTTTCCTTAACTGAAAAAATACTCCATTACTCAGAAGTGATGATATTTTGCAATACCCAGAACAAAATACCCAGAACTTGCAATTTCAGATTTAGATCACCTACTCTGAGATACAGAGTTATGGAAACAATTAATTAGCTTCATGGAAAAACTTGAAAGGAACCCTTCCACCCAAGATTGAAAAAGGGTTCACTTTTTAAACACTATTTTTTGTAGTCACTTTTCTCTCTCATTACAGCAACATCCAGATGCTGAAGTTTCAAAATACCACAAGAAAGACTATTTTCTTGGTATTTCCAGCCCGGCAGGAAACACTGACACTCTCATGAGAAAGTCTGCTCTTCTGAGGTTTCATGCTCAGTTATGCAGACTCCAGAGCTTTACTTAGCTTGGATAATGTTTGGGTAAGATATGAAACCAAATCTCTTGAGATTTGTCCATCACTTATTTTAGAGCTGAGAGACTTGAGTGAAAAACCTGGTGTACAGAAGGAGTTTTGAAAAAAATCGTTCAGCTGCTACCTCTGAAAGTTCCCAGTGCCTATATTAGACAACCAATTTTCTCTTCTAAATACTGGACCTCAGTTTACCCAAAGCTAAGCAAGTTATCCTCCAGCTGTTCACTGAAAGGTCATATAACCTAAGAAACTATGAGACTAACTTCAGTGCTCCCATGGACTAGTTAGAAATGAATGTTAATACTATCATGCATCTTTTAGGTTTGGTATCTGGCATGGCACTCCAGCAGGCATTTATTGACAGGCAAAACAGAGAATTAATGGATGCTTTACTTTCAGGGTACAGTACCTATGGAAGACTGTAATGAAATAGTGGAAGGGGGAAAATGAAATCTCTCAGCAGTCAACTCTTCCAGCATTCATTTTAAACAATGACAATATTCTAAGAGGCAAAGGAGGATGTTCTGTATCACCCAGGGCTTTTTGTAAGAAATGAAATTCTGAATTCGCTTCTTCCCAGCACTGGATTGCTCAGCAATCTTAACATTAAGTAACCACAAATACTTGTGAGTAGGAAGAAACAATCTGACAAGAGAAGATGCACTTGGTGATCACACTGTGATTACCGTACTTTATTAAAAATAATTTTCTTCTCAATATGTTTTGACAAGAAAATAGAAAGCATCTTGTGCAGGCTTCAGGAAATATTAAAATAACCCAAGGTGATGAACATGTTATTATCCAGTCTGTTCCAGAGGGAGGATGCTCAAGCACTGAAATGGTTTCCATTTCAAATACACATTCATTTTCAAGACACTGCACTTGAAAAATTGGACTGTATATTTGTCATACAGTAAGCAGTGATAAAGAGCTCAGCAATTTATGTTCTTTATGCAAACCACTTGTAATTCAGAAAACAACTAGAGTTTCTAAAAGGCATAAAAGTGATAGCACTTTCCCCAGAAAGTGAAATGTTTTTTTCATGCCAGTTGGCCAATTCTGGCACATCAACCTTTGCTATGATAAACATTTTGGATAACATGCAAAGAGCTCCTATTTCAACCCATCAACACGCATGATGTCTTGGAGCTTTAGGCAGAGATGAGCAATACCTTCTGAATATTTCATGATTCCAGTACTAAGAAAAGGATCCTGATACCACCATCACCATAATGCTAAAATACTGATGACCTTTGAGCAGGAGGTCAATGTGCTTTCAAGAAATGGCTGGTGGTCACAGTCAGCATTACACCTGTGCTGCGGAGGGGAAGCACAGCACAGATGGGCAGCACAGAGCAGGATAAGCCACGACACACAGATCAGAACAAAATCTATGCTAAAGACATTGCGTGCATTCAGTGCCCAGTGATTGTGGACTTACGCAGTACAGAATTTAAGTATCCTTATAGTTTTATCAATATATTGGCCACAGTGTTCTTTTCCTTTTGTGGTGAAATATCAGTTGCACCTTCTGAGCCTTTTGTCATACCATATTTATCTGCAGCCCAAAGTTCAAAAATTATATTATTATGGTAGCCAGAAATGGCTGTTAGTTTTCCAGGCTGAGCCAGTTAAAAAAAAAAAAAAAAAGGAGGAAAAAAAAAAAAAGAATGGAGAAAAAATCACAGAAAACATCTTTTCAAGACCTCCAGTACATTTTTTCAGATTCAAGATAGTTCTACAATCTAGGTAAGTGTAAGAAACAGATAAAGTAGTTAAAATGCTGGCTTTTAATCAGATCTGAATTTCTGAACTAGTAGAAGTTACCTATAATTATGAATCACATACCTCTAGTGCAAGAAAAAGAATAAAGTGAATAATATATTTGAATCTTAAGCAAACATTTTCCTTCCTACTTTGAATTTAAGATAACTAGTGCCAGCTTGCATTTAACATCACCTGCTGGTACAGCACATGGGGGTCACAGGCCACAAAGGTCTCATGAAGATGCTATCCAGAGCCCACACTGAAGCCAGCTGGATGATGACTGTGAGGCATCAGGAGGTCAAACCAGCAGGAGCACAATCCCCAAACGTACAAATGCCAACATGTAGCAAGCTTCCTGCACACTGAAATTCACATCCACAACAAGTTTTCACAGACCTTGTAGAGAAAAAAGGCAAAAATATGGGACTGCAAGAGGCATCCTGGGTCTTTCTGGAATGTGGATGATGAAAACTCTACACTAGATGACCACATGGGGTTATACCAGTAAATTACATAATTCTTCTAATATTATCCTTTTCCTACTGGAATTATCTCACCTGATAAATCTTTGTACCATATTTATTGCCTTCACAACAGTGCCCATTTTTGGCTTGGGCATTTACAAGATCGTCTGATACTTTGCTTATAGATAAGCTTACAACTTTCCATGCGGAGTTTCTCCTACTTCCTAAATACATGGATTTTACTACTGGATTTGTTCTCTGTTTCTCACAATCCAGTCTTCAGGATTATCTAATTATTTTTCTGTGTAACTGCATAATGCTTCCCAACTTTGTGTAACAAGTAGGTATCATTAATGAAGAATATCATTAATGAAAAAATGGGAAGTCTGGTATATGCCTTAGAAGTAGAGGGGAAGGCGAGTGTTGCCAATGATGCTGACTGGTATGTCCAGCCCTGTATTCAGATCATAAGAATATCAACGATGTCTTCCTAAATTTTCAGGCATCCTCTGAACATAAAACCGTTTTATTTAGGGTCCCTGGAGACTCTTATGGATTTAACTAAAAAGCAAACTCACTGATATATATCGCCAGTGAAAGGCCAAATATACAATGGAAGACAACTTTGACCCCATGAATCCAGTCTAAGGTATGCATTTCATAATAATTTATATTATTAATAATAGAATATAAATGTGAGGATGGGGGATTTTATGTGCTAAAGCATTCTTTTTAAAAATCAAAGTGAGGGCAATTCAGATACAATCATATTTTGTTATTAATGAGTGATATTTTGTTATTAAAAATACCACAATTTTAATAAATTACACAGAAAACTACTGAGAGATGTCCAGGTCTGTAGTAGGATCTCAGTTTGCAGAGTGGTTGTACATCAGCTTAGAATATCAAATAAACAAAAAATGAAAGAAGAAGCAGAGAGGAGTTTTGCTGGAACACGCAAACCCAGCAAACATATTTTGTCCTGGAAGCCAAAACGCACAAAAAAGAGCAGAAGAGAGTTGAAATGCCCAGAAGGGCATTGATATACCATATCAAAGAAATAAAGAGCCAGCAATCTAAAATTATTTTTCAGCCTTTCCAGAAATGGTGCTGAATCTGAGACATTTGCATGTGTAGGTTCTTGGTCAGTCGCTTGGCCCACGTTTGCTACAGCAGGCGAGACAGAACAGTCGAAGGCGCTGCAGCGCTCCTCTCACCCAGACAACAAATACATGCTGGCGTTGTCAATGCAGAGATGCTCAAATGTTTTGAGACTGAATGTCTGCTTCCTGTCAACAGCAAGAATTAGCCAGACAAATATCCGGCAGGCATGGTTGTGCTTTCTTAAGAGTACAAATGCACTCCAAAATTTGCAGGCTGCTTGCTTTGTCGCTGGCCTGTTGTTCTCAAAGTCGTTTTTGTGACCGGATGCAAAGGAAAGTAACTTCACACACCATGTCTAGACCCTGAAAGCAGTGAGGTGTGTGTGGAGGAAGATGATGAGGCACTACCTGGCTGAAAAAATTAACACAGAGTTGTTACTCAGGGCCCGTGATCAAAAGGGTGTCCACAAAAAGCAACCCATCTCATTTCCATTACACAGAGGTGGCAGCCTCAGCAGCAGCTTGTTAATCTACCCTTATACCTTCCTAGTATTAATTTTACCGTAAAATGCCATTTTGTATTTCTGGGGAAGATCTGGAAACCTTTCTTCCAGAAGTGACACAGGGGCAGGTGTTGCATCAATCAGGAGATGGCATAGCCATGTATTTCTGCATATAATGCAATCAGAAGATCCTGTACTGGGGATTTCTATTACATTGAGATCATATTGTCTTATATGACCCTGAGAGCAGGTATATTTTTCACTGCTAAAGGGCGAGGGTGGGGGGTACAGCTCACTGTATGTGGCTGGGAAAGGATAAAACAGTCCTCGTGTTCATAACCCTCCAGGAGGGAGGTGTCTAATTCAAGTAATCACTCCCAGATGTGCAGATTCTCTCACGTGCCAGGCTTGGAACCTTTGAAGGAAATGGGGATTGCCACTGTCAAATCTAGTCACAGGGCACAACAGCCTCACCCTCCCTAGCGCTCTCGACTGCACTCAAAACAACAGGAGGTTCCAGCAACAGAGAAGACATTTGGAAAGAGAAAATCTCCCTAGCCTTGTAGAAACCATACCATTCTCTCCTTTCACTTTATTACTAATTTTTTTTCTTCTTTTTCCCCAGATGGCCGGGAAAAACATTGCGTGTGAAGAAGAAGTAGCCTTTTTTTGCCTTTATCTAGAAGCAAGCAGATGGACTAGATGAAGGGCCTCATGTAAAATATGACAGTGTAATACGATGGGAGACAGGCTATGGTGTTAGGCAGCCTTTCCCTCCCTTAGTCTGCACTGCAATTACATTTAATTAGCATGCCCATTTCACTTTCCTATCAGGAATTTTGTCAATCAGGAAATCTGCATTTAATGCATCAAGGTATTGTTGTCCCAGACAATGAAAACTAAAAATCTTTTTTAAAATAAATTAAAAAAAGGAAGTCCAGCAAATCATGTAGTTCCAATCCTAATGCATACATGGGGCAGAAGTGCATTGCACTTGTTTAATGGGTTAAGCAACAGAATCAGGCTTTCCTCAGGAAAGTCAAAATTTCAGTGTACGTGAGGAAAATTGAGAAAAAGTCAACTTCCAACCAAAAAATAAACTCCACATTTAATAGCTTAAAATGAAGCCACTGAAGACTAAACATCTGGGCTTTTTGGATATTATCCCAGATACTGCATGTAGCACCAAAGCTCTTCATCATAGTATCCTCTTAAGGATTTGAATAAAGTCATTCCCCCAATATATGTTGTTTCACTGTGGAACATCAAAAAACATGCATGTGGCAGTAAGATCTTGGGGTTAGATGGTTTTTAATACATGTGTGGGGATCACAGCACTTTGGTTTTCTTTGGGTTCTCCGGCACTTCACATAATACTGTATATATATAATTCAGTATATATAATTCATAATACTATAATATATAATACTATAATACATAATCACCATTCTTCAGCAGTGGCGACAGCAACAAGCAGTGTGGACCACAAAAGAAGCCAGTTAGAGGGGGACTATCAGAAACATTCTGATAATTAGCAGCATTTCTAGATAAATAAATAAAACAAATAAATTAAATAAATTAATAAAATAAATTAGCAGCATTTCTAGGACTGCCACTGCAAGTTCTGCTCTTGAAATGCAACAGTCACGCCCACGGCGCATTTCACCAGCATCCATTAGAGGCCTTCCCACCAGCGCTGAACAAAGCTGTATGCCTACCTGGCAGAGAGAAGTGCATTAACAGTGTGGTCCTTCCAGGATATTTAGGTCTATTTCTCAAGTATAAAAAGGTCTGGAAGAGCAGGAACGTGTCACTGTTTCAGTGCTAGCTTGGACAGGCCTGCTCAGTTCAGTACAGCACTGCGCTGTCTGTTCCGAGATGCTCAGGTGCTTTTGAAAACCCCAGTCCCTGCACAACCTGTTTTGAGACCTTCACTGGTCCCATTTTCCAGGCAGCCCAGATTTACTGGGACTGCTGCACAAACGTCTGTAGGTGGTTCTGCGTAGGTCAGATTGATCAGTGCATACATTTAAACTCTGAGAACTTCTGAGAGAGAACGTATGGAACACGGCCACTGGAAAGCAACTGAACCAGCACAACATTTCATGAGCCAGAGGCACAGGGATTATAACTACAGCCAAACTACACAGTGCAAGAGAGCCACACAAAAGACAAAAAGCATTGGATAAGGCTGAAACAGAATTAGCCTTAATAGACAATGCCTCCCTAGAGCTTTTATGCTCACGGCCAAGCAAAACGGTTCTGCACAGGAAGACAAGAACTGCAGACTTCTGGCATGGGTCTTGAGACATAAACAGTACGAGAGACTTGTTCCCATAAGCAGAACAAAGAGGTGAAGCAGACCCCCTCGAAACAAACAATTCCTGGCCATCATACCATCCAAACAAGCACAAATAAAATTAAGTGTTTCATTTAAGATTTCCCTTTATTTTTACATAAATAAAATAAAGTAGCAAATAATATCTTTAAAAGTTGATAGCTTTTTTTTTTTTTAATGGGCCTTCCTCTAGCAAAACACACACAATCATATTCTCCCTTTTTTTTAGAGATACATTGGTACTAGGAAGCTGTGTGGTAGGCTGCTTTTTTTTTTCTGCTTTTTTTTTTTTCCAAACAGACTTGTCCATTTTCTTTCCAGCCCTGAGATGATCCCTCCTATTCTTCACTTTCCAGCTCCTCCTCTCCCTGCTCCTCTAAGGTGACTTAAAAAGAGAAAGACTCACACATAGGCTAGGAAGATGGCTTGATTAATGACTTTTCCACTCCTCTAAGTCATTTCAAAGGAATCATTCTATCCAGGGATGACAAGAGGGACAATCTTTCTATAAAACCGTGTGTGCTTCCAGCAAATACATAAGTATACCAATAGAAGCAAGGAGTGAAGACCTCATGCTCTGACAATGCAATTTTTTTCATTTCCTGTTTGTTTGCTTTTTCTCCCCAAATTTTCCGGTTTTCCCATACTTTCTGCTATGTTTCAAACAAATCTTTCCTTTACTGCACTTCGTCTTTCTGTCATTTTCTTCCATCATCTCCTCTTCCCTAGACTGTTTTCTCAGCCTCTACAGCCTCCAATTTCCATTCTCTGCTAATTTCAGCGATTAAGATGGAAAACTACAAGGACTTCAGAAAAAAAGGTAAAAAATAAGCAGATAAGTCTTTTTTTTTTTTTTTTTTGTTATTAATAATAGTGCAACAAATGAACCAATCAGGGAAAAAAATAAAGAGAAAACTAACCCAAGTCTTCGCTTGGAATTTAAGCTTTCTTTCAGTTAAAAAAAAAGTTCTTGTCCAATATGTTCCTGTACTCACTGATTTTATCCAAAATGTGGAGTAGACTTGCCAAAATATCATGAGAGTCTTACTACTAATGAGACTTTTAGACAGAGACAATGCCAGAGTTTCTAGATAAATCAGAAACAGAAAGTACTAAGTACTTAAACGGAAAATTTCTCTGAGGAAGGAGTCCAGCCCTGTATCTCAAGCAAGACCAAGCCCACAGAGTGCTGAATGTACACTTTTAATACTCCAACATGGTAATCAACTTTGTCTAGCTGCCTCAGGAGGGGCTTTGTAATCAACACCCCACAACACAACGGATAGTTTGATCGCAGCTGAAGGGCCAAGGGCACAGAACAAAGAAATTGAAACCTTATCTTGACGGATGCTGCAGTTTGGGGTTGCAGCACATTTCTAGGGCAGGTTGAGAAAGACAATACTCTGCTGCTGTCACAGCCTTTGGTTGCCTGCTGCAACTTGCTTCACAGGCACTTGTTTCTGTCCTATAAACACAGCTAAAAAACCATTCAAAATGGACTTGGGGTCTTGGAAATTTTCTGAACATACTTAACTGGTTTTTTTATCAAAGGAACGTGTATTAGAAGATTTTTTTTTTCCTCAAAGTATGGTTGCTACAGGAGAAAACTTATTCACCAAAGCACAACTGAAGATAGCTCAGCTTCCAAACCTCAGTTTTGCCCAGCTTCAGGTAATGCTGCCTAATTTAGGAGGACAGGAATCCCAGGTTCCTCATGTGTCAGAGGAAATGGAGAGTAGCTCCTTCGTAGGACATGTCAGAAGACCAATGCTAGATTCATTTTCTGAACCGGCTCTGAAGGAGCTTCTCTCTGCAGAGTATATACAGAGTCCAGAGAAACCAGTTATCAAACTGAGAGTTTTGTGTTTGCTTCCAAAACTGGGCAGGGTGAACATATCCCTCCACAAGTGTCACTATTTAGCCTTTACCAAGCTTACAGTGTGGGGAAAGATCTTGCCAGCTCATGGCATGTGCCAAAGGAATTAAAAAAGGAAGGGAAAGGAAGACAAGCCTCTTACACTTGGATTGTACACAGAGGAAGGGACAGAGTAGTGAGGCACTCATGCAAGGCACAGCATAGGTGGATAAGGAAATTTAAAAAAAAAAAAAATCAGGGATACTTGCACATTGGATTTTACTTCTAATAAATAAAAACTAGGGCAATGCACCCATTTTTATCACAAGGCTCCACTAATGAGAACACTGTTAATGAGAACACAACATGGACAAAAGCTTCTCTCAAAGCTCATTCATTCAACCAAACACTTCCCAGTCAAAATCCAGAAAGACTTCCTAATAGGGATTAGCTCATTTTCATTGTGAGCCAGAGGCCTTTGGAACAAAAATACCAAGGAAACTAACTTGGGCCAAATATTGTTCTCGTTTGCTCTTGGTCTTTCTTATCCTCTCCCCCCCGCCCCACTCTGTTCTCCCAATGATGATGAAGGCTATGACTGTCACCACTACTCCTTCCTGTTAGCACATAGGAAAGACTCAGGCAAAAGGCTCTTGCTCGATTCCATTCATTGCAGCTGGGTCATGCAGGCAAACCACAGTGAGCTGGTACAATGACAAGCAAGTTTTAGCTGGAAAGCATGATTTTTTTTTTGGCCTCTAATTGTTCTGCTCTCTTATATCATTTTAAAGCAATGTGCTACTCTGTATATTCTAAGGAGCTGAATGAATTAAAAGCAATGCATCCTTTCTTCTTTAATTCTTTTTCCTTACAAAGCAGGCAGAGCATACAAGCATGCATATTATTATATGTATGCATAATAACTTTTAAATAAAAATAAGAGGTCAAGTTTTCAGTTGCTGTAACTTACCACATTGACAACATACCCACACCAAGTATGCAGCACCCTAATAAATCCTGAAGTGCTCCCTTAAATTTGAATAATATATATGCACTATCACTCAAATCCAAATGTGGATTGATACTGACATATCATGGAAAAAACAACTCACTGCACAGACACAGACTGTAATAATCATCATTCTCTGATTATGGGTGATGCCCAACAGATTAGCTAGCTACTGGAAACCACTGTAACTACCAAGCTGGTTCAATTTAATGAGCATTTCACTCTCCCTCAACAAGATTTTCTTTGAAATAAAAATGAAAAAAAAAATCTTACAGATTCTGGTGATTTTAACTGAAAGTGGAAGAAAGCATTACAGATTTCAGGTACATCTGCTGAAGTTTGTCATTGCCATGGGAGATCAAAGCATTTTTCTTAATCTCTTCTTAACTAAAACAATTTAAGCACATTTTCACTGTTCCTTCCCCAGGCTGTACCTTTCAAGGACAGTTCCACTGTTTTTAATCTAAAACACAATAGCCTGCTTCATCCACTACACACATAAATTTCCAAATCTACCTGTGCAAGGGGAGGGCAGTAAATTGAGGAAAGGACAATGACTGTAACTTCGCATGTGCAAAGCCTGTTTCCTGGCAGGGGTCAATAACAGCTGACTGCATTACGGTCACAGAGAAACCAGCACCAGGTTTGCTTTGTGGCTGCTGGAGGTCACTACTGCCCTCAGTGCAACTGAGCCTGATGGCATTTATATCCAGGGTAGAAATGTGCAGGGATCCCTGAAAGAGCTCCGAACAAGCCACTCTGCTTGCTGGAACGAGTACAGCTGCAGGACCCAGGGAAACGGGGCAGTGCAGACCCAGGGCAGCACAGCAAGTGCCTTGCAAATATTTCCACTTCTCCCACAGCCTAAGTAGGACTTTTCTAATTCTTCTGGCCCCGCTTACATCATAATCTTAACAAGCTACATCCATCTTCTTGGCAAAAACAGTAATGCTACAAAGTCTTAAAAGTACAAGTCTTACGAGGGGCAGCTGGGGTTAAGCCTGAAGAAAAGGAGAAGGCTCAGGGAATACCTTATTGCTCTCTATACCTACTGAAAGGAGATTGTAGAGAGGTGAATGTTGGTGTCTTCACCCAAATAACAAGAGATAGGACAAGAGGAAATGCCCTTAAGTTGTGCCAGGGGAGGTTTAGACTGGACATAAGGAAGATTTTCTTCACTGAAAGGGCTGTTAAGCATTGCAACAGGCTGCCCAGTGAAGTGGTTGAGCACCATCCCTGGAGGTATTTAAAAGATGCCTAGATGTGTTACTTGTGGACGTGGTTTAGTCTTGGAAGTGCTTGCACTTGGAAGTGCTGTGGTAATGGTAAGATTCAATGATCTTAAAGGTGTTTTCCAACCTAAATGATTCTATCTATTTCTATCTCAGTTTTGTCTTTGGGTGAGTTAATCTTTCCTCTCAGAAAGGAAGGATGAGTTGGTCCAGCTCACAGGGCTAAAATCCAAAGGGTAAAATAAAAGATACAGTCTCAGTGATTGCCCTAGATCACCAAAAAGGGTATGTTACCTTATTTTATCTCCCTTTCTGTTTATCAGTTGAGCTTATCCTTTTTATTTCCTTCACTACAGCAATGCTAAACAGTCTGCAGACCTTCCTATAACATAGCCTCTTGCTGCCTCAATTTCTTTTCCTGTAAAATGGGAGTAATACATTTATATTCACCTTTTGGCAACTAGACTTACTAATCCAATTAACCAGTTATCATGCATTTGTAAAGCACTGTAAGCTTCTCAGATGCAAAGCACTGAGTTTTACTATCATTGTTGTAAAAATAATCAAAATTCAGAGGGAAAAGGAAGATGCCAGCTGGCAGATTGAATATCCAGTCTCACTTATTGGCAGCAGGACCATTGCTGATTATGCAGGCTTGTGCTTCCAGTCTTCAACTGGTTAAGGAGCTGTTGTCAGCTCATTTCACAAAAAGCTCCTCGTGGCTCAAAATACTGTCTGATCAGCTTCTTTTCAGGGAGCTAGGATGGATTCCCAAAAGCAGAAGTCCTTAAGCACATGCTTAGTGTAAAACCATTATTCAGGTGCTCTGATTAATCAGACTCACAATAAAAACCTCCTCAACAAAAGAAAATAAAAAAGGGGTTTTCCTCATAAAAATACACATGTTAGAGTATTTAAGGCCCAAAATCCTCTTGATTAAATTCACCTCTAAACCTCATATTTGCGTGGAGTTTGTTTCAGCTAAGTATATGCATATATATATATATATACACAAACATATATACATTTCATACGCATGTAATTTAAATAAATCTTTTCTTGGGGACCTGTGTCTTGATGTTGCAGAAAGACTGCAAGACTCTAGTAGGCTTTCACTCCTATTGATGACATCTGAATTACGCAGGTCTAAGGGGTAGAACCCAATTTAAAAGGACCTTTCTGACTGCCTAAGAAAAGTTCCGCTAGTCAGGGACACAGAAAGGTGGATGTGTGCCACAGAACCCAGCAAAGTAACAGACTTTGTATGGGCAAGCATAGACTCTTGTTGAAAGCTGAAAAGTAACAAAATCTCTGAGGTTGTACAACTACTACAACTCTGAAATAGAAGTTTGGAACATTTGGACCACAGCTGCATCAGCAAACAGCAAAAAAGGTTATCAAAGGAGGCGACAAACAGAATTTCATCCTCGAGTAATTACTCTTCCAGGAATAAGCAATAGTTAATGATGAGAAGCAGACAGAAAGCCACTGAAAAAAAATAAAAAATAAAACCACAATTTACTCAAAGAGAGAAGATGGTTACCAGTCACAGGAAGCATCATTAATTAGGACTTCTAAAAGAAGATTTCTCATCTTGTAGGAACTTATTAGCAACTGATTGCTCCAAGGTAGGTTTCAAAACACATGAAAATTAGAATTATATAATGTTACTTACTAGAAGACAACTATGATGATGAGATCAAAGATCAAATCTGCTTTTTTTTTTTTTTTTTTCAAATTGCCACAAGTTAGAATGGGAAACTTCAGCACACTGTTGGGGATATTGACAACTGAGTAGAGGAAACAACAGGCAAGTCAGACACTGATAACCAACGCATACTCAGTAGAATACCACGCTGACCGCCAGAGCACTGATTCCTTACATCTGTGCCACCACATGGCTTGAAATGTATCTGTGAAACCACCTCCTCAGGATGTCGGAGGAACTAACATCATGAGCAATCTAATTCCTGATAGGTAAAACTATCAATCTAGCTAGGACAAACCTGATGCTCTCACACTTTTAGGAAAGACAACAGCTAGCAGAAGGCTGAAGGGTCTGAGAGAAGATCTGATACCACTAGGGAAATCTAGGCTGAGTGGAAGAGCAGGCTTCAGTGTTCTTAAGGCTTGGTTTAGACCTCAGGAAGTAACTACTGACACACTACCATTTTGTCTATATGACAACTGAAAGGCAATACAACTTTTACAGCTCCAAACAGAATACAAAGAGGCTCATCCTGAAAGCTTGCATAAGCAGGGACACCAGCAGCAGAAACAGAACTAGTCAAACCAAATGTTAATTTCTCAAAAATATGTCCTCAAAGAAAAAGGCCGGAAAACACTGTGCAAGTCAAAGGTGATCAAAATGAGTCTGATTATGGGTGACTGGCAAAATAGATGACCCATATTAGCATATCTAAGGGAAGAGCAGGCTGGATTTCTGAGTCCAGAAGATTGTGTGCCTACCAGATTTTCACCTTCAGAACAGTGACTGAGAAGCACATCAAATGGCAAAACAAGCTCATTAGCTTAATCAGTTTTTGATGGCATCTGACAGCCTCCATCACTGCTCACTTAAACACTAACAGAGGCATCTGAAGGTTGATCAGTAGAAAAATAGACCTTCATTGTCGCAGACACAAGGGGCCATGGCTGGGTGGTTCTTGTCACCGGAGAAGAACAGCATAAACTATTTGGTTTTAAGTCTTGAAAAACAATGTGAAAAGAGTCCCCTTACAGTTCACCCTATTCCAGTCATAGCCACCTTCCAGCCCATCCCAACACCTTGTTGGCCACAGCACCAAAAAAATGTAAGTTCCCAGGGCTCTGTCATGGTCGACATACGCAGCGAGACCATTATGCCATTATGGTCCAGGCTGCTGTTTATTTTGCCCATTTGTAACAACTCCGCATCTTTATATGCCACTTATTCCTATTAAAAATAATGACAAGCCATAACATGAGCTATCAAAGTAAAGCAATAACATAAAGGCACGGGAGAAAAAATATGGGTTTTGTCTTCTGCAGAACACTGCCACAGATTTTGATATAAAGAATGGATAAATGCACACTATCTAAAATCAGCGTACCCTTTTAGCATGAGACCGAGGTTTGGCATTCAGTGCCAAAATAGCGAAGTCACAGTTCAACTGTCACACAGGCATTCCTCAAAAATTCATACAATTCATACACAGTAATGATAACACGAACAAGACGCTGTTACCAGTAAGCTGACAAAACCAGAAATCACAAAGGAATTTGTAAAGTAAAGAAGCAGAAAACATGACAGAATTCATATATATTGGCACTGGCATGAATGTTTAGAGGGCTATTCAAAAAGACCTACTGGCAAACTGTTGAGCACTTACTCATTCAAAGAAAACTAAAAGCTGGTCATCAAATCCAACCCTTAAGACTGCAGCACATGTACTCTTCACCTTGGTATAGAAAAATACCCTTGAAAGATAAGTTACAGAGACAATTACAACAAACCTATCTTCAAAATAGGATGAAAATACCTGGTTCATTTGCTAAGAACAAAGCCTTACCATCTATCTTGGCAGGAGAACCACCAGGCAGGTGAGGAACATGCAAGGGTTGGCCTTTCTTTGGGAAGAGAGAATCTATGAGACCTGATAGAGAAAATGCACCAAGACCAGGCCAGGAGTGTCCAAGAGTTACTCTTGGAGATTACAAGATGCATTCCAAATAAAATAGATCATCTATATACATTTTTGCCCATATATCTACTTTTGTCTGTCCTCCACAGGATATGTCACTGGACCTACAAGCATTTCTGGATCTTTTTCTTGCTATAAAAAGAAAACTCTGGGTTACTACTGTTGGCAGTTCTTTCCTCTCAGACTTCTTGGTATTGGTGACTTATCTAAAAGTCACGCTCGGGACATTATTTTCCTAATCATTTGTGATTTGTTGACGATTTTCTTTTTTAGTGTTTGGGTTTGGCAAAAGTTAAGGTTTGAGGAACTGGAATAAAGAAACCTGACCAAGCACATAATGCTACCTCTTCAAGTGCTATTTTAAAAGATGACAAAAAAATAGGACACTGATAATCATTGATTATTTGCATTATAGTTTAGAAGAAAGGTTTGCACTAAGCTTGGGCCCCACATTGCAAAGCCTCGAAGAAAGCAAAAGAGCAGATATACTTCATGTCTCAGTGAACTATGGATAAAATATGCATGACAATTTCAGCTTGGGAGGCCCAGAAAGGTTATTTATTTTTCCTGTCTGGGAAAGAATTATTTGTTTGTTTAATTGTACTGTGTCTTTTAATAAGGAATGTTAAGGAATCTTCTGTTGACAGGAAAAACAATACAGTCCAAACCATTTCAGCAAGCATGCCTATTATTCACTGGATAGTATTATGCATATAACATGTCTTGTATTTGCTGCAAACAGGAGAAAAATTTGCTGTTTTGCTCAGCTGAACAGAGAACAGCTTCTCACCCATGCTTTATCTATTTTTTTCAAATATTAAATATTACATCACTGTGAAATAAATTAATTGACCTGTGCTGCGAACAAATAAATTACAAAATTCAATCTGCTGCTTTGAATTTGCAGCTCATTTCTGCAAGACGGTTTTGCAGTAGCTCTAACATATGAGTTAAGTAAGCCTTTCTGACAGGTGTAAAAGCCTTTCATACCACTTGCAAGGTTATGCTAGCGAAATATGACAGAAAACGTGGACTAGTCACAATATCATATGTTCCATATCAGCAAGTATCATAACAGAAAGGCTCACTACACCAAATAAAATGTACTGTGTGGTAAAACAATGGGTGTGCAGAAATAATGACATAACAGAACAGGCAGGAGCTGAGGCTCTAATTTGGCAGGTTGCTTTGCCATATTATTAACCTAAATGAGACCTCATTATCTGGGAAAAATAAAATAATGACCTTATCCATCAGGAGCATAAGACTATGCTTGGCTAAGGAGAGAGGAAGCAGCATTTATTTATTGGTTTGCTTTTTAAGAGTTAAAAAGACTCAGACAAGATTTTGGTAGTTTTCGTATGTGTTGCCTTCCTCCACCATCCTGTTGCGTGTGCTTTCTCAAAGGGACTTTACCGCTTTCTCTTCCCAGATGTTTCATATTTGAGGAAGTGCCATAAATCACCGTTGGAGCAGAAGACATTGCTGGCTTTCACCCATAAAGTGCTCCAAATCTGAGTTTTATTTTGTTTTGCCTAATTAGTAGCTCACGTGCCCACGCCCGGCTCACCCAGGCAATACTTTGCACACTTCCTCAAGAGTATTTCAATGGCCTCGGCCAGGGGATGCCTCTGGTTGTTCCCAAATCTGGGTGACTCCACTGAGCACCTCCATGCAGAAGAACAGTGAATGCTGGAAAGGAACTATTTCTCTATCGTAAGACTGATCAGCTGATGAGCCGAAGATCATCTAACTACTCACTTGTGCGCTGTGACCTTGCAAAGAGCTCTATCCTTGAAAAAAAGAGTCTGTGTGGAACTGCAAGCCGGACTTCAATCAGGGTCTCTGTGCTGTGAGGCCAGCACTTCATTTGGTATGTGATCCAGAAACTTCTGCAGAATGCTTATGTGAACTACACATTGCCTCATGTTGAGAGTCAGGCAGTTAAGACATACTGTTCTAAACATCCTTGTTCACATGAACTTCAACCACTATTTACTAGCATTCAAGGGGGAAAAAAAATAAAAAATGACATCAACACTGATTTAATGCTTCGATTTTTTCACTAGGGGGACAGCTGTTTATACCAGTACACTTCACATCCATGAAAGAGCACAGTTTATCAGGACAGTTGAGGGCTGGCAGGGAGCAGAACTGAAAACCAGGTGTTTTAAACTCCTTAAACCTAAATTGACACAAACAAAACAGATTTTTTACTGCCTCCCTTTAAAAAGAAAACAAAAAAACCAACAACAACGACAAAAAACACAAACAAAACAACCAGCAACCAACCAACCAAACAAGAAAACAACCCTCGGGGTCTTCAGAGAAAGAACATGAACAAGTGAGGTATCAACAAACAGAAAAACAACTCACCAGAATAAATAAACTAGGGATTAATTGTTTTGCTCTATAACCATCAACAAAGTCTATCCACTAGCATCTATTTCTAGAACTTCCAAATTCAAATTACATCTAATGAGTTTACAGTACAATTTTTAAAGGGTCTCGCCTGAGTCATAAAGACTGAAGCAACCATTAAGCCCCATTTGTTAACAGCTATGATAACTACACTGTCATTACGCTCGCTGTAGGACACTGTGCTACACAAAGGACTAATGTTATTGCACCAGACCAGAAGCACTTTAAAGTCATCTTGTGCAACTAGTAAGACAGGCAAAACACATTTTCTGATCATAAAAAGCATTCCTGTAATTGCCAAAAATCATACATTAGCATCATCTATACATGCAAAATATTACGTTATTTTACCTTTTAAATAGACTGCATTAACCTGCCAAGTTCAGCCTTCAGCAGTTTCATAACAATGGTTATCAAAACGTAACTGTTGTGGTTACATTTGCCTTTGGGTTTGATGACAGTTTTGTCCTCTTATGCCCTTTAAATTATTTTCACTTAAAGCAGCAAATTCATCTCCCCTTTTTTTTAACAATATTAATTAACATGTTATTGTTCACTGAGTCTAGACAATGACATATAGTATCAGCACATATCTCAGCAAAAGGGATGAAAACTGTGGATCTCTGCTTTAAGCTTGATGGGTAATGAGAGCTTATCTACTTGCAAATAAATTGTCACCACACTAAAGATTTGAAATTGAAATCTACTGACCAGACTCTGGTTTTAATGTATACCTGAAGAACACTGAGGATACAAGAGATTGTTCTTATTTAGAGTGATGCAGCTAAAACTGGATTCTGAGGGCTTGTGTCTTCCGTTTTAGAAAACCAGGTTTTTAATAACACACATGTTAGAAAAACTAGCTTTACCTCAGTCTTAATGACACATTTTTCTTCCTGCTTATTTAAAAAAAAATTAAATGGAGCAATGGCACAGAGTGTTGTGGCCAAGAAATGTCAGGGCAGAAGTCACATAGGAGACCTTTGAGAGGTCTTTTGTGTCAGAAAGGAGGTGTCTCTGACAGCATTGGCATGAGGTACTACAAACGTACTGGATCAGTGTTGAGATGACGGGTGGAATGGATAACAACTGCTACCCTACCATACGTTCATCCCAAGAAAATATATCGCATTCATACAGGCTATGCATGGCTAAGTCTGTTTCCCTTCAACATTTCATCCAAGGTATTCTCAGAAAGCCTAACGACTTAGATCCAAAGAAAGCACAGGCATTATAAAATATGCAGTGGTTTATAGAGACAGATCAATCACAACACAACATTCCACTTCGCAGAGAAGAATTTGAAAGATAACTTAGATTAAAATGAAAAAAATCAAGTTTCTGGAATTGTCAGATAATGATTCATTTATATTTAGCTTTTATCTATGATGCACTGATGATTTCTTTAGATAAAGGGAAGAATTAGCACAAGTTTTATAAAGAAAGAAAAGGAAGGAAGGGAAGGAGAGAAAAGAAGGAAAGGGAAGGGAGGGAGGAAGGAAGGGAGAGAAAAAGAGAGAGGAGGAGAGAGAAAGGGAAAGAAAGAG
This sequence comes from Pseudotriccus pelzelni, assembly GCA_035584735.1. Lineage (NCBI taxonomy): Eukaryota > Metazoa > Chordata > Aves > Passeriformes > Tyrannidae > Pseudotriccus > Pseudotriccus pelzelni. Next base: position 39,635,380 of record JAWMRA010000078.1, on the reverse strand, counting down.
AGAGAAAGGGAAAGAGAGAGAAAGGGAAAGAGAGAGAAAGGGAAAGAGAGAGAAAGGGAAAGAGAGAGAAAAGAAAAAATAAATAAATAAAAAAAAAGAAAGAGAAAGAAAGAATTAAATAAATCTTGGACAAATCTGTATGTTGAAGGTAGCCTTATTAATCTAGAGAAGGAATTATCGCACCATTTGTTTATACACTTCAGAATAAATAAGACGTTGCCACAGGGAATGAGTCCTTGTCCTCTCTTCCTTACAAGCCACTTTATCATTATCATTTTCTGAAAGAATTATTTATAAAAGATTCTCTATAGATATTCCTTTTGGGGGCATATGCCTAAAGAGATAATCACTTAATATAACAAACATCTTAATTTAGAGTTAACATTTGGCAGCATGTTCCTTTTAATGTTCATCTCGTAACTACCAAAATGCCTCTGCTTAGAGGGACTTTTATTTGAGGGATGAGGATGGGAGGTGCACAACATATAGTGCCACAGAAAAGTTTTAATCCTCTTATCAGTCATAAACCTTGTGTCTTACAGTGTTTATGCTACTTACTGTAGATATTTAATTTCTAAATCAAAGGCTTTCATACATCTTACTATGACCTCTTCCTGGATGCTCCTGCCCGCAAGGTTTTAACTTCTACTTCCCACACAGAAGTAAATACCTTGTAATGCCTCACAGTTTCAGCTGTGTTCTGGTGGCCAATTCATGTCTAAAAGTTGGATGCTTACTTCTTTTAATTAAATTTAACTTCTAGGCTATACTGGTGAACTTCTTACTGCTCTGCTTCCTTCTAGTCTTATATACTCTTGCTGCCAGCACAAACTACACTGAACTGTTTTGGGCTTTCCTCTGACCAAGTGCAGCCTGTGAGCAGTCCTGGACACAGGCGTGTTCGCTTTCCTGGGCTTTGTAATCCAACACTTTGACTTTCCAAGGCATTAATATTTTTTCTCCAACTTGTTCCTAAGGCAGATACAACTACTTCAGGCTCAACAGCAGAATGGGCTGGGAAGTTGCCAAACAAATATTTCTCCTCTGAAAAATACCCCAATCCATCTAAATTAACACAAAACAATATCGTGGTTTCCACAGAACTTTCACCTCCACACTGTAATTTCTACCAAAAGACGTGGCAGAGCTAAGGGAGTTAGAGCAGCCTGAGGGTCAGGACACCCTCAGTGGGGGTGGAAGAGGTCAGCCTGGGAGTTGATTCAGACCCAGAGCTCCAGTCTGAGCTTTTCACCTCTCAGCCAGCTGTCTGGACGAGGTGTGGTTACGACACTGTTAGCAATGCCAAGCTAAGGACAGGAGAAACACAGGTACAGAGAAAATGTCTTTCACTAGACCAACTGATAGCTGGAAAATACACCTTTGCACACATAAGCTTTTCTTCAGATTTCAAAAAGCAGCACATTTCTTCCCCCCTTTCTCTTCTCTCCTGCCTCCATTTTACAAAACCTTAGGTTCACTCCAATCCAGAGTAGGTGAAGAAATCCTCAAAAAGGCTTAACAGACAGGAAACCCATTTTTTGGCCTGTTTCGTCCATGGGCGTTGGATGCAGCTGACAGAAAAGTTGGACCTCAAAGGGAAGAAAACCCTACTGAAATAGCACTCCAAAAAGACACAGGAAAGTACTAGGGAAAAGCTGAATTCTAACTTAAAATAATTCACACAAGTCCTGTTCCAGCTGACACTGCTTGCTTATATGCAACTTCCAAAGATAAAATAACTGGTAAAAAGAGAGACTCTCTGGATTTATAAAAAGTTGCAGACATTTGAGGGGTTGAGTTTGAGGGTCTTCTGTTTGTGATGGATATCTCTAACTACATCCACTTAAAACTAAAATATTTACAGAGAAGAACATTTATGTTTGGGAACGGTCCACATTCTTGGCTTTTTAATGATAGCCAAGAAAATAATAATTTCATTAGTTCAAACTCTGTATTGACACATTGGCTTTGTTATCCAACCAACAGTAAAAACAAAACTCAGCTGAGCTGTGCAGATGTTTTGAACTGGCCCAAAAGGCCAAGCAATGTGATCAACATGCTATCACCTTAAAGTTGTCTCCCTGAGCATTCAAGCACACATCTGTACTGCACATTTCTCTTTTCACCAATGATGTCCAATAAAAAACAACTAATTTAGCACACTTGGCAGTGCACTCCTCGATATTTCACTTAAGTCAAAAAGAAAACAGACTGTTATTTAAAAAACACAGCTATTTAATATGTCATTGCCGCTTGGACTTGGAAGCCAGGCATCAGGCACACAGGTTACAGAATTCACTGAAAGCAGGGAATAAAAATATATTTTGAAACAGTATATTGATTTTTATGTCTTTTTTTTTTTTTTCAGGGCACGTGGAATTTTCCCCGGGGGTAATTCAACTTGCCTTATCAAAGTAATGTTCTCTTTGTGTGTGCAAATTGAGTGTTTATCCATTCAGCCATTTGGGAGCCAGCGCCTTTGTGTTCCTGGTGCCCCTCGTGCCACGAGCATGAGTACACTTTCCTCATCCATTTCATACCAACCTTTCAATACCGTGACCACTGGGGCCAAGCTAAAGGCTGTCTTTCAAGTGTATTCACTTCTGCTATCATTGTGTTTCCTTCGTAGTCCTTCAAAAAAGAACAAATGTCGAAGAAGCCCTCGAATACTCAAACTCTGAAAAGACCCTCTCCGTTCTCAGTTTGCCATCACCACTGGTGCCCACTGATCTCGCCCAAAGACAAGCAAAAATCCACATACATTACTTTCTTTTGTCTTCTATTTCACAACCCAATCCCTTCTTTTTTTTTTTACCTCAGTGTTTTTCTAGGACAATTTGGTCCTTTTAACTATACATGATCTATAATCTGCATAACTTTACAGACCAAGATTTAGGCTTCACAGGGATTCTCAGGCACCTAAAACCTCAGAAGCTGAGGGAAAAAGTGGACTAATGGAAGCTAATTTGTCTGGCTGCCCATGCCAAAAAGATGACATAAAAATCAGAGACATAAATGCATGGATAAGTGCATCTGGCTCCAGAAAAAGATGGTTCTTGAGTCCTAACACCTGGAAGACTGATCATTTTCCACATATAATAAGCTCAGCTATTTAGTAACATAAAAATATTTTACAAAGGGAAAAGTATATTGGAACAAATAGCAACTTAAAAAAATAATTAAAAAAAATTAATGAAGTTTTAATTTTTTCATATTTAATAATGTTTGTTCCCATAAGTATAAAGCATTAATTCTCTCCCATTATGATACTTTGACAGCTGTTATATTAAAAATACTACAGTGACAGGAATGTATAGAGGGGAAAAAAATGCCAGTAATAAATTAAATTACACTAATAATAATAGGAATAACTAACTGCATTCTCCAATTACAAAAGTGATCACCACTTTTTCCCTTAATTTTTTTAAATGTTTAGTATTAGTAACTATTTATGCTTTTCTGGGCAGATTTTCTGAAAATGTTTAATTAACCCCACAAATTCTCCTTATCCTCCAGCCACTGGAGGCAGATATGTTGACAGTGGAAAATCATCTGCAAGTACTGAAATGCTTAAGTTTGGAAAAGGAAATGCGGAAGCTACATTGGTTGTGGGATACTGCCCTAGCCCTTCACCTCTGTGAAAAAAATCTGGTTTAGGTCATAAGTCAAATGGGCTTCGTGATTCGAAGGAGTCCCTCAATAACGCAGACACAGAAATGAGGAATGAGAGAGGGAGACGCACACTAAGACTCATAACCTACTCCTGCATTGCTCTGAGCCAGCTTCCTGTTAAAACCTCACACAAGAATGCTTCTTCCTACAGAGTTTTACCTGGATGTAGCCTCCAAAATTATTCAAAAATCTCAGCTTTCAATCACTGAAATCACACACACAGATACACAAAAGGCTTTTCAACATTTTTTGGATCTGGATTGATCCCTATTTAGCAGACTGAGATCTTGGCATGGAAAATGCTGGGCTAATTCCTTCTACCCCTGCCTGTATAAACAAGCATGTGTCCCATGCCCTGTCGTGTTCAGTGAGATGACTCAAACAGCAGTGCCACCCCACCACTGCCCTTGGCGGGCTGTGACACAAGCCTGCTCTCCAAAAGTAGGGTTTGGATGTCTAGCTTTATCTTCCTTCTCTTTATTTAATCCCATAAACCTTCATCTTAGTCTCCTGAATCATCCTCCAGGCCTGATAGTTAGGAATCTCCTGCTCATATCAATCCCCAGTAGCTCAGGACAGCAGTAAAATACTGGTGCACCAGAAGAACTGTGTACACAGGACTAACTAAGCAGAGGTTTTCACTACAATACTTTTCCTCCCCACCATAAGCACTAAAAAGGCATGGCAAAGCCTATAATGCTCCTAGGGAGTAGCAGTAACTTTCTGTAGTCCAGCTCACGTGGCTGAAAAAGAAGAGCAGAGAAAAGCTTTGGGGCACCAATGACTTTTTCAGGGCTCCCTGTATGATCACCGCACTGCTACAGCTACAGTTACATATTTATTCCTATGATAAACACCAAATTTTTATGCACATTCCTCTGTGCATATTCATATGTGCATATATATACACACAAACGTACACTCTGATATGTGCACGTAGACAAGGAGATTTTACAGATAATATGATCATACTACAGGCTTTGGAATAAATGACATTTCCAAATACAGTTCTTTCCTCCAGCTGCTGAATGCCATGCTTAGGCTGGACATCCTGCAACACAGCTGTAGCAACTCTATTAAAACTATTTTCTGACAAGTAATAGTATGTTTTCATGAGGCTTTACACATGATCAGAGATTCAACACTGCCATTAAGGAGAACAGTCAGCCAGTAAATGCCTTGTGCTGTTCTTCCCTAGCAGGAGTGTAATTACACCCCAGCATACCAAACCGCTCTATCTCGTCCTTGCGACCTTTGTCCTTTAGCAAACCCACCAAGGGGAAAGAAAAAAGAAAAAAAAAGGAAAAAAAAAAAAAGAGCTGGTATCCTTGCTCCTAAAGGATCACATACTATGTTTAATCTGCTTCAAGATTTCACTGCCCTTAGAAACACTGAACTCTTTTCTGTGTGAACAACCTGACAAGAAGCCAGGCAAAGGGCCACTCGCCGGTCAACAGGAAGTAAGCTGGGACAAAAGGTCCAAGTTGAGGAACGCTTCTCTGGGCTCTCTGTCGATGTGCAGCCTCGGCAGCCTGCACTTGGGGCAGAGCCAGCATAAAAATGTACTCCGGGTAACTGTGGGCTTTGATTAAAAAGCCACAGTACTTAATAACAAAACCTGACTGGAGAGAAAAGAGGACAGAAAAAGAAAGAGCCAAGCTTATGAAAAATAGCTCATGCCTTCAGGCTAATTTTAAAAATGTGTTTTATTGACTTTTTACTCGATTAAAGGATATTCTTATTCTCTCCTTAGATACTGTCCACTGCTTCATACTGCACATCAATAGATGGTGAACGAAGGCAAAAGGCTCAGGTAAAGCAATTCAGGGCCACTGTGTGAACGAGTTCATGTTTCTCTCAGCATCTCGGAAAAAGTGAGCTCTTGAACTATTCGGAAATCCCATTAAACCCACACATGGGTAGAAAATAATTGCAATTCCAGAATGCCTGTGCGTGCACTGACACCGTGAAATACTAAGTACGTGTAGAACCAACCGGTTCCACGAGCACTTCTGCGTTAACCATTGTGAGAAGCAGAAGCTTGCAGGCAGCAGAACCCAGGGGCATTGCTAGTGACAAAAGGTGTTTGTACACTGAAAAATCTCCGAAGAAGGACTTTGGGCAGAGATATGAAGACTCTTCAAACATCACATCCAGTGCTCAAAACTAAATCACTTACCTGATTTGCAATAGCTTTTGTACATACAGAGAACATGTAGATGTGTCTTGTGTGGGAAGATCTGTGTGTAGCTATCACTGCAATTTCACTGTATGCAGCTTTGGGGGAGTCAACTGGATGTCTCTTGCCCACGGTCCCCTCACCCCCACCCTCCTCCTTTTTTAAAAAGCTTATGAATTTCTTTTTCACATAAGGAAAAAATATCCTTAAATTGAGACTCAGCTCAGATATAACTTTCTAATACAGGACTGTGGATTTCTCTCCAAGTAATTTCAACTGGAGGACTAAAAATTTCAACTGAATTATTAAAAATAGATTCTTTTTCCTTGCTGCCAGAAAATTTCTGAGTGCTCTGAAGGCAGTTGGCTCAAAAAGTACCACTAATAAATAGAAAGAACAAAAATAATTCACAATTTTAAATTCCACAATACAATTTCTTCTTTTGATTACAAGCTTTTCCATTACATTACGAGGTATGCTTATAAAGACCTCAGTGTTTAAAATGTGGTCAACCATTTTTTCTTACAGTTCAGGATGAAAGTGGAGTATCAATACAGGAACAAATTACCATCCATATCTGTTTTGCTACCTCCTTGGCAAGTTTTCACCCCATAAAAAATGCAAAGCAGCTTGCTGCTCCTTTGCTGAAAGTGATATCTCTGGCAAATAACTTGCCTTTATCCCAGTATCCTGAGATGTGCATGGACCTGAACAGTCTCTGAGGAGCATGCAAGAACTTGCTGCTTTACAGTAACTTGCTCATACAAGCTTCCACTCCCTCTCTCCTTCCTTTCTTGACTTTGCCATATAAATAGCAAGAATAAAAAAAAGTGGTAAGAAAGGATTTTGCAAAAAATGTAATCTAATACAATACTTAGGTCATACTTCTAACTAAGCAGGGGAATGACTGCCTGGAATAGCTTTGAAAAACACATACTGGAGTTGATAGTGCTAGCAAATCAAACAATGCCATCAGAGCACCAAAGAGCAGATCCTACTGCAATGAGTAAACAGGAAAATGGTGCAAACAACAACTAAAATAATCCTTCCACTATTTAGTTTGGAGGCTAGTGCCCATTTATGAAAGCTACATTTCATAACCAACTGGATAAGTCCAAAGTAGAACAGAAAAATAATTACAAGTCTAGATAGTATGAGCTAAGAGGAAAGACTGAAATAATCAGGGTCAGTTATTGGAGTAGGCAGAGGAGAGACAGAATAACAGTCATCTGGCAAATTAACAGTTGCTGCAATGTGTAAAAGTAAAACTATTTTTCCATGTTCATTGAGACCAGTAGACTAAAACACAGCAAGGAAAATAGATTAGATGTCAGAAAAAAACCCCTGTGGGTAAGCATAGTATGAATTGCCTAGGAATGTTCAGGAATCCCAGTCATGGAACTTTCTGGGGTTAGGATGTAGGAATAACTGTAGGAAATAAATCAGATATTATTAAGCCTGCCTTAAGATCAGGTGAACGGACTACATAAATTCTTCTCAGCCCTATCATCTGTAAGTATTATTTTTGTATAGTCCCATTTTAGTCTCACTTGAAACTTGAAATTTATGCAAATATTACTCTGAATACCTCTCATAACAGGTTTATACTGCCTAGCCGTCATTAACAATTTGAAGCAAGTAATAATATGCTTTGTAACTAACAAAACGTTATATATGTTATACCAGCCAAAGAATGACCACATATTCCATTGCAGTATTTTTTCACTTCTAAGGACACCTAAATTTTTCTTGTGTTAACCTCTGTGAATTAAAAGACAGATTACTGTTCAAAAGTTTATGTATGATGCGGATATACAAATCTCAGTTTTACAAAAAAAAAAAAAAGCACAGATATAAATTTCAGGCTATTCAGACAGTCAGTCATTACACAAATGGCACTTCTGTTGGTGCCAGTAAAAGACCTGTGGAGGACACCCCCTTCCATCTTCTGGACATAACTTTCTGTAATTTTACTGGTAGAAAATAAAAAGCCTCAAAACTTCATGATAGCAGTAGGCAGCTCTGTCATACTGACTTTCCATAGTCATCCCCTCTAGAATTCAGACCTTCAGACTGATTTATTAGAAAAATCTGAAAGATATTCTGGAGGACAGTGTCTGAAACACAAGGAACACTGATTTGCTATTTCCTTCTTTTGTGCGTTCTGTGCTGTTTTCCCTCTTGTTTGTTCATGTGTTATACTGTCAGGCACATTGGAATTAACCAGAAGATATGACCCAGATGTCAGTCCATTTGTAGTGGAAAAAGGCAATTTCAGAGTCTAGTGCTTAATAAAATTTTTGCATGATTTCCTACAGCTGTTATCCATGTGTTATTTCAGAATAGCTGATTCACTGCAATGTTAAAGAACTGAAATAAACATGCAAAACATGCCGAAAATGCAAATCCACAAGTTTCTTTCATGTGGGATGTAAGTGTAACAGAGTATCTGGGGCTAGCACTGATAAATAACCACTACGTTATCCTTGCCACCAGATTCTGAATTCAAAAACTAAAAACCTACTAAACATATGTATTTGCCATATGTTATGATGGCATCCTGATTTAGTAACTGGAGTCTCCTCTTTCCCTTAAGTTTAATCCTGTTTATTTTTGGCACAATGTGGGTTCTTGTTGCACTCTAGAATCTGGAGACAAAATACAAGGTCTGTGGATTAAAACAAAACTATATAGAAGTCCTTCCACATGAACCCCATGTCTGATGCTTCTAAGGGCCATAACTATGTGTAAGTTTCAAATTATAGAGGAATAAAGAGAACAAGAATTTGTTTGCCCTATGTTATAAACAGGAACACGATCGTTCTTTATTTCCTACACCACTTTTGAATACAGAGTGTTTGCCCCAGTCTGTCACACAATAGCAATGTGAGTTCAACAAGTGCTAAGCTTACCCTAAAAAAATAGATGAAAACAAACATCCGTGCTTATGCTACTGCACTTGGGTGGCCATCTGCAAGAGGAGAGATGCTGGGACCAAAGCCGCATCTGGTACAACTCCAGGAACCTCAAAGTTACACCAAGACCTACTTGCCCACTGCACTTACTGATACACATCAGGATTTTTAAATAAAAACATATCTTAGGTGAGAGAGTTCCAGAAACAGATGCACAAAGCCTTAGAAGGGTTTTATACTCAGCATGGTGTAACCAAATGATTCTGTCCAGCAAAACACCGGAAAAGCACATTAATCAAGAGCCAAAAGCCCACACTCTGGATTTTTTTGTTTATCTTAACATAATTTGTTTACATAAACTTTGCACAATATTTTTCAACCCACTGTTCCTTTGGTATTTACTTATCTTCCTAGAAAAAGCTTTCTGCCAAATAAATAATTAGAAAATAGATTTTTCCCCTTCCTAATTATTAATTATTGCCACTAGCAGGAGAAGATATTTAAAGAGATTTGATAGTTAAGAACAGCCTACTCTGGTATGTTCATCAGTAGTCCCACAATTTCAGCCTTTCACACCGTTTCAGATAACAATACAACATAAAATCATTAGAAAATATATGGCTTATACGAACGCAAATGGCTGAAAAGACCATTCCAGGTATAAAAAACCTTGGCAGTGATTTAAGAAGGCCTTTTATGGAGGAAAGGAGAGTTTGCAGAATTTCAGCTGAAGTGGGCTGTCTTCTCTGTAAAAGCAGGCAAAGAGGAAAGGACATGAGTGAGGGCGTGAATTAGAAAGAGGGGAACCAGTTGCATACCCTGCAGCCTAGAAGGTGGGCAAGTATTCACTTCTGCAGAGTAAGGAGTAGGATCCAGATCAGCAGAGAAACTCCACGGTATCTCAGAATGATCCTTTCATGCCCAGAGCTCTGGCTATAATCCCAGGTAAACACTGACAAGTGTCCTGTCATGCTTCAGAGCAGAACACAGGATACCTGACCTCCAAATGCTCTACTGCCGCCTAAAAATGTTTTTATAAAACTATTGGAAATGCTTGTATCAAATCTCCTTCTAATACCTTCATTAGAAGTCATTAATGATAGAAATCTATGGGTTTTCACAGAATTGGTGACTCGCAAGACAAGTCACTGTGGGTGCTCATGACAGAACTTGTTTTTCATTTTTAAAATACCTTAAATAACCACTGAACAGACACCTTTGAAACAGGTTTTGTTGTTAAAAAAATGGTGGCCTATCAATAACAAAATAACACACCCTCAAAACCAGCTGCTTCGCATTCCATTCATCAGTCTTTTGGTTGCTTATGTCAAACATTGACGGGTTTAATGTATTGAGAGATAGGAGTTTGTCCTTGGCTCTTGCAGGAGGGAGGAAATGAAGGCTGAGCACCAGTCCACAGCACACATACTGAAAAGCCTTAGGAGTAAATTGGGGCCTTGAAAAAACTCATCCTTCCATGCCCTGGGATCACCCTGTGCAAACACCACAGGAGCCGCAGATGTGCGTGCACATCACCCTGAGCAAGGACAAAAATAGTGATCCCTGAACTTTATTTCGGATGTGCTTTGGGCACTGCAACAGTGACAGACATAAGCCTCAGGTACTCCATGCTGGGCAACTCCATAACCTCCTCTAGGCTTAAAAAGAAAACCCAAAAGAAATCTGTTTAGACAAACACATATATCAGAATTTTCTGCACTAACACAAAGCAAATAGCCCCTGTAAGCACACCCTAAGCAGCCAAATACAGTTGTCTAATTTCAGTTTTGTGGCCAAATCTGAAGAGCGCAAAGAAAGTATCGGTATCTTCAAAAAACACACGTGTCCCAAAAAGAGCAAGTCATAGTACCTGTTGCCTGATGAGACAGCTGGCAGAGGAGAGAGCTGGAGAAAAGAGAACCAAATATGGAGACCTGCTGTCCTGAACTATCCCCATGCTTTAAGGAAACAAAAGACATTGGCGATGCTGAGTTAGGATCTCTGCTTCACAATGACAATTTTATATAGAGAGTCTGGGAAACCATTTGATAGCAGCTAGCACTGGGATTTTGTCCTGTCTTGCAGTGTCCCAGAAACAAACACTTCTTGGGACAGTCCTTGCTTTCCCTGGGGGCTCCTTCCCCCCAGGGGCTTCACAGCTTGCTACAAAATCGGGGCAAGTTCATTCCCACGTACACATCCCCCCAAGATAATTTGTTTGGGAAAGAAAGGCATCAGCTTCAACTGCAAAGACAGCAATCTTTCCTGTAAGTTTGTAATACTGACACGTGACCCCCTCTGGCTCTGCAGAACGTGTCAGTGTCGCATTCCAAATTCAAGACACTTACTCTATCCTACTTTCGGAATATGCTATTACTAAATTCATTTTAAACACAAGACAAAGTATTTTTAAAGTATTATCAAAACCTGGTCATATTCCCATCCTTACACTGGGCACTATTCCCCAGAGAGAAAGAAAGGTTCATCCCCTGGTCTTGGTCTCCTTCAGTCCACAGAATGCAGTGGCTAGGTTACTGGAGCTACTTGAGACTGGAGCATCTCTCTTACAAAGACAGTCTGAGGGAGTTGGGCCTGTTCAGTTTCAAGAACAGATGACCAAGAGGAGACCTCATCAATCTGAAGTGAGGGTGTCCAGAGGATGGAGCCAGGCTCTTCTTGCTGATGCTAAGCAATAGGACAAGAGGCAAAGGGCAGAAACTGATGAATAGGATGTTCCACCTGAATATGAAAAAGAACTTCTTCAGTGTTTGGGTGACTGTGCACTGGAATAGGTTGCCCAGAGAAATCATGGAGTCTCCCTCTCTGGAGATATTCAAGAACTATATGGACACAATTCTGTACAATGTGCTCTGGGTGACCCTGCTCAAGCAGGGAGGTTGGATCGGATGGCCCACTGTGGTCGCCTCCAACCAGATCCATTCTGTGATTCTCTGTGAACAGCAGCTTTGGCCACCCAGCTCTAATCCGACTAGGAATACCTACAGCTCACTGAGAAATACCAGCGGAGTGGTCAGTGTCACAGCTTATTTCCTGAAACACTGTCCCGATTATAACGTCAGCAGGGCCTACCTTGGCTAAGATAGCCAGCACTTATTAGCCAACTCCACTACCCGACTGACACCTTCTCCCAGGAGGATAATAAAAGAAGGATCTTCACCTCCTCTGGGTACTATATATAGTCAGGGGGAAAAATGTCTCATAACAAACACTGACCTGGAAAATCTGCTCTACCACACACTTTCTTTAAAATTCTGTAAAATGGGATTAACAGTACTTCTCCCACATCCTGGGGCGTTGGGGGATCAAATGCATCCAAGACTGTGAGGCACTCAGATACTTCAGTGATGCAAGCCGTGGAAGAATCCAAGATAGACAGATAATCCTCATTTATACCAGATGGGGAAACACTGAAGCAGAGAGAAGTTAAGCAACCTGTCACTCAAAAAAAATACGTGGAGAGTGCCACAAAGAGAATTTCATCCTCTTCTCCCCAGTATATCAGACATTTGGAACAAGCTTCAACATGAAGAATATTACTGGAAATAACAGCACAGGAGACAACTGATTATAAGATTCCCAACTACATAGCCCAGTGCATATAAAACACCATCTCCTCTATCCCGTCACTGGTGTTAGCATACATAGCACAAAATGCCTAAATTCCGCATGCTATAATGATTTTGACAGTGATTATTTAAGTCAGTTAAGAGAAGAGTTGGCTGTCACTCCTAATCCTTTACCATGAAACGTGGCAGCCGCAGCTCTGCCTCGATCCTTCTGCAGGATCTTACACCTCTGAGCACCAAGGGGCTTGCTAGTACCAAACAAGTTTCATGGCAATGTAGTAACTAATGAGACTGGAGAACGACTCTTGATTTCCACTGGCATTACCTCTGCCTGAGTGGTTTAAAGAAAAGAGTTATAAGTCAAGGAATAGCTATTTAGAAGCCAAATGAAGGGACAGAGATGCCTGTGGGATTTGTGTGTGTTAGCTTTGCTTGCAAGAACAGATTAGGAAATCAGATCAAGAGTCACAAAAAAAGGAGTGAGAAACTAAAATTAGATTGATGAGAACTGCTGCAAACTCCGCTCTTTTGAAATAAAGGTCTGATAAGAAGATAATCGTAGGTTGTGTAATATTATATTCAGCAGTTCATCTGATTCTCTCTAGAAAAATCAAGGTGCTGAGCTCATTGAGTTTAAACTTAAAACAGCAAAGTACTGTGACCAGGCTCCTGCTTTCTGATAGTAAATGCTGACGGAATACAGCTCCCTCCAAGACTAAAGTGTGTCTCACTCTCTAAATAGTACTTTGCATAAATACTGTCAGCAGTGAAACTGCCTGCATACAAATATTAATGGAGAATGACCACAAAGATGTACAGCCACAAAAAACCTCATTATCAATTCAAAAGCATATGCATGGGAACATATCTTGTTTATCCATCACTACTATTACATTATTATTTAGCTGAGTCATTGTAGCTATAATTTGCATGAGGTGTGCTGCTGCATATTTTTAATAGATAGGTGCAGAATTTTCATAGCAGTTCTCGTAGCTTGCATGGCCAGAAATCAGCACATTTCGTACAGCTGTCCCACATGAAAAAGGAGGAATCTCCAGTTTTACTACACAGAATTTTAAAACACAGACTATATATTTATCATTCAGTAATTGTATTTCACTTGCCAGGACTCCATACTCCAGGTTTTTTAACTACACCAATTAATGCAGTCTTTTCTGGTCTAAATGTTTCTTATGAATTCTTTACCTCTTGGAGACACTTGTAAAGAGTTTCACGAGATGCACATAAGACAACAAAGAAAACTCAGAAGGTTTAATCCTAGCTTTGCCAACACTTCCTTCTGAGACTGTGGATAAAAAAACCACCTCTCCCTCCCTCCTCCTCTAGCTTCAGTTTCCATGAAAGGATTTCAAAACAAACTAATAGACCACCTGTGAGGAGATCTTGAACTCATTAAACTCTTGTAAGGAGTAAAAGTTCTGACTATTAATAATTTAGTCCTATTGCTGATCCATTTACATACAGGCACTGCAAAATCATTTCACATACCTATTAATTACAAACGCTCAAGCCAACAGCAGCCTGTTATACATGACGGTTCTCTAGTCTGAGCTTACTAGTTGCTCCTGTTGCATTCATTAGGACTCTTCCATCATCTCTAAGGTAAAGACTAAAAGTGCATGAGTCTGAAAAGATACTCTAATCGTTTCAGAGTGCTCCTTATTAATTATCCCACTTAGCATTCACTATTGGCCTACAGCAATTTTCCTCAGGCCAAGTAGTATCACCACTGCTTTCATACAGCTTGGCCTTTCCTCCTAATCAATCATGGTAACACCGTGCAGAGAGGATTTCCTCTTTGTCAACTGACAAAAAAACACAGATTATTTTTCTGTTAATCATTCTATTGAAATGTTAAATCCTGTGGAACTTACAAATTATAATTTACAGGACTTTTTGCAGAAGGAGTTGGCCAACATATCATAACAGACATCATCTCTAATGGAGGATTTATTTTTTTCCAGGAAAAGCTTATTTTTAAGATGATTGTTAATATGTCATGGTACTGTGCACCCTATGTAACTGCAGACTTTTAAATGTAAAATTTATCCTAAGTGCCCTTTTTCACAGAATCATGGAACCAGTAAGGTTGGAAAAGACCTCTATGACCATCATGTTCAACCATTACCCCAGCACCACCACGTTCACTGCTAGACCATGTCCCCAGCGTGCCACATCCACATGTTTTTTGAACACTTCCAGGGATAGTGACTCCACCACTGCACTGGGCAGCCAGTTCCAAGGCCTGAACACCCTTTCAGTGAAGGATTTTTTTCCAAATAGCCAATCTAAACCTCCCCTGGCACAGCTTGAGGCTATTTCCTCTCATCCTGTTGCTTGTTACCTGGGAGAAGAGACTGACCCTACCGCTCTACAACCTCCTTTCAGGTAGTTTCTGTCAGTTATAAGATTCAACCTGAGCATCAAAGGCTCTCTCTCACAGCCCTAATTCTCATTTCAGGTTAAAAACTCCTCATTTAGGGCTCAAAGACTTACGTTCTTCATGTTTAATGTCTCATTTGGAGCAACCAAAGACCTATTTCTAGGGTGTAAAGTCTCCTTTTTAAGGCCAAAAGACTCATTTGAAGGGTCCAGGCCCATCTATTAGTACCCATAGAAGGAAGAGAAGAAATGATGGTTTGGTCAAGGTTCAGATGACTAATGACAGACTAAGCATTTGTTTCATTAGTGACTTCCCTAAGTTTACCAGCAACTGGCACATAATATCTAGGACACAGAAGATATTAACAGGGAAATAAAATAGGGAAGGCAAATGTGATAGCTGTCTACAAATACAGGACAGAATGCCATTAAGGAACAGAGAGTCTGCTTATTCATTTTACCAGTAAAGGGTAAAGGAATATCAGCAAATATGAAAGGAGGGGCCTCCAAATGTTTAAAAATTATTCCAGAAATAGTGCTGACTGAAAAGGAGAGATATGCAAACTGAGACTTTTGAAAGGTTCATGCCAGGTCACCTAAAGATATCTAACACATCGCAAAAATCATCAAATTGTTAAAATTGCCTACGCCCTAAATACTTATTAAATAGGATTTCCTAGGTACATCTAAGAAGTGTCAGACTGTGATTTAATTTCAAATCTGATCACAAAAAATACGATCAATCTGCCAAAAAAAAAAAAAAAAAAGCCTCCAAAAAAGCAAACAAAAATGGTTTAAGGGCACTGATATATAAAATCCCGGTTTATAATGTCACTCACACACTTACCTGGGGTAATGCATCTTGTTCTGATCACTTTCATACCAGTCATTTATAAACAAACCAGAGGGTTTGTTCACTCATGAACAATAACACTGAATAGAGGTCAACACAAACAGTTATACAAGGAAAGATTGCTGGAGCTAAAATATATCTGTTGGGCTGAGTAAATACAAGAAAAGAAAAGTGCATTTTAACATTGAACTATAATATTGAAGGGTAAGAATCAAAAACCAAAGAGGGAGATGAATTAATTAGCATGGTGCCCAGAGGTAGGGGAGGAAGGATAATGAAGAGTAGTGGGATTAAATTAGGAAAAGCAAAATTTAGGCTGAGTATAAAGAAAAAACCCTTACTAATAATGAGTTTTATTATTTCGGGAATTAGTCTCTCAAGCGAAATGATGGAAACACCTGTCTAAGATTCAGGACTTTTAAATTTAGGTTGCACAAAGGCATTAAATGTATGATACACAAAGTATATACAAAGGCATACACACTTTGGGGAACAAATGGTAGGGACACAAAGAGCGGATGCGGCCACATCCTGTCTCAGCTCTGTGACTACAGTACAATTACCAACATCCTCTTCAAGAACTGCCCAAAACACAGCCTACACACACATCATACAAGCTCTGCTTTGAAGAAGAAGCCCACATGGAAAAGAGATGAGCATGTGCACGAGGGAACAGGCACCCAGGTAGCTGGCAGAACAGCCTGGCCCAATGTCTTCTCCAGCACAGCTGGAAAAGGACACATCACCACACCTGGTCTTTGTTCCCTGTTCCAGTATTGACTCTCTCTGCCATCCTTCCAGGCCTTCCTTAGCGTGCCTTTATGTAGCACAGGCAAAAGAGTTTGAAGGCAACAGCAAAAGAAATCCACAAGCAAAATGCAGAATTTCATTGTTCCAAATCAAGTATTTTGTCCCTTTGGAGATGAGCGAGCCCCGTCGTGCAGAGGCCAGGCTTGGTGCTCTAGTCAGAGCACAACTGCTTTTGAGAACCTTCCAGAGTCAACAGGGCAGTTCAGAGGCAGCGCTGCTATTGCTGCTCCCTCTCCATTTAGCTCACGAAGGGCAAACAAGCCAGTTAACACCACCATAAAACAAAATAAAGCATCTCTTCAAAAAGGGTTGCGAGATGAAAATACCACACTGCAGTTGGCAACCTGATTTCTTGTTTACAGCACTCTTCCTGCTATCTTAAGTGGGAAGCATCATCCAAACCTGTTATAACTTTTTCCCTGGGGTTTGCTTTGCCTAGCTCACATAAAAGTAAAAAATAGTAAAAGCTTTGCAGGCAATGCTGAAAGCACTGCAGGAACCACAACTGGATAAACAGTTTGTGCCTAATAACAAGCAGGCTGTTCAGCCAAGTGAACAAGAAGGGTTAAATGCTGTAGCTTTATCAGGAAATTTGAGGCTTTAAACTGGAAGCAATTTGTTCAATGGCTATTTTGACCATAGAACTTCCTAATCTCAGTTCCCATAAAGTTTGGCTTGGAGCCAGCCAGAATGGTTCGTTTCAGCTGCACAGATATCTTCCACAGAGGAAATAAAAGGATTTCAAACCCCGGAGTCATTTCCTTTGGTTCTCGGCTCATTCAGAAAAAATGTCCTTTCGGTCAGTGATATCTCCAACTTAATTCCTGCACCATGACTTTAAAAAAAAAAAAAAAGAAAAAAAAAGAAAAGTCTTTGTGGGAAACTTTTTCTGAAGGTTTGGAAGTGTGCCCTGTAAGCTCTTTGCCAGTTGGTGTAAAATACCTCCTTTAGTCCCAGAAGTTTGCAAAGCTAAACATCCTCTTCACTTTCTGCATTAACTCTAAGCTTTCCAGAAGTTCTTACTCATCTTGCACTTCCCATTTAATAATTAAAGGAGGTAATCGCACTTATACACATAGAAGTAAGTGTTTGCAGAACTGTGCATCAAAATAATCCACTAAATCAAATCACAGGGACTGATCCATGTGCAGCTTCAGAGGTAGTAGTGCAAGCAGAATAAGCAAGCACCTATCAAGTGCAGCAATACATTATGCAAAAGTACCATAGATTTTGAGACACTGTAAGCCTCTGTGTCTCGCTTTTGAGTGTAGCTGACAAACATTTGAAGATTCAGCCCCAAATCTAGAAAGTGATCCAAAAGATACAAACAGGATATGTTTAAAACAAGCATGCAGCCAGCCAACATAAATACCAGGAGTGTAATGTCCTCTCCAAGTGATTGAGACACGCCTCCCTTGAGGCTACCATCCTAAGCACGTAGTCAGGGCTTCACCAATATAACAAAGATAACATTTTTGACAGGCAGTCTGGCCGTAATGACCAAATTCATTCCAAGCGCGTCATACCTGGGAACACTACCTTCACATCATCACAAAAGAGAGAGGATCCTTTTCAAATATATCCTCAGGCCTGTGGTATTTCTAACAGTACCATAAACCAAAATAAAAAGGTACAGGGCTCAGTATAAATGGTAGCATCCGTGGGTTCTACGACTGCAAGCTTACACGTCCTTTGTCCTAAAATGAACTTAGAAGCACCAGGATGCCTCAGAGCTGACATGTGTTTTATCAAGAAGATTGATTTTAGTGAAACCCACAGCCTTCTTCAGTACTGTGTTTTAGCATGCATCTAAGAATAAGTATGCACACCCTAAGGTGGCCCTTCTTATGTTCACAAAATTCAGAAAGCAGAGTAAATGACACATGCAAAGTGGAAACATTAATGAGTTGAACCCTACTGTCAACTTCAAATGCCAGTGCCAATCTTGGGACTGGCAATTAAATTACTCTTTCTAAGAAAGTTTACCACCTGACCAAAATTATATTTTTAGTTATTATTTATTAATTAAGCCTTGTATGACTTACATTTAAATGCTCGCAATTGTTTCTTCTTGCATTATAATGATTCAAGGTGTTATAGGAGATGGACTGAGACATCACCTTCTGATAAAGTAGTTCAACACGTAAATTTACACATATTTCCATACATATCACAAGCTCCTTGATTACACTGCTCTGCAAAGGGCAACTGAGGTCTTAAAACTGAAGGCCTTCTTTATTCCTAACTCAGATATTTTTTTACATTGTCTTGAATAGCACAGACTAGACTCTCAATTTTTGGGCTTCTACTAGAGAGGAGATAAGCTATAATATTAAAACTTGGGTTTGTTTTCTGAAGGAATGTGAGGGGCTATCCAATTTATAAAATAAATAAGGAAAATAAATATGGAAGCATAATTTTCTATATGCCAATCCGAGCATTTTTGTATTGCAAAGTTTCCTCCATTGAATTAATTATTTACCAGGATAAAATAACAATGCAGAGATACTGATGAAGCATACAGAACAAAAGGCATATGGGAAGTTTACAGAACAACTAATGTTTCTGAGGTTTAAAGTGGACCTACACTGCAATTATAATGGTACCTTTTTCCTTTTTTCCCATTCTTTTTTAACGTTAAATGTAAATTCAAACCAAATGTTGACTGGAAATTTTCTCCCTTTTTACATTCCACTTTTCTTCCCCTTTCAGAAATGCCAAACCCAGGAGCAGAGTGTCAGTAAAGGCTGTCTAAATTGAAATGAAATTTCTGGTTTCACTTAGTCCTATGAGCAACATGTGCTTCCACTCTCCCCGAAACACAGTGGGAACATGGGGCTTTAAAACTTTAATCTGAAAATCCTATTTTCTTATGAGCCTTATTAATATGAAATGAGTCGGTGATAGTCTCAACTTCCAGTTAAAATAATAGAAGAACATTTCATAGCCATTCCTCTACCTTATCCTTACTTCCAAAACACAGCAAGCTCACCTTGCTGAGCTTTTGAAGGTTAATTTGACAAAATCTATTTTGGAATCATTTTTTTTCCCTTTAATGTGCAAACCTGCAGACATTTCCTAGGCCTCACACTGGCAAACACACAGGTAATTTGCAAGGAGATGAACCGTAACGGAGCCACACTTCACTCCTCCAGCTCCCAAGCTTTTCAGCAAATTCTCTCACCTTCTTCCCTCCACTGCCACGCACCCCAGTGCAGCCAGTCAGCCTGGCTAAGGGTGGGTGGGACTGTTGCCCCCCAGTTCAGCTCAAGAGCTGGGCTTGGCTCTTCAAAGAGCTGCCCCAGGAGTTGTCCTCCAGGTAGCACTTCTTTTTAAAAGGCCAGTAGATACTGTGGGAGAGTGGCACAGCCCCAAGAGCCCCGAGTCAGCATCCACCAGGGCCCAGTTCCCACATCAGCCACAATGGTCCCACAGAGAGCAGCTCTAAAGGGAGTGTGCTCCCTCCCCAGTGCTCCTTACAGGGGTGCAGCTATTTACATTACTGAAGCAGTTGTATGGAATGATGCACTAACAAGCTACATCTTACAATATTTGCCAGATTCCAGGCTCCGAATGTTGGGGGAACTCTATGAAGTAAGTGCAAGCATTTGGACAATAAAAATTTGGTCACTGAACCCTGATCTCGCTCTCAAGTAGCCTCGTGTCACAACTCCTTCAAAAACTGAGCTCGCTCCACCCTCTGTACCAAAACTTGGCTGCTCTGATGGTCAGAAACTGTCACCCATAATAAATCACGGCCTGTTTATTCTCACTTGTTATTGCTGTCAGCTCTGTGCACGTTTTTTTTTTCCTTGCCTAATACGAGATACTGATTTCTTCATAGGTATTTCTATTTTGTTCTGTTTTTGTGAATGTTATTTTAAATGCTATGTCTTCCATTCCTCACCAATCCCTCTCTATAGTCTTTCGAGTAAGAAGAGCCCCAACATTTCCAAGACCTAAGTTGAGACCACTGTGAGCATGGAAAAAGGAGAAAACTCTAGCTTTTGTCCTTAGGGCAGCAACAGAAGGGGAGGTCAAAGATAGTTATCTGGATAGAAAGAAGTGGTAGAATCAGCCCTACCAAATACTTGGAGGAGAATAAGTTAAAGTGGGAATTATCCAATTTACTAAGTCAACTATCATTCTGTGTCTTCCCCATGGGACAACTGCACACATGAGTGTGCTGTTCAGACAAGTTATGGTCTTCAGAAGGAGATTCTGGCTCCTGAGAGCAGAGAGTAGGACAACAAAATGAGAGGGACTGGATAAGACATAAAAATTCAGAAGCTGCACCTTTGGCACACACAAACACACATATCTTCCAACCAATCAAGACAAATCCTAATAAGGGAGAGGAGGAAGAGGTTCACACAGACAGTTCAGCAGTGTCATGCAGCAGGTCCAAGTATATTAGAGCAGCTGCCAGCTCAAGGCAGGACTCAGGTGGTGAAGCAGGATGTGATTCGGTGCTGGATCTTCCCCACTGAGAGCTGCTGATGTTTCATCTTTGTGCACTGAAAGTGTCCCTCTAGAACTCAGAGCTAACCAAACGGATGGAGCAGGTTGGAGTGACAACAATCCCTCTCACTAGACAAACAGATGGGGGCGTTGGTAACCTCGAAAAAAAATCAGAGGGTGATCACTAGATCTACCCCTATTGCAAACAAAACAACAGGCCAGAGAACCTAAGTGGACATACTGTAAAGGAAAGTAACCACAGAGTCACTCAAATACGGTGCTGACAACACAACTGAAAGAGTAGCAGCTCCCTAGGTGTTTTATGCCTTAAGAAATCAGATGGGTGAGCTTAAAACGCACTACAGTCAGAAAACACTCATGTATTAGAAAGACTGTGAAAATGAGTGGATCAGTGTAACACCAAGACACAATATACACGGCACAGAGTAGGCTGTGCTGGTGGGGTAGGAATGATGAGACTAAGAATGGCAGCAAATAACACAGAACCTGCAAGAACTGAAATGCAGAACTATACAGAAAAGCACTTAAGGCAGCTAGCAGAGAGCTCATGGAGACTTTTATTATCCTTACACAAATTGGGCAAAATGGGATATAATGCAAAGATCCCATTTTTAGGTGCTGTTTCAGAAAGCATCTGCCTAGGAAGCCCAGAAGAACAGATGCAACTCTTAATTTGAAATGACCACAGAGAAGGTTATGGGACAAACTGACAAAAGTGAATACTAACAAATTGCAGCAACAGATGGCATTCACCCTCCCTGTTTGAAAAGAGCTCCAGGATGCAATAGCTGACTGCACAGACTAGTAAGTGGTGTGCAGCTTCTTTTCTAAACCTGACTTTGTGCCTGAGGACTGGGAGGTGGCACACACGGTCGCAGTGTTCTGAAAACATCACAGGTAAGATCCGGTCTTAGGTCTGTAAACTTGGTGTCAAATTTACATTTGTCAAATTTACATTTGTCAAATTACAGAAGCAGGGTAAAATCAATGGAAATACAATATGTGGGAAGAATTAACCTGGCTCCTGTAGGTTTGTCTCACAGACTTGTTGGAGCTCTTTGAAAAGGTCCACAAGCCTGTGGATAAGGGTGATCTGGCTAATATAGTCTGTTTGGATCTCCAAAAGGCATTTGACAAGTCCCTCACAAAAGATTTCTTAGTTAACTAAACAGCCACGGCTTAAGAGCGAAAGTTCTTGGATAAACAATTGGTTAAAAGATAAAAACAGAGGGTAGAGGGCATGATCTTTCTCTCAGGAGGAGAACAGCATGAATGGACTTCCACATGGAGCTTTGCCAGGAACCATACTGCACAACCGCTTTCTAAATGACAAGAAGAGGCTAACAGTCAGGTGACAAGATTATGTAGGAGACGAAACAGGAGAAGCATCTGTGAAGAACTGCAGAAGGATCTTATTAAACTAAGGATAATAAACCAGAAGAAGAAATTAAATGTAGATAAATGTAGTGATGCACATGGGAGACAATTCTGGTTTTACATTACAAAATTATGCCCCTTAAACTGTCCATAGCAGGCAGTGTCAGCTTCCTAGTTGCTAAAAAAGGTGAATTCCAGGAATCATCACCAAAAAAAAGTAAAAAGTAAGGAAAAGAATATACAACAGAAATATCTACATGTATTTCCCTGTCAGCCCCTCCTTTCCCACAACTTTTGAACTGACTGACCCCATTCAAGCAAGTTTGACAGAGTTAGCAATCCCAAATAGTTTTAAATTCCAAAACCTCAATCTCATTAGTAGCACTAGTGAAAACACAGTGGAGGCTTGTTAATCCCAGCAGCCTCTGTAGGATTTGTTGCATGGCATACACTC
Organism: Pseudotriccus pelzelni; assembly: GCA_035584735.1. Taxonomy (NCBI): domain Eukaryota; kingdom Metazoa; phylum Chordata; class Aves; order Passeriformes; family Tyrannidae; genus Pseudotriccus; species Pseudotriccus pelzelni. The sequence continues at coordinate 39,612,648 of JAWMRA010000078.1, read as the reverse complement.
CTCTCCTCCAAATGTAACTATTTTACCCCTTCTGCAGTAACAACCCAAGCAAGTAGAGAATAGCAAGCAGCAGCTATGCAATTCCTTCTGATGTAAGAGCTCAAATTCACCTACCTTGATAAATATGTATGTCTCCAAAACTCAAAGCATATTTAATCTCTGTTGCATGAGTTTCTTCTCTAATAAGTGTCTATACCAGCAATAAAATCCATTTTTGTTTAAGAGGGAAATTACTAAAACAATGCACAACAAATAAACAAAAATTAAACACTAAAATTTTGAACACATATTTTTTTGCTCAGTTTTGGGGCTTTTTCTAAAGATACATTCCATCAATTATGTGGAATTTACCCTGCAATTTACTGTGAGCTGAAGTGACTGACAAGAGCAACCAAGACACCTCAGGCAAACCAGGTCACTGAGACTTTTTCTTGCTGTTCTGTGATTAAAGGTTGCCCACAAAAACCTTAACTTTCTGCAGAATGACATGCTTGGTTGCTTAAATATGCAGGCAATTAACACAAAGATAACATGCATTTAAATGGAAGTCCCATTGACCCCCATCTCCTGACTGCAACCTTTGCTCTGAAAGCAGACAGCTTAGCAAAAATATTCAATTAATAAAAAGCCATGAAGGGCAACAAGTCCATTTCAATTAATTTAAAAATAAATACTGTTTACTGCTCCATATTTAATAAGTTAATAAAAAAACAACATCACAACTAATATCACAAGCAACAAGGGAATGTGCCTGAAAGATCTTTATAAAGATCACACATATTAAAAAAAAAAATTCTGTTTTTCTCCTTTGTTTAGAATAAACCGTATTCTATAAGCAGTGAAACAAAGAAAGCCTGTTGTCTTATATATTTGAGCCCCATATTTATTGCCTCTGCCCGTGTCCTATCCCAAAGTGTGACACTCAGCTACCTGTGGGGACTCCAATCCCTCAGCCCAAGTGCTCCTTACTGCTTCCACACTCTCCTCTCATACCTGTACCTCCCTCCCAAACTCCTCACTGGGGAAAACCAGCACAAGCTCTGGCTCCACCATAGATGAGCAAGTAGTGAATTACTGTAGTTATCTCAGGTGGATCAAAACTAAACTCATCCTGCATTTCTTGTAGTGGGAGCACTGAGTGTTCATTCTACCCAGTTGCTCATTTTCTGAAAATATTTAACTTGGTTGTATTTGAAAGTCCCAGTCCTCTTTTGAAGTCCTAGTCCTTATTTTCTTTAAACTGGACAATAAGTGCTAAACTTCTATGTGAATAAAAAATTGAAAGCTTAGAGACTCTGAAATCATAAACCAAAATAAGAAAATGGAACCATTTGTAATTTTTTAATCAAACTCATAATTTGGGGGTCCAGAGAAACCACATATCACACCACTGCCATCTAATGGAAGAAAACATCAGCCGACCATTGGTCCTGGGGAAGATCCAGTCAGACAAAAACTATTTCGTCAAGTAGAAGAGTCGTTTCTACCACCCCTAACATGGCCTCCTCCTTTTGTCATCTATAAATTTAGCTCTCCTCACAACATTCTGGGTTGAAAAAACTCACTAAATGTTATCCAAATATAGAACTATTCTCAGGAGAGCTGAAAGACTGGTTTTGGGTTTTCTTTTGTGGAGAATTCAGTATGTCAAAGAAATGCCATTTAATTCCATTCAAAGTCATAAGATTACTTACAGTACCTAAATTAATTGCAAACCCTGCTCTTTTTCAAAGACCTGGGCTGCAAAGTCCAAAGAAGAAGGTTGCCTTTCAATTACTTTTTTATAGAGTACAACTGTTTTTTCTGTACCACTGATGAGTACCCAGAGCTTTATGCCGTACAGCTACCATAACCTTAAATAGAGGGAGCAATATTAATAATGCCCATCAGTTCCTTCCCTGGAACTGGTGCAGGTGGGTTCTTTGATCAGAACTGAGGGAGCTGCAACTTTATTGCCAGAGGTTATGATTTTTCTCATGTGTTGCACATCTTTTCCTACTCAAGCAACCCTACGCCATCTCCAGACAGGCAGCCCTCAAATACCAAGAAAGACAGATTTAATAAAAATGATGGCATGGTCTATTACTGGTTTATTTTGACAGTATACTATCTACCAAGAAAGAGAACACATACTCAACTCACTTGGGTAAGAGAGCTCTACTCTTCTAAACAAAAGCCAGGGACATGCAATAATAGGTGACATCTCTGCTGGCGTATCACAAAACTGAAGTCGCACTGTAACTCACAGATCTGATTCAGAATGGTTCCTGTTGAGTACCCATTTTCAATAAAAGTCTGCCAATTTGATTCATTATCAAAGTGTCACTATATCAAGTCAGCATTTGTTTCGCATACGCTGTATATTCTCAGAGCACCTAATGGAGTTGGCTCTAGCAAAACTAAGGTGGTGGGCACTGTCTTCCTCTTCCTGGGGTCTTCCACCTATCAGCTGCTGTGCTGAAAGTCTTGAGACTTTCCAGAAACTAACTTCTCAGCAGAGTACCATCACTTTTAGAAGAGGTGACCTGCCTTCAAGCAACCTGAGGCCAAACAGATTTACTGGTGTGCGAGATACTGTATCACGGCATCAGAAAAGAAAAAAACTAAGCAAAGTGATTCTACAAGACAGCTGAAAAAGTAAAGACATTGTAAGGAAGCTTTCAACAAAGCTGATTATGAACCACTATTCAGAGAAAAAAAAATTTACTTCTGTTCACTTCTGTGCTATGAAACAGATATTTCAAGTCTGCTGAGACCACTAAGAGCCTACCAACATTACCCAGTCCCAAAATGCACTTCAAGCACATGCCAAGCCACTGGCAAAGTTTTATACAGACCAATGAATCAAAACATTAATCACTGTGTATAAATGAAAATTTTACTTTTTTATTTCTCTGGAAAGAAACAAAGTTAAACCAATTATTTCTCAATGACATGGGCCTGCAGATTTTGGAAGCAGTAAATTAAGAATAATCACAGATTAGATATGTCACAGAATACTTAAGCATCTTGGGTCTCCTTACAGAAAATATTTGCTAGGCCATGAGTTCATTTATGAAAAGATAATGACCCAGGAAATTTTTTCCTTAATTGCAAAGAAGCCGTTTAAGAAAGTGTCTGGGGAACTAATTAGGAAGGAGTTTCCTCTGTAGAGGACCTGGGTTTAAACTCAATAAGCAATTTTTAGAGGACTTGCTTGAGACAGAGCACTGTTTAGATGCAGTCAGAAATGTCTGCTGAGGTGCAGCAACATCTTGCAGACATGGAGGCAGACACAAGTCCTCGCCACGGCGAGGCAGTGGCCAGTGCTGGCACGCTCCAGCGATGATGCCTTCCTCAGCACAACTCATCGAATCCTTTCCTGTTTCACTTCAGCAAATGTGGACAGCATTCAAATACACAAAAACAGGAGAATCTCTCCCTCCAAGCTAAAGTGATATTTTTTAAAATACTTGCACATTTCCCAAGACATATAATGCCTGCTGGCCAACCCAACAGGTGCCAGGAAAATAGATCACTCAGCACTCCCCCTGAGTGCCATTGCTTTGTTATGACACCTAAACATCCATAAATACATCTGTAAATTCAAGAGAACAGCTACATACTTATTTTTGAATGCGCTTCTTTCTCTCCCCCACATAGTTTTCGGTAACTTTTTTAAATGGTCATATTTACAGAGCATCAGAGCTCACGAGCCCAGAGATCAAACAAGCTTTTATTTTATAAGCTAGAGTGTGAAGTTACACTTCATTTGTGAGTGAACAACTTCATGGCTTCTTACTGGCAGTTCCTTTCACTTTATTTTGATGTACGCCTGCCATCAGGGTGTTTAGATGTCTCCTTTAAGTGTTTTTAATAAAGACTTCATTTTTGGTCTCATGTGGTTACACGGTAATCTCACTTTTTAATTTAAACAGAAAAAAGAATTATCTCAACCTTTACTTATAAAAACCGCAGAAGGGAAAGTAAAAAAACCTGAAGTTTAAAAAACAAAACAAAACTGAAAACTGACTAAAAAATCCCCAAATAATTACAAATTTTAAACAATGAGCCTCATGTTGTTTAACATGTCGCTTTTTATCAAAATCATACCATTGCAAGTTTGTTTTTTTCCGTTTAACTGTTTTAAAATGGGGACTCAGTGAAATAAGGTTTTATCAGCTGGCTTTCTAACTACAAGTGGTACAATTCAGCATAGTTTGTGCACTCTGTTCAGAGACCCAAGTGTGACTGCTGTGACTGCTACAGGTCAGTAGAGAGATGGATCAGAAGAGCCATAGATAAAACTTGCTGAATGCCTGCTCACACTCAGCATCTGTGCAGCCTTCACAAACACCTCACTGTCAGAAGACCTGCCGAATTAAAATATTCCATATTGCTCCACTTTTAATAACTTGCGAACTATTATGCCACTGATTACATAAACCTTTGGAGTGGATCAAAAAAAGAAAAAAAAATGCAAACATACAAAGCTAAAGCACAAAAAATCAGCACATCTATTATCTACCCCAGCATCAAAAATAGGACTGATTTATTTGCTACTCAAGTCTAGAGTTTCAAAATTAAATAAGTCTGGTTTACGAATTATTTACTTTCTACAAGATCCATTTCCCCTTGAAGCACACTGTGCATGCCCTCCCAGTGTGAACAGTTTACAGACTGTGATCAGGCACAGACCTACTTGTCTGGATTTTTCTCCCTTTCAAAAGAGCAATTCTGAGAATCATAAATTACACAGCATGGCTATTGTAATTTGAGCTTATTCCCAATAAATAAAATTTATTAACTAAATAGCTTTCTATGTAGCTTAGCTCTTTCCCACTAGCTTATTATTTTACATAGAGTTGCTTCACACTGCTAATCACAACCAAATTGTGCCATCTCAAGTATAAGAATATGAATTAATAAATACAAAGTAAAAACATGTAATTTCATATGATCACAAAATAACCTTGGGTCTTCATAGAATATGTGTGAAAAATTACTTCCTAATTTTTGAACTTATGAAAATATTTTGTCTAACGTACCTACCGAGGTATATCTACTATTTGCTTATAAGCTTTGTTTATCAGAACCAACAGAGCAGAAGCCTTCAGCACTTTAAGCTCCAATGCCTCGGAGTATTTAGGGATGCTGGTGAACTTAAGCAGATGAGTAGCAACACTGACACAAGGCAGGACAGAATCCTTTTGGGGGATACGAAACACCACTTTATCATGCCATTCCAATTATCTCCAACACTTACAATAAGCGTTGTAAGCCTCCAGTTATTCCATTTTTGTTACACAAATAAACTTTCAATTTATAAAATAGGTCATGGTAAATTTTTAAGTCCTGGTCTAAAAACGGCAAGGCAACTGGAGAAATAAAACTGTATGTGATATATGGTGGTTTAACACGGATGACCTCATGGCTTGGCTTTTTTTTCTTTTTATTGTAAACCCACCCCATTCCTAATGACTGTATATCTGCATCCCCAGTTTTCGTATTTTAAAAATTAATAGATCATTGCCAGCGTTTCTCAACAAGAAAAATGTCATAATGAAATATTAAAATTATAAACAGAGTCTCTATAGTTCCCCTCATCACGGTACGCACATTTCTCTCCTAAGACAAACACTGCTATTCAACAAATCAAGTCACCCATGGTTTAAAAAAATATACATAAAATGAAGAATATGCAGTTGAAGTGTTTGTCTCCTACACATTACTGTGATTCATAGGTTTTATTTATTAAAAAAAAAATTCCCACAGGTGGGATTTCAGATTTTTTGCCGTTCCCCGTGCTCATCTTCTAAAGTCCTAGCAAAATACTCAAAATCATACGAGTTCCTGATTAAACCAGGAAGCAAATCTGCATGCATGCAATTACAGTGTCTGCAAGGGCAGACGCAGATGACAGTAATTCATACTCTAAGAAATGGGCTTGTGTATTTGGCAGATTAACTGTTCTGTATTCCATTGCTATGAGGTATGGAAACTGTACTGTGAAACAGCCATTACTCATTCCCTCAGCTCTAAGCACGTAGGTCTATCAAAAGCAAGCCAGTCTGGGGAGGGTGGGGGGTGAGGGCTGGAAAGGGAAGAGTCTACACGTTTCAGATTAACGCTTCTCTTGAATGGTTTCTTTTATTTCATTTCCCCTACTTTTTAAATTAGCAAATACAGTAGGCCCAGAAGGGAAATGTGCAAGGGAAGAGGGGGAGAGCGGAGGGAAAGGGAAGAAGCAAAAGCAGCCAAAACTCTCCAACTTGTTCATTAGGGGTTTTTGTGTTTGAACATCTGAATGAATCATGTGTCTGTTTTTCATTATTCTCCATATGTATTTGTTCTCTGCTTTGTTCATAGATTTCTGGCCATGTTGTCATGAATGTGCTTATTTTGTTTTATATATTGTTCTATTACAGGGTGATTGTTACTTCTCCTCCGTCTCACTTAGCAGTTATGCCACCAACAAAGAGCAATCTGAAAATGAGGGGTTACGTCAAAAGGTTTCCCTAGCGAACTCCCTTGCAGCATACATGATTACTTTAGATCTGACTGCTTAATTCATACCAGGGGAAAATCCTCAGATAACGCTGCTCCTTAGCATGACAGGAATGTGATTGGTATCTTTTTTAAAAAAATCTGAGGAATACTGGAGAATTACTTAAAGTCCAATGCAGAGTGGTTTCCTCATTTTTCCAAGAGGTAACCTAATACTTCTTGTTAAGCAGTAACTTATTTTAACAGATCTGCTGTCACATGGAGGTTTTGAAATAATTTCTTTCCTGAATTAAATATTTTCTACTTTCAGGTTTATCTTACACCCTGCTCAACACACAAATGACACTGAAACAAATTCAGCAGTCACTAATCATGTGATAATTTCTATCATCTCCTTGAATTAAATCCACCCTACTTCACTGAATACACATCACAGGATGATGGGTTCATTTAAGAAGATAGTCTCATACTTGGCAGAAAATGAGACCCAGAAAACTGGAACGTAGTGAACAACTAGCATGGGTTTTTTCCTGGTCACTGTTCGGTTGTTGGCACTTTTTTGGTGGGACTTTTTTTTAAAGGAATGGATATAGATTACAGTGCATTAGAGATACTTTCAACTTCTGGAAAAATCTTAGAACAATTAGTCATATAAATCCATTCATAGACCCTCAAAGGTAACAGGTGATTACTACCATGCAGCATAGATTGAGCAAGAGTAAATAATGTCATATCATAATTTTTTCTAAAAGTATGTAACTGGTTTTATAGACAGCTTAGTACTATATATTTTAGTTAAATTTCTCTCATAACTTGAGCAGATGGGAGAAGAAAGGTCTAGCTGAAAAATGCTGTGATGTAGGTGTCAAACAACTTAGCAGATACAATTTAAAAAAGTTCTCAACGGCTCAGTGTTGCACTACCTGATATACTGAGAGGGTTTCCTCAAAAGTCTTCCGGTATTTCTCAGTCTTTTCCACATTATCTTGCCCAGTGGATTAGAGAAACCATTTATTAACTGTGAAGAGGATACTAAAGGGGTAAGTGCTGCAAGCACTCTGGAGGTTTAAAATTATTCTCAAATCTTGTTAAATTAAGGAGTAGCCAAGAAAAAAATAGGATAAAATTCCACACAGACAAATGAAAAGTTCTAGCTTCAGGAAGGAATAATCAACAACGCAGAGCAGAGCACACAATAAGGAATGCCTGGCTGGCAGCAGTGCTGGAAAAAAGAATAACAGAACTGGGGGTTGCAGGGAATCTTAGCATAAATCAGCACCATTGTTCTCATGCAACACGCTGTGCCTCACAAGTGTATCTATATTTTAAATACAAATAGTTATTTATATGCATATATCAACAAAGAGGACAGTCACGTAATCACAGAGAAGACAAATGAAATAACCTCTCCACACTATTTAAAATTACAAGATTTAGGGCACCTAAAATCCTGTGCCCAGCTCCACAGTCTTCAAGGAAGGAGTGAGCTAATTAGAGAGAGACCAGCAAAGTGCAATATAATCAGAAATCTAAATAAACTGCCTTTAAGGAAAAAGTTAAAGGACTAGCGATTAGTCTAAAGAAAAGATAAGGCAGATGGAGAGCAGTCTTCAAATATATATGTTTGCTGCGAAAAAGAAAGGAATAAACTGCTCTGCATGTCCACTGGGGATAAGAAAAGAAGCAATAGACTTAAATTGCATCAAGAGAGATTTGGGTTAGACATTAGGAAATGCTTCATTATAGTGAAAAGAGGGAGTGTTGTCACAGATTGCCTGAAGACCTCGAAGAACCTCCACCACTGGAGGCCTTTGAGAGAAGGTTACAGAAATACCCCTCAGCAGTGGGTTAGAACTGATCTTGCCCCAAGGCAGGTCCTGACCTCCTCAGGTCCTTTCCACTTCAGATTCCTGGAAAGCTTTTTTTTTTTTTTTTCTCTGAGCCTCACTAAAGAGAAAGGAAATGTATGCAGCATTTAAAGCAGTAAAATGTCTATTCTTTTTATGCCATGAAGCATACTGTTAATAAATCCAATTATGTTTATGATCTTTTAATAGCACCACTTATGTCGTAAAGATCCATTTTTGAAAATACAAATAGATATCTCTGCCCTATAGTGTAATACAACAGCATTAAAGCAAATTTTTACAAAATTCCGACTCACTCTTATATGGCTCCTACTACGATAATCTCAAAGCTAACTACAATATGAAGAACACCAAATCCAGACATTTTTCTTTCTTAAAATTCTACCATTCATCTTCTGTACAATATTTTTCACTTCACATTTTGTGCTTAACAAACAGACCCATTCCTTTCCTTGTTTACCACTGGCAATGGGAAAAAAAGGAAGTTCTGCTCACAGGGGTATTCCTTTATAATACAATTCCAAAAAAAGGCAAGAAATTCATCAAAACCCAAACGTAATCAGGTCCATGACTGACCAGGTTGGTAGAGTTTTCTAAGGCTAGAATTGCAGTCTTCCAACTTACTTTTCTCCTGAGTAGCTAATGAATACTGTTTCTGACAGGAAATAGATAAAGTCCTACACTTCTACAAACTTCTAAAACATCTTTGGTACAGATGGTAGGATTTTGCCCTATCTCATAATTTCCCCAAATGTCTTCTCTTCTGCTTCTCTTCACACCTTATCTGGGCACTCATGAGATACTCCTGGACTGCAATGCCTTTTCTTTTTACTAACTCATATAGAAATGCTATCCAGAATGTGCTTCTTATCAGAAGAACCCACTCTAGTAGATCTTATTACTCCAAAAGGATTCTGTATACGACTAGCATAAAGTGACAGAGTCACCTTAAAGCACAGCTTCTCCCCCACAGATTTGATGACACTGCAGACGCATAAATGCATAACAATTCTAGTCCTGAGATACTACTAGACACGTTAGTCTATATTTATCTCAGCAAATATAGCTATATGGACACACATTAAACATTATATTTCACCAAAAAATGTTTTTGTACATTCACAGAAAAATTAAGAACATAAAACTGAAAGAGGAATTATTTTTATATCTTGGTATTGGAACTTGTGAGATCTATTTGTGTCATAAAAAATATTTTCTTCTTCCATTAGCATAGGCCAAGACTTTACAAAAAAATGTAAAAATTAGACCAGGTTTTTCTTGGGAAACTTTCCCCAAAGGTTTCTCATCTTTATATAGGAAATCAATTTGCATCACTGATGATATCATTCAAATCAGACAGCACTATGTGGTTAGAAGGTAATTTACTCTTCTGCCGAAGCAATTTAATACTTGTTCTGATTTGTGATTTTCATTTTGTTTGTTAATGAAAAAAATTAATGAGCAATGTTACTGGAAGCACAACTCAAAGATTTGGCATTATTAAATATGTTTGCAATATACTGTGCATTATGTTGATTGCACAGTTGGAGCCAAAGCTTTGGCAGTCAAGTCACCAGTCAATCATTCAAACCGATAATGAACTTGCAGGGTGGACACCTTGCACGTACCTTTGCACTGATTTGTGTTTTTGTCAAGAATCGCCTTTGTGGATACAATTTTTCCATACCTATGGAGAAAACAAAAAAACAGAAGTAGGTTGTTATTTTTTAATAAAGCACATAGTGATTTTTATATGCATGTAACATGTATACTAGGAAGATATCTAGGGCTCTGGGGAAAAAAAAAAAAAAAGGAAAAAAGACACAGAGCCAAACCGTAACTCATAGGGTAAAACAGACCTTTGAGTTTCAGTACTGGACCAGAAAACCCTTAAATATCTCATGAAGAGGGAACAGCACCAATGGGAAAGAATGGGAACAGCCCACCTAAGCACATTCTGCTACCAGCAAAGATTTGAGTCAATTTTGTGCCTGATAGAAAGTTCTCAGCTGAAGTTTCCATACTGTGAGTGACATGTAACCACTCAGCTTAAGATAAGGGGAACTGTCTCTCCATCTCTCTTTACTCTGTTTTAGTGACTGATGCAAAGTGAGACTTTCCATTTCACTGTTTTTCCCTTCCCTAAGAACCTGCAAAAACATTTGTTTCCATTTGACATTTTTAGGAGGAAAAACATGCTTTTCTTTATTTTGTTTCAGCCTGAAACCAGGCAGGAGGAAGAGGGAAAACTGACCAAAAGGCATTAACAAGTTGTGGAAACTACGTCGAGCCTCAATTCAGCCATCTTTTAGGAATCAAAAAAAAGTCATACAAGCCTTCCTCCCCTTCAGCCTCCTCCACCCCCTTTTGTTTTGCTGGCTCTGTAGACCAGCAGGATTTTGTGCTCTGAAGGCAGGCGTAATCCACTGCACGCTGCACTATGATTTGTATGTGGGCAGGTAGTTGTGAGTTTACTTTGCCATAGCCTGGCTCCACTAGAACCAGCTACATAACAGATTTAATGTTAACCGTGAGATCACATGCTTGTCTAACCTCAGGTGTTTTACAGAATAGGTGCCTTTATACTCACTTATGTTCCACTTAATTTTATAATTCTTCATGGTAATACCCTGAAGTTGACTTTGGCCTCTAAGATCTTAAAGCACGTCTTAAGAAGGCAAAGCTAAATTTTCTTGCAGTGTGATTTATGGCTGTTCAGTGGGCCAACTTACCCAGCAGGAAATTTGGACTGTGTGGTGCATCTTCATTTATTTGATTTATTTAGATTCAATATCAAATATATGAAAAACATGCAAAAACATGCCTATCTTGTACAGTAATGGGCTTCTGACAGATATATGGAAAAAGAATCCAACAAAAATCAGTGGCTAACCCACATCAACCTCAAATAAAACACAACCCCTACCTAAACTTTCGCCAAAAAAAACTAACACCCAGCCCGCATTTCAGTCCAGCCACTCCTAATGAATTGATATGTTGTTACATGTGAGAGCTAAAAGTTAACATTTCTCGCCAGCAGAGGCAGGCATTGTGGTTCCACTGCTTTTATTACAGATTTCCCAGAGTTATTTTCTCCGTACTGTGATCCTGCAAACACTTAGTTACACTGGAGATTTTACTCACAAAATTCTGTTTGGATCAGGAGACGTTTTCTCCCACATGCAAAGTTATGTGCACACCTTCACATTTGCAGAAACAGACATCAGAGTGGTAAGAGGCACCACAGCAACAAACACTGTTATAGGCAATTAGCCATATGTCGGTGATTTAATGTACTGCTGCAAACCTTGAGTGATACCACAAGAAAGTAATTGGAATTAATTTGGACACTGTTTTACAAAGTATTTCAAGTAATTATTCTACAGTAATCAGAACATCAGTTCTGATGAAGAATGTTCGTTTGTGTGCTGCATGAAATTGGGAAGGTATTTTGTTCCTAAAAATCTAGTCATATTTCTCCCATGTGTCAAGAGTGGTATTAAGCATTGTCTCCTCTCCAAAGTTGTTTGGCTTTCTGTTTGTGTGAGTTTTAATTGTGATTTGATTCACTCAAAAGTACAAAAACTATGTTCTTCAATGGGAATGCACACAGGAATAATGATAAAGAACATCACAAGAGCTACCCCTTGTTTTCTTATATTTAAATGGAAACTACTATAAAATTCCACAGCCTGCACACCTGTGTTCTACAAACTACTGATATCACTAATATAAAAAAAATACCAAGTACAGTCTCCTTATTGTGAAAATGTGAGCGCTGCTTAATATGCTCCTGAGTTACTGTTCATGGAGATACTCTTTCCAAGACTCTGAATTACAAATTCTGTTCATAAAAAGATAACTACAGAACTGAGTTCCTTGCCATATTACCAACCCTTCAACATTATGGCTGTATCATTAAGGATAACCTACTGCATCACACTATCCAAGGAAACAGACATAATGAATCTGTGAGATGGTTACGTCAAGAATGTGTCTACTGAGCACCTGAGGTGAAATTGCTATGCAAGAGGTTTTCAGACATCCTTCTTGAAATTATTTAAATGCATAGTAAGCACAAATAAAATGAAGTACTTTTAGAAATCCACTCAATCATTTATATCCAATTATGCTTTTAATACTTTTCTGTGTGATAATTTTCATGTAAAACCAGGTGGTCAGATTTTGAAAGACCTTCCATGTTAGGAGCAACTGCACAGACTAGGAATTCACTTCATGAAAGAAGGACCCATGCAGTGATATAGTGAGTAGTTGTCTTCATTGTTTCTCAGAATACATAAGGACTGCCCAGATAATTATAAGACTGAAAAAACGAAAGTTTCAGAATGGCGAGTTACTTGTGGAACTCATTGCCATAGCCCACATTGATGCCCCACAGAGCACACCACTATAAAAAGCTATTGTATGGCTTCTAGGATGGAAAATCTGTCACAGAATTAAAAGTGAAGACACATTTGTGGCCCTGGAAGTCACATACTACCAGAAACTGTGAGAGGATGCCACAGCAACATCACCAGATGTTGTCCCCCTTTTAAGAACAGGGTACCTCCACAGCTGCTGAAACAAATTCCTATCTGACCCAGTCCGTACACTCTTACATTCCACGATTAAACTGGGGGTGGAAATACCTTCTTACAAACATAAACATTTTTACTTTGTCATGTATTTATCAGTTTGGGGTGAAACTCTTCGAGTCATCTGATACCCACTATTAAAATTACAAAGGTCACTTAAAAAACTCTTCCCTTACAGACAGCAGTAACTCACACCATGTCACTGAGAACGCAGAACTAAGGGAAGAGACCACAGTGCTGTGCACAGAGAAAACAATATCCCTGTTCAGTCCAGACTACAGGGTTACGCCAAAAACCACTCTCGAGAGCCCCGTCCCATGGCACCCCACATTTTCAGACTACTCAGCAGAGTCAGGAAAGATGCAAGCAATGCAGAATGAGCCCTTAACGTACATCGAAGTTGCAGTATCAATAGATCTTTTCAAGAGCTTTCAGGCAGGCAGTCGATGAGCACTTACATTGCAGACAAAGCTCAAACCCCATAATTTCCAGGAAGTTATTTGAAAACTTCTGTTAAAATGGAGATAGTTCCTGAAGGAAATGGCTTCAGCTGTGACTGATACCACTCAAAAAATGTGGTATCACTTACCCAGTGCCCAAGCCAACTCCAAAGATATGAGAATTTGCTGTCTCACATCAAACAAAGGATTTGACCCATTTCTCCTTCTGCCTATGGGAAGCTGGGGTACAGGGCAGGCATGTGGGCAAACAGGGTTAGGAGGCAAGTGAGACTGAGCTGGAGATTTGCTGCTCGAGGCAGAGGAACCAGGTGCCACCCACTACACTGCTGGCAGGCTACAGGCCAAGGTGGGAAGCTGGCTAAGGGACAGCTGTGACCAGGAGCTGCTCTGTCAAAGAAAGGAGTTCCTGGGAGACCAGACTAGTAGGGAACACTCAAATTTTTCAGCTTTTCCATGTCGTTACGGAAAATAAAAGTCTCCAGGATAGGTACGTCATATTCTGGCCTTCAAGCCACCCTTCAGGCTGCCCACAGCTAGTTCTGTAAACATAAGGTGTGTGTCAGACAGGACAGGGTAAGTCTCTCACCACTTGCCCAACTTGGTGCTGCATACGTGCTGCCATCCTCATCCACAAGGCAACGGGTGCACAGGCATGTACGAAATATTGCACTGGATTTTTCCCAATTCCAGTTACTGCTTGTATGCTTCAAATAAATATCATACTTGGAACTGAAACTCAAGTAACCGATGTACAGATTTTTTCCTTCCTTAGTTAAACCAGTGGAGTTATCATGTAATTTCCAAGTTCAGAGCTTAATAATTATATCCTCAGCATTCAGGTTCACTCAAGGCCTCAAGCACTGCTAAGAGCACAATCCACTCAACTGAAAACAGCCTGCATTTCTGGGCATTTAGGTATTATATGCTTTTATCTTGAGAACTTCTGTACTGGGATGAATTTGACCAGCAATAATTGGATTTAGATAAGCAACTCTGAGGCTCTTTCATTCTTGTGAATTAATATCTAAATAGCATAACTGGGTTTATTTTGTTTAAAGCAGACTCTATTAGGCAAATCATGGATTTGGGGAGAAAACAAAAAAGTCCGCATTATGGAGACCTAAGGTACAGAAGAAACTCCTGCTGAATGTCTTGGAGAGCCATTTTTCCTATAATGCACTGCCACATGAACTTATGACATCCAAATACATACAAAAGGGAAATGACTCCAAAAAAAATTTTTGATTCGCATGATAATTTCTGGGCATTTCATTTACTGCATGGCATTTTAAATGTTTGCATTTTTTCCCCAAAGTACAAGACATTACTGTTCTATTCCTTAACAAAGACTGAGTTACTTTATTGTCCTTTCTCTGTATATTATTTTTAATTAAAAAAAAAAAAAGGCAAAACTCTTATATTCACATAAAAATACAACAATAAAATACATGCCATTCAGAGCACCTCTTATTTTCACAGACTATGTGCATGGCTTGGGGAACAAACAGAAGGACCTACCAGCAGCAAACCAATGGCGTAGCGGACTGACACGACTGTACTTCTGTAAGAGTTTAACATTCGGCTGCTCTATCTTCTCAACTTACTTCAGTCTGGCTGTGATATTTACAGAAATCATTCCTTCACTAAACAGAACACTTTTGATACTGTCTCTCACAATATCCTTCTTGACAAAGCCTCCAGCACACAGCTGGATAAACACATCATGCTCACGAGTGGTGCACAGAGGGTAAGAGTGAATGGGGCAACATCAGACTGGAGACCTGTCACTAGTGGGGTTCCACAGGACTCCATCTTAGGCCCTTCTCTTCACCATCTTCATAAATGACTTGGATGCAGGACTTGAAGGGGTATGAGTTTGCAGATGATATAAAATCAGAAGAACTGTTGACTCCCTCAAAGGCAGAGATACCCAGACAAATTAGTGGGCTGTGCAATCACTGTTTTTATGAAGTTTTAACAACGGCAAGTGCCAGATTCTGCACCTGGAATGGGGTACCCCTGGATGGATGTACAGACTGGGGAATGAGATGCTGGAAAGCAGTGCCATGGAAAGGGACCTGGGGATCCTGGTCAATGGCAGATTGAATAGGAGTCAAGAGTGCCTGGGCAGCCAGGAGAGCCAACAGTGTCCGGGGGGGGCCATCAGGCAAAGCATCGCCAGCCAGTCAAAGGAGGTGATTGTCCCACTCTGCTCTGCACTGGGGTGGCCTCACCTCGAGTTCTGTGTGCACCTGTGGGCACCACGATATAAGAAACATGTAAAACATCCAAAGGAGGGCCCCAAGGACAGTGAAGGGTCTAGAGGGGAAGTGCTATGAGGAGCAGCTGAGGTCACTTGCTCTGTTCAGACTGGAAAAGAGCAGACTGAGGGAAGACCTCATGGCAGTCTATGTCTTCCTCACGAGGAAAATCAGAGGGATCTAATCTCTTCTCTCCGGTGATCAGTGACAGGACCCAAGGGGAGGTGTCAGGGGAGGTTTCAGTTGGATATTAGAAAAAGATTCTTCACCCAGAGGGTGGCTGGGCACTGGAACAGGCTCCCCAGGGACCTGCTCATAGCACCAAGCCTGACAGAGTTTAAGAAGCGTTTGGACATTGTAAAGCACATGGTGTGATTCTTAGGGCTGTTCTGTGCAGGGCCAGGAGTTGGACTCTGATGATCCCTGTGGGTCCCTCCCAACTCCGGATATTCTATGAAGTTAGTACAACAATTTAGAGTAACAACTTGTCTAAGGGTTTCAGAAACACCACAAAACCCCTTAAATCAGTTGGTTGTACATCTAAAAGAGCCCTGGGCTTTCAGAAGGGTTCCTCAGTCATTAGTACTGGATTCTGTAAGCGCAGCTCAGCAATTATGAAACTCAGACCATGTATTTCTGTTCTTAACAATGCAGTTCGGAGCCTAGTTTTAGGCAGCCAGTAATGAATATTGTAGCATGTATGAGAAGTGAATTTTTAAGAGCAGGTAACCTGATGAACGACTGAAAGAATATGTGCATATTCAATAACATCTTATGGTACAGATATTTACTACTATGAGTGTGGTGATTTCACTCATAAATGGGCCTATTATTCACTATCATTCCGTGTCCACAGAAAATATATTTTTTAGAACTAAGAGAGAAAAAGCTACAAACCCCATAAAATAACTACCTACACATTTCTATGAACGCTGTTATTGCTTTAGACAAATAAACCCCAAGATCTTACCATTCTACTGAATAACAGTTCCGTGTTAGCCTTTCAGGTTCTTTCCTCCTATTTCAGATTACAGATCGTGCCACTTACTTCACACTGAGTTTCCAGACCGTATTCAGAAATCCTGCTTTTCAGAAGATGCAAGAACCATTTATCTCAAATCACAGGGCTCTAATCCAGCCCTGGAAAGCTGTGTTAGGTCTTTTGGTACTCTTTTATTGAAGAATAGGTAAAACCTGGTAGTTTTAATGAAGTTTGTATCTTGTAAAATTTCAACAACCACAGGAAGAGAATACTGTAAATAAATATGCATATAAGAAACACTTATACCTAAAAAATCCCTCCACTGTCTTTTCCAATCTCTGCAAAATCTACTGCTATTAAAGCCCAGGAATGCATCTTGCCTTCATCCTCACTAAAACGACAGATGCGTCTCACATTCAGGTTAGAAATGTATTTACAAGACAATGCAGATATTTATCAAGAAAGAGAGAGTCATACTTCCTATTTAAACTAATCTGGATTTATATACTTATACATTATGTGAACCTTCACCTCCAGAAAAATAGTTCCATATGAAAATGCACAGGCTTGAAGACTTACTGTAATTTTTTTTTTAAGTACTTAGGAAATTAAACCAGGTAAAACAGAAGTCAAAGTAAAAGAAATTTAAACAGACATTACATTTATTGTACTTTCAGATCTATAAGAAGTATATCACTTTAGTAGTTCAAAGGTAACTTTTCCTGTAGCTTTGTTCCTTTCCTTGCCAAAAATCAGAAAAAGAAATTTTTGTCAGCATGTAAATGAAATTAAGTGGTTTAATCCAACACTTGCAGAAATCAAAGGCAGTCTTTTCCATTCCATTCAGTAGGTACAACCTCAAATCCTATTCACAGTGTTTATAACAAGGCTACAGATTTGTCACACCCTTGATACCCAAGACAGAATAAAATGCCACTTACTAGTGTGGCACTCCCAAAAAACCCTGACATTTTACACTGTTTTTCCTGTTTGTTGCAAGTAAGACACTTTGCTATTAGCTGCAGTTTTTATTCTAAAGGCTGTTTATTCTTAATTAGTGCTATGTATCATATTCATATTAAATCTGTGTGTTTGAATATTGAAGCTATTTAAGACTATTTAAAAATTGATTACATTATTGTATATCATATTTAAATTAAAATTATGACATTTATAATTTTGCTTTGATAGAAAGCTATGTTTTTCCCCTCACAGTTCTGCCATGACAAATAACCAGTGTTAATAATTAATTAGCAAAATATTCTACAGTTGCTAAATTAAGTATGGAAAACAAAATTCATGCTCAAATTAATAAGTATGATTTCATGCAGTACACTTCAGTCCTTCTTCTGGGCCATCATTAAATCTTCAATTACTAATTATTCCATGTTTTCAAGAATTCAGATGTCTTAAAAAAATAAAATGCTACTTTTGTTTGCAGACACTTAGCAGTGATGCTAAATTTTCTGTATAATGATAGGATGCATTATTGGGAAGCCAGTTTAGGGATCTGAAACCCTCCACAGAATGAGATGTGATTTACTGTAGCCTGTCTCAAATGATAATGCCAGGCATACCCTAATTTTCAAAGCGGACTTAAAAAAAATCCAAACCTTATCTTCTCTGTTATAAAGACATTGCTCATCAGAACTGGAAGAAAAAAATTAAGCACATTTTCAAACTTGAAGAATTTTCTCCATCCAACAATTCAATTATTTTAGATACTGTGGAAATAACCCCCACACACATATCATTCCTGTGTGCAGAATTTATTTACTTTGTATGTTCTAGCATGCTGTGCTTTCTTGTATCTGATTTCTCATTCACAGTCTTGCTTACTTATGGAAGATTCATTGTTAAACTACAGTTGGTATACAGTATCAGCACGCCAGCATACCACAATATTAATCTCTAAAGTATTCAATCATTTTACAATAGCCTCATTATTCAACGGAACTCTGAGCATTCAGTTTGTGCAGGTTTTCTGACATTTCACTGAAACAATTTACTCTTAAAAGAATTCAACGACTGCAACATATTGTAAAATATACACACCTCAATCAGATGGTTCCTCTCTAATATTAGTCAAGAAAAAGAAGAGGAAATAAAAAGAAAAGGAATTACAGATAAAAACAAGAACTCCAGCTAACCACCAGAGACTATGAACTCAAACTGATAATTTAAAGCTAAAGCACTTTATAGGGTTCACACAAAGGCCATTTGAACAAAATGTGTGAGTGAGACTCCTTGAGTTCATAGAGCTCCCATTTCACTATTTACAAATTAGAAAAATCCAGGTACTTGGGCTGTCTTTGGAAACAATGTCATTTTGAAAAGAACTGTTTCTTCAGATTGTTATATATTTATATATTTTCTTCCAGATTTCAAAATACGTATTTCAAGATCTACATCACAGAAATTATTCTTTTTCTTCAATATATTTATTTTAATCCTTTTATTTCCAGAGGTGGAATGTCACAGTTGTATTCATTTTCCAAAGGCTGAACTCTGACAACAGTGGCACAGAGAAGCACATTTTTTTCTGCCTAAAATATTCAAGGAGAAATAACAAGAGCATGGATTTGGATTTTTATAATTATGTGGACAAAAGTTCACACTGCTTATCCAGAACTGGGACAGAATAGCTCCGTTTTTGAGTTTCTTTGAATTTTAACTCCACCAAGTATATTTATAAAAGCAAAGATTTTTTCATCCATTTATTTGTACAACTCTAACGTAAAAACAGGCTCAGGAGGGTGTGTGAAAGTAGATTTGATGAGCTATTTGTTCACTATGTTTTTAAACACTCACGCACATGTACAGTCTCACGTATGTTGAACTTCGGCAGGACGATCCACGTTTCCCAAGGTTAAATTATATTTGCGGGCTCATAAATTAAGGTGCTTGTTTGGTGTGGAAAGTCCTCCCTACCGCCCCAGCACGGTAAACAGATGAATACAGGATATAAAAGTGCACATTTCCAGTCAGCCAGTGCTTTGCTTCCCTCAGTGCAAGGCCTGTAACTACCACACTAGTTAATTTTAACAGGCTCCATCTGTTCTGGCTAGTAACTCACCACAACTCCCTGACAGGTATTCTCCAAAACATTCTCTTGAGTGATAGCTTTGTCAACAGCTAAATTCAAACTAGGTGAAGCTGCCCCACCTGCCATATAAATACATAATATATGGATCGTGTGGTAATTTTTTTATGTTTTCAAAATGCATTAAAAACTTGCAAGCGAAAGCACCATTAAATGAAGTCTCACCTGATACAAAAACAGCTTTACGGGTTTAAAAAGATATTTAGTTTAGAGTCCCTGTCTATTCTATAAATAATTCTTCATTCTTTATTTCCAAAGACAGATGGACTTACTTGAACACAATTAGCCTCACTATGTCAGGCAAGTAAGTATATCTGGAGAGGAAGAGCTTGTTAAAAACTGCACTTTGGATCAGACTCTTGGTTTCCAGAAGTGTGGTACCCTTCTTCTGGGTACAAGGAACTGCCCTCATTTACACTCATGCAGCAACTGCCTCACGTCTTTGAGAGCTGAAGTTACATTTTTAAGCATGTTCTGTAGCTCTCTGCTCATCGGTCAGCACTTTTAAGACTAAGACAAACAAAATTTTAGTTAACCAAAAACTCACCAGACACCTTGGCTGTGAGTCTTACAGAAGAAAAGCCAACACTGGCAATTGCTGCACTCTGCTGTGGTTCAGCTTGTACCCAAAAACAGCCAACATGGACCAGGAAAGAACCAGATAAGCCATGGGATTCACTCAGTAAATACACTCTTTATATACTTATAATCTTTTGTCCTTAAAAGGACACCTGGTTGATCCTGCTAGGCAGAACCCTAGGTGGAGAGCAATTAAGAGGGACATGCATTGTAGCCTTTCCTTTCTTAAATATATATGGGCAAATCTAGAGGAAGGCACAATAATTCAAATATTTCATGTTTCTGCTGAAAAATTTTACCCCAGAAATAAAAAGACTCACGAAAAACACAGTGAGCACATTTTAAAATCTGACCAGTAATGTTGAATTTGGAAGCAAATTAGCTTCAGTTGCTTGGAAGCCCTCAAGAAAAGACTTTTGTATACTACTGGCTTCAGGCATCTTCAAATAAACTAATTAAATAAGATACAATGCTCAAACCATATAAAGATACACATGGAAAAACTGAGATCTCACTCTGAGTATTGGGAATATTTCGAGACAGGGAGAACTGTGATTCACTGGGATAAATCCACAGGTCTTCCTGAAACTGGCCAAGGATCATAGCACTGACAATTCCGGTTGCTTTTTAATGCACAAAAAAGGTTATGAAATTAATTTTTGGATTAAAAAATAAAATTTTGAGATGTCCCTTTATTTTGCACATTTATTTCAAACCTTTGTGATAGACTCAGATTGTATTTTCATGCTTCTCTTTACAGCCGTGAAGGAAAGAAACCTACATTTTTATAGAAATTGAAAGCCAAGATCCGTACCTTATCACATGCCTAAGGAACTCAGGGATTAAGAAACAAATATTGTGAACTTTGCAATGAGGTTTTGAGGGCTGACAACACCAAGGGCTACATCTTCATCAAATATTAGTGAACATCCTCAGCTAGGGTAAAAACACTGCTTGACAGTTGCATGGTTTGTGTCCCTGAAAACAATCCTGAGAAAAAACAAAAAAAAGTAAATAACAGCAATGAATCAATCCACCGTGGGATCTATTACCCACTTTGTAAAAAGAGGTGGATTTAAAGGTAAACAAAAACCCCAGTGCTGACACCCCTCACTTTACTACTGCTATCACACACATAAAGAACAAGTATATCCTATACGGATAAATTACATTCCAGCAGCCAAAATATAATCTGCCAATGATGCTGGGTTTAAAAATTAATAACATAAAATTTACTACAATCACCTACAGCAGTAAGCTGACTGCAATTTGAACATTCCATCAGATGCAGTGAAAGCATAAAACCACTGTAAAAAGGTCACAGTCATTCTTCATGGAGTCAAAGACACAATCTACAAGAAACAGACCTATAGTCTGTAGATATTTAAAACCATGAACCAATGAATTCATATCCTGGACAATCCTGAATACATCCCATGGCCAGCTTCCATCAGCCAAGCACTTTCAGTATCAGACCATATTTTTATGCATTTCTGAAACATCTTATTCATCAACAGCTCTTGCACTCTTTCCTCCCACTTACTCAGACCATGGGAGTTTCCGACCCTTTCCCTTTCTGCTGTTCAAGAAGGGAAGTTCTCAAAAGACCAACATGTTGAATAAGAAGCCAAAGCAAAAAAAGTCTGCTCCAGCTATTCATTTCCCATATGCCTTTGCCCTTCGCTTTATTTGGGCTTGCTCCAGAGACCACAGAGATCAAGAGAAAGAACCTGTGGATTTGCTCTGTTTGCAATTTCTGAGAGCCATTAAATGTTACTCTACATGCAACATTCTATTTTGTAAGGCAATTTCCTAAGTTCAGACTTCAGTTTCTTTTTGATTCCCACATTCTTAGGACAACAGCTTCTTTGTTCAGGCTCCCATGTTTATGGGTATGTTATCTTATCTCTGGTTTAGCCTTTAATATTGAGCAGAGTAAGAAAAGAATCATCCTCTTGTTTGAGATGCAAAGATTTATGTCTACTTACATTTTTAAGACACATAAACATACAAATATACTTTTAAAAGCCTAAGCAAATTTACTCCTCTTAGTGCTGTTATCTGAATGATGATATTTAAAACCAGTTACAGTTTAGCTCCCTTAACTCCCCTGTGAAATAGTTTTTTTCAAGATCTATTAAGTTATGAGAGTAAAATGATAGCATACTAGGCAAAGCAGGCTTTCTCCAGCTCTGCAAAGGAAAGAGCAAGATTGGAGCAGCAAGGTTAGAGTAGCAGGAAATCCACAGAAATGAAGACTGTGAAGTATTACAGCATGGGGGAGGACTTTCATAGCCACTGGGCCACCCAAAGTTGAGAGAGACACTCAGTGCTGCAACAAAACTGATTCAAAGAGACACAAACGTGGAGAACAACAGAAGAATTCAAACCCTCGTCCGAATTCCAAACTGCACTTGCACATGGTGTGGAACCCAAGGACCCATCCACACCACAGTCACACCAGTTTTGCAGGAGAGCGTGCGGCTACCTCAGCTGGCTCTAACCTGGTTCCAGGTTTCACTGCATGGCTCTAAAACCCAGAAGCAATATATAGAGGCAATGTACATCTGGAACATAGAGGCTCCTTCTGTAGTGACATGCACAGTAGTGATTCAGTTATGCATGCTTGTTCTCCCTCTAAAAGACAATCGCAATTTAGAAAATCATCACCATTTGTCTAAACCCCAGTCTTCTCCCCAGTCTCCCCATGACTCCCATTCCAGACCTTCTCCCAAAGGCTTTTTTCTCTCCAGTCTCTAAGATTAGTATGTTCAAGACCTGCTCAATTTTGACAGGGGGAAAAAAAACCACCTTGGACAGAAAGCCTTTTGAGTCTTCTCTCACTTTTGAAGCCTTTATATTTTTTAATCCCTGCTCTGCCAATTTTGTCTCCCTTTCCCCTCCTCCCCTTCAGTGGAAATTTTCTACTCTTTACAAGCCTGGCTCTCTGCAGAAAATTGATTTCCCCTAGGATACAGCCATCCTACTGTTCTATGCATGGTCATTAATGACCGTCCTGTTCACCACAGAGATAGACAGACACAGTGGCACTCCTCCCCAGCTCCTTAGCATAGAAAGCACACAGGGAAAAATTGTAACAGCCTCAGCGCTTAACCATACCAAGAGTTCATCATTCCCAGAAAACACCATACAAAATCCCCAAATGAGCTATTACGAGACTAATATAATTCTTGCTGCTTTCTGTCACTCTTTACCTCTACTGCACTAGATTAAATTTTTTTTTACCTCTCCCAGGTAATGACCATCATGTAGTTTTCCCTCTCCCACAGGAGGTAGTTCCCCTTTTTCCCCACACGTGAGCAAAATCTAAATCAGATATGACTTGGGCTCAAGTTGGTTTTACTTGGGTGCTGGCATCAGGTTACCCAAGGGCAGAATGCATTTCAGCACAGACCGCAAAACCTGCCTGAAGATGTGAGAAAATACCTGGGTGCTGCACTTTTTGCCATTTTAGCTGCTTTGCAAGCAATATGCCTGCTGGCTTCACTGTCTCTGGGAGCTCTGCAATCTCACATTTGATTGCAGCGAAGTCCCATCCTTGGAGCGACAGACAATTCTCCCCTTAGCTCTTTGTGTCTCTGATTCCAATGGGTATAATGACTCTACTCACAAAACAGCTTCAGGCTTCTCTATAAACATCTTGTGGATAGACTGCAAATTGACTCCCTGTCTTCTCCTTCACCCACGGGGTTCTTGCAAGAACTTCCCCCTGTCCCTGCTGGTACAGGAAGGTACGATGGAGGACTAGAAGTCACAAGGAAGATGAGGTAGTTACAACCTTCTTTTCCATTTCCAACACATTATGAAGTTGAACTTGCTTACCAATCTGGATTACTCGTTTCAGCAGGACAAAAAAATGAGGAAAAGTATTAGTAAAGCCCAAAGATGGGTATAGAGCTGGCCTTTGTGGGTTTTGTTCAGTTTTCAGCTTAGTTCCAATGAATATACATTAAATAAACAGGAGCAGTGTCTTTAAATCAACAAGTAAATTCTAAACAAAAGAAAACCCTTTTAGAGACTGTTGATCAGAAAAAAACCCAACCCTAAAAGTCAGTTCTGAAACTGGGAAAGCTACTGAACTGCAACTTGGTCTGAAAAATGTCAACACAGCGAATGCCTAATGCAGCACTCCAGAAAAGCTGGGGTGGGTAAACTGCCCAAGCCAAGAAATTCATATTTAAAGCTCACATTGTCTAGCTACGCTCTGTACATTGCACCATAATTTCTTTATATAACTCTCACTAAGGCTGGCTGATGTTAGCTGAGAAAATCCTCTGCAGACAAACAGGACAATACACCCCACTGTAGGTCCCATAAAAATCACACACTCCATGGAAATTTCCAAATACCTCAACACAATATGGGTGAGTTAAGGATAAAGTTTCAAGCCTGAACTTCATAATTTCCTGTCTTTTGCTAGCCTATACAGCTCTTTAATGTTATGTTAATATCATTTTTGTGGGTGTGATTGAATTACCCGCCACTCTGGAAGCCAGCATTAGTGGATTTCTGCGTAACAGGAGAGCGTGCTTTACTGCACATACTGTTACTAAATACCATTAAGCAGACCAGCTGCAGACCTCCTGAAAGCAGGACTGGAGGGCTACCTCATTAGGAGGGGACGAGCACTTTACTGCTGGCACACAGCCTGAATCTTGTGAGCCCTCAGCATGTCCAGCTCGCCTCGACGTCCCCACCAGACGGCTTTCCACAGCATGTTTCCCAGCGGAAAAAAGTGGCCAGGCCTGGAAATCTGCTGACAGTGCAGAGATCTCTCACAGGGTCAACATCCTGAGTCCTACACAATGCAGCCGTTACTTGGCAGTCTGAAAAGATAGAGATGTATTTACTTGGCGACATTTCGGCTCCAGGTGCAACAGAGGGCTGGTAAACTCTCCACTGAGAGCATGCCTGACACACTGGTGACAGCTACTAACTAGTGGCACAGCACTTTAAATATCCCTTTCAGAAGTCTTTGTGGAGAGATTAAAATGCCATGTGTACGTGGCTTGTAAAAACTCTAGGGCAGCCTCCGAAGGCAGCCTGAACATGAGTTTTCTCATCAATACCCTTGTACTGCTAACCAGCACCTACTAAGCAAATTATTAGCCTGACTTCCATGCAGAAACATCCCTCTTCAGGGGACGACTGCATGAGGAAGAAAGCAGGGGATGAGGGGCAATGGAAAAAAGAGTATGCGAGAATGAGTAATTTTTTTCCACAGAGTTGTCTCAGTACACACCAAACTGTATTGACAGACAACATCATCCAAGCAATTGCAGTGAACTCCAGTTACACTTCCCGCCACTCTAACACACCTTTTCCTCGCCACAAGATGCCTCGTGTGCTGACTGATAGAGCTATACTTGCCCAGAAGCAGCGGGAGATTCAGCCTCTAACACTGAACTAACAGCAGTCCTGTGTTCTCAGTGTACCATGGGAACAGCATGGCAGGGACACAGCAGAGACAAGAAACGTGGCCTTGTGATCAAGAGAAAGTCTTGCTTCTCTGTATCTAAGTTCACTAAGAACCAACAAACAGGAATCTAACAAGAACTAACAACTGAAAATCCTTGTTATAAGAGGACAGGTTTTTGTTACCACTCACTGAAAACAGAGA
Source organism: Pseudotriccus pelzelni (assembly GCA_035584735.1). Lineage (NCBI taxonomy): Eukaryota > Metazoa > Chordata > Aves > Passeriformes > Tyrannidae > Pseudotriccus > Pseudotriccus pelzelni. Next base: position 39,586,672 of record JAWMRA010000078.1, on the reverse strand, counting down.
TGAATCAATTAAAAAGTCCTGAAAGTGCTGCTATCATTTAATAGCTGTATCATTACAGCCTGTCTCCCACATTCTGTAAGACCTGCAATCAATTATGTCTTTAGTCCAATTCCTATGTTAGGCAATGAGCAAAATCATGGCATGAGTACAGTGCCCTGCTTTTATTTAAATACCAAATACACAGTCATATTCTATTTTGTTCCACCATAGGCATCAGTCTTCCTTTCCATTTAGAAGCAATTGCCTTGAGTTCATTTTATCTGAGTCGAGAGATTGTCCTACGTGAATCCTTAAACTGGCTTTATGTTCGTACATGTGATAGCAATTCATTTGTTATGCAGCTCATAAGGCATCAATAAACTTTATATTGAAATATTTGGGTTAAACTATTGTATGGTCATTAAAAAACTTCATAGCCATACTCCATTTCATTCACAATCCTAAATTCGGATTTGATTTAAGTAAAGCAGAGGGGATAAGATACATTAAAAAAAATAAGTTCTACAAAATTAAGTTAGGTACGTCGGAGATCCAAATTCCTTACTTTTAAAAATACAGCTTCAAGTGTGTTGCACTTTTCCAATTCTATGTTCCAATTCCAATTTTTGTTACTCAAAGCCAAGAATGGACAGACACACGACTTACAATTAAAGGTAATCAAAACCTCAGAGGTTGAGAGATGAGCTTCTGCCTCTGACATAACGCCAGTACCAGTGTTCTGTGATCTCCACAGAGTGCATATTGCACCACCTTACACTCCTGCTAAGACACTACAGCAGCTTTTGAGTATCATTTCTCCTGCTTAGGAACACAGATGTTCCGATAATATATTTCATCCACTTAAGGAAACATATGAACAGACATGGCTACCTAAGCTAAACATAAAAACAAATGTCCATAAATATGAAAAGGAAATGATTTCTAACCTCAAATAATTAGCTTTAAAAACATTTACATGATCCCTGCAGTTCTTGATGAAATTATCCAAAGGCTGGAGAAAACTGTCTTATAATCAGAGACTTAAACAGCTCCATATATTTGTATTCTTAAAGAAAAAAAAACTGAAAAAATAACTGATTTGAGTGCGTATGTCCAAGAGGAGAATCTGAAAGGTCCTTAATCTGATTACACCAAGAATGAACAGGTAAAAATCAAGACCAGAAAGGTGATTTGAAAGTGGGTCAGAAATTCTGAGCAGGGAATGGGGTTAACCAGAACAAACTGTTAGCAACAGTGGTGGGTTTGTTGTTGCTTTCATTTCTTCAGTTCCAGAATAGGTGGTTTTCTGCAACATATTCTTTACATTAAAATAAATTGCTATATTCAGTCCAGGAGAAAATGAGGGAAATTTAAGGACCTGAATCAACCAGAAAATAATGGTAGATGATCCCTTGGTCTCTTCTGGATCTTAAGTTCTATGAATCTGTGAATTATTTTATTCCTTTTAATTATTAGGTTCCTACCATAAAGAAGCTAAAAAGTTAATGTTCTTCTTGAATCACTGAATTACAAAAAATAACTGAAGCTTCATAATTGGATTATAACCCCAGGAGCATATGGAAAAGCTGAACTGGGAAGCTGAAGTAAGGAAAGTATGTCTCTTTTCTTTTTTTTTATGTGATCACCAGGCAGTAATAGCCATAAATGCTGCACTTACTACCTGTATTACACTGAAGCAATAACATGCCTGTGATCCTGCAATAACTGCTATTTGAACAGACTGCTGTGCTTCCATGAAGCTTACATGAGGTTGGGTATCTGCTGGCAGACAGCTCATTTCAGAATAGGTCTTATATTTGCACGTTGCTATTACTTTCATTATTTTATTTAGGGTTGCCCCCAGAGCTGGGGCTAGGTCCTCTGCAAGAGAACCAGAATCCAGAGGATTCCACTTTCCCTAGAGCTCATGGGGACACAGAAAATATAAGCCCAAAGAAAAAGAAGACCTTTTGAGATCTCTGTCAGATCAACATCTTTTAAAAATTAGGCTGAAAGCATGCTATGTTTCCAGTCTGTGTTTGTAACGAGACAGATATAAAAACCTCTGACGCAGTTGCAAAGATTCTAAGAAATTCCTTCTCCAGTGAACGCATTTTTTAAAAATTAAAAGTCTTTTCAGTTTTTAACAGAAATCTAATAGCAGCATTTGTCACACAAATAATTCTGGGAAGTTACCAAATACTTGGAATGAAGGACATGGCATGCTGCATAGCCCAGAGCTCTTGTCGATGCTTGTTTGGAATGGTATGAGAAAGTCTAGCAGCTGAACACAATGACATTTTTGTTTTCGTGCTGATAATATTCAATAGCTTTGCCACCAAAGTTGGCTTGCCACTTCCCCTTGCATAGAAATAGCAGGAATGCACTGAGGTTTTTGCCATTAGCTGGAAGCAGTGCCCAGGTTATTCTTATTTGGGGGGGGGGATGGGGGGTGTTGATTTAGCATAGCTGATATTGTTTCCTTTCAGCAGAGCTTTAGGACAATGTATTTCTCAAACAGAGCAGAACATTATCTGCGTCATACCTTTAAGAAAAAGGTTAGAGAAACATTTCTGCTACACAAATGTCAGAACATGAACAGTGTGTCTCTGTCTTCTCCCAAAAACTGGTGACTCCTAAGGAGTATAAACCACATGGTTTATTGGTTCTGCTCTCCCACTGCTAGCATCAATTCCCGAAGGACATGAGATCAGAAAGACCCACCGAACCTGACACCATGGAATTTAGGAGAACAAATACCAAAAATGCAGACAAATCTAAAACACATGGATGAGCTTCAAAACAGAGGAAACAAAGATAACCAGAACTTTCATTGCCACTAAAAACACTCCCACCACAATGACTCAAAGGACAGCAGTGAAGCAAACTTTGTCAAACCAAGAGAGTTCAACCAGCCTCCTTCACTGGAAAGCAGAAACCAAGCATCAGAATTTTACAGGACGCCTTGAGGGGTTGGAAAATTCAGACTGGTAAGAGATCCACAATCATGAGAGTCCTTTCACAGAGCAACAACCACGTTAAAAAAACAGGTATTTGTCTCACAGACATATATGGTGCATCGTCTGTCTGTCCTTTGGACAGTTTCTGGCCATGAGCATTTTCACTCTTAAATGGTTACATCGACAGCCTCATGGATGGATGGTGATGCCATGGCTGAATGGATGCACAAAAAATATGCTGGAGATGCAGAGAAAGAAAGAGGACAAGGAAAGATGGGAAACATGCGCATCTCAGAACAGGTCAGAAGCAGCTCGTTAAATGTGTTGCCCTCTTTCCATCTAACACCCCTCCTGTTGTGACCTTGCTGTTACAATTGTGCCCTTCACACTGTTACACAGAAGACTCAATATTTCTGAGTTCTTTTGTTTTTTTGGGGTTTCTCCCCCCCTTTCCTTTTTCCCCACAAAGACTTTAATTAAAATTCATCAGAAGAAGTGTTTTTAGCACAAGTGTCTGAGAATGCTGCCTCCTCCCCTATCTTCCATTAAATCAGGTTCATCCAACTTGAAAGGAGATGAGAAACTCTCACTGACACTCTGTCACACTCCAGTGAAAAGACAGGCACATTCAAAACAGAGAACAGTGCAGGTGCTCATTTATTACTTTAAACAGATTATTTTTCTGCCTTTCTTCCTGACAATGGAGAATGTTCACATCCCAGATGGAGCTCCCTGTAGTGTTGTGGACATTTGCTGACCTAGAGTTTTGTTTTCCCCGATGAAAGAGTCAAGGTAAGAATAGGATTGCTTCACTGCCTACTGGAGCAGCTTTAATGCTTGTTTTTAACAATGGAAGACATTTTGAGATTATTTTAATGGAAACTAATATACAAATAATTTTTCAATAATATCAGGTAAAGGAGAAAAAACTTGTGTACATCCACGCCCATATTTACTGAGCGCAAAACTGCAAATCAACTTATTTCAGACACCAAGATGTTGTTCAAAGGAAATACAAGTTCCCTGCCTTGTATTATTTCCGACCTAGAGAGCAACACCACAAGGTTTCCAATAGCATTATTAAGCATCATCACTGTGAACATGTCTTCAATGCAAGAATCACAAATCTTGTCCACAGCTTCAGGTTCCTCCACTTTTATGCCTATTTTGCGCATCCTTAATGTTCATGATTTGACTCCTGATCAAAGGCATTTTCAAAGTATTAACCTTCTTTTCCCTTTCCTGCTCCTCTAAATAAACTTTTCCTAAAAGTCCATGATACAAAGAACGTGATAAGGATATAGATTTCTCCAAGACAACTCATCAGTGTGTTTTTCTTTGGTCTGGACACATACACGTATTCACAAATAAAAGGCATATACTCATATAGTCCCCTCCTTGCTTTGTATCAGCATGTTTAGTCCATCAGGATACCTTTGCTGTGCTTGGTCTCACAGTATATCCTTCTTTGGACTTCTGGTTTTACTTGGAATAACCAAGAAAATCCAGAGGGGAGGCGGGGAAAGTTGGTGTTTGGGGGTTTTTCCCCCCCTTAAGTCTGGGCATTTCTTTAGTTCCCATGAAAACTGACCTCTTCAACATATTCCAGAGCCATTCCCAGTTCTTATATCACGACAGACCCAACCAAAATATCCATCAAGATTTTAAGCAGGACCTATTCAGTATGATTGCACATGGCTCCTATATGAGTTAATCCCACTGAATGAGCACTCTCACCTTCACACCTTCTCAGTCCCTGCTCCACCACACAGAGATGGTGTCAGCTGATATAAATTACAGGAGAGACGGAGGTTTTGGTTAATATCGAATCCAGAATGCACCTTGCTTTAACACACACAAGGCTACAAAACACAGTAAATTCCTTTACATCTCAAAAGATTACTTCTTAAAAACACAGGAGCAGAGAGGGTCTAACTGAGGACTGCTATGTAAGTCTCAGATAGTTGGGGGTTTGTTTACACTAGGGTCAGGATGAGAACATGAGTTTACACTGGCTATAAATTTTGTCTGACTTCACTGTGGAACAATGTATTTACTACACGGATTCTTCTGGTTTTTTTTTTTATTTTGAGCTCACTATGGAGACTGTATTTTGGTTAACCCTTGTTTTATTTATAGTTCACAGTAATTACTGTTGATTAAAAATTTTAGGCAGAAAGAAAAAAAAAGGAATGGAAGGGAACTTACTTCTCCCACACCTTCATTTCACCAGGTTTTGTACAACATCGATTTGTTATTTTCACTAAATAAAAGGAAAATAAAATATTCAGGAATATACAACTCTTGCTGCCTTAACACATAGCAGGAATAACCATCATGAACTTGCAATAAGGCTTGGTCTAATACAAATGTTGTACCGCTGCAGCTGTTGACGAGAAAACCTGTCCTGAAAGGCACCTTGAACCCCTCTGAAACTTCTATGAACTCAGCCTTTTTCTGTGGGGGCAAAAGAAATGCACACAGTTCATTCCAAAAATAGTCTAGGATTTAAGTAAATTAATGTATGACTTTTCAATTAATAACCTTGCTTACATTATCCTTGGGACTAGCCCTTTAATAGAATCTAAACAGTGGCAGCCTGAATATTTATTCAGATGTTTGATGAGACAAAACCAAGGACATTCAGAATCAAATGAGAGGCTAAAATCTCACATTTGACCAAGGATTCAATTGGGATACCTAAAAAAAGACAACAATGAACCAACCAAAAAAACAAAACAAACAAAAAATCCCACAAACAAAACAAAAAAATAACCCGAAACCAATAAAACACCCACCCCCACTAATTCCAAACAAACCTAAAATCTTGAGTAATCAGCACAAACATATGGATCTAGAGGTTATTTAAAGAAAGCAATGCTCAACCAATCATTATTCAGTAGGGATTTCCCACACCCGGAAAATCATTTATCTGTGAGATTCTATCTCATCTTCCTCAAGAGTCAGCCTGAGCAACAAAGACTTGCTGCTCCTTAGGTTTCATATTTTTACTACTGCTGTTTTAATTAAGGCTTTCGATTTTACCCTGGAACACAATGAAGTCAAGATGACTGAATCAAGATGGACAGGGATTATCTTTTGAATACATATCAGTGTCTTAATTGTGCAATGCAGAAGGCTTGGTTTTTAGTCAAATATTGGGGGGTTTAAGCCAAATCTTCTTTTGAAAATTACTGAGGAAGAGATATAAAATATCTCTTTTCTCAAATTTCCCTTCCCTTCTCCAAAACTTATTTTATCTTTTGAAATATTTGGGGCCTATATCTCCATCAGTGCAAAAATGTAAGAACAGACAGACAGACCAAAATCTTAAGAGGCAGACTGTGAGTTTTTTAAATTAAATATGTTTCAAAGTAATAAAGCTCAAATGTTTAGTTCGTGCATGAGATTTCTTTCAACCAATCTCCACCGAGACGTAGTAAGGAAGAATGGGATGTGTCCAGTATATTAACAAGGGACTAAGCCATCTGTGTATGTTTTGAAGAGAATCTTGGGATGCTTCTAGATGAAACATAACACAGTGCAAGAAAATTAGAGTGACAGATTACAAATATTTCAAAGATAATAGTTTATATTTTGCTTGTAGAGTGACACAATATGCAATTTTTTCTGTCTATAATGTTATATTTTAAGGTTGATTATCTTCTCTTTTGATAAAAGGCACATCTTGACTGGGAAAATATACTTATAAAGGTGTATACCACTGCACCAGCAGAGACTCCATACTTCAGAGAAAAAAAAAGCTAATTATGTGATATTTGATATTATTTACATTAAATTTTTAAATATTTAAATTTTAGACTAATATGTTCAGATGATTAATATGATCACAGATGAGCATAAAGTCTCTTTTTAAAAAAAACGTGAGAAAGGGTTAAAAGAGGCCAAGGTCCAGTTTAGGAAGTTTCTTTACTCAGTGTTTATGAAAATCCAGAAGATGACACATACATAAAAGAGCAACAGATTCTTGCTTGCTAAACACTCTTACTCATTCTTTTGAGATGTAACTTTTGACTGAGTTGTTGTATAGAGTCCCAAAAGATACAGTGCAGCCTAGCAGCTTTCTGCTGCAACAGGGAGTTTGATGAAACTTTGTTGGACACACGTTAAACCAAGCACTGAAGATCAGAACCACATTAAAAAAAAAATCTCCTAGCAGCAATTTTTTTTTCATTGACTCAGCTACTGTACAGCCTATGATGACTTGTTTCCCTTTAGTTATATGAACAGTTTGACAGATTACTGTGACAAGGTTACTCTCAAATTGATAAAAGGTTTGATAGTGTCGGAACATTTGTCAGAAATGTCTCACATCACGTGTAATGGACTCTGCACTTCAAGCATCAATGGTACTCCAGTCTGCTGTTTTCTATTTAGTGTGCAATACACACCACACAGAAACACACAGCAGAGAGCCAGAAAAGCAGGCAGGAGTCACCAAAATACCCTCATATTTTATCAAACAATTCTGATTAAAGGGTTTCTCTTCCACAAACCACTTGGTAAAATGCAATTAAATGAAAAACTTTACACGTGACTTAGAGGGTGGCCTCCTTACAAGAATAAACCTGGAAATGGGATAGGCTATGATAAATGTGTGTAACCGTAAGCATTTCCAGCATTTCCTGTACTTCTGAAAGAGAAATATTGTGGGCTTAGAAGATTATTCCTCAGACCTGCCAAATGTCAGATATCACAAGTGACAGTTGTACTGCTGGCAGCCTTGTCCCATGCTAGAGCAGAGGAAATGGGTTCAGAAGGGCTCATTTTAGGCACTGGCAGCTGGCCTAGGGGAACCAGTGTGCTAGACATCAGCTAGCTTCAGTGAGTGCAGCTCTACAAAAAGCTTGTACTGCAAAATAATACGGATTAGAAGTAAGGTTTTCATTTCACATCTTGTAGTAAATTATGCTAATACTTCTATGCAGGAAGCTTAAGAGAGAGCACCTTCTGCTTGTTTGTGAATACCTGTTCACATGAAATCTTTAAGACACGGTGAGCCCCCAGCCACATAAAGGTAGGAGAGACCTCACAGAAGACAATCCTTCTGAACAGACAAATCTATGCCTTGTTCATAGAGCAGCAGACTGTTAGTTTTGGTTTTAGTGGCAGGATGGGGGAAGAGGGAGGGTTTGCGGTTTTTCTTTGTTTTGGTTTGGGTTTTTTTGGGAGGGGGCAGGGGAAAAGATAAGGGGTTTGGACCTTTATCCACCTCTACTGTGTAACCACATGCGAAGGTAAAGAAAATGTCTTGCAAAACTTTACTTAAAATCTACGCGCTGCCAGGACAAATTCTTGCATTTTCAGATATTTAAGTTTCCCTACACTGCCTTTCTCTTTTGCTTTGATAAATTATTTTAATAGTCTGAAAAAAAGGACAGAAGAACTATCTGGTTTCTCCTTGCTGACATTCATCAAAACGAATGTCAGCATTTTTCTTAAAGAGCATCTGTTCACACAGGAATCTCATGATAGCAAGACAAAGTCCTCTAATCATAGACCAGATTAAGTTTAGTGGAGCACATTAAAAATTTTGCCACAGTGCCAAAAGGAAGCTCTCAGATACTTGATGTGCACTTGCCATAAGCAGACAAGAGGTAGGGATGTGCTCCCGGAACTTTATGATTTCAGTATCACGGCTCACACCGTGACTTGAACACTAGGCACCAAAGTTGTGAGGCTCCTTTAGGAATAACTAGCTCAGTCCTGATCAGCTGAAAGCATTTGTGTGAACTTGGGAAGAGTCAGACTGCAAGAAGATTATAGCAAAAGAGCTTTTTGAAAGTCAGCAGACTACAATCAATTTATACATACTGAGGATCTGGCCCTTGAACTGGGATTATCTGTGACTGTCACATGTGGAAAGTGTCAATGAATGTAGTTTGTACAAATGTCAGACAGGTACACTCAAAATTCAGCTTGCATGAAAATGAAACATCACCAGCACACTATACTCCTGCGAACAGTGAGTCAGTTCTACCTGCACTAGTTTTAACAGGAGAAAGTACAGGGAAGAATTTCAAGCTACCATAATTTTACTGAAGTCCAAGTGTGACTTCAGTAAGTCTGCCAGCTCCACTTCTGGCAAGCCTTGTCCACATAAAACGTACTCAAGGAAGTCTTTCAGGGTTTTTGATCAAAATCGGGAAAGGCAGAATGATATAAAATTGTAACAACCCATTAAATTGATACTGCTGTTACAAGCTTCAAAGCTAAAGTCATTTGGATTCCAGTCAGTACATCAGCCCCAGATTGTTCCTTCCTTTACCAAACTTAATCTATTGATCCCCATTTGAAAGGCTGATTTGTAATAACAAATAGCAGAGACGCTGTTGTCTTTTGGAACAGGTGATTCTACGGCAAAAAAACCACAGTTCTGCATCATAACAAGGGAGTGTTTTTATTTTTCAAATATCTCCTTGCTCTTACTTCAACACAAAAAAAAAATGTATTATCCTAAATTCCACCCAGGTGATCTGTGGTTGGAATTTCAAATTGGGTTATTCCCCTCCCATATGACATCAATAATAATCAAGACTTGGGAAATCCAATCAGGTTCTCATTCCTACTTATATTGCCCACTACATTCAGTTGAGTGAAGAAGGGTAGAAAGGGTGCAATGTTTTAGGAAGTAGTTCTTTTGATGATGCATGAGGAGCAGAGCTCTTTTCACTCACTCTTTGGTTTCAACAGGAATAAAACACAATAGAACTGACATTTATCAGGACAATCTGTAAATATGACTCTTCAGATAAACAGGGGGGTAGAAGGTGCTACTTTCTACATTATCATTTTTCAGTGGAACTGCAGTTAGTTAGGTGTTAATTATACAGCTACAAGACCACCTTCAGTGGGTTTCATACTTCTTAATCTTTGAGAACAGCAACATGTGACATGGCAATCATAAGATGCGATAGATTGAGGCAGGAACACCCAATATTTTGCTGTGCATCAGGATATGATTCCCAGATCGTTATAAATATAATATCTGTAATTAGCAAGGTTTTCCTTCCATGCAGATTCTCCTTTTAACATAACAGATTAGAATAAACAGAAGCCAACGTGAAGGACCTCACCTCCCTATTCCGCTAAACTCTTTACCTGAAGGTTTTCAGCCGCCATTAATTAGCCATTCAAACTAAAGGAATAACACTTGACTTTCAAGTGTAGAAGGCTTCTGATGTCTTTTTGTGGCCACACATAAGTGTAAGCTGGAAGGCCAGCTTTGACATCTTCCTACCCAAAGACACCGAGTATTTTAAGTGCACTTACGGCTGGCACAGCTTGATAAGGTCCTGGTCAGTGGTGCCGGGTGGAAGGCCTCGAATGTACAGGTTGGTTTTACTCAACTGCTCTCCACTGCTGTTGTTGCTGCTGTTGTTGCTGCTGTTTGTGCTGGGGCTGGGAGGAGCCATGGGGTGGGGAGCTGGTGCATAGGACTGCTGGAAAAAGATCAAAACAAAAAAGGCTGTTACTGTAAAAGCATGACAGACTCCTGTGGTTTACCTAGGTAACTCCAGAACTATGTTATGCTTGTCCTACCCTCCCTGATCACCTCCAGCTGCCCACTCCTAAGGGGCCTGCACCCACTCCCAGTCAGCAACGCCTTTCAAAATGTAAAACAGGACATACATTTGGGGTTTAGCCATGGCTGTAAAGTGCATTATTTTACTATATTATTTTAACTGGGAATTAAAGTAGTTAGATTGTAAGCATATTTTATCTAGATTACAAAATAAAGCTCTGAAATGACAGATAGCCAGGGAGTAACTAGTGTTAAAGAAAGAAGTTAAACACAATCTGCTCTAAGAGTACTCTAAGACACAAATAGGAATATCTAGCCACAGGTACAGAAGCTGATGCCAGAAGCCTAGTTAGTCTTTTCTAAACACGAGGAGCACCCAGTACATGCACAGTCAGGTGGCAGAGAGTTGCCTAGCACAAGAGAGGAAAAAAATCCAAAGCAGCCTGAAAAGACTCTGCCGTTACAGATGTCTTTCGCAACAGAGAAAAAAGGGTTTGGAAAAGATGATCAGGCTAAGACCTTCTGATCTCAAAACCTTACCCACTTCTGAACAACCACAAACCACACACAACAACTGAGAAATACCACTTAAAAAAAGGAGGCGTTCTCACAGGGAGAACAACACTCTCCCCACCCCCGGCTCCCTGGTAAATACAGGTTATGAAGAAAGGCGCATACGTGCTGTAAAAATTACCTAAACACCTCTCATCCGAGACAACATTAGGGAATTTTAGTTGCTGCAACCATCCCCAGTGCCCTGACCACCAGAGTATTTACAGCACAGAGTGCTTGCCAGGAAAAGGGAGGAATGGCTGGCAGTAGGAGGCTGTCCTGTCACTACTGTGACCTATGCAGAAGAACTGAGCTCTAGGGATGAATTTATAGGAACTGGGGGATGCTGAGGGCTGAGCCCTAGACAGGCAGCCAAGGGAATGGAGTCAGAGCTCTAGGAATGTAACCATCTGCTGAGAGCAGGAAAATCCCATTTCCACAAGCTGATCAGCATATTCTGCTTGCTTTATATGTGGTGACAACAGCAGGTAAATGTTGGGCCAATGCTAAGTTAACCATGCTGTGCTAATGGACTAATAAATGCAAAACATCTGCAATTTTCATTATAGTAGCAATAACACTTAAGTGACTTCTAATATGCTCATTCTGCATTTAGGCCTTGAGCAGAGAAAATATTTAAGTCTGTGAGTACTTCTGATCATGCTAATCAACTGCCCCTTTAATTTCAGTGGCCCTATTTTAGTGTTTATAATTACGCACACACAAAATCACAGTCTTGGTAGTTGGATATTTTTAAATTAGTAGCTCTAAACTCTTTCAAACAAGTCCTATTATTTAGAAGAACCAGAAAAAGTTGAAGAACATAAGGGGAGCATCACTGACATGTGGAGCTCAGAGGTTTTGATTAAATGAAGCACCACACTTGCAGTGATGCCTTTCCTGCTGTCTTTTCCTTCCTTGTTTCTCCCATTTAAATGATGAGAGGGGGAACACAGCATCAAGTGTCAAGAATTCTTCTGCAATCTCACCTAGCTGTAATGTGACTCAAGTAGGAGCCATTAAAAGGAGAAAACACTTCAGTAGTGTGATCACCATGCTAGCAAGTAGTGGCATTCCCTCTCTTTTACAGTAAAAGAGAAAGGGCAATGAGCTTTCTTCCCCAAGTCTCTGCATAGATAGGTTTGCTGACAAGTAAAAGCACTTAATGCATACGGATCATATTTCCCTGCACACACATTTTTTTCACGGGGTAATCCCCACCCACCTGAGCTTCAATGTCATTCCCAGAAATAGAGAGCTGAAACAGCAGCCCTGAGTACCAGCACAGGGAACTGCCTCAACTGAGCACCGATGCTGGAGACACATCCTGGAAATCAGCTCCATGCCACAGCCTTGGCCCAGCTGGATAGCACTGCAGGCAACAGTAACCTCTACTAAATACATAGGCACCTACACCTTCAAACATCCTGGCTGAAGCACACTTAAATTTAAATCTCTGTGCACTGCAAGGCCATGGAAGAGGTAGATATGACTGTATAATACATCTGGATTTAATATACCAAGAGCTCAGGAAATACTCCATGGTAATCTTACATATTTTGAGCATTCCTAAGCTTAAATAAATAAATAAATAAAGGTCAAGGTGACACTCTTACTGCTTCCCCCTACACCTCTGAGTTCACCATACATAGCGAATGGAAGCAAATGATGTAAAGCAATGAAAGATTTTTCCGTAAGCCAATAAAGTTCTATGTACTTTAATTGTTAATTGATATTATTATATATGCCTTAGCCGGGGATAATGAGTAAATGTCCTATTCTCACATCAACCTAATAAGCAAGAAAAAAAAAAGTGGAAATATACCTTTGAAACACAAAGAGCAATTTTCATTCTATTATAAGATCTTTATCCTCACACAGAGGAGAGCACTGGGGGCCTAATTCTAATTTAAGCTTAAGACATTTTATCCCTCTCAGACAGCTGAAAGGGGATGCAAAAGTGAACACGAATTACAGCTACACTGATTTTAAGGTCGCAGCTATTAAAAAAAAAAAAAATCCTCAGTATTCAGAGAGAATGAGGCCATAGGACAGGTTATCTCCCAAGTAAGAGCTGCTCAGACAATAGGCATACACGGATGCCTGGGTTCACAGCAGAATCCTGGGTGATGCTTTAAGGATGGGCAGAGAGGCAGCCGCACTCCAGTTTGGAGGATGCTGATCTTCTCAGCCCAGCAAGCCCTGCTGTACTCCAAACCCTCTTCACTAATAAATCTTAGCCGCAGCAGCCCACAGTAATTTCCATGCATATCCAATACCCCAGAATACCATCCGCAGAAAGATTACAAAATTGCCTGTACTGAGGCTGATGACATCTTCTGGCTGGTTGCCAGACTGAAAACTTCAGGTCAGAAGAAAGCTTTGGATTCTTGTTTCCTGAGCCGATGAGTGTATGATTGATAGCAGAAGTATGCATTTTGCCTCCAAATGAGCAAAGGGTCTGGTTTGTTAATCTCCACATAATAACTGGAGAGAAATAAATGAATGGCAACCTGACGATGATCCCAGATATGAGCCACTTGCTACAGGATCCTGGATGATGCTGAAGCGAGGCACTGCCAGGGGAGCCACCTGTGCACTCGACAGCAAGAAATTTGTGCTTTGTTCTGACATTGGACTCCTCCATGACTGGGGGTAAAGCACTTAACATCTCTGCCATGAGAACCATAAGGAGTACCACTGTCAAGACTGGCTCAAAACACCCTGAACACCAGCTGTAGAAATCTGGGAAAGAGGTTTTGCCAGCACAACCAAGCACAGGACTTGCAGATCTAGAAAAATAAGTATTAGGCAAAATCTATGTGTTTCACTTCGAAAGGAAGCCAGAATTTAGAGCTGGTTTTGCCATTAATTTTTCAAATAACCAATACAACCAACTAATTTTTCAATTCTCATGCTTCATTATTCTGTGGGGAATGTGTGGGGAGTGAACTGGTTTGTAGATCATTCCAAGCAGCTTATTAATTTAGCATGGATGGCTAAATAGGATTTGTTTTCATCTCTGAAAAATGAATGAAATTTCCCCTTTTTCATTATTTAACAGTGAGAAATTAATGTGCTTAATTTTTATCCAATCTGAGGAACACACCCTTGTGCTTAAACCCTACAGTTCAGTTCTCTGAAACAAAGTGTCCCGTGGAAGTACACACAGCTAAGCATGAATAATGAGATAACTTGGTCTTTCTAACTAAATAACCCAGAAATCCCGAACCAGAAGCCTCTAAATGAACAACGCTCCTCCTTCCAACATCCAACCTCCTTGCACAAGAACAGTGTTTATCTTCCCATGGCAACCAACTACTCCTTTGTAGTTTTTCACTTGCTGCAAGTTCAGGCTAAAGTATTTTTCTTTCAAAGCAAAACACTACTTTAAAAGACAAATTTCAAATATCTTTCACATACAATTCCTTTTGGATGGGAATCACAGGCCCTAGATGCCAAGTTGTAGAGTCTGCTTTATTAGCAGCAGCTGGCTCCTTGGCAGGCTTCTGAGGTGGCTGGGCTTGTGGTTTTGGAGTGGCCTCCGAGTCTAGGATGCAGCTGGATAGCTATGCTAATGGACCAGCCAATTTGTTTGTAGTCACCTTTGGCTATCCCAAACTTGCACTCTTTTATCCACTTGAAAGGAAGGTCTTGGAAAAATTCCCCACTAACACCGACATGCTGACTTTTCCTATCATAATGCGTATTATATATTAAAAAATGAGTGCAACACACAATCCTGCATTAAAGCATGTGCTATTTAAGCAATTGTGAACACATACTATCCATTGCACTCTCTGAAGGGAGTGTTTTCCAGCTGCTAGACTCGTCTCACTTAGTGTCCAATTGCTACCCAATTCCCTTAGCTCCTGATTGAGAAAACAAAATAAGACAAAGTAAACACAAATAAATTGTGCAAATATCACTTTACAGCTCACATTAGCAAAACACTGTTGTCTCTACACCCCAACGGTACAAAGGAGTAAGCTTTGTGACCTGGAGGGTTCTTACTGGCCAATTATAGAAACAATGAGAGGATGCCACCAACTTTCAGCCTGTCAATGGGATTTTGGAGCTGACTGAACAGAAAATCCTGTATTTGGCAAAAAGCAGTCATCACAGTAGAAGAGAAAACAGAGAGATAGGGAAAATACAATAAAAAGAATTAGATAAAAGTCACAGCAACTCTTCTGCCTTTGGTTTGCTTCCTTGGTGAGAAACAGCACCGGAAGGTAAGCAGTATTTCTTACCCATAGACAGGTGGAAAAGTGAATAAAAGATGAACATTGAAATGGGCAACACAGAAACCTCATGTATTTTAGAAAGGCTGCAGTCAAGGGAGCCCATAATTTTCTTCCTGAGTTTGTAGGGCACTCACTGGTCTAGCAGAATCCAGCCATGACTATTGTCTATCTCT
This sequence comes from Pseudotriccus pelzelni, assembly GCA_035584735.1. NCBI lineage: Eukaryota > Metazoa > Chordata > Aves > Passeriformes > Tyrannidae > Pseudotriccus > Pseudotriccus pelzelni. The sequence goes on along the minus strand of JAWMRA010000078.1, from coordinate 39,571,215 downwards.
CGTCTGGCCAATGAAGGCCTGGAGGACAGAGGTCCTTTTGGATTCTTCCCCACATGGTCAAGTCTTTCCCTAGGCATCTAACAGAAAATATACAAATGTAAAAGTGCACATATTTTCTAACCCCTCTGCACAGTACCAAAGCTTCCTAGACTGTTTCTGTAGAAGCAACAACCCACAGCTTGGCAACATATTCTGTTTGTAAAGGAATGGCATGTGAAAACGTAAGTAAACGCAGAAGATGAAGACAGACAATAAGGTTCAAAGTCTGTTCCATCACAGTTCTTTCAATCAAGAAAACCAGAACACACCTCAAGAGAGTTTTGATTTCTCTGAATCCCTTCCAAGGCCTTTAAAAGTGATTTGCTGGTTATAAGAAGCCTGGTGAGTCAGAGCTGCCAGGTTACACTCTCTGTACTGCAAAATCACTGTGCTACCCCAAGCAAGTCATTTAGATTCCCTACATCTCAGTTTACTAATCTGTAGTGATTCTTCCTTACCTTTTTAAGGCATATATAATGCTCTGTGATTACTGGATGAAAGACACTATTAAGGATTGTAATATTACTTAAAGATGGGAAAAATATTATTAAAGTCTAACTTAATAACTACAGCTATACCTAATTCTTTTGCAGATAAAAATCATTTCTTCATACAATGATTTTGCTATTCGTTATCTAAATCGAATGAATGAAACAATTTTAAAAAATAAAATACCAATCCAATTAGTTGGCATCAGTAATATTTTTAATTTAAAAACAGAACTATGCGTTCACAGTGCTGTTGTGATCTTATTTCTTGTATACATTGAACTTACTCTATTACAAATTATATCTTTAGTACATGGGAGAAAGGGGTGATTTTGTTTTGTTTAACCTCTCTTTCTTTTCACACAGAAAAAAAAAAAAAAGGTCACTTGGGGAAAATTAAGAAAAAACCCAACCTGGTCCTCCTACAGGCACAGTAGTCATCCAACAGTCAGATTAGCATTGCAATTTGATGGGTCAGTAATATACTTGGAGATGTTGTTTCACAGACAAAGCTGTTGAAATCACTAGGCTAAATACTCCTTACAAATCCCTTGAACCCAGCACAAAGCGCTAGAGATCACAGAGCACAATCACAGAGCATAAGCTTAGGTACAATTTGGCTCAATTTTCTCTGTTCCAAAATATTTCTCTTCCAAGTCACCACTGCCCAGATTTTAGGATTTTATAAACACTTACAACACTTAGAGATCTGCCAGTAGGTCTCATTTTATAAAGTTGTCTTCACTAAAAATGACCAAACAATCAAGCAAAAAGCAACAGCAACTCACTCTCCTGGCTATCCTCAAGAGCACTGAGAGTTTAGCAATCGTTAGCCAGGGTCACATAACACTAGAAGCCTGACAATTTTCTCACTGATCTTCTATTTACATTAGGACAGACTGAAATATGTCAATCCACACATCACTGCATAAATCCACCATTACCAATGGGAAATTTCTAAAGCAAATTGGTCAGGCGAAAAGTGGCTTATTTTGAAGTGTGATGAAATTTAAATAATAAAGTCAACTAAAGTACAAATCATTAAGAGAGACTGACAATCTTCTCACTGAGGATGAACCACCCCCAGCAAAAACCAGTCCAAGACAAGGGAACAGCACAGAGATGAAGAGTATCTTTTGCAGATAGAGAATACCCTGGCCATTGCTGCCTCCATGGGTTATGGTCACAGAACAGATGTAAGCTGCCAAGCTGCCAACACTCCAGCTCTTCTCCCTCTCCTCCCTACCTGTTGCTGTATCAAAGATAGAACTCCTCATCCCTCATAAGCAATTTTCTGTTTACCCATAGACCACTGGTAGCTCCGGACTAAAATATGGTAGTTCCCTTGAATTTAGGGCTTCTCACTTCCAGACAGGAGGGTAAAATTTAGTCCTTAGCACTAAAAAGCCAAAGACTAGCAATAAGAGCTATGTCACCAAATAAATATTTTCCAGAGCATTTTCCTTCACAGTCTAGTCTTCTCCCATTTATTTCATGGCAGGAGGCTCCTGTGACAGAGTATTCCTGAGGCATTATTTATTTCTCAGTAAGGGAGAAGAAGAATTCTTTCTATAGATAACGTATTTTGGCACTTTGGCAAACTCGTAAACAATAGCCTATATTCTTTGACATAAATTAGTGTTATTGCTTCATTATCCAATCCATGCATATTTTATTGATGTACTGAGACTACATGTGAACAGAATCTAGATCTTAAAAATACTAAATCTGGGCAATCTGGACAATAAAGCATTGCAATTCATCTAATAAGAACATTTTAGAGCACAGATCAAAATATGACAGCAATTACTGCTTGTGATACAACTTTGCACTGAAAAAAAAACGGAGGGAAAGTAATAAATTCTAGCAGAAATTATTGTTTGTGCTTACATTTTCACATAGCCAGTTCTGGGGCTACAGTAATGAGTTGTTGGTACATTTGAAGGTTAAGAATAAAAATGCAGATCAAAAGGCTGATACTTAATTTTCCAAATGCTTGCAGAAACAAACACATTTTTGGTTCCGAGAAACTAAATTTACTCTCTGGGTATTTGTTTACATGTGGCAGATTAAAAACATCTTGGAAATGAGATGCAGGAAGGCACGTGCTTCATTGCATTGCTTTTCTGCACACAGTCTACACATACCACAGCATCAACACTGGTGCGAGAACCTGCCTATAATAAAACCCCATCACACAAAATTGAACTTCGAGCACAAAACAAAACCAAAACATCAATTATCATCTCTTCCCTCCCCACTTGAGAATTTGGTGAGCAGAGATCAGAAACAGATGTGTTTTCATTTTGCAGAAAGAAAGCCCCACCAAAAAGATTTTTCAAAATATCCAACCCAAGTTTCCTCAGTTTGTCTTTCTGATGGAACAATTAAGCAGGAAACCTGCCACTGTTGCCATAAGCATTGGTGTAATGGAGGAATCGGGGGTGGCAGAGCTCCCCAAGAATGTCCCTCATCATCTCCCCATGTTACCACAACAATCTTTTGTAGATATGTATGAGGAAGCTCTGCCTCCTCCACCCAGTGCTATATAAAGATGAGTTGTACCTCCTGTCCTGCGGTCAAAGGAATCCACAGAACGCAGAGTTTGGGAAAGGCTTTTCCCAAAGACAACAACTTGACATCATCAGGACAGAACCGGGACATTTCACAATCACCAAAGACCCCTTGAGCTACAGTAACACGCTGGTCCCAGGCTGGGGGCCAGAGGGTGTCCACAGGAGATGTGAGCCATCACAAACCTCACCACATTTTTGCTTCCAATGCAAACTCATCCAGCAAGTTATCATAGCAAACAGCTTTTAAAACAGTTGCCCACACGAGTCATAAGAATTCCTACCTAATTCTTCACTTAGGAAGAAGAGGAGACAACCAGCCTCATGAGACCAATGTATGCAATGCCATTTAAAGGACAGCTAGAAAGCCTTCCAACAGTAAGCTGATATGGTGGGGATAAGAACCTAATGGTAGTGGTTAGGATTAAGGTGTCAGCCGGACACAGTTGGCCAAGGTGGTGCTGGGCACCTTCACTCTTCTGACAACCCTGAATACTGTACCAAAGAAAAGGGTAAGAGAGCCAGGGAAACTAGGGTGGCCACATACAGGGCTCACCACTGGTAGCTGGGGCTGAAACAACACATTAAGAATCTCTCTCTCCCATTCTAGGTACTCTTCTACATTCTTAAAGCAAGTTGTCTGTGTAAAAGGGTGAACTTCATAATGAAGTCACCATTATAAATGAGCCAGGAAACTGTTTAGGCCCACTTAGACTGAAGTGAAGGAATGGGACTCTGCAAGTTTAATACCGATGAGGTGAATTCCAGACCTTCTTCAGGTCAAAAGCAGTTTCGAGCATCACATTACTGACATCTCAGGAGCACACAAAATGTTACGTACATGGGTAAGCGAGATACACCATGAAGCATTTTGAGATTTAAGCACTTATATTTTCAGCCAGTTTCACTAAGTGCTTTAAATCATATGCTAAGGAAAAGGAATAAACACTCTCCCCTTTCTTACTACAGATGCTGATGCCATATCAAATCTCCATTTTCTCTAGATTACATGTGGCAGACTTGGGAGGTAGTATGGGAAATGGTGTTTAATTTTCTTTGATTTAACAGGCATCTAATCTAACTTACATTTATAATTTCTTCCAAACATCAATCAAATCCACTGGAGGCAAAATTTACTAAATAAACAGAATAATTAATACAAAAATAGAGAACTTTATCCTATCTCTGGAATTTTCAGGAAAGAAACCCTCATTTACTTACAGGCATTTCTATTTTTTTCCTTAAAATTCAATTTTCTGTAAATTATATTGGTTTTGAGAATGAATTTACTTAAACATGCAGTGAGTACTAACCCCTTACGCTTCTGTCTTTTTTGATCTATGAAAGACAATATTTCCATATTTTTGTTTCCATTGATACTCTTACAAGTAAATCATACTTACCTTAAGCTGAATTGAAGCCTGACCACTAAATTCTCAAGATACACCCTATATTCATACCAAATGCAGACTGAGGTAACTGATCAGCCCACCCACAAGGGGATTTGACCACCTCTCTAAGCAGATGCCACAGTACATACTTTGTTGTGGTCCTGGGACCACAGGACAACTGAATAATGGTAGTCTCTTCCCAAATTTTGTAATACTTAAAGCCGCTGTAAGAGGACAACTTTGCAGCTAGTGAGATTCTGACATCTGTTTTTGCTTGAAGGCAAATAAACTTCAAGTTTATTTAATTTTTTAAAAGTAAAAGCAACTTCAGAATGTTCACTTTGCTACAAAATCATTGAATCTGAATATGCATACACTTGACCTGCTGGTTGGATATACAAAAGACTCATCATTTCTCACACTGCAATCCAGTATTATTCAGCAAGTCCTTTCCAGTCTAATTTCTGCTTGTTTCTTCAGTGTCTCCACCACCTCTGGTTTTAAGCACTTCTCAGAGTGGGGGATGGGGAAATTTAAAAGGTCTAAACTTACTATGGTATAAGTTCTCAGTTTCTTCCCATTTCTTCAACAACAGATTGTGCTACTGTGCTTGTCCGAAGTTTCAAATGTCATTTGACTCATGCACTCAGAAATGTTGACTCAAATTAAAATATCCACACAAATCCAACTTTTGGTTTGGTAAAAGTAACCCACTCACTTTTTTCTGATACGCTTAGAATGTCTCCTAAGCAGTACAGACATTTATTTTCATTATAACAATTTTCTTTTCACAGTTCCCTAAAATCATCATTAGTTTCTGCTAAAAGTTGTGGCACGGTGAGCCGAGTATCTTGCTAACACACACAGATTCAGCTGAAGAGGCCTTGCCTAAACCATTTTAAGCCCTCTGCCACACGCTTTTTCCATACTGTGCATAACAGCACAAAGGACCTGAACTTCTGTGCTCAGAGGTGAATAGCCTTGCAATGTGGGGACTCAGATGCTTCGTTATGCATCTGTGTAAAATGCAATGGACCACTAATTGGGATAATGACGTACTTCTCTGGCAAGCCATAGGAATTCAGAGTAACAGGGTACATATGCTAAATTCCTGAAATAATCCAGAAAGTTTAAAAAAATAAATAAGTAGGAGAGAGGTTCTATCACACCCATCTCTATTTACTACATTTTTCATGCAAATTACATATTTCTTGGTAAACAAAAGCTTAAATTTTCTTCCTCACTGCAACACTGCCTCCAATCTTTTCTGTTAGCTTTCTGGCTTTTTGACCTTTTAATATTCTTCATTAATGCATGATTTATTTTTTAAGTTGGCATTTTTTTCTCTGGAAAGAATATGTATGTGAAGTAATTTCAAATGTTAAATCAGGATAAGCAAGGGAAGAAAGAAAATCTCCTTAACACATTTTCTTAATAATGTTGTACCAAGCTTTAGAATAGAAGCTTGAAGAATGATGGATTGTAACAATAAGGTTTATATTTCAAATCATATATATATATAAATATCTTAAAGTCTTAATACCACTGTTACAGATTCAAATGCACAAAACGTTGTGCAAAAAAAGGACTTCAAGTCTAAAATGAAAAATAATTTACATTAAAAAAAAACAACCCAGGATGAGGAAGACCGACAGCTGCAATACTTCTAACAAAATAATAATTAGATTGTAATAGTAACACACTGTGTTACCAGCTAGAGCAAAAACCGGTTAGGAATAGCAGGGCAATAAGGTTGTCTATGGGCACACTGGCAGCAAAAGAAAGACTAAGGAATACATTGGCCCACGGCTATGTAGGGCAGGGCATGAGTGACAAAGGACAGATGGAGACACTTGGTGCTTTCTTTGCCTCAGTCTCCACTGTCAAGGTCTGCTGACAGGTCTCTCAGTTGTCTCCACCTAGGAGAAGGGCCTGGGTGAGAACTGCTGCTCAGGAAGAGAAGCATTAAGTTAGAATCTACTCGAGGAAGCCAGTCAGAGGTTACTGAACACCAACTGCAAGGGAGACAGCCAATGTCACCCAGAGACTGTTCTCTCTTTTCTCTGAAAGGACAGGGCAACGAGAGGCCATCCTGATGATTGGAAAGAAGGCAAACACTACACCTGTCTTCAGAATTGGGAGGATCTGGGGGTTGGCAGGCTGGCCACAGCCTGGCAAAACTAACAAGAAAAGTCTCGCAGGCACTGTGTCTAAGCACACGAGGGACGAGGTTGCCGAGCGCAACCGGCGTGGATAAGCAAGGGCAAACAAGACTTGGCCAACCTGCCCACCTTCTGTGCTGAGACAACCAGCTCTACAGATCAGGGAAAAGTCGTGGATGTTGCTTATCTTGACTTTAGCAAGGCTTACAAGGCAGCACTGTCACCAACAAGCTGGACGACAGAAGGGAGAGCAGAGGTAACACCGAGGTGGGGGGAGTGATGGATTGACTAGAGATTAGGGCTGGCTGAAAATATCAATGTCAATACACCCAATGCTATACAAAAGAACTACTCAACACAAAACTCCTTCACCTCACGCATTATGCATGTTAAAAACCCTCCAAGTTTACGTACAGAACAAATGACTACTAAGTGCTTTGTGCAGGTACGACCTATAATCAAATTCAACTGCACAACAAAGGATTTATTAAAACTGAGACATCTGAACTTTATTCCTTTGACCTCAAGTTTAGCTCGTTTGCTAAAGTCATTATTAAACAACAACGTTCCACACAGATTTCAACAGCAGTACTATTTGCATTAATGCAATATCCTTGGATTAAAGGAATTAGAAATACTGAAAATCCTATTCCTCTGCTTCTTTGAAGATCTACGGTGTAGTCTAAGGAAATGCTCTCTAATTTTAAAGAAAGTCTGGTTCTCAATCATTTGAAATTAAATAAACTGACAGGTCTTTAAAAATCTATGAGACTAAAAGTTGCACAATTAATGACACTGCTAGTTGCCATCAGAAAATCAAAGGTCAGTTTTGGCAAGATTTTAAAATAAACACCCATAGTTACAACAAATTGATTGTTTTAATCATCGACTTAAAACAGTGAAGATAATCTGACTTCCCCAACCATATGAAGGTGTAAGTCCCAATGGGCAGTGTACTCAGCACAGGTACTTAGAGTATCTAGGCTCAATTTTGGACATAAAGTCTCACACACAGTACATCTAAAGTGCTAACTACAACTTATGCCCCAGTTTCAGAGAATTTGGTCCAAGAAAACCTGAAAAATAACTGCAGTGGTACACTGAAAGAGAGCAGCACAAATACTGCGGGTCTCCCAGGTGGGTCTGAGAACAGCTGCAGGATTGAATCCTACTTACAAGACAAAGAACCAAACTATCACTAAATGCAGCAAAGGCCGGGGTCTTGCAGAAAGCAGAATATATGCAACCAAGAAAATGACCACCTGGTAATGACTATTCACTCGGGATCCAGATTCAGGCTCCACAGGCTCACCAAGAACTCAAACATTTCCTAAATTCTGACTCCTTCACTATAAAACCTTAACTTCCTCTAACAGAATTATCAGCATCTGATAACAGAAGCTAAGGGTTACTTTCTGTAAGAAACACCTCATTTGGAAGAACAAAAAGCCCACCTAGCAGAGAGATTTATATTTGGGTGTTACTAATAACAGGTGGGAGCATCTTGGGAAACAGCATAAGAAATGCAAACAGAGAATAAATATCCACAGAACACCTTTCACTTTGTGAATTCCCAACCAGATGCTGTACACAGATCACCATCCTAACACACACTGAGGAGTCTATGCCTTCTGTGATTTGACCCATTAGACTTTAGTCCTCTAGAAACCTCTTTGTGGGAACAGGTTTTAGAACTAAATTTTATATTCAAGAAAAAAAAAATCTGTGTATTTAAATCTGCCACCAAAAATATTTAATTAGTGCTGCTTGCCCCCACTCTTCTTGTACAAGAAAAATTGTGCAGTTGTTCTTTTTCCACTTTCTTTCTACCATTCAGAACATTTTATGTGAAACTCTGTATCAGGTCTTACACGGACAATCCTCAAAAATATGAGGAGGTGTTAGCCACACAGTCAGGGGGGATTGCTATCACATCTTTTCAAGTCAACAGAAACACTGCTGACATGGTGATGCATTTGCTGAAATACAGAGTCATATTATTAAAAGTGCTGGATGTTTTTAATGCACATTTAAAAACAAATGTCTGTATTTAAAAAGTGTTTCTTCTTAGGGATTTCTCCTAAAAAGAAAAAGGGAATCCTAGACTAAAAATATATTGATACTCTTTACTGGTGTTAAATATCTGTGTTATGCCTCATATGCCTAACATTTTGTTTGCAATGTCTTACTACTACATTTCCTTTCTTGAACCCTGGGCTAATTCTAGTTCTTACGAGGCAAAAAGTCTTTCAGTGATTGAAACCACCTGTTATCAGGCTACTATATATTTCATTGAGGTCCATTCACCATTACAATTCCCTCATCCCACCACCCCTAACAGAAGAAATGCTGCTGCAGAGGAGGAAATACATGCAGCAACACAGCATCTCTAAGAGGGATCATGCCATAGCTTAGCCAAACAGAGCCCAGGTTTCCCCGCCCCCTTCTCAGGCTCCCCACACTCGAGACCTCACCCGGCTCCCAACACATCTGGAAGAGCCTCTGCAGCCAGTAGACCTTTGACAATCCACTGATCTGGCAAGGATAACACAATTGAAAAGTTCCTTTGCAGGGTGTATACTGCGGGCTTTCAAGCCACAAGTGGCCTCCTGACATCCTCCACCCTTTCCTTCCCCCTTCTGAACATTATCAGCTGCATGAAGATGCCTCAGAGCATCTGCAAATACAGGGTTTGTTCAGGCTCTGATGGCGAAATGGGAAAATACAGGTGAGAGTCAATGTGTAGAGTGATTCCTGCGACTCAGTACCATAGCTCTGAAAAAGACAGCAACGGCTATGAAGTTACATATATGCCTTCATGGCATTCCTCAGTCTCCCTATCTTACGTTTGTTCACCAAAGTAACAGCTTTTCTTTTCTCATTAATGCTTTTTATGGTCTTCGGTAATTCTTCTGCAAGAAGCTACGAGTACATTAACACAAGCCAGGAAAACAAGGCTTTGAAATATTCTCCCCACCGTGAATGCCATCGAGAACAATGACACCCGGCACAGCCTGGTTTTCCTTAAAGCACTACCCTCCAGAAGCGTTAACTGCCAGGCTTCTGCAGTGACAGTCTGCAAGGCTAAAATTAGCAAGCAACACCTTCCCTTGCACCTCATCACATGATAGGAAACAAACATAAATAGGGAAATACAATATGTTCCTAAAGGTGGAATCTGAATACTTTCATCTCCATAACAGTTTAGCAGTAAAGGACACTTACACAAGCAGCTTCTCATGATATGTCATCTGTTACTAGCATTATAGTTTGCTTTCTGCATAGTTTAAGAGATGACCACCTCTAAATGTGCTCCTTCAGAACCATTTCTGGCCCGAATCCAAATACTTCATGACTGTGTTAGAGACAAATTGTTTTATTAGGCACCGCTATGTTATCAGATGTCTCTAGCAGCCTTCTGCATAGATAAACACAAACCTTTCAGTGGATTCATCTCTTTGATAACTGTTGTACATTTCACCCAGGAGTAGCACAAACTCCTTTGCAGGCCACATCCCTCTCTCCTGCACTACTGAAGTGCAGATGATTGCAGGTTGGATGGCAGGACTTGGAAGATAAACCATCAGGCACATTTCTCCCCTTGTTTTTTTTTCCTAAACAGTGCTGTGCAGGCCTTTACAGCCATACAAAGAAGCCACAGCTCTTCTTTTTCAAAACCTTGTCTGAGGATCCACATAAAATCAAGCATATTGAAGCAAATTTGTGAATTCAAACATAACAGAGAGTAGAATTAAATCTGCCGTAGTTGCATCACAGTCTGCACACAAAAAGAAAGCATAGCCAAAATCACCTACTCATTTAGGACCTCTATTTCTCCCGCATAGTGGTAGCAGAAGTAGTCTTTTTGCACACATACAAACCCCTAGACATATATCACAGTATTATATAACATTACATGGCATATAACAGGAAGGCATACAGCTAATGTGATTCAACTTATACAGTACTCGGACATATATTATACAACCTGCTTCGAACGCTTATCATCACCTCACTGTCTCAGCTCTAGCTCAGCTCAGTTGACTACCTCATGTACTCTTCTTCCTGCAGCAGTGTGCCTGTGGCTCCTCCCTGAAGCAAGGCTCTGGCTTGACCGCTAATTCCCAAGGCAGGACCCAGGATGTGCTGGAGCCACAGCCATTTGGCAGACCTGAGATAGGGAGAGGCTGAGCTGCCTTTTTGTTTGTTTTTTTGTTTGTTTGTTTGTTTGTTTTTTAAAATCCCCAGGGATCTGACTGCTTCTATTCTAGTATCCCTAATTACAAACATCACTATTTTGGTCCTAAAATATTCTAAGCTTTTTTAAAATTAGCTATAGCATTTTACTTCAAGACACCTTGGCAGAGGGCAGTTCCACAGGCTAGCAGCTTACTTGCTAAAAAAGCATTTATCAGCTACTCACTTGATTACAATAATATTTCTGACCTGAAATACTGAAGTCCCAATTTAAAGACATCTTTAAAAAACAGACCTGTTGATTAGCAGTTCTCATCCAACATCTCAAGTCTGTGAACTGACCTTGATGTTTAATAAGAATAATTTATGCCAACAAGAGGGGATTGAAAACAAACACAAACCCCCTCCCTTGCCACAACTGCTACGGAGCAAACAAGGCCACCGCCATCGATTCCTTTCAAGCCATTCATCAAACTACTGCCAACAAAAGGAAGGCCCAGCTTCATTACATACAGAACAATAAAGGAAAAAGAGGTTGAAAATGAAGGAAGGAATGCTAAAAGACAATAGATGGTTTTAAGATTTTTTTATTTTATTTTTTGACAACAGTCAAGGCACCAGGATTTTCTTCTCTGCACTTAAAAATTGTTAATTGAAGTACTAACGAATTACGTGGCTCTTTCTGGCTGCGTTTCATGACTTTGAATTTCAAGTCATCCTTGAAGTATTTCATTATTTATCAGAGGTTTTTTTAAAATATATATACAATATTCATTAATGAAATCATGACAGGACAAATCACTTTCATCTTCATAAGCAGTAGCTGATCTTATTCAAACACTGAAATTATACTTTGCTGCCTGTGATCCCAGACTATCGTTCCTATTCACAGACGTTTAAGATGAGCTCAGCCTTTCTGAAAAACTAAAGGAAAAAAAACTCCAACAAACAAACTAACAACCCCCCCAAAACAAACAAACACTACCAAAAACAGCACCACTCAGAAAAAATTCTCAACATTGTCCAACCTAAGCCTGCAATTTTTGCATTCTGCAACCATGGGCTTAAGAGTTTTTTAGCTGCATTTATTAGCTACAGGGTGGCATCAGTTCCAAGGTGCACAGAAGATCAGCTCCCTTTGCCATCCCACACAACTTAAGGGACGGACACCTCTCCCAGGGTTATGGTCCAAGGGTTCACTCATGCTCCTGTCATCACCAAGGAGAGACAGCACTAACACACGAGGACCAACACAGTCACCCAGGACAGAGAAGGCTGGTAAGCAGGAGTGATATGCTAGGCAGAAAAGCGCAGAAATCCCACCAGGAAGGAGATGCAGATCACCAGGATCTCAGCACAGCATCATTCAGCTGAAGCCTGCTGCCTTGCAGCAGCACTTGATCCCTTCTTCACATCTATCCCTCGCCCTGGAGTGGAAACTCTCAGAAATTAATATGGACAGTAGGGTTGGCACTTTGTATCAATTAAGAGATTTTAAAATAAATAATACCAATCATAGGACAAGGCACCAATGTGCCTCATAAATCAGTATCAACCTACCATATTTTGAGTTTAAAGCAATCAAGGATATGAAAGGGGAACCTTTCTTCAGGGAAGATAAAGTTGGCAGGATAGAAGGTCTCTTGACATCTAGTACCAACATTAACACTTGCACACTAAACAAGGTAGCAGGATAATTATCCTTTCTGAAGATCTGGTGGTATTGCTTATGCTAGCAGGTTAATTTTTTCAGTTTTCTAAGCTCCCATACAGTGATTCACTAATGGCCAGTCTCCCTCTCTAAGCTGACAGTTTATCCAAATAACTGACACTATTGCCGTTATCATTAAAATATCTTCCATTAAGCTGCCATTGTTTAATAGCCATGGTCTGTGTATACAAAAAGAAAACCCATTAAAACTCATTCCAAAGATCTCCGTTAGCCCAGGAAAAAAATTAACAGCAGCAGTAGCTATGCAACGAGAAGGTTAAGCTGGTTAGTGTTTGTGACAATTGCACTTAGCTATTCTATGCAATGGCAAGAACATCTTTGCATTTATCAAGGGAACAGATTTAGTAAGAAACTACACACAGTAAGAAATAAACGAGAGATGAAGGGAAAACTCACATTATTGTGGCATCTGTTAGAGCTATTTTAGAACGGTGTCCCCCTGTGCTGCTCCACTGATGGGCTTGCGAGTATGGACTAAAATTAAAATCTGTTTCTCAGGCATTTGTAAATAGGCCACAAAAACTTAGCGAGTCTCAGAGCTGTTTTTTTTTTCTAGTCCCATAATTTTCTCCATCCATTTAGAAAACGTTTCAGTTATGCTTTGCAGTGACCTTTGTGCCCTGGACCTGCTGTGAGAAAGACTCTGCACTTCCCTCCTCCTCTGCCAAAGAAGATACTCCTTGGAGCACATCCTCAGTCCTCTTGCACATAGTGCCAGTTGCAGGAAACGTTTGCCCTGAGGACTATTCATTTCTCAAATAGGACGTCAGTAGTAACCCCAAAATTTTTGTGAGGATAAAGTAGGCTCTTTGTTCCCAACAGCTTGAGGCATGCAATTTCTTTAAATGCACGTGAAAATTCTGCTTCATCTTCTGCTTTGCCCATGCGCAGGAACCCCTTGCACAGGCAAGGCCAAATATTTATGCCTTAGCATTTTAGTTGTGTTTTTTTTTTTTTTAATGAAATGTCACATGAAGCAGAGTCCACCTCTTTTCAAAGCAAGCTGTTCAACTCACCAATGTTTAATTACATTTTGGCTCCTATTAGGATGTGGCAGTCTGACCAGACAGCCAGAAAAACATAAATGCAGAAATGGCCTCAAGCAAGATTGCAAGCCCTCTGCTCCCTTTGGCAAATCTAAGCTGCTCACATAGGCACTGAAATAATTGCGACAGTATGAAAATATCCTCAACTGTGAGAACAAAGGTTGTGTAGAGGCAGCCACAACTAACTTCCAGAAAAATGCATATACCATCTCTCTTACCCTCATTTTTATTATTTTTTTAGTGGGAGTTATATGCTACAGCAAGGTCCATGTTACCTCCAGAGACAAAGAGAGAAAAAAGAAGCTGTGGGAGCATAAGACAGAGAACTAAAATGGTATGTCTGAAATTTAAACTTACCTGCTACCTAAAAGCTTCCTCATTATGTGACTGGGTTTGGAAGACAAAAAGCAGAATGTATCATGATTTGAATAAGTTGCACTTTGCAATATGAAGGAGAACTGCTGAATCGGTGACTTCTATTTCTGGAAAGATAAAGTTTATTCTGATCCCAGCTATACCAACACATTAACTCTTAATGTCATCTGTCTCCACATTGTCCTACCAAAAGTACTCTTCTTCCTCAACAGGGTGAAGCATAGGGAAATCCCACTCTTGTAGCTATGTAAGTGTTTCCATAAAAACCAAACTGCTTAATTTTTGGTGGGGAAAAAAAAAAATTGTATCATCAACATGGTCATCAAATGAGGTACAGAAAACGACTTGCCTGCTGAAGAACGAAACTGCCAAACTAGAGAACAGAGCATCTGCTAAGGAGGAGGGTGTAATTATCTCATGCATCTGAACATGGCTGGGCACTGAAGTTACTCTGGCTATTTTGCCAGATACTCTGTGTTCAGGGCTCTCGCCTGACACCAGGAGGAAATAATCAAGAGTTTGTGAGGCCTGTCAGTATAGACCTTACACACTTTGAAGGGCGCTACTTTTGATGCCGTACGCTGAGCCTTCTTGCTTTAATGCAATGAAAATCTGAACTATTTTGCTGTCACTGTCTCGTATTACAAAACACTGCAATGCTACTAACCATAGCACTCACAGGGAAACAGCTACTTCTGTACCATCCATCCTCGTGTGCTTCGCTGGTTAAGCATTTTAATGGAGGGCTTGGCAATTTCAGAAAGAAAGCAAGAAAACCCAGAAAAATTACCACTCTGCAGCCTTACCTCCATCCAGCAGAAAAAGCAAGTGGCTTCCCTCAACAGATGTACAATAAGTGGTGTTGCAGGACCTTTTCCCTGGGGATGCCAAGCTAAGACTCGAGTTTGCTCTCAACCTATGCGCAAAAGCTGGGCTTCTCTGTCTCTGCAGGGGCAACTTTCAGTCCCAGGCCCTACATTTGAATCCTCTCAATCAAAGCCTTTCACGGGTGTATTCTTTGGTATTTTGTTAGATTATCAAGCACTTGTGGTCCACTCACAGAGAACACATCATCTACAGCTGATCCCCAGCAAGTCTTTTTTAAATACCCATCTCATGCCTGTCATCAACAGATCACACAGGAAAATATGGAAAAAGGTTATAAAGCTGCTCTTCTTTTAGGACAACAAATAGCTACTGTTCTATTTTTCCACAAGTAACATGCATAATTGTTCACTTATGGAAAAGCAACTGAAAAAAAAAATCACATCTTTCCCTGTTAATTCTCAGTCTACGCCTGTGCTTTTCTTTAGAAGAGATCAAGGTAGAAAAAGAACGATAAAAACACAAACTGTGGCAAGAAGAAGGGTGTACAACCATTTCCTTTGATTCTGAGAACACTGGAGGCTAAAAGAAACTCAGCTGCCTGGGTATCTCAAGGACAGATTCCCACGTGAGACTCCAGCCCGGCTGTGTCACAGACACTGACAGATGGGTTTCCCCAGCCTTGAACAACCTAATGGAGCTTTTAGCCAATTTGCATAGTGGCTGTCGCTGGGTGAAATGGGTATGTGTCAAGGACATTATGCAGGCCAAGACAAAAGTGTAATAGCCTTGTATACAATATCACTTCTTACTGCTCGCTATTTTTAACCCCCAGTGGGAAGGAAAAAAGAAAAGAAGAGAAAAAGAAGCCTCACTGGAAGTCGGTTCTGAGGCAGCAAGTTCCGGCTTTTGGGAATGGGCTGAAGCAGCAAGACAGTTTTCTTGCAAAATGAAAGAACAAAAACATTGAACAATTACTACCCACTTCCTTTTCTTTTTTTAAAGCAAAATATTTTTGAGCCTCCCAAAGCCTACCTATATTAGTGATCTGTTTTGATCCCAAACTCTCAAAGAGATGCACGTGAAGCCAATTCCTGTGTCTGAAACAAGAGTCCACAGGTACAAGAGCCCAGCTGCTGTCACTCCGTACAAGAGCTAAGCCTAAGGCTAGGTTTTCTCAGGCCTGAGTCCAGATTTTCTTTCATATCTCCTAGCACCTCACACATGGCTGCTTCTTAACAAATTAACAAGAAGAACAAAAGAATTCAAATTGGACAACAAAGATTTACAGCTTGATGCGAAATATAAGGTCAAGCCCTGAGGGTGGCTGAATTATGCGCCGAGTTGCTGCAAGCTTCATGCACTCTGGGGAAAAGCACACATATTTCATATTTGCCCAGCAGTCACCACAACCTCCTGGCTAGGTTCTGCTCTCACTCACATTAGAATAACTCAGCTACCAGACAATAAGGTGTGATTGAAAAGCGGGGCTAAACTGCAACTTGTACCAAAAGAGCCCTTTCACACAATCACTTGAAATTTTGTTGCCTTGCCTTCTTCTCCAGATATGCTCCTTTCAGCTTGCCTATAATGCACATTGGAGGGTCTGCCAGTGCTTAAACTAATTTTTTAACCTTTATTAGAGATCACATTAGAAGTTAAGCATGCAAACAGAGGCTTCCTTGAAAAAAGTTTCAGCTCTGGCAAACAAACTGTGAACACAGGAGTATAAAATGTACCCCAAGAAGTGTCAAAAAATATCTTTGTCAAGGATTTAACTAATCTGAGCCATTCTACTTCAACAGTTAATGAATACACCTGTATGTGATGCTACTAAAAACTAGACCTCTTTGGCAAAGAGGTGTGGGCAGATTTGTGATCTGTTTATGATCCTCCTGTTCATGGTGAGTGATAATCTAACCTGAGAACAGAGCAAGGACCAAGAAGGTAGGTCTTGGTTTTGAGCGTAGCCACCTCAGTGCTATTTCTGATTTTATTATTAGCTGGCTGGGTGATTTTGACTAAGCTGTCATTAGGGACTTGATTTCTTCTAAGCATGAGGAGAACACTATTTTAGGCCCTTCTGAGGGCCTTCAGATAGAAAAGCTCTATAAATGAACATTATTATTGTCAACATTACTGTTCTACCACCTTCCATGGTTATTCAAAATCAGACCCAAGAACAGTACACAAAAGAGCCATCTAACAGCTATCTGCAAATCTAGGTCAAGACAGAGGTCACCACTTCATGTGTTAAAAAGCAGCAGGATTTCCAGATGAGCATCTTCAGTCACCATAATATCTCAGGCCCAGTTCTGAAACCCATTTAATTAGAGGGGGTGGGGAGGGATAAAGCCTAGGGGGTGTTTTCGCTTGGGTTGTATGTATACATCTGTTTGTTTAGCGTTACAAAAAAAATGCTATGAGCTTAAGTGTAAATTATTTCAGCCTTTGGCACCATTCAATTATATATGCTAATTTTAGATGGAGTGGACTGTACTTGAAATAACGGGATTGCATGTGAGGAAAGCCTTCTGTGGTGAAATTATGTTGATACTCTCAAATCTTCTTGCTTGCTGAGAACAACCCTTTCTCGCAGCTGATTTTAATATGCTGGACTTTTATTGCGAAAGAGAGGATTCACTCTTGGTGTGACAAATAAGCATTTTAATTTCAACTCTTCATTCAGTTCAATTACATAGGAGCATGCATGTATGTACTCAGTAGCTAACGACACGGAATTGTAAATACTTTCACATCACTTGATTTTAGGACTTTCAGTGATATTAGAAATATCTACTGAAGATGTAAATCGTTTAATTTCTACAAATTAGGTTAAAATGTTGTGGTGACTTTAAAATAAACAAGGTCAATAATTTTTATTCTTTTTTTTACACATTACAGTCTAGCATTTCAGTCCTTTGTCATTTCACCTTTTCTAGTCATACTGGATGACCAGCAGCAAAAACGGTCAGTATAGCAGAACCAGAAGTAAGGCTAAGACTTAGTAAAGCTAAGCCTAATAGTAGACATTAACCTCTTTTTGCACATGAGTTGGTTGCTCTGGAGTAGCAAGCACAGTTCATTCACAGTGAGTTGAATTAACTTAAGATTGCATTGTGCCAGCTAGACAGTTTCTTAGACATAGAATGTATAGAAATCTAGAGCTTGTGCAGAAACCCATCTTCCTAATGGAAACATCAGAATAACACTCAACAGTGTCAGTATTATAAGTGACATTTAAATAAGGGAGATTATTTTTTTCTCCTATACCTGTCCTCAAACTAGAAGAGATTAAAGTCATATCAGAACAAAATTACTCTGGGTTTGACTTTGGTGAATTTTTCCTGGTTTCATTTAGGGGTTTTTTTGGGGGTAGTTTGGTTTGGGTTTCTTATTTGTTTGGTTTTGTTGGTTTTGGTTTTTTTTAATTCACTTGCATTTACTTGGTAACACAGCTATCCATCAAATAATTTTGGAATAGCAAAGAGATTGTAAAAGTGAAAAAAAAAATATTCTTAACGGTAATTCCTTTGCTAAAGAAGGTTTAAGAGTTTTATACACACAGCAGCAGGCTAAAATGCTGACCTCCTCTAGATCTTGGATTCACACCTCAACACAGCAAGGCAGATTCAAGATTTACAGCTTAGTGACAAGTCTGCCAATTCATCACCACTAAACCATCTTGAGTCTTCTTTGGAAGTGGCACAGGTCAAAAGAGGAAACCACCAGCTGCTGAAGAAATCCCTTCTCAAATAAATTCATTCTGCACATAGTCAGCTTGGCACTAGCACACACATACACCTCCCAGACTCTCCACCAAAGTCTGTGCTGGACTGGGGACACATCCCATCTCTTCCACTTACCTTCCAAAACCTAAGCAGAAATTTTAAAAAGTGTTGACAAACTTTACGATGAGTTAATACAGAGAGCCAAGAAGAAAATAAATACAACCATGAAGGTCCAGCCCTTCTGATGACTGAGTTTTCTCTAAAGACAGGAGTGGCTACTCTATTATCTTTGTCTGTAGAGGCACAGTGTTTGGACTCCTCAAGTTGAACAGTAAAGGAAAAAGTAAATTTACTTCTATCAATCTTTAAAGGAAACTACAAAATAAATTAAACAGCTTGTGGAAATATCCAAATAGAAAGTTTTCTGTGGAACTAATGCTGTTCTGGCAAAGAAAACCCACGGAACTTAAGCTGATTTGACCAGAAAATGAAAACCCATATCTATACATCTTCAGCATGTCTGCCTGCATTAAATTTTATCAAATATACTCACAGTTCAGTTTAAGAGTGACTTATTTTACTGTAGTTTAAAACCTTTGTCCTAATTAATTTAAACCAAACTTATAAAACCAAAAGAATGTTGACTTAGGCTTATGCATACAGTCTTTTGCATCAGTTTAACTATGTCACTTTCAAATCACACACTCAGTCAAACTAATGTCATTCTGCATAAGCTTAGCCCTTGCAGCATCAGACACCTCAAGACCATTGAAATGCAGTGACATTCTTGTGCTTAATTCCATCAAATTCCTTAGGAAATCCTAGCCTAAACTGTGAGCAGGAAGTAATCATGCCAAAACCCCTCAGAGATGAAGTGGGCAGCTCACACCTCTACAAGAGCTATTGCTTTAACCAAATACTTTAACCACATGCATATTTAAACAGAATATTTTAACCACATGCTGGATATTTTGCAGAAGAGCAGTAGGGTTACTTAGGTGTTTATGGACATGTTGTGCTGAGATTCTTTGCTGGGATCTCAGAAGTTACTGTTTTGTCTACCTCTGCATCAGGTGTAGTATCTCCGCTCCTCAGAACCCATCACCTAAAAGCATTAAGACAGGCTGAGGATTGATAGGTTGGGAACCAGCCTGCAAGGTCATCTTCCCATCCAGTGCCCACTGAGAAATACAATGGGCAGGGCTGGAGTGCTGCAAGTAAAAGAAAGGTGTCTGGTGGCTGTTAACGCATAATTTTGCATACCTCATGGCCACTATTTTAGAAACAGCTTTCTGATGAGTAATTTGCTGAGATTCACTGTTTGAAAACTGCATACTTGGTCTAAAGAGCACTTACAGCACCAATGTTCAGGCCACAGATCTCTGTTTACCCTGCTTTTCAGACCACCCATCCTGACTGCTTCCTCACAGTGTTGATTATTATTTACTGTTATAAAATTTCAGCTAATGGTTCTTCTGATTTTTTTTTTTTGTTACAAATAAAGGCCTAAACTAAAAAAGCTCATGTCCTGTCATTTGCCACCTAGGAGAGCTGCAAGGAGCAGTGGGATACAAAAAAGACAAGTTCTTTAACTGGCAGGTCTCCACCAGCCTTTACAATTAACAAGCTAGCTCATTGTCTGGGTTGTTATCTAAATTACAGTCTAGGCATTTTCTGCTAACATATTTTCCGACTTTTTAAACACTGTACTGTACAGTACCTAGTACAAAGGCATCTTTCTCTAATTCCATTTAATTCTCTATTTTCCTGTCTTAAAAATTAACTACTGTAACCATAGCCTTAAGCAAGGAAAGGGAGAGGGGGAAAAAGGAAAAGAGAATGTACTTTTAGCAAGGGGGGGGAAGAGACCTTAAGTTTGGGTGTTGGGGTTTTCTTTGAGGCAGAGGCAATAGACAGCCACTACTTTTAAGAAGACTTAAAATCCACTTTTGGTCCCACCCCTTTTTTTTTACCAGGATTCCTCAACAGCTTTGCAACTGACAGGGGGAGCAAGGCAGTCCTTTCTTACAAGGTTTCTGAATCACTGAGTATACCTCCACTTTTTCTTTTCTTCTTTTTTGTATATGAAAGAAAAAAATTTTACAATTAATGTCTAAAAAAAGGGATTATATAGCAAGGGATACGAAATAATAAATGTTAAGTGTCATTACATATGTTCCATTATATTTATTTTAGATATTGCACATAAAGGATAAAACCCATAAAACTTTGGAAACATACAGTCAGCATTTCACTAAAGCTCCTAAACAGGGATCATCGCATCGATCAGTCCCCCCAATAACAAGCACTTTTTCTAGTTTTACTTGACTTGGTTTCTCAAGATTCCCCTCCCAGGTCATCCTTTGTATGTGCAATCTTGCATGTATAGGCAGGTATGCTTTTCAACAGTTTTGGTTTTTTTATCTCAGATAATGGAACTCTTTTTAAAACATGTTAACCACGATCATATATATCCCATACTCTTCTTTTGGCCAAGAGAAAAACAGAATAGGGAAAAAATAGAACCTTGTTCATCAGCTGTTCATTTTTCATTTGTAGAGTCACTAATATTTCACTCCAAGTTAAAAAAAACATTGTTTTCTTCCATTCCTGAACACAGAAAAGCAGCAAGGCTTTTTTTCACCATGTATGGCACCATCAGCAATATTACCTATACTCTAAAAAAAGAGTTTGCTCTAATTTTTCATGGAGAAGTTATAAGACAGCATATCAATAAATCTATTTTTAAAAATCACAATATTTACAAGCCATTGAACAAATATAAATAGGAATTCCGTGATATCTTTTATGTTTGGTTTTCAGCAGAGAGTTTTACTAGTGCCACTCATCAAATTTGGATGTCATTCTTTAAACTGGAGAGCAAGCAGGGTTTTTTTGACACAAAGATTATAAATATGGGAAATTTCTTAAAATTTACTTCATCCTTTTACTGAATGGTGGTCTGGCCACACTAAATCATTACACTATAAGAAAACACATTGACTATTGAAAACCTCCTTTAAAAGATTGCTACCAGCAAGTCGGTGTTTGCCAAGGAGCTTGTTTTTACTTAAAATATATTCTACTTGAAATTCTACAGATTAATTCAGATGATTCAATACACCAGTAAAGAATACGGATTTGGGTTTGCTCCATTTTTCACATTTCACATGGGATGCAGTGCTGTGATGACTGTCTTCCCCCTAAGGGTGCAGGCACAATTTAACATGATCACGCATCACGACACTGAGACAGCGGTAATATAAGACATGAAGTTAAGGCAAACCCTCTCTCTCTTTGTATTCTGGTAGCTCTTAAGATTGTCGAGAATTCTTTCACCCTCGCTTTTCCCAAGCAGCATTTATTGCTAAAGCACATTACCATCCCCTCGGTTATGATCCCCCACTACCAGACAGTATAGGTGCCTCATATCAAACCCTGAGCAGCAGCAGCAGGCTGACACCAGTGAGGTATAAACTGCAGCAACTTTTAGCGTGCTCCATCTGGCACCTGGAACAAAACCAGTCCTCTGATGGAAAGCTGTCATGGTGTCAAGCTAATTCTGACCCATCCTTTCAGCTCAACACCAGTGAAAACACAGAGCTGCTTTGGGATCAATACCTTTAAAAGCTGTTTGCTCTGATTTGTAATCCAAACAAGTATGTGGGAGACAAAGAACTAGAGGACTGAGCCCAGACTCATTCCTTCTGACTTTATACTTCCAGAAGTATGCCTTAGCCATGCATTTTACCAATTACCCTAAACAAAAATCCACATTTTTGAGGTTAAACAAATATAAATTGTAAACAGAGCACAGCACAGACTTAACACAGAGTTCTGAATATGAAGCATTAATATTTATTCAAAATGTAAGGCTTTTATGTGAAAAAAATAATATCTTTTCTTAGCTGAAACATATTTAAAGGTTCATCTTCTCTGAAGGAAGCATCAAAATGAAGTGTGACAGATAAAAATCCAGCACATACCATGTCCATATTCACATATAAAAAGATATTTTCAACATTTCAATTCAAAGACCAGCAATAAAAAAATGCCTGTCATATCCTCAGGATCCCAAATAATCATTTCATCCATGTCTCAGTATTGACTTACAAAGACATGGCTTGCCTTTGCTCTGTAGTTTTTATATACAAACAAACTGAGGATAACTCATTGTTACGGAAGTCAGTGGGATCGCAGCTCCCTTACAGGAAGAAAGAGAAAAAAAAAAGCCAGCTAGATGCAGCTGGCTCACAACTCTGGAAAAAAATATGAAAGATGACAGAAGGAGCATAATGTTTTGGCTCTTCTGCAGCCATTATGATATTGAGTAATATGCTGCAAAGAGCTATTGCAGTAAAGTGCTGCAAGACCACCTCCTTGCTGAATAAAGGTCATGCAAGGACTCCGCTGAATACTCTAAGCTGTATTGCTAAGTCTGCGTCTTCCAAGTTATAATTTTTATGCATCTTTCCACCATGAACTTTGGGTTCTTCACATACCAACAGAAATGCTGTGGTGGTGAATAAGATGTTCCAATTCCAAGCATCACCAAACTACTAAATTATTTGTTTCCTTTTTACCATCAAAACCATATCAGCTGTCTAGCTCAAAATAGTCTGAAGAGCTCTTCATGATTCCGACTACCTAGTGAAGAGAGAGGTGTCATTCTTCAGGAGACAAGGGAATACTGCTGAGTGCTCTTCTCCAGGGAGCATGCTGGTCATCAGAAACATCCCTACGCACCCATTCCCACCACAGTCAGTGCAAATGGTCAGATGTACAGAGAGTGGCCTGCTAGGACACCCACCCTGCCTATCAGACCAGTCCTGACAGCCAGCCAGCGCCTGCTCGCCTCACATGCTGCTGCCCAGTACCCAGCACCCAGCACCAGCCTGGGTCTTAAGGAGGTTTCCCTCTCCTCTGTTTTATTTTCATTAGGCTATGTTACAGCACATTATATAAGAATATAACATATACATTATATAGATACAGGCATATATATGTGTGCCTACATAATACTATATATATATATATATAAACAGTAATATATAAACACACATAAGGCCTCTATATTACAAACAGAGATTACATCAATAGCATTAATACCTGACATGGTAAAAGAACTTTGCAATTTGTACCCTCTCCCAGATTTTGTATTTTCAGAAGCGGAAAGCGAAGAAGAGACTGGGATTTCTCCCTCTAGTTACTCAGACCTTAGAAAAGAAGAGACTGGGATTTCTCCCTCTAGTTACTCAGACCTTAGAAACAATGTAATTCCGATGTCTTCATTACATTATTTTCCCCCAGAAACAGTAATATTCCAAAAAGATTAAGTTAAATAATACTCTAAAAAGAAAAAAAAAATAAATGAATCAAGCAGTTCTTTAATTTCATTTCAATACCGTCTTGCTCTTCCAGCAGCCTCTCAGATGTGCAGGAAATGGCTTAATGATGTGCCTTTATTAAAGGGAAGTGCTGAGGCATCTCTGTAGGTTTCTCCCATCCCCCAAAAGTTTGTACAGCCACTGCTCTGAGAACACATATCTGCCAGCAAAAACATCTTCACCAGAGCCTCCTTTTATCACAGAAGCTGCAACAAAAACAGCACTTAAAGGACATAATCATCTCTACTCACAGTACCTCCTGAACTGTAAACACAGTTTAAAAACTGCACGCCATGGAGCTCAGGCGTGTTATCTAATCCTTTAGAAACTCTATCCTAGTACAAACACAGGGAGCAGCAATGCCAGCCAGCACCATGTGCTTCCACTTACCGACCCACTCCCTTTCCACAAGCACATACACCATCCCTCAGCCCTCGCAGCCCATCACAGAAAGGCTAACACAGCTCTCATGGCCAAAACACTCAGAGCCTCACCTGGGAGGCAAGCCCTGCTCTGCCTGTCGCCTTCCTAACACCCCCAGATTTTGAAACAACTGCAACTATGCATTATATAGCATTATATATTGCTGTTGTCTAGAATTATATTCCCTCCTCCTTGCTGGCACCCCTGCAGGAGTACAGCTGAAAAACAGAATAAAAAAGAGTGGGGTTTTTAGTGTAGTATCTGGAGCTGCTGAGCTTTGTTCTCACTGGTGGCCTGTTTGAAACATTTCTTACCTGAGCAAGTGTTGCAAGGCTCTCGCAACACTTACTTTGTTAGCAAAGCAGCCAAACAGCTCGGGTGACTTTGCAGCTGCCTTGCAGGGCAGCATTGCAACAGTAAGGGCTTTGACAGCCAGACCTGTCATAACAAGGAGGAAACAGCCTTTTTTTTTTTCTTTCTGTTTTTTTTTAATCTTCATTTACTGTGAACAAGGTAATTTGAGCTAAGTAGAAAGCCATTCTTTTCTTTTTTTCTTTCTTTTGCTAACAGTGCTGAAGACTCCTGACAACACATGTGAGCACAAGCCTCGCTCAAACTGGCTTTGGGAGCAGCAAGAAGTGCTTGGTATCGGTTTCAGAGCTTAGAGCAGTGGCTGGGGTGGGAGCTGCCCTTCTCATATCCTCCTTCCAGCCACCAGTATGGAGCCAGTGTCATTCACACCACTAATGCTCCCATAACTTGCAATGGAATACAGTTCGTTCACAATAAAAACAGACGGTAGCTGGCAGGTGAAAAATTCTGGGCAAGAAAAGGTAACAACTGAAGGGTGTAGGTTTTACCCCCTGTCCCAAATCCTGCCAGATCAAACTACGTGTGAACGAAATCTCCCTCTTGCAAACCTCAGTGGTGTGAAAAGCTGATGGCTTTTCTAAATGGTCAGCAGAGCTGGTTTTTTCCTCCCTACACACTTTCTATTCAACTTAGGTTTGTCAGGAGGTTCACGGAGGGCCATATCACATTTTCTAAAAGCTATTCATTTCTGCCTCTGTTAATCTCTGTCCCAATACTCTACATAGCATTCGAAGTGCTGAACCAGAGAGCATTTAAGTCCTAACTTGCAGTGATTTTTAAAATCTGTCCATAGAGAAAGAGGAATCCTCCTCTACAGATCAATTTACAACATCATCACAGCACTAAGGTCACACATAGGAACTACCTTCTGCTGCACAGTTATCCTGTAGGACCTCACTGAGCTCTCCCAGTGAAATCAGCTTTGTTACTGGGAACATATGGGACCCTGGTTTGGGTGATCTGAGACGTAAAAACTACATTTCAAAATCACACACAGAAGAGATGAATGCTCAAAGGTTTATCATTTACCTCTTCATGTCTTATATAACACCAGTTTTAAAAAAAAAAGGTATCTTTGTATCTTTGTTAAGGGACAGCCATGCTGTAGATGACCATTCAGACTCAGATCAAATAGCACCAATCAGCTTAATCCAACAGCTCTGTTGCATCACAGATCATGTACTCAGCAAGCACAACTTCAATATGAAATCACCCTTCCCACAACTACTTCAATGTTCTCTATAAAATCTACAAGATCTCAGAGACCAAAATGAACCCCTGTACAGGTATGGAAACTAGAGAAGATAATTACTCTTGTGCCCCAAATCATACACTCTAAGACAATTCTTATATTGTCCCCAGGTGAGTTACTTGCTCCAGTACAGGGCAATTTCTACAGGATTAGCATACATTGGTCTAACAAAAGGGATATGAAAATTTTTTGCTTGCTTCCGGCCAAACACAACTTCCAAACACCACTGAAAGCCACACACGAAGCTAGACCTTAGCGGCATGCACATGGAGATACAAGTCATGTTGCATTAGACCATACAAAGTGAAATTACAGACCACATCCAACACACAGATTGTGTCCTAGCAGGCCAGATGTTGCGTGCATGATTAACTACCAGCCTTCTAGGGGAATGTGACAAGCATACTTACACATGTCCTCTACTCAGATTGTCTCTGAATTTTATTTTTTTTCCTTGTGAAACAGAGTTATGCTGCATTGCACATAGATTATAGGTGCAATTCAATTTCTATTGACATGACTTATGGGTAGACTGATCCACAGCAAGGAAAGGCAGCACCTACCCTGCAAGTCTCCCCTCTAGAGCTTTTTTTGGGGCTGTGCATTGCTGTGCACCCAACATCCACTCATACGATCAGTCAAACCACATTACGGCCTTAAGCAAGGATTAATCATAACAACAGGGAAAAGATACCTGTCCAAAGACACTGCTGTATTCACTACCCAGAAAGAAACAGTGCAACTGATTTTTATGGAAGAGATGGAGATGGGGAGCCAAGGGAACAAAAGGGGAAAGAGTTTCCACCAAAAAAATTGTGTCAGGGATCTGGAGCATGAAGCACACAGGACAAGGAAGAACCAGCAAGTCTCCATTGGCCTTCACACTTGAAGCACTCAGAATTAAGAATGCAAAGATACTAATCTGGCATTCTAAGTTTTTTGGAAATTCATTTTGGTTTTATTCTTCTTGTGTAGAAAAAAAAAAAAACAACATTCAGACAGCACAGCATCTAAAAAATGAAGCAGAGTTTTCTTTAAAATGTTTCTATGACATAGGGTATGAGCAAAGACCCTACAAATCACACTTGCCTGAGAAAACTAACAAAGACCTTAGAGGAAACTAATTCACATTTTGTAAGATAGTCTGAAGACATTGTATCTGTGTTTATCTTACTGCATCAAACAGCTGATACTACCATGAACATTGCAGTGCAAAGGTATCCTGAATCTGTACCATTCGTAAGTCTTACTACCGTACAGCTGAGGACTTAACAGACACAGCATCAGATGGAGGAGGAGATTTTTCTCCTTCCTAATGAGCTGTCAGGTGACACGGTGCTTCTTATTGTCTCCAAGAGCATTTTGGGAAATGTCTCCTCAGTACCTCAGGTCACGCAGCCCATGCAAAGCTAAATGCACAGTTAATACCACAGGTTGAAGCTGAATTACTTTTCACTCAAACTACTTATTCTGCTCTTGTTTGCCAGCTACCTTTAATTTCCTCCACATCTCACTCCTTACTGGTCCATTGCCCCTACCCCAGGTACAAATAACTTTGATTTTTGAACCCCTAATCTACATTGGACAATGCATTTGTTCAACTGTCCAATAGCTCTCCGCTGTCATTTTGCGGATGTGCCACCGAATTCACTACAATTTTAAAGCTCGCCAGCAACACAGTGAAAATTTTTTATCAGCACATACTTTAAATGTTAGCCAGGACACCTAACATACTACCAGAGGCAAATTAAATTTGTATCCTTGAAGGAAAAAAATCAAATATAATTTTAACTCTGTTGCTACCTCTTCCCCTCCAGACATTGGGTAATACCCCCTTCTGGGTTGCTTTACTTATCCCTAAACTATTGTTTGAAACTTCTTTAAAAAGCATTAAGCCTGTTCTATTTGTAACAATTTTGTGGACTAAATTTATCAAACTACCTAGCTGCTGCACCAGTAGATCACTGAAAAATATGCCTCTATTTAGGAGCTTTCTGCACTACACAATGAAGGAACACTCAAACTGGTTTCTCATGCAGGGACCAGAACTCACAAGACTGCAACTCAGATGCTCACCACTAGTTGAGCAGCATCATGAACCCTTTTAGCTCCTCAGCCCCTCAAGTTTCGTGATCATTTATACTCCTGGATGAGTTTTGATTATAGCTCAGGAAATGTTAGACAAAAAATAATTAACCATAACTGCATTCATTACACACAGGCACCCATAAACTGCAATATGAAGATCAGCTATGCTTTCCTAAGTGACAAGGAGTCCCTCAAGGCTCAATTACTTGCCACTTTTTGCTCCATTTCAGATGGTAGCAGCACTGCTTTTCTACATGGGTAATAACTACCGATAACCATTTACAAGCAGCAATTAAGAGTTTTAAAGCGAACCAATGACTTCTCTCAAAACTGGGACCAAGCTTTACTTATTTTCCTCAACTTCATAGATAATTATCTCATTGTGTTCCATTTCCCACATAATTTACTTTCCTGAATCACTATTTTTCACAACATATACCTAGACATTTACTGACAATGCCTCGCCTGTAACAGGGATCCTGTTGGAAGCTGAAAGGTACTGATACATCAGATAAATTTTCCTGTTTAGGAGAGGCCCAAGAATGGTAATTAACAACAGATGAGACCATGTTAGTTCAGAATACCTGCTTATATCCAAGTACAACAGACAAAACAGGGTCAAAAAGCTCTCAGAGCAACACAACTTCTACCCCTTTTCTGTACAAGCTTAGCATGCCAACGTAATTCTAGAAGATACTGGAAGAAATTAGTATCATAATGATTTATCATTTATTAATTGTCTATTACACATTCACATGACCACGCTTGTGTGGCTTCCCTGCTCCTACACTTACCCATTAGCTGCACACACCCATTCAAGACAGGAAACTACACAAAAACACCCCAAATGAAACATGACCTGTCCCAGCACACTCAGAAACTGTTTCGCCAAACCAGAGCCTGATAGCACACTCTGGATGCTGAAAAAACATCCAAATGTCTGACAGCCTGCAAAAAGGAAAACTCAGAAAACTTCCAGCAGAGGCATCTGAGCTGATCACAACAGCGAGACTGTCAGTTCACACCACAGTGCGTGGGAGTAGAAGACGCAAAGCTCTCAGCACTGCAGACCAGCAGAATTACCCTGAATGATAAAATACACAGTCAGATGTTTCAAAGTCTTCATGAACACCCTTTAAAAATATTCCTTTTGTTATCTAGAACTTTTTTTTTGCCCACTATCCTTTTACCCTGAGTAACAAGGCACTTTGCATTCTATTTTATTAATTAATGATGGTTTAGATCTCATAATTTCTGTTAACTACGTCTATGTACCAAATAGATATTTCCATGGACCTAAATAAAGTAGTGGGTAAGTACTGCAGAGAGTAATTTGAAGGTAGAGCAAATTTTGCCTGCATTAAAAATGAAGGAAGTACTCTGCTTGCATTCCTTCTATTTAGGATTCGGTCTAAAAGGAAAACCTTACTCTTCATACTTCACCTGATTTTTTTTAAACCCTTTTGTACCACCTGCATCTCTCTTTTCCAAGGTTACGCAGCTTGTGGCAAAGCATGCATACAGAAATAGAATAAGAGTAGTCCTTTTAGAGTTATTACACTGAAGCCTAGTCAAATCCCATAACCAAGAAAAAATAAAATGAAAGAATCTATTTTTAATCATATGTTCAGCTCAGACTTTTAGTGGGTTGTTTGTTTTTTTTTTAAATCAAGTTCTCCGTTTGAAAAGAAAACAAAACAAACAAACAAAAAACCCAACAATATAAAACAATACAGAGGTTACACACAGTGCCTAGTGGGTTTTTTGGTGGCTTGTGTTTTGGTTTTTTTTCCTATGGTACTTATGTACTCTAGTCAGAGAGGAAGACTGAAGAGAGAATAATACATTCATCTTTCCTCAGAGTCACATGAAGATGTACTTGAATGGGGCTAAGGGAGAAAGAAGAATAAAAGTGATGTCTGTTTTACAGCACGAACTTTCAAATGCATACTACTTTAAAATGAAATATCTAAACATAGTGTCTGTAGTAGTCAACAAAAGAAACGCAGATCCAGCTAACAAGATTGTTGTTATTGCTCTGGTCTCGGATGCTGAGCTTGTGCTGGCTCGAAAACAATGAAAATTAAAACTCTTAAGCAGCAGCAGTCAAACTGCTCAAGAATGTTGATACCTCTCTCTCAGAGTGCCATCAGCTCTTGACAGCCAGATTCAGACAGGCAAGGTAAAACATTTCAATCTGCGCATCCCTCTGGTCTGTCTGCAGCACAACATAGGACTTCAAACGGCCCTCAGTAAACAGTCTTCTCATCGCTCCAGCCTGGGCTGAATTTTAATCAGGGTCCTTTAAATGCCATTGAACAAATCCATATACTATGGATTGCTCCTTGTATGCCTCTGGCCAGCCACTATTTGGAGAGTCATTTATTATTTTTAGAAAACCAAAACAATCCAAAGTTACGGTACAGATTACAGCACATCTTGAAGCAGGGTGCAGTTATTTCTGGGCATTTCTTATTGCACGTAAGTGAAGCCTTTAATTATTCCTTTGACGCGACACAGTGGATGTATCCATCTGTTAGTCCCATGAAAGGAGGAGTTAGGTTTATTTCATGATAAAGCAGCAGTTAAGTTTTCAGGCCACTCACATGAAAAACTTGGATTACAAAATTCACATATTGTGCACTAAAGGCAAGCAAAAGACAGAAATATGGGAAGAGCTCTCAACTGTAATAGTAGCAATAAAGAGTCTACAATTCAGAAGGGATACTACATATGATGAAAACACTAAGCCTGCTCATAAACCTTTTTTTTTTTTTCCCCCTGCAAATCTGTCCCAGGGAAGGTTAGGCTCTGCGTATCAATTATCAAACCAGGAGTATTTCCCCAGTAGAACTACAAGCTCAGCAAAAACTCATTAGAAAGTGTGTGTGTGTGCAGAGGGGGGAAATGTGGTCATTATTTGACTGCTCTGTTCTGCAAAGAACTATATTAGGGAGGTATAAGCCAGCAGAGTGCTGACTGCTACAGTTCTTTCCATCTCCCATAGATAAGTCAATTAATCAAACTTTGCTTACTACCTGTCAAAAGCCTGTCTCTGTGCTCTTGTTGAAATACAGAAAGAATGTAGGGGCACTTCCTCTGCCTGCAGGTTCTCTCTTGCTCAAGAAATGGTTCCAGTCATTTTGGGAAGACATTATTTCATGCTGTTAAGCAGCTCTAGGAAAATCTCCATCTCCTCTCTGTCTTCCTTGCAAATAGAGCATCTGGCAGGCAGGGAGAGAAGACTCCCACCCGAAGAGGGGAGCGGGGCTTAGCACGGCATCTGAGTGCAGCCCTTAAAGCCACTGTAGTGCTTCTGACACCTTCCTCCTGCCAAGTGCTGCCCACAGGTTTGGGCCAGGCATCAGCTGTGGCTTTTCTAATTAGCCATGGAATGCCATTTTGAAGCCATGTGAAGCCACACTGGGCAGACACTGTTTGTGGGGCTTCAGTGTGTTGCTTCACACAAGAATGTTCCCCTTGGGTTTTAAATTCCTTGCAGACAGAGGTCGAGGTCACGTCTCCAGTGCTCCTTCCCTGACTTCCACCTCTGCCTCCAACACAACCGCCAAAGCAATGTGCTCCACATCCAGCTGAGCAGCAGGAATCAGAAAGCCTGAGTGTCCTAAGCCCTAATTCTCCTCCAGCACCGAGGGCATAAGAGACAACAGATGTGACACAGAATTATCACTTCCCTTTCTGTAAGAGGTAATGCGGACAGGACATTGCACTTGGACATCCAAAAACCCAGGGAACCACATGCAAATAATTCACAAATTTTATGAAAATAAGCAATGCATACAAACTGTAGCGTTCATTCATTCTGCAACTTTGCTCAGGCTGATGGAGTTTGAAGGTGTGGGCATCATCCCTCGGCTTCGTAATTGCCCTTTTGAGTTTGAGTTTCAGACTGGATGGGCAGTCTCAGGGCTAGCAATCTATATAGTTCTGCTGGCTCAGATAAGGACAACTCAGGAAGGTCTTTCAAGAAATGCATGACTGGAAAAAATCCCTTCTTTGCCTCTTCATGTCAGACCATCACAATACAATCAGAAGAGCAATGTTTTTCTTCTGACATTAAAATTACAGGCATTCACTTCCATTATGGGAAACTTTTGAGTTTATTCCTATTTGGAGACTCAATAAGCATTCTTCAAGAAATACGTCATGTCCTCTTCACTGGAGCAGGAAAGAAGGAGGAAGAATTTCCACTTACACCTTGAAAAGCCTGAGGAACTGGATTTGTACACATCTGGAACTCAGTCAATGTACAAGTAGTCCCTCTTGTTCTTGGAAGCATTCTAAAAAAAGGGTGTTTCCCAAAGACTTTAGGGAAGAAAAATAGAGTACCACTGAGGATGGTTTTCATCCAGATTTGAGGAAGGTGAGAAAAAAAAAAGGCTATGTATATAAATCCTGAAAGATCTATGTCAGGCAAAACAAGTGCAGGAGCAGGACGTTATTTCTATTGCTCACCCAGACCAACGGAGCCCAGGAATCTGGGCAAACAGTCACAACAGATGAGTTGAAAGTCCACCAAAGTAGACAGAAACACTACCACTTGTTACCATTTGTTCTATCCACTTCTGGTCTGTGACTGACCAGGTTCTTCGGCACTTCTGTAGTAGAAATTTCTTTCACACTAATGCCTGATGAAATGCTAAAAATGACCAGTTGTTGAATACAGTCAGTTCCCAGAATACACTTATATTGGATTAGTTTCTGAATTAGGTTCAGACTAAGCATTTTTAGGTCTATTTTTATTTGTATTGAAATAGATGCTTTAGTGTTTTTAGCTGTTTGAGCAGCAGCTGTTGCCACAGACTACTCTGCAGCAGCATGAGTAGGAGTTGGATTCAGTGTTGTTATTGGGAAAGTATTTGAAATTTTTTTCCCTTAAAACTGTCCTGCATATAGATTTCTTTCTAATGGTTGCCACAGTCTCTACGAGAGAAAACAAAAATCTTTTGGGTAAAGTTCCTCACCCAAGCATAGTAAGAGGCCACACTCACAGTGTGAAGATGTAACTCTGTCTGTGGTTGAAGCCAGTAAGACATATTTCATTCCAATTAAAGTTGTACCCTTTCCTAATGTTACTTTGCTAGACTTTCTGACCAAACTACTTCATTTTGCATTCATAGCCTAAGGTATCAACTAAGAAAGAAAATTCTAATCAGAGGATCCAGCATCTCCCATAATCATAACCTCCAGACACTTAAAAAAGCCCTACAAAATCAAGCAAGAAAACTCTACTGTTTCCACTCCCTAGATTTTAGGCAGCATCCTTCAATTCACAACAATCAATTCTCCCGTTCTGACAAAATTCAGAATTTTAGAAATTGGAGAAATTGCAACTTTTGTCTAAACACAAATACCTTTTTCTCTCTAGTGCAGTCAAAGTAACTTTAGCAATATTTATGAGGGAACACTCCTTGTCAACCAGTCAGGGTATATACCAAATTCTTAAATTGAAAATAAAGATTGCAGCTCCCTTGCAAACCTCTCTCCAAGTCTTCTACTATTTTCCTCATGTATTTTTCTTCCTTCACACACAGTGTGGTCCTCCCCTTTCCTTACATGCACAGCATTGGTAAGTAGGCTGACATGGGTTAAGTAATTCAAAATGGCTAAAGATAAAATGTTTCAGGTCAAATAGCTAATTCTACTGGTTCAAGAGACATCAGTTTTTTTACACAATATGAAGTATATTCTTTGGTTCTGTCCACTACACAAACTGGCTGATAAGTACCCAAAACATCCAAGCAAATACTCTCATCAAATGAGCCAATTTAACATAAACAAGATGGATTCGGGAAACAAAAAATTGATACTAAAAGGCAAGGTTAGCCTTCCTTCTGGAGTTGACTGCAGATTCATGCAGGTAATAATCTTTCAGATTTTCCCATGAAATAATTGTTTCCATTGGCTTCTTGACTTTTGGATTCTTGGAGTTATTCTCCTAAGTCATGTTTCTCCAGTTGCAAAACCTGACGAAGCACATTTGTTGTCCTGATTAAACAGTGTATGCAAAGAGTCCATTTTACAATATATTACTGACTTTCCAGTAAAGTGTTAACAAGAACCAATTCAAAACTGCAAGACGCACTCTGTTACTAGCAGTCTAATTTCCACCATTAAATAGTGTATTCCGCTTAATTAAATTTTAGCTGTTGCAGCTCTGGAAGCCAAGAAAGGAGAAGAACTTTTCGAAGCATTAACATCTCAAGTTCTGCAGCACGTTTCAGGAGCCAGCATAGCCCAGTGACTTGTTGTGCACATAAAACTTCGCAGAAGATCACCAATCAGTCCCAAAGTCCTGTTTCTTTAGCCTTTGAATTGAAAATTAGACCATGGCATATGAGGAATTTTCACCTGAAGTTTAAAATGCCTGTATACATAGAAGTTTAATTTATTATTCTAATGACTTTCACAGCTTGAGATTCTCACTGGGAGACATGCCTGTATGCATTTAATAAGGCTGCAGAGATTGGGACTATTCCTGAAGGACTTTCCGAATCATTTCCAAAGCATCTTTTTATAGCTAGCAAAGTATAAATTATGTAAAAAGGCAATTAGATAGATACCATCAAATCTATTTGACTGTTAACCCCTCTTTGTTAGATTAAACCTGAAAAGAATCCACTTTTAGCATTCCAAGACCATGCTCACATATTTAGATGTGAAGATGTAATCATTCAAATAACTGCAGCGGGGGGGCGGCAGGGGAGGGAGAAGCAGGAAGTCTTCATGTTCTTACCCTTTTCTCTCGAGACCTAAACAGCACGTTCATGACAAATATTCTGTCCTATTACTGTGATGTTGGTAGCTCACAAACATAATTAATGATTCCAGCATTAGATTTTTAAAAATCTAGTACAGATCCGATACAGTCATGTAGGAAAAAGATTTTTATATCTGCTTTCCTTACTGATGAAATCTTAGTTCTTTGGGGAGGTGAGAATTGAGAAGAAACATTCCCACAATCCTCATAAATCCTCCAGTAGCAGAGAATGAAGAGCGCCAGTGGCAAAAAACAGAGTTCCAATTAAGCCACATAATCTTTTTCCACAAGATCCCCTCATAGGTAACAAAAGATCAGGGTTGGTGCCACAGCTCTGTGCTCCTTTTCATAAAGGGTACTTCATTGCCACCTTGGAGTTCACATATCATGGCAATGAATATTAAATAAGTTTCACAGGGAGGGCAGGAGCATGAAATTCTCTAGATTTTCTACCAGGAGCCAACTCTATGTCAAAAATTTCTCTTATCCTCACAAGGAAGTTATAAACAACACACTATGTGTTTCTGCCTTTCTAGGGCAATATACTCCTGAAAACTGCCTATCTCCAGTTTCAGTGCCCTTGAAGCCAGACAAGATCATTCAGCCTCAAACACGAACTGCAGCTTGCCTCTAATCCAGACTCAGATCTGAACATCCTCTTCTTCAACCATCTCTAATTATGGGTAACCTTGATTTGCTTTTTAGCTGGGTAAACAGACAAGCTGGCTCAAGCATTTCTCATACCATGGCAGAGGAGCAGATAATACATACATCAAAAGTGCTCTCTTCCCCTTCACCGCATGACTTCTGTTTTACGAGGCATGCCCAGAAGTAGAGATCATGTTAAACCATTTGACAAGAACATTCACTATTTCCTCCCCCCTCTCAGAAACTGACTGTGAGATTCTAGTTACAAAGACATTTTGTCAGTTCACTGCTATAAGTGGCCACTTTTCATACGCGCCAGCTAAGCAGAAAGAACCTGAGAGTTATGAATACTTATCAGATTGTGTGAAAGTCATGGGCATCACACTGCTGTCTGACTCTCAATAGCAGGGGACTTCTGGGTGTCATTTGGGAATGAAAGGATGCTGTCATTACTCCAAGAGGAGAAAGAGAGCCAAATGAGACTCCTTGTGAAAGCAGCCCAATGATAGAACATTTTGATTAGAAAAAAATGACACCAAGAAATTGTCTGCTGGCAACCACACTTCTCCCATTACTACAAGATGATACAATAAAAGGGAATTTCTTTGCCAACTCTCGTTCTACTGGGAGGTTTCTGAAACCTCAAGTTTCATGAGACAACAGCTTCTAGAGATGAAGAAACAGAGGGAAGTACTTGCAGCAAATGTTTTTCTGGGGAACAAAAAGTTTGCTTATTCATAGATATATGCACTTCCCTTAGTACGACTGATCTTGTTTCTTTACAGGGTAAAAATCTTGCATTAAAAAAAGCAAATACACTATCAAGAACACTCTTCAGTAAAACATGTTGCCTAGCCTGAAAGTTCATCAACGGGCACTGCTTGTTCATGGCCAGTAAAACAGTTCTTCACAAGGAGCAGAGGATCACTCTGTAGAGAGCATTTGTGAGCTTCCAACGGCACTAAAAAAAAAAAATCAAAGCAAAGCCCATCTCAGAGCTCTCTGCTTGCACTGCCAGCTCTGCACCTTGGTGACTGCCCCATCATAGGGCAGTGGCTGCAAGGTATCTGTGCTCAGCTGCCAGCCTCTCTGTCTCCAGCTCGTCTCTCTCCCCCCCAAATTAACAGATATTCCTCCTATTCACATTAAAAGAGGCATTGCTAATATAGATCTGTACTTTGGGGGGTGGGGGTAGCATGAAAACATAACTCACGCTCTTCTTCCACCAGGTCCTGTCTCAGTCACTGACCAGACATTCCATCCTGAATACAGCTCTTTTTCAGACTTATCAAACAAACTGAAGGACTGCGTGTGCCATAGTAAGTGCTTGATCCATGCAGTTAGAGAGCCAGTCCTTTTTGAATTAATTTATATTTAATTCTACAAAACAGAACCAATCTAAGATGGAAAACGTTGTTTGGGGTGTGGGAAACCAAACCAGCAGGGCCAACATCCAACTTGGAAAGCACCTGGAAACTGCACTCTGATCATCCTCTCCACTTGTGACTATCCCAAAAAAATGTGTTAGTGACTACACTGAGGACATCTTCCTCCCTCAACTAAAAATTCACTATGCACCTCAGAAATATTTACATAGAGAGTTTTGTTGAAATTGGTAGGTACTTGACTGGTAAACAATTCTTGAAGAAGAGGTATTCTGTAACTTCCTGCCCAGCCTTGTCTGCAACTCTCTTCAAGTGGTCAGTCACAGTGAAAATTGGTTTAAATGCTTGATGAGAGCCCCAGCAAGCCTGAAAACCAAACTGACCTTGGACTGAGTCACAGTTTGTAGAAAGCTAATCATGTACCTGCAAGTCCAAATAAAAATAAGCACATAACACTTGCAGCTAGATTGGGGAAGGGGGAGGAA
Organism: Pseudotriccus pelzelni; assembly: GCA_035584735.1. Taxonomy (NCBI): domain Eukaryota; kingdom Metazoa; phylum Chordata; class Aves; order Passeriformes; family Tyrannidae; genus Pseudotriccus; species Pseudotriccus pelzelni. Next base: position 39,533,835 of record JAWMRA010000078.1, on the reverse strand, counting down.
ATCAATACTAAATACACTGCGAAATTTATTTTGTGTTTTGAAATACGAACAGAACCTACCCATGGTTCAAACTCAGAAAACAGCTTCAGTGAAAGGAAAGTTTCAGCTGCTATATTAACTGAAATATTTAATGTACTAAAATGGTAAGGTTTTTCTCCACGTTTTTCACTAAACCACTTGAAGTTTACATAATTTAAATATTGAAACCCCAAACAAACCCAGAAGTGAGCAATAGATAGGATGTTCCAAGCAGAAAAAGGTGAGTTTTTTTGATCTAAACATCTTTACCTTAAAGGCCAAAGAATCATTAACTAAGACAGAAAGTTTTAGATTTATTTGGTTCAACACAAATAAATTTTTCAGCCAACTTTGATTCGTTGACAGGCTTGAAAGCCCTGTATAAATCCAGCTCTACAGGTAATGCATCTCACACCTCACACTAGTCTTCCAGCTCTCCTTTGGGTCACTTCCTACATGGCTTGGGGTGGATGTTCCCAAGTAGTGGCAGCGCTCAAGTGCAAAGGAGCTGCTAAAAGTCAGTGGGTAATTACAGCAATCCTACATCTCTCTTGCTTCCTGGAACTCAACTGCTCAGGTTTCTGGCAGGTAACTTGCAATGGGAGAGTGCCTGGGACAGAGAGTTTTCAGCGTGCCTCAACCAGGAGGGACCCAAGCAAAGTACCCCATCTAAAACAGAAACGTCCTGTGTCCTCAGGTGAACAGTGCTCTTGGGAAGTCACCAAGGTGCGAATTGCACTCTCCCCTCAAGAGTCACATTCAAAGGGTCTGAAATCAAGGTCTTGCGAGCAAGTTACAGCTGTGGCGGTTTTCATATTTCAGACCAAGATGCCAGTCTCCACATCAGCTCTTTTCTGCCACATCCCAGAGGCATGGCAGCATAAAACCCTCTCAGCTGACCAGCAGAAGATGCACCAAAGATGAGTGAACTGAGAACAGTTTTAAGGCTACTGCAAGTACCACACTGGTCCCACGCATTTACCCAGTGGAAAGCTGCAATGCTCTCACACCACCACTCACGCAGTGACTAAAACCCACTTACCCAGTTTCCAACCATGCAGCCAATGCTAAAAGCCTTTACTGGAGCTCTTCCCATAGCGAAGCCTGGCAGCAAACACGCAACAGCTTTGCATGAGCTCAGCCGCACTACGTTCTGCGGAATATGGACCCCATCTTGGTGCTTTATAAAGCATCACATACGTCCTTGGGACTAAGGAATACACACTAATAGCAAGAAAGATTTAAAATTAAGGAAAGGTATTCATCCTACAGCTGTCTTTGACCGCAGTGTGGCACTTTCTTTCTATGCAGAGTTTACCTCTGAAAAGCCCAGTTGTATTTGCAAGCTAATGCTATTATTGGAAAGTAGCCGTTTATGCCTTTGAGGATACACAAACAAATAAAGTTCTGTGACTCCACTGAACTTAACAAAAGTTCATCCAAAAAATTACCTGCTTGTAATCTAAAGGTTTATTGGGGTTTTTTAATTAATTGTCCCAAAGGTGTACTAAAATCCAGATTTTAGTACTCACTTTTCAGTACCATTCTTGCACCCTCTTTCCAACACATTTTATTACCATACAACATAAATAAATTCTATTGTAGATCAAATGCAGAATGAAAACCTTTAGTGGCAGAATGCAGATATCCAAGTAAAATAAAGGTCTCAGGCCTCCTGACACAAAACGCGCAAACATCAAAATGAAAAAAGAGGGAAAGGAAGTGGAAAGGAAATTCTTCCTTTTGCTATGAAAAGTTACTTCTGCTACAAAAAAGACCAAATCAAATAGTAAAAACTCCTGTGACTCAAACTATATTATATTAATGTGGCTCCACAACAAAGTATGTTGCTGCGCTGTATAAATTAACTTTCATTTTCTAGAGACAGTAAGTACCGAGTGTTTTGTCTAGCTATATGGACCATGAACAATGGAGCAATTTCGAAGCACTCCCTTCACGCATAAAAAAACCTGCATACTGTTAATATATCCTGACTAGATTAAAAGTCTTGCAAATGATTTTGCCTGAAATGCCCTAGTATGAGATCTCCTTTAGGGAAATATCTTCAGCACCAATTAGTTTAATTGACAAGGAAGCCAAGAGAATAGCAGCAAAGAGACAGAGACAGAGTAGACCAGGAAAAGCTATGTTTCCCCATTTGCTCTCACATCCTGGAGTCTATTTGCTATTAGTGCTTCCAGCCTTCCCCACCCTAACTATTTATATTACTACCACTTCACGGATATGTTGAAACCTTAAATCATGGGAGACCAGCAGAGTAAAACTTAACAGGTTAACAGCACCACAGCCATGCCTCACACATTTTTTTATTTTCTTTAAAGGCCCCATTTCATGACTTGCTGTCCCCAAATACTTGGTATGCTTTTGAACAAGTTTAGCACAACAGGATTGTTTTTCTCCACCCTCCAGGGAGGAAACAAAAGAGAGCAAATTTAACCTACTCAGTGTGATAACAACTGTGAAACCTTCTGCTTTCCGTTCTTCATTCCCTCCCCCCCACATCCCCCACCCCATGCCCTCCAGAAGTAACCCGAGCCTACCATCCCATCAAATCAGTGACATTTTAAGGCCCCTGTGCAAGGGGGAAAGAGCAGAAAAAAAGTTGTTTCAACCTTGGGAATCATGTGGAATCCACATAATTTACTATTTCCTGTGATTCATCAAACTTCCTTCTTCCCAAGAGTAATTGGTCACCACTTATTTATACACCACACAGAGGCTTAACTCCAAAGGTCAGTCCAAGATTAAAAAAAGCAGACCACTTGGTCAAGAAATGTGGGTGGTTTGGGTTTCTTTTTTCATTTTGTTGGGGTTTTGCTTTTAGTTTCTGGATTTTTTTTATTAAATGTGTAAAGAAAAACTTAGGAGTTTTATGCAGACATTTAGCCTGTCAGAAAATACACATGTTACCATAGCAAAGATTCTTGCTTGCATAGTAAACTGGGTCTCTATTTCAGGCAGAACTGGGAAAACTGGGAGCATGCAACACAGCAGCACACACTCACTTTGGCAACTCTCTTGCACATTTTAAAAGAAAAGGATGCTACACATATGGACCAGTCATGCCTTAACAACCACGCAGGCGCCGGTGAGCAGAATGCTTTTGCAAGAAGAGTGTGTGTGTGGTTTCGTGTTTACAAAGCAAACCATTTGGTTCCCCTACAACAGAAATATTTAATGTTTACTATAATAAAAAGTAAGGAAAAGCAATGACGAACCTAGAAGCTGGGAGGAGAGAAATAAAACAGTCCTCAAGCTCCAAATTTCAAACAAAATTGTCATTCTAACGTTAGACATATTATTATAATCTCCTCTAAACGTACATGCATTTTTAATACACAAACACTAAGAGACTTCGGAATTGACCACTCTCTCTAGCTAAAACTTCTGCCCAGTTTTAATTTTCTCTCTGCACCTTACAGCCCTAGAGCCCTGCCTACACAAAGGTGTGAAGTAGTATGAAAATAGATGCTTGAATAGGTTGGTACCACATAAAACTACAAACTCCGGTTTGTGAGAACAATATTATCCATGTTAAAGGTTTGGGCAATTAAATGCTGAGATATAACAAATCAAAAGGAAAGCATATATACATATATATATATATAAGCTTAAATGTACATATGTAGCAGCATCCATGAGAGTACAACACATGACATAACTGACATTAAGAGGGGGACAGTCTAATTCAGCCTGTTTAAAATCTAGAAAATGCAGCTCAGCTCTTTTTTTTTTTTTTTTAGGATTTAATTAAAGCATAGCAAATATATTTATTTATTACATCGGAAAAATAAAAGAAACTAATAGAAGTTAAGCCAACTGTTACAGAATAACCATGTATTTTCTAACCCTCTTACAGATTCCAAAGATCTCCTTTATGGGGAGCAAAGGAATTCCAAACATCCTTGCAGGGCACTTTGCCCCAGGCATTAACTGAGATTCCCACCATCATCCAGACAGAAAAAGAGGAAAAGAAACTATTTACTTTTTAAAATTTTATATATATAATATGCACACTATACATAGATATATATATATAAAAGTACATATGTATTCAAACAACATGTGACCAGTTGCATTTTGGAAGAGGAAAATAGATGGCATTAAATGCTAAGAATATTTATATTCCTAATTATGATTTTAAATACGATTCTTTGCGACAAAATGGCACATGCAAGAATCCCTAGTGATTTAAAAAAGAAATCATATGTAATCGCTTTTGTTCATGTGTTTAGGACAGGGTTCATTTCATGTTTTTTACCTTCATTTTTTTTGTTAGGACATATTTTATGTCTGATAAAACAGGAACCCAAGATAAAGCCTTCTCTTCTTCAGCTAAACCACTTGAAGGGTTTTTTTCCCTTTAAGTATTTCTGTGTACCTGCCTAACACCGGTCAGATGTATGGTCAAGATCATAGCCATTTTTTCAAATTAGTTCAAAGTACTTCTCCTACTCCAAATTAATCATTTTAATTATGCTGTCAACAGCTGCATCAGGGCTTCAAATCAAATGTGTTTCTTAATGAGATCCTGTTGCCATACACTTTTTACCCAATACTCTTTTAAACTACGTGTAAGGGTAACTCCATTATAGGCAGGTCTTCATATAGACAGTCACTTTAAATAATTTAAAGAACACTCCAAATTTTCATAGGCACATTAAAAACAAACAAAACAAAAAAAACTCCTGGAAATGCTGTCTCAGGGAGACAGGAATTTTTGTCCTTCATTCAAATTCTCATAAAAGTAACACTGGGAAAATCAGTTTAAATGGACATATAGCAGAGAAGGAAGATAATACCCCTTTGCTTTTTCCTTTGCAATGAGCTGAGATCCTTCCTGCATCTGCTTCAGTAAAACCTTCCTAAATTGGCAGAATTTTAATGCAACAAAATATGTACTGGCAAGGTCAGGATTTTGCTCAGCTTTTTACTCCCATCCCTGGTGTTCCTTTAAACCTTACAAAAGAGCCTTTAGACAAGACTGTCAGGTAAAATTCACAGAACAAAGGAATGCAAATTGCCACCTATTACCTCTCAGGCACATTTCAAATAACCAAAAGAAGTCTAGATAAATGATAAGATTCCAGTCAATAGCTCATTTCTGCTATAACCAACCATACAGTTCCAAAAGGAAATACAGTGCAGTTAAGCCAGTAGTGATTATGGGACAAGAAAAATATAGTTACCTTTTAACCATGGCACAGTAGCATTTACAGATCAAAAACATGTTATTAAACTCCCAGACTGGCCACTCTCCATGTCTTCTCAGAATATTTCTCAAAAGCTAGTATTTCTAACAACACAGTACCTGAAAGTATGCATACCTCACATTTTCTTTCCGGGCTTCAGCTTCCATAAATCCCACCTGCCCTTCTACAAGACTGAATAACTACCCTTTTAAGAAAAGTATTAACTTTTGTAAAGTCACACAGGCTTGAAGCTGCCACTGAAGCAAGGTGCTTACAAGCACTTTGTGTTGGTCTAACCCGAACTTGTTCGAAAACACCACCCTCGGGCAACTAAATCCTTGGCCTAATTTTCAAAACTGCTGAAGATTCAGCAGTTTCTAATCATTGCACAGGAACTCGTGGGGTGTTAGCAGTTTGAAAAACAGGCCACTTATTCAAGTCCCTTAGGACAGAAGCTTGGGATGCCTAATTTTGCACAGCCATTTTTAAATAAAACAGCCTTAAGCCAGACTTTTTTGCCTAAAGTTTGGCCAAGCAGTTGGCCATTACCAAGAGAGGCTGAAAAGGCTGAGACATTTGACAATGGAGAGAGGGATGAGCAAGGTTTACAAAAATTGTACGGGCAATGGAAGAGGTAAATGCAGAACTGCTACTCCCCCAAACTGCTACTGCATGGCAGGTGCCGGGAAGCAAGAAAAGGAAAACAAGTAGAACCATCATGAGATTAGCTATGTGGAAATGAAAAATATGTATCCATCCTACAGGTAGACATAAAATAAGGCTATGGCTCTATTGTTTAGGCTCTATGCTGGATCATAAGGAAGTTCTATTATAAAAATGCCGGTTCCCAAATGCCTCAACTATTATCCTGGTGTCAGTATACAATACTCCCCTGGCAGAGCAGCCCTCAATGAAATTCCTGCTGATTAGCTATCAATAACAACCAGAATGGCAGGCTAGCACTCCTGATGGAGCAATGTGCAAGTGTGCCCTGGCCTGCCTAGGCTGCCAGGGAGAAGGTGAAGTTGGAGGGTGCCAAGGCACTGGAAAAGTCTTCCATACCGAACATGGCATTTGCAGCCACACGAGAAGCTCCACCTCCTCTGAGTTAGAGAAACAGCTTCCTTTTGCTGTAGTACAGTATTTTGCTCTCTGTTACAGCTGCTTCAGAGTTGAAAATAACACGCGCAAAAAAGGACAGCCTGACATGCATAAAGCAGTTCTTACTAAAATACCAAGCATTTGGGGGTCATAAAGCAAGAGGCAGATCAGTTTTGCCACCAAATATCTTATGACTTATTTAACAGCAATACCTCATACTTGACAATGCTGAAATGTAAAACAAGATAGCACCTGAATGGCACCAGGCAAGTAAAAGTGAGAAAACAATTATACATAGGGTCAAACTCTAGGGATTTCTACATATTTTACACAGATTCGCAATGTCTGTTTTCATTCATAGAGTAAACAGAGGAAACAATAATCAAGGCTGGATCTAGGTCTTTTAAATATCCCACAGGAAGGCATTTTATAATGCACTGAATCTGTTTAGCCATTTGAGAATATCAGTATCATCAGCCAGCTAATAATGAAGTCAAAGCATTACCCAGGCAAAGCAACATGCAGACAAATTCCCTCCTAAAAGTCTGGGCTGTACTGCAACATATTTTCTACATAAATATTACTGGTGTAGTTCAACAGATTTATAAGAGGTATTCTTAAAACCTTGTTATCAAAAAAACATTTTATGAACGATGCTACATTGTGCTTTATGGCAAGGTTCTGAGGTAAACTTTCATTTAAATGCATACAGTAAAATGGTCTAAGCATTATTTTGGCAACTTGATGTGCGTGGAATTCATCCCTACTCCAATTTCATAATATCTTTTATAAATTCTTGTAGACAAATTGTGACTAGCAATTATTTAAGAAATCTGACTCAAGAATCTATATATAGTTTATAAACATTGATAAATTGTTTGCCAGCAAAACATTAGAGTCTTTTGACTTTCCCCAAAGTATAGATATCTGGTTTGTTTGGGGTTTTTTTCAGTAATGGAAAATAATTTTCCCCTTAATATTAGAGATACAAGTTCAAAGGACAGGTCCTATCCTGCTTTAAATCAGGCAGCTCTGGGTAAATCTGGTTCACTCAATTGACAATTCCCCTCAAAGAAAACAACTCTTGCTTTTTATGTCATCAAACTACTTTTCCCACCATGTATTTCCATTGTCTTTCTTTTACGGAAGATAAATTGCAGCAACAGCTTACATATCCCTTCCATTTCTGTTTTGACAAACCAAAGTTTCATTAGCCTCTATTTTCTTCTTTTCCAGTACAGTGATTGCCACGACTGTTTTCATGTGCAAATGCTGGAGTTAGCCAATCTGGGCACCAAAATAAGGAGGGTCTAGTTCTCTCCCCTCTCAACAACAGGAGGAAAAAAAGCTCCCTAGTATGATGAATCAGAAGACTTTTGTGCCATTTCTAATTTTAACATCTCATGTCCCAGTAATGCTGATCACAGACTTTTCTTTCCTAATTATTGTTTTGGATGAACTATATGATTCTTAGAGCTGGAGGAAGTACATCAAAAAAGTATAATGAGCAAGTAGTGTTGCATGCTAGCAAAGGAAAGAAAACAAATACAAGATTGAAAAAGGGAATTAAAAGTACAAACAGTTTATTCAGTGCAAGATAGTTTAAATAAATCAGGATTTTAATTTAAAAAAATTTGTCTTTGATCATCATGTAAGTCATGTTCTTATTATTTCATTCCCCATCCATTACCTGTTCAGGCACTTTGGAAGAACTAAATATTTGCCTACTAAGCGAAAACTAAAATATTTGGCTATTTGACAAAGCTGTAAAAATTCTACAAACATACACATTTCTAGTTAAAATTTGGGCTTCAGCAAGGCAATGTAGGATAACAAAGATCTATACACTTACATAAAGGTGTTTCCCTTCCCCCTCAAGCAGCACCAGATACAGAGGGCAAGTTCAAAAACTTCGTATTTCCAAGCAAACAAATGAAAATACATCCAATGTTATTAGAAATGCATTTCCACCTCGAAAACCATTCTCAAAATTTCTCTGCGTGCCACAACCTTTATGTAAATATTAAAAACACTCCACCAACGTATGCAAAACCCAAGTGGCCACATACTGGCACCTGGAAGTAACTTTTAGGTCCTAAAAACAGCACCTGAGAAATCAGATCCTATAAAATAGTTCCCCGGGAAAAAAGTTTCCGAAATTGTTTCTGCCCAGCCATACCTGTCCCGTCCTAAGCCTGTGCACGTGCAGGTTCACCCCGTCGGCTCCTGCACTTCATGCTACCCATCCTATCCACACAGGTGCGAACACAAGCGTACATGTAATAGCTTAACTGAACGAGTTACAGTTGTCAGCTTTTAACAAGGCAGCTACTGATGCATTTCCACAGCGCAAACTTTTACTGAGATAACTGTGAAGTAGTCTATCAGGCACACTTTACTTGCTCCTCAAACTCCATTGTTTGGGGTTCCCCTCACCCCTCAGTTTCTAATATCGCTGGTCAGTTTCTTTGTCCTTAATGATTTATATCTGTTCCGATGATTTAGCATTATGAAACTTATGGATTTATACCATACAAGCCACAAGCTGAATACATACCTATATACACATATATATACATACACATATGTATATATATACACATATATATACATGAATATATGTATCCATCTCTTCAGTACATATCTAGGTTATTCAGACTCAATTATTTATGATATACACCATTAGGAGTAAGTCTTGTTACCACTGCTAACTAGCCAATTACCAAAAGGTAATGGGGGAAGTATGAATCCTGTGGTCATATCTATCTTAATTTTCAGCAAGCCTAAGCAAATTTTTCTTATATATTTAATACAGAAGTTGATATGCAGACACTCACAGACTTTCATGATCACCTCTATTCTATATCCACTGTTACCTTGAGAATGTTTTGACGTGCACATAGTGACGAGATGACAAACTGTGGTATAAGGGAAACAACTGTTATTACTTAGGATAACTTCCTCCAAAAACTGAAGAACATTTAAACACTTCTTGCAATTCAGCGGGTCTGATTAAAACCAGTATAAGGCATTCAACTCATCTTTATGGTCACGCATCAAGGACTGAAGAATTACCTGTGAATTCCGCAAAATGTTTTATTTTTTTATATTTGCTTGGCTCATTCACTAAAATTTTAGGCTGACTCAAAAGCAGGACTACACAACCAGGCAATGTATGATCATCCACAAAGTTTAAGTAGTCTTTTTCTCTTATGTCAACAACTCAAGTTTAAGGTAGGGAGGTGAATGGCAAACCAGATTGGCAAAGATTATTTTTTTTCCTCACCTCTGAGCTTGAGAGGTACTCGACAAGAGGCACTCGGTAATCGTGAACCCTCATATACTGCAATCCTAGTCTTATACCTTGACTCTGGTTAAACCTTTTTTTTCCCCTGCCCACTGTCATTAAAAATGATTCAAGACTTGCATCTCATCATGTCAGCTTCTCCTTGCAGAGCTGATCCCTCTGCATCTCAGAGTTTGGAAGCATCAGGTGAAAAAAATGCAGAGCAGCTTCAGCAGAAGTCATACATCACTTATGTAGTGACCAGAAGAGGAGACTAGAAATAACATTCACTTCAGTGATGCTGCAGTTACGATGCAAAAATCAGGATTTCACTCCCTCCATCCCGGCATTTTTTCCCTCCGGTCATTCTAAACCAGCTGTAAAAGCTGCACATTACTGAAACTGAAGCATGCAAGTTTCTTCTTCTGGGGGCTTTCCTAACATTTCAGTGTATTTCCCAGAGGAATTTTTTTTTTAGAGACCCTTTTCTCATCAGAATAGGTCAAGAGACAGACAAGTCACAAGGAAGCACTAAGCTAATACAGAAGCACACAGAAAGGGAATACAGGACAGCTAGATGAGCTCCTCCAACCTCCTGTGCCTAGCTATGACCTAAAGAAATAAAGAAGAAGCAGCTACTGCTACCCCTTTTCCTGCCAGGGCTGTGACTGCAAATATGAGTCTGGACAACAGTCCAGCTGTGCTTTGTAAAAAGGGATCTTTACTCACATCTGTAGCATCACAAAGTGAGACCACAACTCAGGCGCATTCCAAAATGAACTGCCATCTGCTGAAAGCACGTTTCTCAAAGCATGTAATCCTGGATTATTCTCTTGTCTTTTTCACCTTATGAGAACCCTAAACTTTGTGTGCCTCTGTTTTCATCACTGGACACAATGTAGCAGTACTCCAGGATCTAGGGAACATTCAGGACTCAGCCCACGATTACACATCGGGAATTGGTATTCCCTGATAGCACCTGACTCTTAATTAGACCAAGCGGTCTGAGATGTGCTATATAAGAGATAGGTATTATTACTATCATTTGTCTCTTCTGTGAGAGACAAAACACTCTGAATTGCAGCTTTCCTTGTTTACATGAAAACAAGGAAATTAGCTTTCTATCAGTACTATCTAGGGAATGCACAAAGGATGCCCTAGAAGAAGGCTTTCAGAGTGTGCCACCATCAAGATACTTACAGGGCAGTAACCCATGAAAATACCTTTGAAGTGGGGACTGTTGCTCAAGGGCATCCTGAATATGAAATATATTATTGTGCCAATCCAATTATTAGTCTTCCTACTAAATTTAATCTATACATTAGCATTCAAGCACACATAATTACACGTTTTTATAGCTGTTATAGATACTAATTATATTTCATTAAACAAATATTTATATTCATACATGCTACATATATAATTATTATATTGTATGTAGCACCACATTTCCAATTCAATACCCACATATGCATAATGGGATGAAAAACATTTCACTAACATTTTAGCTGCTGGTTTATCAGTATAGCTCCTGTGCTTGTGTTGCTCTCCTCTGACTGCCTGGCTTTCTTTTCAAAGGACACAATGCCAGACACATTATATGAAGAAAGAGAGAAGGTCTGGACTGGCTTTTATGTTTGGTTTGTTTCTTGGGTTTTAGTCGTGGATTGTTGGTATTTTTAAACATGTAACAAGTATGCACTAAGAAAAAGGAAACACTGTATTTTAATTGTGCTCAGGGATACTTTGTAGTTAATTGCACTTGCGTTTTCTCAAGCAGCTCAAACACTGCAAAGTCACAATCCTAACAAAGAGAGAAAATATTATCTTTTCAAACCTGAAGACAGAAGTAAAGTGACTTTCCCAAGGCCACTGACAGACAGGAGAAGAGCAAGCAGGAGAATCAGCCTTTCTATCATTTGATCTTTCACTAAAGACAGGCCTCCTTCTCAACAAAAATGGGTCTATTTTGGGGGCAGTTAAAAAAATAGCTTCAGTTGAAAATCAGAAGGGTTTTTTATTCAGTTTGCTGAGTTAGTTGGAATGGGTAAGTAATGGAGAGACTCATTAACTCCTGTGCTTTTCACCACTGCTTTCAAAGCAATCACAGAATTAGCTGAAAATTGTTCTCTGGCCTGTCCATGTTTTCTATTGAACGATTCTCATGATGGAAGAGCCAAGATCTGTGACCTTAACTTGGCTCCAGTAATGCAGAGAGCAGCCTCTCCTCTGTGGTGAACTGAGCCTTGAACAATTTCATTAAAAGGAATCATTGGAAAAGATTAAATCGATGCTCTCATAACACAATAGTCTAAATTGTTAATACAGATTCTAATTCAGAGCAGGCAAGAATGTAAATTTTCCCTATCTTCTCCTTTCACAGAATGATGTGTGTCAGACTTTCGTAGGAGGCATAAACACACCTGCAGTGTTGATAGCAAAGTTCAACATTTATTAATTCCAACAACATAAAAAATAACAGGGTGACGGCTCCATTTTGCAACATGCAACTGTTACACAGGGGTGCACACTTGGTGCTCGGAGCACCAAGCAGGCAGGTGGTCTCCCATGTAAATGTGATAGATGGAAGTAATGAAATCGGCGTGTTTGTCATCGAACGATACTATTGCTTTGAAGCAATTCCAGTCCATGCACAAACGTCCCAAGTACAGGTCACGGTAAGGCATTCAATTCCATACCAAGAACCTTATCGTATTACTTCATGTGAAGGATTTATGTAGTCAAGCAGTCTGACAACTTTACCTACAAAGGACAATTTTTCCAAAACAAATGCCATCAGCTTATTAAGTTACCAAGACACTGCTAAGCTATGGTGACTTAATGCCACCAGATCAAAATATTTTCTGATGATTTTTAAAGGGCAGTTCTGGTAAGCTTTCACACGTTCACATTGTAATGAAAGGTGTAATTACCAAGCATTTACCTTGTATTTAATTAGAATGAAACATCAATAAGGCTCATTTAGCATCTCTCTAATATGTCAGCAACTTTTTTTAAAGGTGGTAGCCAATATTAGTTTTCGATTTATAGAGTTATGCTGCATTGCATTTGTTGGGTTGCTACTAAGTGACTGAATGACAAACAGTTTTGTCAATTCTAAGGCAAAGATAACTCTTCTGTGGTTCTTGCACAGAATTCAAATCAAAGACTAATTTAAAATCAGTATAATTTCCCTTAAAATAACAACAATTGATAGGATTATCATATGTAATTACAATGAAGGAATGCATCTGTTTTTCTGACCTAGCTGTCACTGTTTTGACTGGTTCCTAATGCGTTCATAATTACAAATAGCTGATATATCTTTTCTCAAATAAAAAAAAGCAAGATAACAGAGAGATAACATGAGATTAGCTTTTCTAAAGACATCACATGTAAAACAACTGATTCTACTTTGCCAATCTAGTTTCAGAATAAGCAGTTCCTTAACGCCATATACCGCAAACTCCCCCCCCAGCTGGGGGCACAGTTACAGACCAGACATAAGGTATAATAATAAATTTCCTTCTGGTTCTACAGTCTTTTACTATCCCAAGTACACTTACAGTCACAAGATTCCAGATCTAGATCTAAGTTTCTATGAAGAACTGCTGATCAAGTAGCAATACAGTGGCTCCAGCTCCCCTGGACCAACTGCTTCATGGCTAAAAACTGTAGGAACCACCTGCAGCTTCTTCCATGGAGACTAGAAAATGATGAGAGGAAAAATGTAACAAACAGGGAAAGACAACACACTGGAACCTTAGACGATTTACACAAGCAAAATTTGCTTCCAAACTGGAGCTGAACCCACCTCCGTCACCCATTGTATAAGCTCGCCACGTAATGCTGCGTCAGCTGGGATGCACAGATACCCACAGAAAAGACCATGGCTGGTTTGGCCAAAGAGAGCTCACAGTATGCTGGATTAAACACCCCGCTTCAAAAAAAAGCCCTTATGGCAAATGCCTGTATGGGAATGTCCCATGAAAGCCAACAGAACAACTTCCGTGCCTTTACCCTGCAGTACCAGCTGCAGGTGCTGGTTGTTACTGACCAGACTCCTCTGGATCAGGCTGTTACGAGATTCTTTGAAGTAAAAACCTTAATGCTTGGAGTAGGCACTTAACTACAAAATGACTATAGCAAAATCTTCAACAAATTCAATGCCTGTGCATGACAAGTTGACACCTAAACAAGAAAACAACTTAAGAGAAACTTGTCCTTCCAATTCAATAGTGAGCAGCAGCCTACCAGGTAGGAATATATATCTGTTACAGGAAAGTTTAAATATTTAACATCCTGTGTGATAAATATCTAATATTTACTCAAGCTCATAATGAATGCTTGTCTAGGAAGAGGACACGAAACTGCACTACAACTATGTCATTACTTAATTAAATTTTCCTTTTTAAAAAATTCTAGTTTGCCAACCAGCTTGCTAATGATTTCATGAGCATGCTACATAAACATTATTTCCCTGATTCACTTTAGATGTGTTCAAGCAGACATTGAAAGGGCATTAGATTTGCCAACAACCTCTCTGTTCTCACCCATGGAAACCTATGACAAACATCCTTCATAGAGGGTTCAGAAATCAGAGCAAGCAGTCATACACATTCAGAAGGCATCCTACACAGATCAGGGCTTTGAAATACAGCATAACAGAGCATCTCAAGGCTTTCTGATTATCTCCTGCTCCTCACAGGTCATCTGTACATGGTCAAGACACATTTAAACAGCAACACTGAAAACAAACGACTGCTAGAGACAAAAACAACCACTCTCTGATTTAAGCTCTGGACTGCATCTCATGGGGTTTGAGTTCAAATTCAGCATTCTGCCAGGCTGACTATGCATTTTTAGATGTTTCAGCCACTCTGCCTGTCATTTCCAATGGGGATTAATTGTACTACATATACTTCTATGAGACATTCACCTACAACAGCAATGGTGTTTAGCAGCATATACATCCCTGGGCACATTCTACAATTAAAAGCAAAAATCTGTAAGTTTTGAACAGATTGCAAATATTCCTGTCCTACAAGCGAGGAACAATCTACGAGCACGTGTATGGTAACACTGACCCAGCTGCCCTCAGAAGCAGGTGCCAGGTCCCCACAGAAATTAAACTCACACAGAAATTAAAAGCTCTTCTGTCAAGTCAACTTCAGCCAAGTTCTAGAAATTCTTCTGCCTAAGCATACATCGAAACTTCTTTGGACTCACACTGGCAGGTCAAATTTCTGTTTTCCAATCAAGGCACACAAACAAAATAAAAATAAATAAAAAGCTGGAATTACATTCTCTGATGGAACCCATGGACTGAAAAGAGAAACAAAACCTCTGAAGCAAACTCCAGCAAAACCACACTTTGCAAGCGTTTTTAGTTTACAGCAATGCTAGAATTCAGGACAATTACGAACTGGGTTTGTTCTCAATTCATGCAGACTCTTTTCTCCCCAGAGTAGTAGCTCAGTATTTCTTACCCTCCCAATTAGCATGGTCTCCTAGCCTTCATCGCAGCTGAAGTTAATATGAGGAATCAAAGTGCAGCTCTGTCTATCTTTCTGCACGTAGCAATTTTGTTACATCAACTTAATACACACCTGTCTCTGAGAAAACTGCTCTGTGTCACAGGCCATCTTGTAACCATCAGATGACAGCTTTTCAGCACTGCTGATCTGAACAGCATTCAGGTAATGACAACATTGACAGTTCTTCTGATTTTTCTCATTTTTGATGTTTTATTTAAAACCCCTGCTCCTCCAAACAAATGATCCTCTACGAATGTCAGCTTTCACTTAGGAAAGCATACTTCCAGTTCTCACATTGTGCATAAAAGCCTGGAAACAGGAACCAAATGTATCTTGATGTCTCAAAAATTCAAAGCAAAATGAAAGAACCCAACATGTACTTACATATCATCATTTTAGGGGATCAGACTCCTTTCCACTAAGATTAGGATTTTTTTTCTAAAACCAACGTGACTAGCTGGAAAATTTACCTTGAATTTCAATGAAAAATTAGCTTACAGTAAGAACAGTTTAAAAGGCAGAGGTATGCTAGACAAGTTTGAACAAAGAGAAGCTTGGGCTTTTTTTCCTTGTCTTTTTTTCCACACCTGGAACCCCGTTCTTGATGAGCATTCACTCATCTCAAAAGCTGGAGGACTTTGTATTGGCTTTGGCTTAGCATTTACGAGGTGCCTGCGAACTTCAGCATAAAGTTTGGAGTTTGTACTTGATCCTGTACAAGGACTTGGGTATTGACTCACTGGTTGAAAGGGATGCCTTGAGGATTTAAAAAATTAAAAAAAAATTCTCTTTAAAGCAAGAAAATATTTTAAGTTGTCACAGAAAGAAAGGAGGGTACACCATCGCTTAGCCAAAACAAGGATCACAAGAGGTTAATTTCTGACAGACTTGCACTCTTCCCTCATGTTTCACTCAAATGCAAAAGAATGAATTTATAATGCCAAGTTTCAACTTTGCAAAACACCTCTCTCCAAGCATTATGCATTTTATAAACTAGTTTAATAATATGCATGCATGTACAAACCAATGCTATAATTGAAGATTCCTTATAACAATGAAAGACTAAACAAATCATAAATTTATAAGGCTCCATGGTACTATTTAAGGACATCCCCGTATTACTGTAGAATTTCAAGCCAAACCCTCACACTCACATGCAGTGAGGACCGAGCTAATCCTACACAGCATGGGGTTTCAGTAACCCTTTGCAATTAAGCTGAAGGCTGAGACGAAGCAATGCAAAGCTAGCACCTACCTCCACCCCATTTCCTTTGGGTTGTAACATGCTCAGATTCCATAAGGGTTAGAAAGCTCTCACCTTCCTGGCAAAGATCCAGAGAAGGTGGGGAGAACTTCTGGCTGGGATGGATGTGAGGACAAAGTCGGTCACTCGTTATTTGTGTGGCACTGGCTGAACGGCATCCTTATTCACGTGCCAACAGCTCTCATCCAGATGCCACTTGATGCTACAAGACAAGAAACCTGCACACAGACACACTTTGCTTAAGTCTTTGATAACAGACCAGCCAGGAAGGAAAACATAAAATCACCAAGTGAAACTTAAGCTTCAGTTCAGCATTCAGTACATTAATCATCATGGGATTTTAATAAGAATAGCAGCTCACAGAATAGAAGTGTTTTCCAGGAAAGAGAGAAATCATCACAAGTAAACAAACTGCAACTCAAAACTACCAGTCAGGGAGACTTTGAGGTTCGTTCTCCTCCCCTTTACCCCGGTACAGTCCCAGTAACACACCTAAATTCAAAGGAATTTTACAATAGAGGACACAGTATGTAAAAGAAAAAATCGAATCTGATGGGACATATCTGTTAGATGTGTAAAAGGAGCAATTATAGGAAGGTAACAGATATTTTGGCACTTCACATTTTCAATCAAAAAGTGTCAAAGAAAACAAACGAACAGGTTTTAGGTCTCTCCGGCTTTTGTATTATTCACAACCACAAAACTTCAATTTAACTTTGGAGGACAAAGGCTCCTACCCCTTCCAATGAGCCACTATATGTACAGTTTCCGTGCCTATTCCACTACACATCTATTTCAGAATTAGTTTAAGAATGCTGATTTTCTTGCTGTCTGACATTACAGGCCAATGCTTCAAGAGTCACAAATGAAAAAGCAACATGCCATACTGGATTAATTTCTCATTCTACTTTCATAATCCTGCAAACAAATAACGGGATTTGCGCACTTACCACCTATATGCTACCCTGAAACTTTTTCCCAAGCTGACTACACTGGAGAACTTAATGTTCCTTTCCAAAAAAGGTGCCTTTACACTGAGGCTATGAGAACAGAGTTCTCTGCGCTTCTGTAGTCTCATGGTTTAAAAAAACCCACAAAACAAATTAGAAAAAGATATCCTTATCAGGAGACACAGAAATTCATTGATATTTGGAAGAAGATATTATGAATTGCTTTTTTCTAGGGCTATTTATATTTCACTAAACTGCGCTGTAGACGCATCACAAATAAGATGTTTGCAACACCGATTAGACAAATTCACAGATTACAAGAGACCACAGAAGCCTTCATTTATCCACAGTCAAACCTCGTTATAACTTCAGCTATGTGATGTATAACCAAAGCCACATGTGTCCACAGCATTTCCGAACAGCACCAACCCGTGTTTTAAGGCAGCCCTCACAAAATGCTCTCAAAGAACTGCATGACATCGTCACTGATGGTTAGAAATAAAAACTCACAGGGTGAAGTATCAGTGGCAGTGAAGAGTTAAAGAAAGAGCCCTACTTTAATGTACGGAAAATCCTTTCCTACTGTTGTAAAGATACAAAAAGAATAATTGAAGGTAGTAAGAGAAAAAGCATTACAGGAGACAAAAATGCCCCTCCACACCCCCTCCTCCCCCCCCCAATTCTCATGGAGTAATCCTCACTCACTCCAAACAATCTCTCCAAACTACTGCTTGATGGGGCTAGAGAGGAGGAAGATGTACAGTCATCTTTAAAACCTTTGATAATGTTTCCCCTAAATTTTATTAAAAACACATGGATATTTCTTTCACACAACAGCCAACTTTAAGTCAGTTTTTCAATACTAGCTCCATTTTCTCTTTAGTTCCCCTTTATTAGGACAGCAGAACAGTTCCTACTGGAGAATTAAAGCCAGATGCTGACAACTGGGCCATGACCAGTGTACGTCTTAAATCCTAAACTTACAGACCTCCAACCTCCTTGGTATCCCTGAGCAACTCTATCAATCCACCAGTCGCACAAGGTGCAGTGGTGAGGAATAGCACACACCTCCAATCCTGAAAATCTAGCTCTTCATTAAAAGACAGTATATTACATAGAGTTCACAATATACTTTTAGAATTGAGAAGTATTTTTATTGAACCATTTCAAAACCATGCATATGATGGCAAAGTCATTTTTCTCCCTCACTTGCCTTGAAAAAGAACATATCCATAAAAAGACAGAAAAAAATTACCTGGTGTAAAGAATGAGACTCCTTTGTTTTCAGACCAAAACTGCCGTATTACCAAGGAAACACACGAAATAAAACAAAGTACTGATAAGGAAAGAAGCTCCAAAATCTGGAAAATGGACCTCTACTAACTAATCCTGCCCTTTGACCAGAGATGCTTAGTCATGCCTAATATGGAGCTGGGAGCTCTAGCAGAAATAAAGCTTCAAGGATGCGGCAGTGATGGAGAGAAACATTCCTGCCTTTTACAGGCATGCAGGATCCTGGTTCAGGACAGGGTATCTGGCATTGACACCACCTCCCACAGTCACAGAGAAGGTGCAAACAGCTTTGTTCTGGGTACTACTGCTGATGCTCATGATTCTTCCTCCCCCACCCTCTCTAATAAGTAGAGGCCAACCCCATGATAAAGGAGTTTGCCAGAACGTATCGCTGAACATTTTCCTCAGTGAAATATCGTGAATCCTAGGGACTCAACAGGAATGGAAGAAACCTGACTCTATAGCAATGCCTTCAAATAGCCTACAGACTTGAGCAGAGATTTATGGGTCTGATCTAAATCCCTTTGAGAGCAGTGGAAAGACTGCAATACAGTAAGGCAGGAATTCTGTTCCTGCTGTGGAAACACACATAAGCGATGCCATTCTCTGTTAATTATTTTACATCTAAAAAGAAGATTCAGAAAAGGAAAACTTGGCCCTAAAACATGAAAAACATATATTATTCAACTTTTAGACTCCACAAGAATTGATTAAAATTTTCTTTAAAAGGTATTGATTGAAAATAGCATCCAAGTTTACTTTAGCAAATCAATAGGATTTTTTTAACTTTTTTCCCAATAAAAATAACAACCCCCTGCCTAAATTACAAGTACTTTGATATTATATACAGCTTTAATTAAACCAAATGAGCACAATCACTAAGAAAGTCTTGATCACCTCAACTAGTAGGCAGTTAAAAATTATACTAGCAGTAGTTTAATATCAGCCACAGAGTAATCCCATTTATTACTTTTTACAAATATACTCTGAAATCATGTTTTCCTACTTTACTATATTCATAGTATTTGCACCTTTATAATGCACTTAGGAAAAGTTCATAAAAGTCCTTCTTAGCTGTTGTTCACTGCAGTTTCCACCTACCATTTGAGCTGTATGGGACACGGCCCAAACAGAATTGAGATGTGGTATGTGCAAGTTCCACTTCTACTTTGCATTGCTTCTCACACTTTTGGCAATTCCCCCTCCCTCCAAAACCATATTTTCAATCTTTTTTCTTTTCTAGCAGCACTGACAAGTCCAAGACAGAACCCTGCTCCCTGCACAAGCTTAAAATCACATGTCTCTGCTCCAAAAGGTTTACAAGCTAAAACAATAGGAATGCAAAAGAAATGGATAGAGCAGCATCTATTTGGGTAAATTAACATTCAGTAACAGACTGATACTGGAATAATTTTTCTTGCACATATTTCTCATATCTAAAGCTGCATCATTCATATGCCCTGCATTTCAGAGCAGTTAATTTGGCAAATCCTTGGGACCAAGAAGGACAAAGATACAGAAAAATGTTAACTAAAAAATTAATCTATTGCAATACTAGAAGTTGCTTTCTTAATGAAGACTGGAGATGTATTCTACTGGCAGCTGTCTACATTGCAATACTGAGGTTTTAAGGCCACTATCACTTTATTCTTTTGCAGAAAACGTAACACTGCATTAAGACTGATGCAACTAAACTGAGTTCTTATAGTGATCTGTAATTCTTCTTTATTATCTTTATTCAAATACTGCTTGCAAAATTGTACTCTGGCAGCACAACTATTTATTTCAAGTTCGCTTTCAGAAACCAAAATAGGAAAAACATTGTCTGCATCATAAAGCCCCTTCTTTTTTTTGTCAGCTTTACTCACATTATAAGGAAACAGTTATAAAAGCAGAGACTTCACATGGAAGACATACAGATTTCCATGACTACATTTGTGTTTACCAACAGAAGATGCATGTAGGAAACTAAAAATTTAACATTTGTTCCTGGTTCCATTCTTAGCAACAAAGACCAGAATTTGCTGGGACTACTTGTGTGGCATCCCACTCCACAGGCAGAAATTGCTGGGTTTCTATGTTTGGCTCAAACGCAACTTACCACCCAAACCGAGCACAGAGGCCCTTCGCAAACACCCGGGTATTTGTAACCACCCCGTCTTCACTCAAAAAGAAATCAAGACTTTTCCAAACTGCTGCACTGGTTCTGCACAGCAATATGAAACTGCTGCCCAAGCGTCTCCCCTCGTGCATGTCTGAACGCTGCTCCCATGCCAGAATCATAACACAGTACCAGCATCACCATCAGCAATACCAAGCCGGAGAACCCCTGTCCCCACCTGGTCACGATACCTGTATTCTGAAACCTCTCCTAAGGAGCAAAGTACTTTGTTTAGAGCTCACTAAAACTTCTACTTTGGTTTTGTAAGAGTTGTAGTACTTGCAGAAAAGCACACACACCTGCGTATTTTAAGAGTTTTAATATTCATTATATATTATGTTGGAATGAAACATCAGACAGACAATCTCCAGGCTCATAAAAGAGTATGGTATCAAACTCCTATAAGATCCCATAAGGAAAAGAAGAAAACACGAACTCCACCCTCTAGACTTGTATAATTTCATA
Source organism: Pseudotriccus pelzelni (assembly GCA_035584735.1). Classification (NCBI taxonomy): domain Eukaryota; kingdom Metazoa; phylum Chordata; class Aves; order Passeriformes; family Tyrannidae; genus Pseudotriccus; species Pseudotriccus pelzelni. Next base: position 39,512,547 of record JAWMRA010000078.1, on the reverse strand, counting down.
CAGATCACAGCCAGTGGGTGGGGAAAGGAAGAGAACATTGTTCAGGAGAGGGCTAACAATATGGAGGCTCTCCTCGCCAGCACAACGACACGTTTGTAAATAGGATCCCATGTCACTGGTGACGCATCATTTTTTAGCAGGCCTACAAACATAGCCTTCTGAGCCTCAAGATTTTACTCTCATGACAATTCTTAACCATCACGAGATTTCACCACGCTGGGGACTGCAACACAGCCTTCCTAACACCGTTCAGCAGTGCTTCATGGATATAGTATCTCTGGACTGAAGACAGGATAAAGACTTAAGGTCAGTTAAGGCTAAGCTAAAATTTTAATGCTACTCTAGCACGGCATGAGGTAGTTGTGCTAGTGTCCTACACTACTTACCCAACAGCATTAAACACGCAAGAGGAAAACTAAGGCACATTTTCAGTATCATGCAACACAGCCACTGTTCAGACTGCAGTCTCTCAAAATGTAACTACACCTTTGAGAAGTGCACTGAGCATACTCTTCTCATGCAAAAGCAGTTCACCGAATACCTACCCCTTTATGAGCAGCAAAAGCAGACACTGAAAATAAACACTTCTGCACAATGCAAAATAGTCTACTATTACGTTATTAGAACACTTCAGAGAAGCAGCTCTGCCAAAAATCACTTCTACATGAAAGAAAACCTAAAAATCAGAACTAGTGTGTAGACTTGCTCACATCTTGAGAAATAAAATGGCAGACAAGAAATGCGATACCTTATTTATAACTACATCTTGGTAATAAAGGGGTTACAGGTACATCATCTGCAAAGGAAGCTTTAAGCTCTACAAATGGATAACCTGAGAAGCAACGCATGCATGTCTATCTGTGCGCGTACAGATGAGAAACATTTGATGTCTGGTGTGAAAACAGAAGTAAACGACGTTAATTATTTGCTTACAAAACATTCAGACACACTATTTCTTGGTCCTTTCCTATACACAGAAATCCACACTGGTTTCCAGGTACAAGCAGGGGAAAATTCATAAGCAACTTCTAAAATTATGATCGCAAACATTTTAAAGATATGAACTGCAGAGTATGCTCTCAATAACAATGATCAAGTCACTTTCTGAGTCTTCCCTGATATGTTTTCTTTTCTAGCAAAGCTGTGCTCATGGATTGTCTTGTTCAAAGCAAGAAGGTTTCAGTGTAAATACAGACACATTTTTTCCTATCAGTCACGATCCTAAGGATCAAAGATCCTTTGTAAAAAGGATTTCCACCTCTTTTTCCCAGATGCATTCCTTAGAATACAAATACTCGCAATAAGACAAGTTGTATGTGGTTTTCTCTCAATACACACCAATGCACAAAGACCTGGGGACGCATATACTTAAAAAACTGGTAACAGAGTGATGACAAAGAAGCACAATGGGTGAATTTCTGTGTCACTAAGCCTAAGGCAATTTGGCCTATGTCACTGCTGGCAAAGTGACTTCCCTTCCTTGAGATGCTAAAAGTTCTGCAAGACTACATTTTGAAGTTAAACAGAAGAAAGAAAATTTACTTCGGGGGAAAAAAAACTGAATCTGTTGAGAAGATTACTACTCTGATTTCAGAGCATAATATCAGGCTTCAAAAATTATCTGATTAGAAACAGGGCCTCTAAACATGTCTGTCTTGATGGAAAAAGTAGTATAATGTTTATTTTTGCAGGTATTTGGCCTGGAGAGGAACACATGAAGCAGACTGAAGTTTCCGAATCGTATTCAATTACTCTGTCAGTCTAAGGAAGAACAGACCTTTTTTGCTTGGATAGCATTCTCCATAAAAACACAAGGCCTCCTGGAGGAATCCGTTTAACATGGTCTTTAAACAATACATTTTGTCTGAGCCATTACTGTATGTCTACTTTTCTGCATCTGTGAGAGTAATAATGATTTCATTCAAGTATCCATTTCCTCATCTGGTCCCAGATTTCATTGCAGAACAGCTCTTCAAGCTCAATATACCACATCCGGGGATATGTTACCCAGATAGGAACTTCAGCTCACAATCAGCACCAAGAGCACAATGTTGTTCTCCACAGTCTGAAAAAAAGTAGGTAAGATACAGCCCAGTCTAGTGACTCATGCTTCACTGAACTGAGAGGCCACAAGGAACGTCACTTGTCCTTTAAAGTGCAAAGTGGTCAACTACCAAAGTGGTTTAGAATGAAAAGAAAGTAAAAAATAAATAAATAAAGATAGATTAATTTGGGGGTCAAGCCTCCATTCTGTTGAGTTTTTCCATCTATCAGGCAATGCTGAGAGATACACTAAACTCTGTATCATCCAGGAAAGGTCTACTCATTAGGGTAGTGTAAGCAAGTTGGCTGCTCACAGAAAAAAAGCATTGCTCCAAGGTGTCAGTGAATCACCCAGTTCAGGTGGATGGATGTTTTTGGGTTTTTATTTGGGACATAACTAAGGCCCTCTCCTCTCAGCATCTGAAATGAGAATCAAACGGACCACATCGGAGTTCATACTCTGTATTCAGTCAAGACAGCAGAGAAAGAATAAAATAATTATGATCATCATAGCCAAGGTATCTTCTAATGTGAAATGGAATTATTAACAGGAATTAATGGATATCTTTTTGATTCACAGAAGATTTTTTTGTACAAGAAGGGCCTTCCCAGACATTCAAAAAGGATGTGTTGTTTTGGTTTTGCAGCAACAGTTCTACTTTTTCATAGTGATTTTCATCTTCAGTTAACATTCATCTGAGCTGAAACTTTTTCTTGACAGCATTTATCCCCCCTTGTGTTCACGGTTATTGCAAATCCAGGGTAATCCAGGAACTAAATCACCATGCATGTTTCCCTCTGATCTGTTTCTGGACAGACCTTAGATTAGGTACAAAAAAACTTCAAGAAGAAATAAAAGTGAATATTCTTCTACTTCACAACTATATTAGCTTTATCTGCGAAAACATTCAAACAAGCAGTAGCAACCAAAGGCTTGAAAACAAAGCTGCAATTAATATTCAAACAAAAAAGAGAATATGAAGAGTCACCTGTTTTTGGAATCTACCTAAATACATGCCAGGCAGAGCTTTCCTCAGCTTGTTCCCCAGCCACTTCAAGTTAGAAAACGATGTCAAATCGGTTGCACTGTTCCAACCTCAGGAAGATGAAAAAAAAACCAGCTTCATTCTGCAAGTCCACAGTAACAGCAAGAATGCACATTTGCACATCTGATTCTTGTTCATTTTCAGAGCACAGCTTTGCTGCACAAAAATGTCATTATAATAAATGTTGCAGGTAGCTACTGCCCCCAAAATTAACAGCCAGGCAACAAAGGCAGGAAAAAATGAGCTCAGCTCATTGAAGACTTCTCACACACCTTCATTTCCTTCCATGGAAAACAGAATTCGTAGTGTCTTTCTCCCTAAGAATAATTTATGGTTTTCCCCAAAGCTCTCAAGCATATCACTTTACAGACCTCATACTACACTCAAAACCTGCCAAGCTCCACAGCAGAGATCAGAAAGGGGAGTGAAGAGGAGAGCAAGGACACTTGCTTTCATCTTTGGCACAGCTCAGGTCTCTTTCCTAGAGATCCATAAGACCAAAAGGTGCCACCGACTCTGAGAAGCAGTAGAATTAAGATAACAGTCTCCCTGTGAGACAAAAGCTGTCCTGTGATATAACTAAAAATGAGACAGACACAGTACTGTTAGTCCAAAACTCAAGTGTCTCTAATAATAATTCAGAAGCACGAAGGCTGTTTTGAGCCAGGCAGAAGCTCAGTACAGAGCATTCATGATTACTGCTCTCTAAAGTTTCCCCTTACCTAAACTGATGAGGCTGAACCATCATTTTAGGCAAAGGACCTTGACATGATGAAAAAAAGAAACACATGGCTCACAGAATACAAATTATTCATTATAAATGTGCTTATGAATAAGATATTAGATACTATATTTCAACCAATATTCTGGGGGGTTTTATTCCCAAATATGTGGTTGTGCTGTAGCATTAGCCATGTCAAGAAAAATGCACAGTAACACTGCGTAGAAACAGCAGCACTAATGAAGTGGATATCTTGGGGGGAAAAAAAAAAAAATCACAGATGGTAGGAAAGTTACTGAGCTTTAAAAGAATAGCCAATATAAAACTAAATTGGTTCCCTGTCTTATTTCTGTTGGGGAAAAAAAAGTCAAAAGCTGGATTCATTTTTTACTGGATCATTATTATGCTCTTCTGGAAATTGTCTGCAGTGACTTTCATTCCAAGAAATAATATAAATCTGGCATTAGAGCTGAACTCAGGAGTCACATGTACATTAAAACCACAAATTTAATTGGGTTCTGGGATCAAAAAGTTATATCCAGGTTGCATTTGCCATTCTTTCAGCTTCCAATTGTCCTTTCCAAATCAGAATTGCTAATAGAAACTTTTACAAGTCTGTAATAGTGAAAAGTCTCACATATAGATAACGGGCTGGACTGTGCCTGGCTCTGGGAAGGTGTGCAGGGGGGAAAAGGTCACAAAGATCCTACAATACACAACCAATTTTCTGCAGGGCAAGCCAGAATTCAGAACCTTCCAATTTATGGAGTATAGGCCAGTGCTAGACCCTCAAAAGCACTTGGGGAGGGTTATGTCTACAGCAATCAACTTGTCTTGCACAAGAGAAAAGGACAGACATGCTGCACCTTCTAAAAAGGGGCAATAACAACCTGGCTTTCATAAGACAACAAAGTTTTCCTTCTGCTCAAGCCATAATGGTCTTTACGTCTTTCAAACTGTAGTAATCTCACCCCTGCTTTAAAGAACACTGAAAATGCTTATCTTCGAGTTTTGGCCAAGCCAGAGATGTTCATGTTGGTTTTGAAGAGAAAGCAGATTAAAACTCCGCACTTATTACGTGCTGCTCTTGGAGAACGGCACTTCTCAGCTCCGATTGCACCCTACAGAGCTCAAAACCACATCCCTTTCTGTGCCAGGAGGATGATAAGCTAAGCCTAGCTGTTCTCAGAGAGAATGCTAGAATGTGGAATTGGACTTGCAGTAGCTGGCTGACAATAATAGTTTTAGAAGAAACACATGTTACAGTGACAGTAGTAAGTTTAAGCTCTGGGTCATATTAGTGACATTCTATAGTGCTGATAAAATCATAATGCCAAACTGTAGCTAGAAGACCAATAGTTTACGTAGGAAATGTTGTTTCGCTACCGTAAAATAGGCACTTAAATTTTATTCCCTCAGAAAAAAAAAAAATGTGAGAAAAATATCTCTGCTATCAAAATCAGTCACCAGTCTTCCAAAAAAGACCAGGAAGTCAAACCATCAAGGGAGTATGTTGGTGTTTGTTTTAGGAGCTCGATATTTGCAATTCAAATTATCTAATACAGTAAAATTCAATTGCATTTAAGATGCATATTATCTGCCACACAAACATCATCCTAAAACGCTTGAAGTTAGATACAGTCACTTGACAAAAATATGAAGGAAACTAACGACCAGTAAAAACAAACAAACAAACAAACAAATTAAAAACCCTCCTCCAAAAACAAAGAAATTCTGCCACTAAGGTGTCCTAAAATCAAGAAATTACTCAGATGGAGCTTCAGGTCTTGCACCGATCTCCACAAACATGTAACAAAAAATATAATTTACCTTATTTGTGGAACAATACCTCAACATTTCTCTTTTATGTTAACATGTACTGATAAATATGAGCTCAGAACAAATCCATCAGCTACAAGGAGTGCCTGTACTTTCAACATCCTTTACCACCAAAGAATGTTTTCCATTCTGCTCAGGAAGTGCACCCCTTTATAAACATGCGAATCAAAGCCCTCTATTCTTTAACAAAACATGTCTCAAATTAAAGCATTAAATCTTTCCTTAACCAAAGGAGCAGCAGAGGTTGAACAGCAAAATGATTCTGCTCAGATGTTCAGATTTATCATTATTATTACTAGAGTAGGAGTAACAATAAAAAAAGAATAGAATGAGAGGTTCCTTTGAGCAGAACATGGGGGACCCACTGGCACAGTGAGTTAGCACATCTTGGGACACTACTCCATCTTACCTGATACATGTGTGCTCCTTACCTATTAGAATTTCAAAGTCAGTGTAAACCATTTTTATGGCAATGCTTCAGGATAGTTTAATTTTACGTGCTTTAATTTATACCAACAATGAAATCAACGTGTTCGCAGCCAGTTACCAAATTTCAGCTGAGAGGCAGAACTTCCAGCTGTGCAGAGCAAAGTCCCTGAAATGTACCACCTCACTTGTGACTGTGCAAACACGGCCTAACAGTCCTCACCTGACAGAGACGACAACTGAAATGGTAACACGGATAAAGGGTGGGTGTCAGGAGAACGGGAGAGTTGAGTCAAAGAGATGAAATAACTTGTCCTGAATTGAACACTAAAAGCAGAGCTGAGAAGACAATTCCCTTCCAAACTATCAAGGTAACTATCAAAGCTACTCACCACAACTTTATGAGTTTCTGTGACCAGTACACAAACACCCTTATGTGGGCAAGATTCCCAGATAGGTTTGTCAGAACAGCTGTCTATACTTGACCATTTGGCACTTCACAGACAGTCTTTTGGAGACAATTCCTCAAAAGATTTCTGTGCAATTGAAATGACCCCTTCTCATTTGGAACTCATGTGAACTTTTAGCATCCCAATACTGTGGGGCAAAACTTGCTTTTTTTCCCTTAAACGGTGCTCACATCCCCAACTCTAAGATTCAAACTCTGGTTCTCAAGCCATGCAACTTCTCAAGCTGATCCATCTTTATGGCTCCAAAGGGTCTTAAAGTTTTATCCCTGTTCATCCAGTCAAAAGTTGTCCTTGTCAACAGTCATCTCATCATGTCCTAATTTTCAAGTATCCCTGTCCTCCCGTTCCACCAAATATTCAGCCAGTACCATTAAGAACAATGCCAACACAGACCAAAAGAGCTGAATTGGCAGGGAAGAAAATACTCTTTGAAAAAAACAATATTGCTGGGGGTAGGAAGCAGGCTGTCCACCTCTACACTTGTTGTCTCTCTGTATCAAGTCTTCAGTGGATAAGCAAATAAGCATCGCCCTCACAACACAGAAGATGAGTCCTAGCACTGTACCTATATACCTAAGGTAGAGGGGTAAATTCATTACACTTCTAAAGTAAAACCATTCATGCCATTTTTGATAACGACGTGGTATTGCCATCACAACACTGACAAAAACATGCAACTGCTACCCAGGCCACCAGTGTGTCTCACGATCACTTTGAAACAACTTCTGTGACCAGTACACATCAAACATTCCTATGAGGGCAGGATTCCCAGATTGGTTTATCAGAACAGCTGTTTACACTAAACTGTCGTGCCTATGGTTACAAGAATGTGCCATGGCTAATCTGGATCTGGGTGGGATTAACTCCCTACAGCTGCTGGTGCTGAGATTTCTGGCTCTATTTAATTTGGCAACGAACCGCACAGGAAGCTGAAAGACTCAGTCACTACAGTGAAGCTTCTGACATTTTTGTGCCTGGACCCCAGAGAACCCAAACACAACTCCTGCCAGAAGTCAGTAAACTATTGAATTTACACAAACAGGCATATAAGCTCAGGTTGTAGTTTCGTTACCAATTTAAGTTGCCCAAAGTGCAAGCTGTCTCTGCCCTCGCCTCCTCCCTTGGCTGGGTATTCCTACTCCCTCTCTCGGGTGCCAGCACTAGCGTTTGCTTGGCCATGTGCTGAGCTGGCTCAGAGGGCCCAAGGACAAAGAAAAACAAGAAAGAAAGCAAAAAAAAAAAAAAAAAAAAAAGAGGGAAACCAGAATGCCCTAGCTTTCAGCCAGATCTGCCTGATTCACCTGGTAGCCACACAAAAGCAAATGCCTGCAGCAGGGAAGGAGCAGCTTCCAGCAAGGACAGAATTACCTCCCAGTGCTAGGATTGAATTAAATAACCACAAAACAGCAGCGTGGTAGGGCTGTGCTTGCCTTCTACAGAGTTCAGTGGTGTTGCAGCAAAGGCAGGGAACAGGTTCGCTTGTCTGCAGCACTGCATAGATCACGATCCCGCCACGACTCTGGACAGTCACTTCTTAAGATGATTTAAATATCTATAAACATTGCCTATTCAAGATTAAACAAATTAGTTGGTCTGACAGTGCACATTTACTAATTACTTTGCCAGCCTTTGGATAGTTTATCTAAGCCATTAAGCCTGCCTCAGCTTTCTTAATACAGAACACACTTGAGTAACAATGTGCTGTTCAGAGCCCAACCTAATTTCACAAGAACTACAAAACCTGCCATTTTCATCTCTGCTGGGTCAAAAAAAGGACTACCTAGCACTCCTTTATCTCAGCCCCTGAAGAAACACAAGAGTCCTAAATCTAAGTCTAAGTAAACTTAGGACACAGAGTACTCTATTCTCCACAAGACTTCATCTTTCCCTATTAGCATTAAATAGGATTATTAGGGAGGGAGGGGAGACTTGCACTGGCTATGCCTGTTCTGTGTTTGGGAAGCTTAGGTTGCTGGGAACGCCTACATGGTGTGTTTCTGCAGCTAATTAGTGGTAAAAGGCACCTCCTGTGGAGTCTATCAAAGCCATCCCACCCCTACCAGGGTTGCTGCACAGAGATCTGAAGCTCCGCCTTCCATCTAGAGGGAGGCAGGGATTCCCCACACCACACAACACAGTAAAAAATCAAATCCAGGAATCAAACTCAGCTATCTCACTCATGAGATCACTAAGACTGGCAGAAACATCGATTTTAATCAAAATCAAATAAAAAGTGAGCCACCGAACCTTCAGAGAGCTGCCACAAGCAAAGCACGTACAGCTTCGCTTTAAAAGACAATAACAACAAAAATATCATAGCCGCATCTGTGCTAAAATACATTTGACATCAGGCATGTTAGCCATCCCGCTTGACTTATTCCCACTGGCATGTGGCTTCAAATTTCATCCCTTTATACAGTAATGCCTAAGAGGATTTGCCTCAAGAGAGAGCTGACATGACTGCACCAACCTTCCCCCAAGGGTTCCTCCCTATGGAAAAAAAAGCTTTTATTTGCAGCTAGTGCTCTACAGTACTTTCTCCATTCGAGGCTGCAGGGAAAGAAGGCTGAATCCTTGCACCTCTGTGCAACCAGGACCAACTACACCTGCTCAGTCCTGTAGAGAGAAGGAATCTTGTCCTTTTCCTACTGATACAGTTGTTCCTGTCACCAGGATCTTGGATCCAGTGTCTTCACCAACAAGAGATCAAGTCTACAGATTGGCATATTCTCAAACACTTGGTGCCTTTAGTATGCCTTCATTTACAGCTTTGATTCCTCAGGTGATGTCCTCACCAGAAAACTTAAAGGATTATATAATTATATTATATGATTATATATTATATATATATAGATTATATATTATATGATTATATTATAATCCTTATTATAGGATTATACGGCCAGAAGTGTTCCACCACGTAGCCCCTTCAAAACTTCCATAATAAGAATCATATATAATGCCTCCTATTAACAAAGGACTTTTTAGAGCTGAAATCAGAAACAATCTGTAAAGACACTGCAAGTGAGTCTGCTGAAGTACATTTTAGGACTAAACAGAGGTTTAAGAGTCTTTAGATGACGAAAAGAGAGCTATGATATCCACAGTTAAATACTACAACATACATTTTCAGGCCTGTCAAACAACACTTTTTTTTTTTTACCCTCTCCTTTTCATCTAAAGCATCCATCTGCACATTAAAAAAATTCTACCCCATGTGCAGCCAATGGATTTTACTAAGCAAAAATAACAGAAAAATTAGAGAAAAGGAAGTATAAAACAGCCCCTCAAAGACGTAGTAGCAACACAGACTCACCTTCAAAACTGGCCTTTTCATTTTAGTTAGGGAGTTTCACCCTTGTTATAAACAGGGACAATTATGTTCTCCAATCTTTAAGAAGGGTAGCTGAAAATCATTAGCAACACCTGCATCTGCAAATCATTTTGTAATGCTCTGAATGAAAGATGATAATAAATTGCACTGACATTCATGGAACATTTGCAATTTCATCATTCAAGAGAACACAGGGATTCTGGAGGAGAGGCATGATAGAAAATCTTATGTGATAGGAAATAATATGGGTAGTTTGCATTTATATAGATCCCACCACCTGAGAATATTAAAAAAAAAAAAAATCAGCTGTATCTCTGAACATCTTCCATAAGATTCCACAGGCTTTCTTGCCGACCTCAGATCAGAAGACACAAAATAGTAAGTTTTGCTTCAGTTCATACAGCAGGGTAAAAGGCAGAAGAAACCAGTAAGGAATTCCTTGTTCTACCTACCCCACAGCTTCTTAAATGCTTAAGTGCTGACATCAGAAGAAAAAAAAAAATTCTCTGAAACATAATAAAGTGGGACAGAAATATTTATCAACACTGCAATCTGGGATAGAGTGTAACCTTTTAGCAAGAGATGCCGAACCGAGAGATGAAGTAAGTTGCACAGCATATTGCTTATTCCTAAAGCAAATTCTACTGTAACTTAATTAACACACAAATACAATTTTTCTTCCATTCAACAATAAAAGGAAAAATCTATTCTGTTTCCTAATGAACTCCAGTTAAAGTTTCCTTTGTTTCAGCTCTCCAAGAGTGGAAATGTACCAGTTCATTTCTTGACCTTTTCTTTTAACCTTGTTTGTTGCAGGAATTTCGAGGAGTACAAACAACCATAAATCAAGTAAAACTTCCCAAAACCATTTGGACTTAATTGTTTTCAACACAGCAGTTTATATTTCAGTATTATCATGTCTAGCCCTCTTCTAATTTTCCCCAAACCTTAGAACGTGGTTCGCTGGGGAGCAAAGAGGAAACCAGGTGGCTTATGAATAATTAGCACTTTTTACAGTACTTCTTCACATGCATTTCTACTAGCACACTGTTCTAAATTTAATGGGATTCTGAATACTCTGAACATAAAGAGGAGTATTTACATGGAGCAGCATTGTCTGTCTTGGTTGATTTACTGTTGGTAGAAAGAACTCATTAGCTGTCAGGCCAGTTGCTGAAAAGACCATAATGCCAATGCACAAAGTTGACATAATGAAAATAAAGGAAAGAATCTGGGCCAAATTCAGAGGCAATCTGTAAGGTAATGCAATTTATACCCACTTATGTTCACTCAGATTCCCTCAGAACTTGTTCTACCCAATCTATTGATGAATGAGGGAATCTAAATTGATGTAATTTATATACCAAAGAGTCAGAAACGCTATAAGGCCCAAAAGTCAGGGGCACTTAAAGTCATGCTTTCCTTCATAGTGTTCACTTTGTTAATCTGTCCTGAATCCTCCCTCCTTTTAGTGTTTCAGCCTGTGATTTATGTCATCAAGAATCCCTGAAATGCAATGGGCCAAGTGAGAGGCAGGGTCTAAGTAAATGAGCATGATTTGAAGGAAAAGGAAAATCTAAGCTGATATAACACAGATGCTATGGAAGCCAGGTGTCTCTGGCAGGCGCAACTACTCTCCCCATTGCTTGGATTCAATTTGAGATTTGGCTCTGCACGTCCTCCATTACCACGAGCAATTGAATTTGTTACTCAAAAAATACAAACAGCCACAGCTCACAGACTCTCTCTCATTTTAGGACCAAGAAGAACATTACGATGACCTAGTCTGACCTTCTGGAAAACAGAAGCCATCAAATATCACTCAGAAACTCCTGGACTGACCACAGCAAGGATGAATGAGAAAGACCCAATGTTGATCTAAAGACTTCAAGTGATAGGGGAATCTGCTGCATCCCTCAGCAATATGTTCCAGTGGTAAATTACCACTGCCTTTCAGAACACACACCGTGTTATCTCTTGAATTTTACCAGCTTGAATTTTCAGCCATTGGTTCTTTCTTTGTTCTACTAGATTAGATAAACCTCTTTATGTATTTCTCATAGACTACACGACTGATTGCCTCTCACCACAGAATCAAGAGAACCTAAACTTTGTAATCAAAATAGTTGCAGAATGAGTTGAGCTTGCACCAAAGAGTGCTTATATATGCTATCCTGACAAAAGCTTCTTCATTTGGAAGAACAAACAGGACAGCTGGAATCTGGTGACCATAGCCACACTCTTCCGTATCTAAGCATTTGAAGTGCTTACTCTCTCTGCTGGGCTATCTGAACGTACTGGGAGGAAGGGAAAAAGAGCTGGGATTGCAAGAAGCTTGACTATTAAGCCACTGCTCTTCAGTTCCTTCCCAAGGTCTCTGACAGACAGCTATTCTGCTGTTCCACTCTAAGCAAACAGTCCATCGCACAAGAAAATTCAGATTTTATCACCATCTGCTAATATACAGAGATATACGGTCAGTAGTAACTCCAGCAGCAATGATATATGGTCATATTTTCTGGTTTCCTGCTGAACTACAAAATACTGCGTAACAAAAAGTCCTCACGCCTCAGGGGAATTCTCATTACAAATTCCATTACAACTTGAGGAGTTACAGAAACATGTGATGCTCTGGAGCGTCACCCTAGTCTTCTACCAAGCAGTAAATAGGATTATCCAGAACAGGATGATTTCATGTGGCTTGTGCTTTTGTTTCTAAGCCCTACAAGAAGATTCATCAGGAAGTACAATATGCCTCCGTTGTTTCTGATTTCAGAGGCTGGCATGCTAATCTGCTCTGCATAGGCGTGGTTGATGCTGCCTGTCCCAGTCAGAGAGATGTTAAAGGTTTATGTTCTGCGCGGCTGAATGGGCTGGATCATAGGCTAGTCCAATTTCTCTTATGGCCAGAAGTCTGACTCTTGGATAGAAACTAGCTGGCTCTCAGCAAAGTTAATGTTTCTTTATTATCTGTCAGGATTATCTGCTGTTCATTTGGAACATCTGCTCCCCAAGAGGGAGACAGACTTCGCACAGGAGCATCAAACAGAGCCAGGACGAAGCACATCGCTGCAGTGAACCACAAAGAGCAGCCAGCATCAAACACCAGTTCGGCGCTTCCTATCAGTTAATGCCTTTCATTCTGTGGCCTCCTTCACCTCCAGACTTGGCCTCTGTCTGCATTTACACCTTCCCAGAATAAAATCCTTGCTTCCCCCACCCACTTGGTAACCATCATTCAGCTAGTTTGTCTATGACTCATCCACTTCAAAACCCTGCTGACTCACAGTCCTCAAAAAAGAAACTTGCTCAAAGAACGTACTGAGACATGGGTACACCATCCATGCCAATGAGGAACTCATCCAAGTTAACCCGGTCTCTTTACCAGTGAAAGAAAAGAAAGATGTGTTTCGTTTGTGACTCTTATCATTTTAAAACCTAATTAGCTCACAGATATTTATAACCAAAGTATACCTCAATGGCCTGATTTCCAAAAATATTATGCTCTCAGTAGCTCTCACCAAACCTAATGGGCACTCAACAGTAAAAAATAAGATAAGGCTCTATAGCTTTTGAAACAAGAACATAAAGGCTGAATTCTTGGACGCCCTGGTAAAAACTGTGACATAGGGGTGTGATAATGTATGTTCAACTCTGAAGAGTATGTGAAGTCAAAACAACAGCTGCAGGGGAAAAAAAGGGTAATACAAAAAATAATTAAGACATTTCAGGTGGAGCTGTCACTCCCAAGTTGACCGTGCTCCTTCACCTTCATATATCCGAAGTTAAGTTCTTATGGTGGAGGGACAACAGGCCCTCCTTGAAGCACAAAAGAACAGACATATTTGCCTTTTTTCCCCTTCCATTGTACAGCTAACGCATCTACCCAGGTAGGTAGCAGAACCCTCTTTAACTGGGGGTGAGGGTTTCAGCAGTTTCCTTGGATACATGTCTCTCCATGAGGTAGGAATTCCTTGTGTCTCCTTATAACACAAGCCACTGAGAAACGTCTAGTAGAAGTAATGCAAAACAACTCAACTTCACCTCTGAGGAATGGAGCATGCTATGGATGAGTTCTCTTCTAAAACTGTAGCCCTTCTAACCTATCAGTAAATCCAGGAAATGAAAATTCGCACTGCAAGATGATCCTCCCTGCTCTGCCCATTTCCCCTACACCAGAATTTCTCCTTCTCCACGAACTGCCTACTAAATGCACAGCCTAGTTCAAAATCCATGTCTTAATGATGACTGGTTTACCTTCAATTCTCTCTAAATATAAAACAACTACCAGTTATTTCTCAGTCAAAAGTTACCAGAGACTTCTGTCTTCACTAGGACACTATTGGAAGCACTCAGATGTTGACAGCAGGCCAGGTCTAGCATGCTCTAATATTTGGAGCTCACAATCATGTGATATTAAGGAAGAAGAAAAAAAAAAAAACAAACGGAAAAACAACAATTAAGAAACAATGACAGGATCAGTCATCTTCTGAGTTAACCAAGGACTCATTGCTACAACTTTAATTTCTTCAAAAATTTCTTACTGTTCATATTCAAGGAAGACACCCACGCACATAAACTAAGTATAAACTAATCAAGGTATTTTTCTGACAGACTGAAGAGAGAAAACAATGATGTTATTTTTATTTCTCTTTGAAATTATTGGGAAGAGCCAAGTGCTGTGTTTAAACAGACTATATAGCTGGATAGAAAGATTAGCTGCATAGGACTAATACTGAAACGATTCAGAAGTAAGCATCTAAACCAGTTAGTAAATCCTCCCACTGTAATCTTGCTAATTTCAAGAATTTTTCCCCCACCTACTAATTGAAATATTTTCTCTTACAACAATCTTTTTAAAAGATAAAAGATTATATATAACAATTAACATGAACAGATACAGATCTGGTACACATCACCTGTAAAAACGCAAATATTATTTGAATGTTTTTCAAACAACTTAGATAACACTGAGGAAAAAAAGAGAAAACCTCTGTAACATTAGATATTTGATAACTTGTCCTTATCTGCTTGATGTGACATTCAGGAAAACACATTTTTAAAAGTCAGTAATGTATTTTGAATTTAACACTGGCACTTCTTGTACCCCATAACCTCAGTCAAATTATAAAAAGGGGAAGAAAAATGAGGGGGAAAAAACCAACACCCACAACATCTCCAAAAGCAATATTGTTTTTAAAAAACTATTAAAATGTAAAATTAAATAAGACATTTTTTTTCTAAAATTCCACCCAACGTATTTTCTCATCCCCTAAAGAAAGATGTGTCAAAGACTGCACAGTTCACTGGGGACTTCAAAGTTCCCATCAATCTCTATACAGAAAGCATTCAGATACTGCAGTGATGGGCAGCAGTATAAAACCCTAAGAGAGAGAGGAAAAATAGATAAAATGCCCTCAGGAACAAGTTTGTTTCCAAGAAAGCTTACTAAACCAAGGCTTAAATTGAAACAGTATTATTTTTCTATGTAGCAGCAGTTTTTCAGCTTGTAGCTCTCTATTGTTTGCAATACATTCACAAAAACTTCATTTCTATCTTAAAGGACGAATTCTGACTGTCCTCTTCCCACTGAATAATTCCTCATCACATATGCAGTGCTGTAGTTCCAGCAAAGCTGCTTACAACGTGATGTTGAGCTGTGAGCACACCTGGACCACAGGATGGGGCCCAAAGGGAGAAGACCTCACAGGTTACCAGCATCCCAAGCCAAGCACTCTATCTGTCCCAAGAAATCACTTCTACCAACCACAGTAGGAAGAAAATTAATACAATTAAACGAATCAGGCACAGGGTTGGGGTTTTTTAAATCTACTTGTCTGCTTTAGATATTCCCCCTGTTAATGCTGAGTAAGCAACAGACACAGCAGCACTTGGCAGTAACGTGAAACCCAAACGTAAAATTTCAAAATACATGTCTAATTAAAAAAAGTCAATGATCATTAGCTGAGTGTTAACCCCAAAACTACAGCCTATAAACTCAAGAAATACTCAGGCCTGCAATCTATACCTAAACCTAGAGAGCCCTGGTGAGGCTTGATGGTACATCCCTAGCTTTTTAGAAGACTGCTTTCTGCTTTTTTTGGTGTGTATGTGTAGGGGGGGACTTTTGAGCCTTTTCGATATGCCTGGGTTAGACATTCAAGCTTCCCTCTGCAATCTAGAGGGAGATTGGTACGTATACAAACACACATATTGAAAATTTAGATCCTTTTGAACTAAACTACCTTTAGGAATAATAAATTCCTGCCACCTAATATAACTATAAGAGCTGGTAACGGACGAAACCAGTAAGTATTTTTCAAAACGCACGTTTCATAAAAATAAACGCCACTTAACTGCTAAAGAAGCCTCTGTCACACTTTTTCTGTCTAAATAAATAATCATTTCCTGACAGTCCATGTATCCAAAATGCTACAAGATTTTTAAAAATTAAAATGAAGTAAGGGAACAAATCACATCCCTCTTCATTACCCAATCTAAATTGCCAAAGGTAAATAAACAATACAGTTATTTATATCATTAACAGTATGCTGCCAACAAAATGTAGCGTTATCTGCTTAGAAAAGTATTTGCTTTTGGAAATACATTCTGTCACTCCTGTAGGAAACAAACATAAAAAAACCCCAAACAAACAAACAACCAAATGAAACCCCCAAACTTCTTCCCTTGGTCTCCCAACCCTCTTTTCTTCCCTTAAGAAAAACACAGTAAAAGTGAGAGAAGATTTCCCTGTCAGCTTGTAACTGCTATTTAAGGGGAAAAAAAAAAAAAAAAAAGGTAACATTTAAGCCCTAAGGAGCTTCTGGTCTTCAAGAGTGCAAAGTACATACGGTTCTAGTTGAAGTTAATAGGAGCTGCAGGTGACCAGCACTTCTGACTCTGAGGCCCCAAGCTACTGTACAGAGCACTGTCCCTTTGAAATTTCAGCCTAGCATTTATCAGCAGCCGACTTGCTGAAGTGCAAGACACATGCATCCCTTTCCCCCAGAGTATTTACTTTTCAAAAGCACCGAACAGTTGTGGGAAACGTGGCTCTCCTGCAACATTACAGCCCTAGTGAAACAGGAAGCGAGCATGAAAAAAATACCAACTCTAATCCTCGCTGAGCGCGAGCCCCCAGCCATTGCACACCATGATATTTCCAGAGCTCTCATCTGCTGGGAATAGACTTCTTGTCTCACACTGACCTCAGCTGCTTTGCTCTTTTGTCCATCAAGTCAGCCAGCAACATCAGCTAAGACTTTATTTGTTAAGTGCCAGCTTACCAACACAGGCACCTCCAGGGAGCCCACACCATGGCTTCCTTCACATTGCAACACCCAAAATCTTCCACAGAGCAATGCATGGGAAGCTGGCCACCAAACAGCAAAGGTGGAAAAAGTAAAGCTCAGGGAAACACAAAGGTGGTTGTGAAAGGATTGTGTACAACTGCAATCCTAACTATTAGGAAAGAAAAGGAAAAAAATTAACAATGCATGAACTGGGAAGGCAGAGCGACTCATTCCCAAGGTGATGGAGTAGCACATGGTATATGGGTAAACAATAAACAGTAGTTACCATCTACCATCCGGATCCTGGCACTGCTTTGCAATGCAACCTCCCACCAGGAACTTCACTTCTCTCTGCTGCCGTTCCTACCCACCTTTGTGAGCCTGCCTTATTTACATTGCTCATAAACTCCTGCAGGCAGGGACTATCTCTTCCCCTGGTTTTGTATGCAGCTCAGCACAACTGAACTGCACAGTCAGAGGCAGTTTGCAAACAGTAAAATACCATTAAAAAAAAAAAAATTAAGAGGAGACTGGCTTAGGAAATACAACTGCTATATCTAGATTAAAAAAAAAAGTTGTCATAGTCAAATGACCGAACAAGCATCATGACATACATATAAGCATTAGGTGAAAGAAAAACGAGAACCAGCAGAGCTCTTAAACGTGTGAGGGGAAAAAAAAAAAAGAAGAAAAATCGGCTAAATCAAAAAAGATGGACAAATCATAGAACAGAAATAAGACTTATTCCTTTCCTTCCATTCATTTCATGATAATGGTGCCCACACCTCATGCCTCAGGTTTCTCAAAGCCTGTCCTTGTCACCTAAGCTTTGGATAGTCTCTTTGCCCCTCAGGCTGGTTAGAAAGAAAGCATGAACTTACCTGACAATCTAACCTGGGAGCAAATGAGAATGGGAGAAAGAGGAGGAAGGAAATAAAATCCACATATCTCTACCTCAGAATAGCTGACTAGCACAGAAAAGAAGTCACCCACTGAAGGTTAAGAAATAATAAACAACTAATAATTTATTCCCTTGCTATAAGACCAGCAGAGATGAAGCATGAACGCCTACTTCATCGGCTGTTGTTGGAGCATGGCAGTCATACTTCATTCCACAACACACACTGCAAAATCAAACTCCACATCTTTGTGGCCATTGGCACAGTTCTTTGTTCAGCTTTAAAAACACCAATAATCAACCCTTGTTTGTAACATTTTCACATACTTAAAACAAAACCCTTGGGATGCAAGTTATCAGCATCAGAAATATCATCCAATTCTCGCCCATCTACAAAGTACCTTTGAGCCAAACAAGCTGTGATTTTTAAAAATGCAACTATTTCCAACACAACAGAGAGGGAAGCACATATGACAATGTTACAAGCCAAGGTGAGAGTAATAAGAAGAGTAATGACAACAGAAGATCTAAAATAAGTCCTGGCAAGACGCACGACATCATGCATGAGAAAACCAAAGCCAGTTGGCTGTGACGAATCTGTATCTATCAACTACTATTTAGCAAACACCCACCCATAAATAACTTTTGTGGTGTTGCCTTGCTGATTATCAGGTTGCTGTAGATTGAAAAACTTAAAACTAAAGCACTTGAACACGGACCAGTTCTTACATGATGTTGGTGGAATTGTGACAGTTGATTTTAACACCCTTCCCGCCAGTGCCTAACGCAGCTGGCAAGGGCCGGTGGGGCTGAGGGCTGTGCACAGGCACTGTTTGAAAGTGCTTTTACTTCTGTTACCTGGAAGAATGAAGTAGTCCACTGAATCCTTATCCAGATGTCTGCTAATTTTTTTGTGTCCTCTGGCAAAATTTTGGCCAAGCATTGTTCGAATCTCTACAACACTGCAAACTGGACCTTGATCTGCCCCTCATATCACTAGTCAAACACCACAAATATCCTATTCACCTGCGGCACCTTAGTAGGACTGTAGACAACCACCACCCCCAACACTGAAACAACGAGGAATTCCTCTTCTCCAGGAAGTGCATCCTCTCATCCTACTCCCTTTCTCCTCCCCCCCCCCGACCGAAAAGCTCAAGAGGAAGCTGTAACATTAAATCAGCTAGGCAGGTTCAGGGGCTCGCTTCTGGTAAGTGGTCTTGCAAAGTGCTCTGTATTTCTGGATGCCCCATCTGAGAGTCACATTGGGTCCAGTGTCAATGTTTTCGAGACCTCCATCTGCAGAAGTTTTGGTCACTCAACACTTCTGGATAATCAGAGATCAACATGCCACCTTCTGCAAATGTTTTGCCTTTATTTTTCCAGCTTTGCCTCCATTCTTATACCCCTCATTTGCTCATAAAACAGCAGCAACAACATTCCTGGCCTCCAGTTTCTGCTCAAGGAGAGAACGTGTGGATGCTACACCAATTTACCCCCAAACTCCTGATAATCTGGTATAGGCTCGCAAAAGCTCAGACCATTATATGCATGCAGCCATTACATGAGCAAATAAGGTGTTTAAGGCACCTCTTAGAACGGGCTCTGAAGATTAGTTAATGTTTATACAGGCCACTGAAAATTGAAACGACTGCTACATGCTAAGTATTACCATCACCAGGGATCCATTTAAGTCAAAGCAAGGCAGACAGTGAAGGAAACAAAACTTATTTCTTCTGTCCAGCACAATTACTGCCAGACTTATGCATGCTAAAAACACCCAATAACACATCTAACACAGTAAATTAATGTTTATGCTATTAAGTTTAGACAATCTTATGCTGAAAGCTTTTCAAACTACAGGAAATTGCATGTTGCACATGGACAACTGTATACAATTACAGTGATTTTGTAAAATGGCAGAGATATAAAGCAGAAGCTGAGTGGCCAGAAAGGCATCTAAATCACATAGATAACGAGCATGTCCTGGCGGGCCAGTAGTCTACAGCTTTCTCACAGATGTTTCTAGAGTCAGGAATTATGTCCATAATCTCAAAATTCAAGACAACTCAGTGCATCGCACACCTGTACCTGTGAGGCAACGCCAGACAGGTGGGATCAGCATGTACTACTACTGCCATCTTGGAGTCACTACGCATCGGCCAGATTTATTACTACCCCTTCTTGCACCACCAACTGACACCCACCGTAAAAGCAACATCAAAAAGGGCATGGAAATATTTGGATCGACTCCGGTGTTTCTTTAGGATGCAAAAGCTCCAAAGAGATACAAAGAGCACAAACGCGACATCCAACGAGTGCGAGCGTGATGCTCTCCCAGGCAGAAAGCTCCCAGCTGCTGTGCTAAAGGCCACAGCAATATGTCTGCTTTATGCTTGTTTTCACGAAGGATTGTTTAACAGTACTTAGTGCAAGCTCTACACTGACACAGTAAACGTCGTCTTAATACAGCCTGGGTAAAGCATTCAGCCTACCAAGTCCTGCTGCACGCTTTGTCAAACATCTGAAGGACTGCAGTGCCTCTGACTTTTTTCTGATGTCTTTCAGGTATAGAGCTGTATTAAAGGTAGTTTTCATGAAAGCAAAACCAGGCAGAGGCTTGCCTAAGAGCTATCGGTGCTATTCTTTACCTTATTCACTGTATTTTTCACAGTATTTTCACCACCAGTCTGCCTTCCACTAAACAATTTCAGAAGTGTCATTTGCACACAAAACGAGTATAATATATTATACCGTTCCGTTGCATATGGTAGATTATCAGTTTGTGTATATCAGCTAAGCAGAACATTGACAGCTGTGTAGACATATCTCAGCTGATACTAAAAGAAATCTTGTCGGCAGTTCTGATCTTAGAGTTAAAAACACTGAAAAACTTCATTAGGCTGAGAGGCTGATACGATTTTCTGGAAGGAACACTAAACGAATGCGGCTGATAACACCATCTTCGCAAAATATCCTGTTTGCTTTGTCTTTAAAAGATATTATTCTCAAGATAAAAATATCTTGACTTAAAAGTGATATGTTCCCGGTGTTCGTGTTCACAAGATCTGAATTTTATATTTTAAGCTGTGTGTTATGCTTCATTAATATGAAATCACCACACTGCATCACAGACATATTAGCCGAGCTCCAAGTGACCTAATTCATTTTTAATATTTCATAGTTTGTTAAAAGCTGAAATGAGAGATCACTAACACAGCTTTGACACTCTCTGCCATGAATCAAAAGATGTAGGGAAAAGGTCATGTACTTACTAACTGGCACCAAACTAAATTCATCACTATAAAATGAGAGAACAGAAATGAAGACTGCATTTCCCATTATGCTTCTCTCTTTATAAGAGCATCCATCAACTTCCACAAGACCAAAAAGCAGAATTTCTTTATATGCATGTCCCCCAATAAAAGGTCGGAGAGAAGTGAGAAAGTGAAGAAATAAGGATTGCAGCCTTTGTCTAAGCAAGTGGTTCCTTCCCTTTAAAGTATATTCAGCCGCAGCAGCCTTTGAAGACCAAAAGGAGAAACAATTCCCAACCACATAAAGAAACTAACAAGTCCCTTATATGGCTAAGAATTGCAATGCCTTTTTTTTTTTCCACAGCCGGAAAAATTAGAACAAGAGGGAAAAATAGAGCAAACTTTAAACAGGCAGCTCTCTGAGCGCCGGGGAATTCACACGGGCACATCATTTCAGCTTTAAGAACTGCCAAATACTTTCTTCTTTAAAGAGAAGGAGGACATTACACCAGGTGAGTCCCTGAAATCTAGATTTTCACTCTCCTGCTGTAACTATGGATACCTAGCTTTAAAAACCTTTTGTGATGTAGTGGTACACCAGGCTCCCTTATCTCCTCCTCTGGTGAGACTCCTCCATCTGAAGTTCCCTAATGTCCCTTTATCTCATCAATGCACCACCTCAAGGTTTTGCCAATTCTGGGACTGTGCATCCAAAGCAACCCTCTGCCCTACCTACTGCATCTTCAGCCTGCCTCTCACCCTCCCATAACACTGGGACAAACATTGTGACCTTCTCAACTAGATTCCATCACATGCTGTTCCAAGTGACCAGAGAGTTTCTCACAGGCAAGACACAGAGGACTTGTTGGTTGATCTAGTCCTGCCATCTCCCATTGGCATGAGGCAGAAAGGTCAGACTCCTGTGCAGCGTCGATACTGAACTTTGAATGGCTCAGCCTGGCTGGTTTCTAAATATAGCTGGGCAGAGGAAGGGCTGTGTAAGTGGGTGGGGAAGGGAGTGGGACAGAAGCCAAATGAGCAACCAGTTAAATAAAACAACATCATGCTGGTCCACCAGTAAGATTCTCTCATTCTACTCTGCCACATTCTGCATCAGAGTATTTAAGTGCAGTTTCAGGATTTAGTCAATTAATGTAAACTCACAGAATAAAAACAAACTGCTGCTTGATTTATACTTGGGGAGGAGGGAATACAAATGTGTTCAAGAACTTCTTGAATAAATTTGAATCACACAGTAGTGACATCACTTCCACAACATGACAGCCCATAAATCATCATCAACCACATGGTACAAACCGTAAAACATGTGTCATGAAGACACCAATGAGGAACAAAATATCAGAGTGCTTTACATTGTAAACATGCAATCCTATGCGTCTTCTGCCTTCTACTATGATCTATATAAGTCAGGTGGTTTATTTCATTCATTTGCATTTGAATTAAGTCAATACAATTAACAGAGGAACCCTCATAGAAAATCTGTCCAAACAATTTCATCTGCATAAATATACCACAAATGAAGCACTTTAAAAATGTAAATACTTACTTTTTAATAAACAACCATATTTGACTGAAGTTGACTTTACAACAAATAAGTAGAGAGAGAATTTATTTCCACCACAGTTGCATACAAGCAAGCACAAAAACAAGACAAGAAAAAAAACAAAGAAAAAAGGAAAGAAAGAAAAAAGTCTTTCAATCCAAAGAGCAGGGAAAATAATCTTTTTCTCTTATTTGTCAATGTCAGATTTGAAGTCTTTCAGCTAATAAAAATTTCTAGGAGAAGAAATCAGACTTTGCTGTAAACCAACAAAACTATAACAGACAGTATGACTGAGGAATTCAACAGGAGCTTCCTATATGCAGCTACAGATAGGACAAGCAACCTTTGCTTCATCTTCCCATTTAGAAACACTGTATCCTCAGAAAAAACCTACATAGAAAACTGACTCGTTTCTAATTTCAAAGAGACTACACAGTATTTTTATCTTAAGAATTTAATAAATAAAAGCAAAACCAGCTCTACAATACTTTTTGTGGATTAACCGCATTTAGCCTCTTACAGAAATTGTTAATCTTCATTATAGGCACTGGGCTCCATATGAGACATCTCCTATGGCAATTAGACTTCCACTCTGTATAAATCATATCTCAATTGTGGCAGAGAGCGAGACAGAAAGACAGAGCATCTGGTTTAGGCTGCTCATTCTCTAAAATTATAAATCAGGATAAATAATGTTAAATAGAAATTATAGCCACAGAAAACAAAAAATGTTGTTAAGTATCAAATGAGGTATGTCCTCATCCATTTGCACAATGCAGAATTTCTCTTGTGACAGTATATAATTTTTTTTTTAAACCTGCACATTGTTCAGCTGTCCTGGTTTTGCCACAGTGAACAGTATGTGCTTCATGTGCCTGATTCTGTCTTGCTGAATTAATGAATCTTTTTCATTGATTTTTCAAATGAAGCAGAATAGATCCTTCTCTCTGTAACTTCTGTTCTTTAATATCATTGTTAATCTGCTACCTGAAATACTGGTACATCATTCTGCATCAGTAGCCACCATTCTCAGGCTGATACCACGCACATTTAGAGTAGCCCTCTGTGTAAAAGTGTTTACTTCTAAACTTCCCTCTGTCACTCGATCTTGCCCATATAAGCGGGAAAGCAGTTGCAAAACATCACTACAGAAACACTGGCAGTATAGGCTCTGACAATATCTGAGTAAATCACTGTTCTCTGTCTCCCTTCTCTGCCCATCTGCAGTCTTTGCTATGGAACAACTATATCATAAAAGCTCTTATTCACACATGCTTTTGATATTACACTATTTAATCGCATACAGCTGGAGCTGATGAGACTGTTACAAAACACAATTTTAACGCAGCACTGGAAGCAAGTTCTGGAAACACATTAACTATTTTCCTCTACATAAAATTTTTTAGCATTAAAAGACTTTTCTTCAAGAAAACAAATCATCAATAAAACCAGACCACTTGTTTTTAAAAAGAAAAAAAAATCTCTTCTCCTGGACAACACAGAATGGGGTTGTTTGTAAGTGAATTCAAAGTCCCTGCCTGGAGTACAGATAGTGACAAACCCACTTCCACCCAACAAAATAAAACAAATAAACAAAGGGAAAAAATTAGAAAACCCTGCTTGCAATTATATGCAAAGGGAACACTATCCAGGCTACTCATAGCAAGACCTGAAATGAACTCAGACATTCTGCTTGGAAGGCATATTTTCTTATCTGTTTTATAATTCAAGGAAATCTAAGAACTGACAGTCTAATGATTTTTACCAAGATACTTGAATTAAAATGTGAATATACCATCTTGTGTGTTTTGAAAGGCCTTCACGCATTAAAAACCAAACCAGTCCTTTTTTGGAGCACTGTATTTTATTTCGAAAGGGCATCTTGTATTAGGCATTCTAAATTATATCTATTAACACACAGCACTTGCCACAGCAATGTCTTTGTAGCTTAATCTGGCAAACGCTTGCAACTTCCATCTTTTGTTACGGAAATAAAGTATCTGCTTGCAAAATAAATATCCATAAAATATCATAATACATAAATGTTTGAAGGAACCAAAATTTTAAGTTTCCTTTTCCACGGGTTTGGTCTGGGTTTTTTTGGTTGGTTGTTGGGGTTTGTTTTGTTTGGTTTTTTTTGGGAAGGTTGTGGGTGTTGGTTTGGGGTTTTTTTATGTTGTTTGGTTTTAATTTAAACAGGCTTGCATTGAGGCAACACATGAAAGGAAGATCAACCAAGAAAATCAATGCCATTTCAGTACATATCAACATGTCTCTTACAACAACAAAAGTATTTTGATCCAGGCATGTAAAGATAAATGGAAAGCAAATCAGTACATATTTTTCAGAGGAACATAACTTTTACCTTCCTTATTGTTTAAACCAACTGGCAAATACTAGAGCTAGATATTAATATTATTATCAAAATTATAGCCAGGCTTAAATATTTTTAAATGGCATTTAAAGGAATTCATACTTCTATCTTGTAGGCATTTAAAACACGCCATGACATACTGAATCAAGCAGGGGCTAAGTGCGAACAAACTTCATTCCTAGAAATGCATTTCTCTATTTGCAAGTGTTTGCCTTTACTTTGGCACAGTCACATGGGCTCCAGCTAGACTTTTGAGCCCTGGCAGCGATCCAAGCTGCAGATGGTTGGAAATGCAGCCTGAAATCAGTGTGTGGTTGATGAATTACTCCTTACACCTGACCCCTGCTTCACACCAGGCACCAAGCACAATCTGAACACTACTAGCCAGAGAAGGCCTGTCAGCCATCTCCGTATCTGGAACGCTTTCTTCAAGGCCTTCTGTATGGCCAGATGGCCAAGAGCGGGGAATGCCGTAAAGTCACTAAACAGAAACGTGAGTGACAAAAGAGCATGGGATTGGTAGGTACGAGGTGAAGAGAGGCAAGAGCTTCGTGCTGATTCCAAATATACGCTTTCTAAAAGAGGTTGATGGAGCAAGCAGGGAGGTATGCTCATGGCACAAAACTGAAAAAGGTCCTCAATTCCCTTGTGCAAAAGAATGCCCTAAAAACGGCAAAAAGGAAACATGGCACACACCCAAATGTGCACGCATAAAATTACCATATCAAGCTTAAACTTTTCTGAGTACACCTGTTCGAATTTCCCCAACTGTTTTGTCCTCAGCTGGGGTATGTATCTGTCATTTCAGAAACATGTTCATTAAGCTGCTCTTGCCTAAGGGCCAGTCTGCACACCTTTCACATCCTCAGAGACAGGGTTTTATTCAGGTAGGTGTTGGGAAATAACACTTCTTCCTTTTGAATGTGTTCACACGTGCAACAAACATACAGAGATGAAGAGGTACTGTGAGTACAGTAAACACTGCCTCTCATTTGGGGTGTTTCAGCCACCTGACTGCATTACAGAGTCAACACCATGACAGTTAAACTACCAGACCCAAACCATGACTAATAAGTAGGAAATATCTGGAGAATGCATGAAAGCAAACCGCACGGAAATAGCTGCTTAACTGGCATATTTTTACCCCAAGTGCAGGTACAGAGATCGTAAAACGAACAATTCCTGTCAACAGGTAACTGTGGCACCTCCTCCTTTCTACCCAAGTGATTCAGGTTTCTTTTCAGTATGACCCCAAAAATAGTTCTAATCATAAGCTGCAGAGGACAAAGATAAAACACATCATCTACTAATTTAAGGAGGCTGCTTCAACCCTATTCAGTGAGGTTAATATTTTCCCTCCCTTTTTCACATCATTACATGATATTTCACAGTGCTTATTTTTCTTTTCTTCTGTGGAAAATGGCAAAGAGGAAAGAATTTGCTTCGGCAAGCAAGCAAGCAAGCAACAAAAGAAAATTTCAGACCACGATGAAAGATTTGGCACCGTTATCATTTTACACGTGAAATTTGCAACATACCCCTGTAAACCAGTCGTTTGAGTAGTTATATCATCAGCAAGGATGCAACTGAGAAAATTCACTTAACATCTCAAAATCAAATAAAAAAATACTACAGATTCTCATCAGATATACATCAGCTGAACCACCTTCACGCAACATTCTTTGCAAAAAAACTAGAAGACTATACTTCACCTACAACAGTAACCAAAAACGCTTGTTCTGAAGTAAACTCCTAGGACAACTGGACCCTACTCTTAGGAACTGCCTAAAGAAGTTCCAACACTGTACTTTCAAACTGAAGTTGTCAGACAGGGTTATGCCAAAATGAGAAAAATTGAGGTTATGTCTTTCCTCACACTCAGTGCTGGTGCTTAAGAGACATATTAAATTCCTTGCAATTGTCTCTTAAGAATTGATACCCTTCCCCCACCCCCCTTTTCTTTCTTGGATGACAACAGCTTTTCCTAAACCTGAAATTAAAGTTTTAGCTTCAGTGGTATCATTTGATAATGCAGGAACACAAGTAAATTGAATGAGTGCGTGCTTCATGTTCCACAAAAGGCCACAAAACACTAAAAAGTTAAAGCAATCAGACAAACATGTGGAATCCATTTTTTCTATTTATAATCCCATTACCCATATAGCTATTCATTTACACCATTTCTGCATGAGAACGTGCTAGCCACGTTAGAAGGCACAAACACAGACTGTAGACTGAAATCTTGCACAGCTCCATGCTCCGCTGTGAGAAGGGCATGATGTACAGTAACGTGGTACTTCTCATCGAAGAACCGAGACAACTTCACCAAACAAGCGAAGAAAAAGCTACACTTCACCCAAACAAGCTGGGGAACACGGATTTCCAAACTTTGCCTATTGAACATGCTCACTCTGCATTTCGCAAGCTGTACAGAAATACCATCAGAAACCCTAGAATTTCTTTCTTAATTACAAATGACCCTCCCCTCCCTCCTCCAGCATGCATGACTATGAGCATAAAAACACATTCTTTCTGTAGAGCTGAGTCCTATCATGCTCGGTACGAAGAGCCGTTTTTGGAAAATAAAAAGCTGGTGTTCTCAGGCTGGCTAGAATCATACAGAGGTTTGTTAGTATGTGTTGCTCCAATAGGCATGATAAAAGATACAGCTCTCCTCCACAACATTATGTGATTACCCAACTATTAGCTTTAGACATACAATGGATCTAACTGCTTTAAAATGTCCCAGAAGCTGATGGCTAGCTTTAGGGTAACAAAATCCAGATGCTGCCTGTCTGCACTACTTTAAAGTCTTATGGGCTACAGAAGAGAAATACTTGTGCCTGTATATATATGCACGTGTATATGTGTTTATTATTTAGGTTTTATGTATGCACTTAACTGTGGACCAAGGAAAATAAGAAAAAATAATGGCATATAAATTGTATCACCATTTCAAATTTTATCTGTCCTTACTGTAATAGTGAAAGTGTGCAAGGACAGATAAACATGACTTTTCATGGGGCTGATAATTTTATATACTGGCAATAAAAATGAATTTAATTCATTTTTTTAAGCATTGGGTTAAAAACAGTCATAGTGCAGAAAAGTTATTGGTACTATTTTAAGCTCAAATATAAAGGTAATTTTCTAAAAAGCTGATTTTAAAAAGTTTTTAAAAATGAGATAAAAAAGGAAAAAAAAAAAAGAAAAAAAGGATGACTGGCAAAATGTAAGCTACGTGAGTAAAAGGCATGGAATGTCCAATATTTCTCCTCCAATACTCGAGGCTATTGTTCTTTCAAAAAAACACCATCAATTGTTTCATGTCCTTGGCTTGCCAGGTTTTGAGGAATAGCAGCAGCCTGCGTCCCCCAATCCCCCAAACGGTTAAAGCTATAGGCAATATTGCAGTCAAGCTAGTGACGGGCTGCTGCTGCAACAGCAACATTACACACTAAATGGTCACAGAGGTAAAAAGCTATTTGGATTGACCTTGAAAGGAAGACGGGGAAAATTATAAAAATCACTCCAAAATACAAAATTACAAAAGGCTGAGTTGTATACCAAAAAAAATTCTGCACGTTGCAATGGAAGAAACAGCAGAGCAAAGAATGCCATTACAAGGTTGTAATAGTACCAAGTGGTTCTGGTGTCATCACAACTCCAACCAGCCTGAATCGCAATTTTTACAATTAGTTAATCTATATAATACAGTAGTTGGGCTATAAACATTAACGGGAAAGTAATTTTTATAAACATGGAAATATAATTTATCCTTTTGAAACCGCAGCCAGATAAACGTGCTTTAAACCAAAAGTCTGGACAAGTCAGCCTCCCTTGTGGCACTTCACCACACACAGACACACATGTCAAACGTCCCATGTGTTAAATTTGCCACAGAGGTGCGACATATATATGTGTATGCAGCGTCATACCGACCTTTGTGCACTCTGCCTTGGTTTTTCCCTCCTAAAGGATGTTCGTATATTTACTGAAACTGTTAATCTGTGGCTGTGAGGCCACACTTTACCTTGTGAAGTGTGTATTTTTTCCTTTTTTTCTTTTCCATCTCCAAATACAGTGTCCTAACAAGGTTTGCAAACTTTCGGTTTAGGGCTTTCTTTTGTTACTGTCCCTTGGTCACACAGGAAATCTTTCCAGAGAGCTGACTATTATACAATGGCATTATAAAAATAAAGCTTTAATTAACT
The DNA here is from genome assembly GCA_035584735.1 of Pseudotriccus pelzelni. Lineage (NCBI taxonomy): Eukaryota > Metazoa > Chordata > Aves > Passeriformes > Tyrannidae > Pseudotriccus > Pseudotriccus pelzelni. The sequence continues at coordinate 39,483,069 of JAWMRA010000078.1, read as the reverse complement.
AACTCATCGCCAGGTAGCATAGACTTCACTCAGCCTCTTTAGGACAGGCAGGCCTGCTTTCCAGTCTGCTGGCATTTTAAAAATTATTTTAAAAAAACAAGAAGAAAGAAAACGGAAGTGTCCGCGATGGATACGCTCTCCAAAAGTAGTTACCCTCCATTTCTAGACCTTTTAAATGCAACAGAGTACAACCGTATCACTCTCAATATTTAATGAAATATTAAAAGCAGTGCAATGCACTAAAACAAACTCCATCAGATTTACAGTCGGTTAGCTCCGAGCTCTCCTCCGAGCTCCACAGCATCCCCTCTTCAGCTGATTAAAAGTTTGAGTTGTCACAGACAGCTTCTCTAACAGCACTATGCTTTTAAGCTGCGAATAAACTGCAGAGATCACTGGAAAAGCCACCAAAAGTGTTTCGTGTCTGATGCTGTCCAGAGCAATCGTTATCCCATGCCATAATAAACACGCTACCTGCCCGCTGTTACGATAGCGTTAACCGCACTGTTCTCCCCAAACAATAAAAGGAATCAGCCGACGCCAGCAGCCTCTGGGGGAAAAAAAAATTAAAAGAAATAAAGAAATAAAGGGGAAGGCAGACGGTAACCTTCCTGCCTCTCTCACGCCCGCTTTCTGCCTACCAGCTCGGCTCTCTGTGCACCGAACCCGAGGAAGAGACGGAAAAATCGCCAAAGAGCAGAGGCGAGCCCGCAATTTGCGCGGCTCTGCTCTCCATCCCCCGCCAAGCGCCCGGCCCCGCCGGTCCCTACCTTGGTTTGGAGATAGTGGGGGTAGTAGTAGGTGTACTGGGGGTACATTGGCTGCTGGTCCAGGCGTTTGCCCATGTAGCTGGAGTCCTTCTGGCTGCTGCGGGGAACTCGTTGGCAGGGTGTAGTGCCCCAGGGCCTTTCTTCCCTCTCACGCCGCTATTCCTGACAGCGCGGGCGACGGAGGAGGCTTGCCGACGAGACTCCCTCGCCGTCTACCGCGCGCTACTTCCAGCACAGCCAAAAACGCGCCCGCACGAACATATATGTGTGCGTGTGTGTGTGTGTGTGAAAGGGGTGCGTGCGGGGCTGCGTGCGGGTAGGTGGAAGCCCCGTGCCCGGGTGCCCGCGGCGGAGCAGCCCGCCTCCCCCGCCGGCAAGCAGCGTGCCTCCGGCGGTGCCCGCTGCCCGGCTCGGGAGGGAAACGTCCTGCGAGAGGAGCCGGGAAGACAGTGCAACTCCAAAACCTCCGCAGAGCCGCTCGCTCGCTCGCTCGCTCTCCTCGTCCTCTCCTCGGCTCGGCTCGCCCCGCTCTCGAGACCTCCCCTCTCCTCTCGCTTCTCTACACCCCCCCCCCCCCTCCAACCAAAATTAAAAAAAAAAAAAAAAAATTAAAAAAAAAAA